>JALIRH010000004.1:47587118-48187118 GCA_023055505.1 Callipepla californica brunnescens | reverse complement strand
TTTGCAGGAGATTTCGCATCAATTGTTTTAGTTTTCTTGGCAATCCGAACACAGCGTTCCCAGCCAAATGGAAAACAAAACAAAGCCAGAAACAGGAACCTGGTGTCAGTACACACGAGCAGCCCCAGCATGGGTCACAGGTTCTAAGAGTTCTGATTCCCACTGTCCTTACAAAAAAGAAATGTGGGTAAAAGCCTCGCTTTGCCAAAACAGCCATCTCTAGACACACACACATCAGCCCAACTACTGATTTAACATCCCCAACAGCTCTGAACACAACCTGAACACATAGAATCATAGAAATGTGTGAGTTGGAAGGGACCTCCAAAGGCCATCTGCTCCATCTTCTCTGCGATGAACAGGGACACCTACAGCTTGATCATTTCCATAGTCCATCATAAACAGTCTGAAATCATCATTTCTGCCATTCATACTTACAAGGTGCCCTGCAGCTGCTGCCAATGTAGTAACTGGGAGCTGGGCGAATAATATCTTCTCACAAAGCCACATTCTTGCAGTGGATGCCATCAGCAACCCTGCTTTCCCCAAAAGTTCCAGCTACTCTCACAGGCCTTAAAAAAAAAAAGAAAAAAAAAAGGGAAAAATGTATGAAGGGAAAGAAGCTGTGTGTGAACCATCCAAAGATGTCATTAAAGAACAATGGATACCAGTAATTAAATTTCAATCCTTCTTCTGAAGCAGCCTTTTAGGAATAGAATTAGCAGCCAGACTTAGAGGTTGCACATTCATAGATTCATAGAGCTTGAGGCCAGAAGAAACTATTAGATCATCTACTGTGATTTCCTATATATCACAGGTCGTTAACTTTCACTGGGTTACCCTTGTGCTGAACTCTACAATTTCTGTTTGACCAGCACTGCTTGTAGCTGTCTGACACACACCTTTTACAAAAGCAACAAAACACGGAGGATCTATTAGCTTTCTGGCTACAGTCCTCAGGTCGTTCTCATGATTAAGTACTCCTTTCATTAAAGAGCCTCATTTGCGGTTCAAATATTTTGGTATCTGGCTTCTAGTTAGCAGGTCTCCATGTATATTTCTCTAATTGATTAAAAACTACTACTTCATTTATTATTTTACACCTTCACAGGTCTTTCCTAGAAAGGTATAAATTAAATAAGGACTTCGGAGCTACCCTCCCAGCAATGAAAGTGAAAAGTCTCTGAGAAACAAGATCTACCCAACTCCATAATCAACAAAAGGTTAGAGTCACTTTAGATACTTACATTGGTGACATCTATCTTTGAGCTTGTCAGGAAAACAAATGAAATGGGTAATTTAGGAAACAAATCGTCTGAGCTGTTTTAGGCAACCATTATGGGAAGAAACCGATACATCTTAATTCTCTTCACTCATTGTTTGGGAAGCTAGATAAGTAGCTCAGGTGTGGAAAACTTGCTGTTAACATCTGCATGTGGCCCCACTGTAAGTATTAACATCCAAGCAAAAAAAATATACTTCTCTTTATGCAGAAGCTAATTCATATTGATCCAAATTTGAACAATAAGAGCTTTCCTCTTTAATCCTTACGCACAAAGGTAGAAAAACCCAGAGTACCTTCCTAACTACCCTAGTTCTACCCAAAATAACTCTCAAAATCTTATTATTGCCAAGGTTTGAAGCTTCCCTTGTCTTTCTAGAGGAACAGCTTCAGATGGAAAACCTGAAAACGAATGCTTTAATTTAAGCAACATTCAGACAACAACTCTTGGCAAATGCTTTGGATGAAGATGAAGGACAAGTATAAGACAAGTTTGTCTTTGTGCGATGAGTCATGGGCCAATCAGCTGTCAAGGCCTACAACTCATTCTGTTCTCCTTACAGATGTTTTTACCATTAAGAAAAGTGACTTGAGTGTCAAGTGGGAAAAAGAGTATTCTCCCAAGGATCATCCATTAACCCTGTCAACATTACCCCAAGCTTCCACATCAGAGCAGGTTCCTTAACTGTTGACAAGACAATAAAGAATGACTATTTACCATATGGTAATTATAGTTCAAGATGTGTTGTCCACATGGATTCTGCTTTTGCATCTCCTGTATCCATACAGACAATTGAGGTCTCTTGGATAGCAGTGCCTATGGAAACATCTTTACAGCTGGATTTGAATTTCTTGTCTCCTCAGATGAGCTATCACAACCACAAAATTCTATGTGAATGCCCCAGGGCTGCGGAAAGGTCAAAGCAAAAAACCCATCCTAGAATCTTAGTGAGATATCCTTACAAAGAACTTGTGGTACTTTCCGTAAAGTGAATGAATGAGCAGATGAAAGAAAATACCTTGCCACCAACTCTGTAATGAGGTATGAGGGAGGAGTGTTGAAAAGACATGGAAAGTTGTTGAGCTATTCAAAAGCCAGATGGGGGTGGTAAATCTTCTAAATCTTGTATTTTTTTTTCTTTCCAGATCTGACCTGCCTCCTCACCACCAAGGTTAGATCTTGTTCTACTAAAGTAAATGACTGTGTGAATCTGAACATCTTGTGGGTGCTTGATTTATGGAGAACGTACAAATGATAATAAATAAGAATCATTATAGTGGGTCAGAGCAAGCATCCATATCATCTTCCCAGTAATTATAGTAAGGAGGCATCCAGGAAAGAGTAAGAACAGGGCAATTCATTTGCCTCAATACTCTTCCAGCTTCCAACTCTGCCGGGCCTAGCGGATTTCATGGTTCTATTCGGAAAACAAATCTCTCTTCCAAGTATTTGTGCCATCTTCCTGGAAACCTATTTTTACATCCATCTACACATCCCTTGACACAGAGCTCCAGAGGTGAACTACTCATCTCTTCTGTCTGGTTTGAACATAACTCCCATTAGCTGAGTTAGCTCCCATTGCCCTCCAGCTCATACATTGATATATAAAGAGCTGATCCCTATCAACACTGTTCACATTGGTCTTCAGGTTTTCCACACTAATGAGAACCAAGCACCATCCCAGACCTGTTATCCTTCCCTGAAGTTTTTCTAGTTCTGATAGTTGTTGTTTTTTTCCAAATGAGAGTCCCAAAATTGTACAACACACCGGATGAATGGGCAGAAGGTTGATTTATATAATGGTATAAAGATTTTTTCACGTCCACTCCCTTCTTATTAGTAAAGACCATAAGATTTAGGATTTTTTGAGTGTTACTGAGCACTGAGCAGCCATTTTTGCAGAAGTGCCCAGGAAAACTAGTGATCACTTCATCTTTTTCCCCAAAAGCAATGCTCATCTTAAAGCTCCTGCCTTTCTGTGGGAGACCTACGACACTTCCCAGTGTACATCTGTTTACAGTTGAGTCTGTTGAATTTCACCTTCCATTTTGTTGGCCATTCACTGAGTCTTGCAAGCTCTATTACATTCTTTCGCTACTCACCATCAACCTTATTCCCCTGACAAAATCCTCACTACCACATTTTCTTACTACTTCTTCTCCCCTGTCCTCAGATGAATGTGTTGAACAGCCCTGACACCAACTCAGTATTCTACCACTGAACTTCCCTCACTGCAAGAGCTGACCATTTGTTTCCAATCTCTGCATCCTGTGTTTCAAGCTGGCTATATATCCGTGCAAAGAACTATTCCATGGTTGCTAAATTTTCTTAGAGCCTTTGGTGGGAGATTTTCTGTAAAGACTTATGGAAATCCCAAACATTACATCACTGGATTGTTGATATCACTGATCTTGATAGAGGTATCAACTACTTCTTACTGATTTACCCATATGAGCATTTGTATTACAGTTCTGTAGTTCTTTTGATCCTGGCTAAAGCCTTTCTGAAGGGCTGGTGTCAGGTTTCCTTGTTGGAAAAGACAGGTAAAGCTGGAAGCTACAAGGCTTGTACAAGTGAAGGAAGGAGCAGTTGTTAACACACTGCCTTCTCTTTACAGCCCAGATGGTCAGAGCTCAGCCAAACTGCTCTGTTTAGGCACCGGAGGTCTTAACTGCTGTACTGTAACTAATTTACAAGCACTGCACAGCATTCAAAACTGTAAACCCACTGCTCCTCCAAGACACTGCCAGTTCACGTCCCAAAATGCTTATATTTGTATATAATCTAAATACTTACATATTCAGATTTTGTAAAAGTAGGCAATTAAGACATTGTTCACGAAAATGCAAGTAAACCAATGAACAAATAAGACAAAGACAGATCCCAGGGACAAACAGTTCAGCTAGGGACATTGGCAACATCTGACTCTCCCATTCATTCCACTGCTTATGAGTTTAGCTCCAGCATTTTCATCTTGCTTCTGTCTACTCCAAACCCCTACCACACCTCCCCACCCTGCCTGCTTTTCCATACCTCAGCCCCTTTCATCCCCAAATCTCAACTAACTTATTCATTACTTTAGTCCTTCCCAAGTAGTTCATCTCCTCAGGGCAGATACTCCTCCCACTTGGGCTCTCTACATTATAATGGCTGACTCTTAACGTTTCTTTAATTCCTTACCTTTCATGTGCATCAGTAATGGAAGTCTATTGCCACTATTTTACACATGACAATCATAGAGAGTCTAAGTGGCTGACTGAGACTCACCGACAGATCAGAAAGTTGTAGGTAGCAGTCATGTCACAGGACACTTCAAGAATGCACAAAAGTTAACAAGCAATACTCATCCAGCGTGGTATACAATTTTGGACCCTCATTTGGAAAAAAATATATCAACTTGACAGATGGAGTAGATGATCTCAGTGGCCATTTCCAACCTTAATGATCCTACAATTCTATGACAAACGGAGAGGCTGCAGTACCATCTTGAGACAAACCAAGACCAGCATCCTGCAGCTCAGCTAAACAAAGGCAACCACGCAAAACAGTCCTGCCAGCAGAGCAGAGCAGGGCAGTGATTTTGGATGAAATGACTCCAGCAGCGGGTAGCCCAGCAGCTCTGGCAGCACCAGCCTGTTTGTGTTACTGATGACAGCTGCACGGAAGAACTGGGAAAGTTTTTCACTTCGCGTGTTTCCTACTCTAGTTGCCCTTTTCAGGAGCACAGCCCAATTGGAATGGCCTGAGGCCTTGTCTCACCCCTCCCTGAAAACAGGAAGGCAGCTGGTATACTCCACATTATGTACCAATGGCTTGTAAAAATTAATGTTATCCAGCTGCCCTGAATGGGACAGCTTTCTAGAGCTAGAGTCACACTCTGGGAGGGCTGTGTTTGCCCAGTGCCTGTGCAATGATAGGAAGATGGGCTCAGTTTCAGGACTCTGCTCCTACTCATGGGTCCCATGCCTGGGGACCACTTGTCATGCAAACATTCCCAGACAGATCAGGGACCAGCGTCAGGCTTTCTTAGATTACTCACATGAACCAAACAAGCGGGATTTGGCCTGAATACAGGAATCATTCAGTTACCCACTGCAAAAATATAGTGAATAATTGAAGATGAAAGGCAGCTATAAACAAGCAGCAGACCAGATCATGCCATTCTACAACACTGGGATTGAGCACCACACGGAAAAGGAAATTCTTATCCATATGAAGTGTCAGGAGAAAGTTTGATAAACAGGACGTCATTATCAAATTATGAGCCAGATAAAGTGTCATCTGCCACACAGATGAGAACGAATGTTGTCACCTGTAGAAGCCAGGGGCAGGCATCTCTGGAGACAGAGGTGTGGCTGCAAGCCAGGGAGGAAGGGAAAGGGAAAAGAGCTGTGAATAATCTGGTTTGCTTCTCCTGCTGCTAGGGAAACAGGAGAGGACAGCAAGATAGCTGCTGTTTTCTGCTGCTGCTGGGAAAATCACCTCCTCCTCTCAGCCCAATTTCTCCACCAAAACAGCAATGGGATTGCTAGTCCAGAGACTGTCATGCAGCAGAGCCAACGCCAGCCTGACAACTTCAAGGCAACTGCTTTGCCCAGAACTAAAAGCTGCTCCAATTCAATTCAGTGTTCAGACAAGATTCTTGTGTATGCTGAGGAAGATGTCCTTCTCTTGGTTTTTCATCCCACCAACAGAGACCAGAGCCAGCACTAGAGTTGGGACAATTGACACCTCGCCATTTGTGTTGGATGCATTGGATGATAGAGCTGTAGATGTCCCTGTTCTCTGTTTCAATGAAGCTGGACAAGATGGCCTATAAAGGTCCCTCCCAACACAAACCATTTTATGATTCTATGACTGAGTGTCTCACTCCGTTTCTAAAAGCCAGGCCTCTGGCAGTCACCATGGCTGTAGATTTTAAAGCCTGCCTGGCAGCAGAGAAGTACTCCTGGCATTCTGTGGTAACATCCCTGCACTACAGACCAGCTGATCTGAAAGGAAGAGAGAAGCGTTGGTACTGTGTACCGTGAATGATGTGAACAGAAGGGTGAGGCTGAGCTTTGGCTCAAAGCCTTGAGTGCAACCATTCCTGCACCACCCCAAGGAGCTGAGAGAATAAAGTATGACCCCTTCCCCATTCACCACTTGTTGCAGAGTCAGGGGAAGCTTACAGCAGTCCTGTGGACAAAACACTTTGCTTTTCCTTCCTTCCAGCTCATCTCCAGTTGCTCGAACACTGTGGCAGAAACGAGGATCTTCATGGCCTTCTCCATCATTTGCTAGTACACCACCATGCTGGATATTAGGAAAAACTTCTCCAAAAGAGCACAGCTGCCCAGGGAGTGGGGGGTGTCATTGTCCCTAGAGATGTTCCAGAGCCACGGGGATGTGGCACTGAGGAACATGGGCAGTGGACACAGTGGAGTGCGCTGGGGTTAGGCCTGGGGATCCTTCAGTTTCCAAGGACAGACCAATAGAGTTCACAAGCCCTAGTTTCACCTTTAAAAAAAAAATTTTTTTTTTTCTGGAGAAATTACTTGTACATCTATTTTTGAAGTACAAAGGAGTTGTGGTTCTCCATGTGATTTTACAGCTTCTGGACCCAGGCACTGTACAAACCGTAAAACACGAGTGTTTCCCAAGTGGAAAAGTTTCACAGTAAAAAAAATCATGGAGTTTCCTGTTTTCACATGGGGCTTCACTGTTATTTCCTTCAAAAATTATCACCCCTACAGAAGAATCCATCGGAGCTTAAAAGCAAAGAAGAAACACTCTACAGATGTGGTTAGTGTCCCACAAAGCGCAACGGGACGTGACAAGCTCTGTTGAGAGTAATTCAGAACTTCCTATTACAGCTTTTATTTACTAGTGCATCTGTTTCTAGAAGAGATTATTTTTCATTATGAATTGTGAAAATATGAATTCCTTGTGGCAGCAGCAGGTTGGCTCCCAGTAGCCACTCTATGAGAGCGTTTTGTGTACAGCGAGGACTGCTGCTAACAGCCCAGAGAGAGACAGGACCTGGCTACCTCTCTTCTTTTTGGAAGCAAGACCACGGGTGACAGTCACGGCAGCAACAACTGAAATACTTAACTTCTATGTTCTATGATTCTGAGGCTGGGTAAGAAGTCTTCTCTAGAAATGTTTTTGCACTTGGAAGAATATCTACAAAACTTGGGAAAGGGAAGCTTTTGCCACAGAAAGAACCATTTTTTGACTTATCATCTGAGTTATCCCAGATGAATTTACCAAGTCAGAAAACCCAGTACTGCCAGCAAAGAGCTTTTCTGTTCATTCATCAAATCGCAGAATCATAGAATGGTTTGGACTGAAAGGGATCTCAAAGATCGTTGAGTTCCGACCCACTGCTGCAGACAGGTCTGCCAACCACTCCATTGGGCTATAGTTCAGACTGCCCAGAGTCCCATCTAACCTGGCCTTGAGCATCTCCAGGGCAGGTTAGAAGTCAGGGCAGAAGACTGTCCAAGACTTCTTAGGCTTTCCAAGACTTTCAGTCTAGAACCAGTGATTCAAATCTACAAATAACACCAAGCTGACTGCAGTACCTCAAGAGACCGAAAAGCCACACCGTAAAATCTTCCTTACCTACACAAATACTGCTGAAATTTAGGTAAGGGAAGAGAGGTGTTCACAGATTTTCTACCAGACAACAAAGCGCCAGCAACACGACAATTCATTTTTCTTTTCAATATTGCTGTCTTTAAATACATATATATATATACATATAATTATTTTTTTTAAGAATCCTATAGTTCACTGCATTTTCATGCTGGCTTGAAGACTAACCAGAGCTGGGGACAGGCTCTGTAGGTTCTTCCATGTATGCACAAGCTGCCATTGGCAAGCTGAGCAAGAGCATGGTGTCGGAGCTAGTAGAACAGATTTCTCCATACCCAAGACACCTACAAGTTTTTCTCCTTCAAAACATCACAGCTTCAAACCTTGAAACTCAAACCCCATACACTGCACTTCCCATTCCTCCTCTGAACTCCCTCCTCCTCCTCCACCTCATCTTTTATTTATTTATTTTTTAACTGAATGGCCATAAACTTCACCAACAGATTCCATACGGGTTATGTTACACCACCACCCGACTCCAAATCAATTACAGCCCAAAAGGGATAGAGTTGCAGAGAGTCTGTGAAGCCCAGTCCTGGTGTTTCCGTGAGGGACAGAGAAACTACAGTGCTAAGAATGGAGCCTGGAGATCCAGCTGAGTGATTTCACAATGAAAGCATGGGACTGGGAGGCAGAAGACCTCGGTTTGTGTGCCAGCTCTGCTGCTGACTGCCTGTGTGAGATCCATCTCTTTATTTCACGTCTCAGCATATGGTTCCTTGCACACCAGAGTCCCCAGGGCCTCCCTGTGCTATCATAACACTGATGGCTCATGATAAAGATGCAGAATGCTTTCTGGGAGACTGAGGCTCTGCGAGGGTCTGGGATTCTGTTTCAACACAACAGCAGATATTTCTACTGTAGTTCCAAGAAACATGAGTGTGCTGATCAGGTAAGAACTACCGGAACGAACCATGCTCTTCTCTGACAGTTGTCATTAGGAGAAAAATCACAGCAACAGAAGGATGGAGGGGACTTAATTCACAAAGCTCTGTTTCCTGCTGTTACAAGCAACCATGTCATATAATCCTTTCCATAAGTCACACACGTCTGTTTGTCAGGTGTACTTTACTGAGCCGAACTTAAGGTGTAACCTAAGAAAGCAAAGTAGCCAAACAAAAGAGCAACACTTTCCCTACAGGCAATGACTGCGAAGCGTACACAGATAAGGGATTAGGCAAGCCGGGGCTGCGGCAGATCTCATGAATGAAGCCCTCCACCATCAACCCGGGACAGCGAGCTGTGCTCAGCACCAGCTGCAAACAACCTGCTGAAGGCTGCTGCCTGTCAGCTCAGCTCTGAGACCTCAGCAGCTCGCTTGTTTTCTGCTGATCTCAGCAGAAAATGGAGCATTTCTAACGAAATCGAGTTTGACTCCTCACTGAAGCCCTCTTTGGCTGCTTTAGTTTAAGGCCGAACTCATCAAAGCTGGAAAAATCCACGACTCACAGATAAAGAGCCTTGGTTTGTCTCACTGAACTGAGAAAATCAGCAGTCGTAGGCACTGCTGTAAGAAATGGATAGAGAAAGTACCTTGCAAAACATGCTGTGTACCTGCATGTCCCAGTGGGGCACAGCTCGAAGTCTTGGCTTGGTTTTCAACTCAGCAAAGCTTTAGAAGCATATTAGAGAAAGGATAACGAAAGAAGCAAGTGAATACTCCTGGATAGCCCACTGGAAGATGCAGTTGCTAAGCACCTGTTTGATAAGTTAAACAAAGAAACATGACACATCACTCAAAAGCCAAATTTCTCTCTGGCATAACTCTACTAAATCAGATTACACGAGGAAGGAACTCGGTTCAAAACACCTCTGCCTACAGCCGCTCAGGATCTGCCCTTCCCACTTTTAGCGCTGTTTCTCCAAAGGAATTGCAAGGTAGAGCGGGGAGTTCACCACAAAGTCATCCTTTGCAGATGGGAAGCTGTGAGCAGGGGAAGGGATTCCCTTTCCCCTCTGTCCTAACCTGCCCCAAACTCCTCTGCTGCAGGAACACAGGGTATCAGCAGAAGCTTTAGAGCCTCTCAGTGCATTCATAGCAATGTGAGCGCAGAAAGAAAGGAGCCTTCACTCGCCAGCTTTTGATCCAAGCTAGCAAACAAACATCTCGGAACAGTTTCTTTTCCCTCAGCAGTGAAAATCGTGGTAACGCACCATCTTGATAGTTCCCAAAGAGATTCGTTTACAAAGATCGGTATAGGGGAGGCTTGTTCAGTCTCCCGAGATGTATCTCATCCTCTGACAATTCACTGTATCTAGCTATATGTGTACAATTATCTGCTCTGATACCTGAGCTTCTGTGCGGCAGTCCTACCCAAGTAACCCAAACTATCCCCAAGGCATGGCACGCACAGAACGGTCAGGGCCGAGGGGAGGGGGGTGGAGGACTTCCCCCGTTTGCCACTGGAAATCAGCATTTGAGGGCCTTGTACTAATTTCCTTGCTTGTGTGAGGAGACTTTTTGTGCATTTATATAAAATAGGAGGCCAGAAGCGCGCACCCCCATCTTACTTCCTAATATATTATGTCCTCCCCTGCCGAGTCCTGGGACTTAGTCTGGATTTGGTAACTGAAGTAATATAAATGTTAGCTAAGAAGTATTCCAGCAATATGGTTCCAATTTAGGCTTGTTTTGAAGTCTAAAGGACCAATATGTCTCAGAGATTCTCCACTGGACGCTCAGCCCCAATGCCGTTTGCACAGGAGAGCACACCGCTCTCCAGAACCCTTCTGTGATGCTGCAGAGCACAGGTTCACTCCCAGGCAGGATGCAGTAGGGAGCACCACGAGCTCCAGGCCCTCACCGATGGCTCTCTGCCTCTCCTGAACATTTGGGGTTTTGCTTGGGAAGGGGCATCGTGTTTGCTAGTAGAAATGATGATGCACAGGCGCTGCACATTGCTGTTGCTGCTGCACTCCTCATCCTGTGCTGAACACTGAAGCTGCCACCTCTGAAGGAAGCCATTCTCTGCGAGCTGTTTGCACTTTCCTTCAATAACACGCTCCTTGCAACGCCGCCTTTATTTGTGTAGACGTGCATTCTCCAGGTTTGCTGCCCCCTTTTCCTCCCTCACACCCCTACGGAGCCCCTGCCTGAATCCAAGTAATGAGCTAACCCATGGAACTCATTGCCCTTTATCTTGCTGGGGAACGTGCACCTTTTGAACTGCCATCTGCAGATTGTGTTGATGCACTGACTTGTTAACTGTGCCATACTGTGAAGGAAATGGCATGATTTAGATCAAGTGCTCTGGACGGCTGTTCATAAGAAACACTTGAGCCAAGCTGTTACTGCTCAGGATGTGCCCTGGGGAGAGGGGTTTCGTTTCGGGTCATGCTCTTGCCTTGTATGAGGGCAGGCGCAAAGTACTGAAATCACAGTCCTTCCCTGAAGCTGAGGGGAGGGGGGAGGAGAAACATTATGAAACCATAGAAGCGAAGCTGCCAAATTAACTTCTCACCCTTTCAATCACACTCCAGAGGATAAAAGCCTAACATTTCTGCCTCAGAAACAGGCTCAGTTTACACCAAACAAGTTATTTCTCTAATTTATCAGACTTGCCAGCTATCATTCTAATTATTGGAAACCTCAGACTTTTTATGAAGTCAGATGGACAGCATATTTGCATGGTCATAACGTAGCGCGGGACAAACAGGTCTTAAGGAAATAAAGGGTTTTTTAGAAAGGAATCTGCAGGTTTAGTTACAGTTGGGGGGGGGGGGTAAAGATGTACCACTGGGAAAAAAAAATGGTTCTGGATTTAATTTTCTTCCAAAAAACACAACTTCTGACATAACGTAACAGAGAAAGTCAACACGAGAGGAGGAGGCTGTGATGGAGGGTCATCAAAAGCCTCCCATTGACTTCCACTGGCATTGGGTCAGGCCTTCATCCTTTCTCTTCACTCTCACAGCAGCGTAGCACAGAATCGAGCTAACACCGAGCGGCTGCCCGTGCTGGAGGAGCAGGCAGAGCCATCCCGACAGGCTGCTCGCCGCCCTTCCGAACACTGATTTGTCCATTATATGTAAATGGATGATTAGAGTCATTCTCTAAGACAAATTTACTTTTCTGCACACTCTAAATCTGTTTAGTCACTTTAAAGGTGTCAATTATTGGAGCACGCTAAGACTATGAATTTCTTAGTAATAGCTTTAATAACATTTTGAAATGAAAAGCAGATACCTTGAAGTTGGCTTACTTTGAAAAGACATATGAGTAGATCTGGTTTTAATTTATGTCCTATTCTACATCTGGAATCCCTTATAATTAAAACTAAAAGCTGGACTACTACTTCCACCTGTCAAATGATGAAAAGATGAATGCACTAATAGCTTACTAAATAGCCCAACATGATAGAGTTTACTTTCCCGTTCCATACAGTAAAAAGGGATTTTGGACGGGGGGCTAAAGGTCTTTGGTCGTTACTAATAGCACGCTTTCAGTATTAACCTACGTACCCCACTATCACCACCACCAGTGCCTTTTAGCACTGAGATCTCCAAGCTGCAGTTTCCATTTTTGCTTAGATGCGTGCACCGATCTCTGCTGCTGCAGTGCTTCCAACCTTCCCCATCCACACACCGTCTGCCACGTAGCTTCTCTCTCCTATCTCTATTTTTAACTGCTCCACACTTTTTTACATAAAGTCATAGAATGATTTTGAGTTAGAAGAGACCCTTCAAGGCCACCTGGTCCCACTCCTCCACAATGCACAGGGACACTCACAGCCCCATCAGTGCTTAGAGCCCCATCCAGCCTCGGCTGTCTGCAGGGACGGGACATCGACCACCTCTTTGGGAAACCTGTGCCTGTGCTTCACCATTCTAACTGTAAAAGAAATTCTTCCTTATATCCAATCTAAATCTCCTCTCCTTTAGTTGATTTCGATCAAGTTGTCCACCTAAATTTCTGAAACACCTGTATTCCAAAACACAGCTTTCCCATTGATGTGAGCAGTCCGTGGCACGTGACAACTCAAGCCCCGTTTTTTATACCTTCTCATGCCATTCCTTATGATCCTACCCTCTCCTGTCCCTGTTGACTCACCTGTCACATCTTACACACTGCCTGACTCAGAGCACTTCAGCACAAAAACAGGCCCTCAAAGGCTCTGTAGGGTTTTAGGATACTGGTGCAGTATAAAAATACAAGACCTGTGGGATTAACAGGTTAAAACGCACCACAAAAATGTCCTCCTACAGAAATACTTAATACTTCTTTCACGGCTGTGCTCATCATCCCTATGTCTTTATACAAAAACAGCCACGTTATGAATCCTTTACAGCAATACTGGAGATCCCAGCTCTCCTATGTGAGTCTACAGCCTCTTCTGGCCCAGAGGCATTCTTCCCAGAAAAATCTTGCCCATTTTTCTTCCAAGCTGTCACAAAAGAAAACAAAAAAAAATCACATGCAACAGAGGGATGAATTTGTTTGCAACACAACACGTTCGTTTTAGAAATAAACGAAAAGCAAAGGCATTGGTTTCCAAAGGAGACCTGCTGTTTTATCAGACCTGCATAGCCCTTGCAGCAGACAGCCAGTTTTGCAGGGCAGTCTCTGAAGAGTCATTGCCTCCTCACCTGTTCCTGTCTCCTCTGTCCACAGAAATACGAAAATATCCCATTTGGAAAATGGGATTTCACTCCGCTTTAAAAGTAGTTTTAAACAGTCCAAACTGTGAAGGTTCCCTGGCTAAAGCAGTCTTATTAGTGCTATTGTTGGTGTCATTGTGATCCACACAACTCTTTCTCTTTCCAAGTGTTCAAAACAAGAGGGAAAATAAAAAAAATATATTCTTACAGTGCTGAATATTGACAAGTCGAATTACAGGTTGCCCAGAGAGGCTGTGGATGCCCCATCCCTGGAGGCACTCAAGGCAAGGCTGGATGTGGCTCTGGGCAGCCTGCTCCAGTGGTTGGTGACCCTGCCCATGGCGGGGGGTTGGAATGAGATGATCTCTGAGGTCCTTTTCAACCCAGGCTGTTCTATGATTCTGTGAGAATGTTTTCATATTACTATGTTCCTCAAAGGGAATGAAAAGTCTTGTCTCCCTAGACCCCAGAGAGCTGCCCAGATGCCTCCTTGGCACACAGATGCCATATTCAAGCAGAAGTTTTAGGTCAGATGGAGAGTTATGGAAAAAGCTGTCCCAAATATTACAAATGCGCAGCACTCGACTTCTTACGTCAAAGCAAAGAGTAATGTTTCAACTGCTCCAGCAAGGAGGAAATGATGCAGGTATTAAGCATTATTACGAGAACAGAGACACATTAATTACTGTTTATCCACCAGGACTGTGAATGGAGCTTTTTGTTGTGAAGGATTTTCATGGGGAAAGTTAATATACTTCATCCAGACCATGAGATGGTACAAATCAGTGTAGTTCCATCTAAATCAATGGATCAGCGTTGATTTACAGCAGCTGAGGATCAACCCCCTCTTTTTTTCAGTCTGCTGAGGATTGTATAACATATACTGCCTAGAAACACTGATGACAAATTTGAAACCGTGTAGGGATATGTTGAACCAAAAGCCTGATTCCAACCCAAACCGGCTACTCTCCTTCTAAATCACTGAGAGCTGCTGTCTTAAACGGTACTGTCAAAGGAGAGTTTTCAAACATGCATCAAAACGCAGCGGCTGCAGCCTCCGGTCGGTGCCGCGCACACCGCATTCCACACAAACTCCAACCCGCCCAGTGCCGATTCATAAATGATGTGTTGGTTTAATCTATTTTTCACAGGGGGTGTTGCAGAGAAGGAAAATTAGAAACAGGTAGAAGGGACTATTATTACTGTCTCATAGTGTGCTCTTGTACATGAGGATTGGATTAAGATAACATCTGGTCTATATTTCTTGAACTATTTCCCTTTTATCACAAGAAAATCGGCAACCCATCTCACAACTGCTCCTAATTTAGATCTAAATATCACTGATGAAACATTGTACAACATGCTGTTATCTATTAAAATGATTTCCCTGAAGGAACGGTGGATACTTTTATACGTTCCAGCGAAGCCAACCATATTCCCCCTTAGCATTAGCCAGTTGCCTTATAATCAAATACTCAAATGGTAAAAGCAAAATCGCTTTGGAGAAAACAAGTGAGTCCATACTGAGTTTTCAGCTGGAGCAAATTCACGCATATCCACTGATTTAAGCAAAATTTTACACCATCTTCTGTCAGATAAAGGCTTTGATTCCTGCACGGTACGGACCTTCAATGTGCTATGTATCTTCTACACTCACTGGTTTGAAGAGGAACTGTTTAAAATGAAATAATTTAGCAAGAGCCAGCAGAGGAACGAGGAAGAGTCCTGTGGTTTTCTTTGGGAAGCAGAGAGGCAGAGCGCAGCACTCGGTCCTCCCTCCCATTTGGTTCAAACAGAAGAATCGTCAGTGGAATGCAGTAATCTTTTTTTCAGCACTTTGCAGAGTTCAAGTCCCCAGAAAGGAGCCTATTGAGTTCAGCAAATAAAAACTTCTGTTTTCTTCGCGAGTCTATAATTCATTTTCATGGACAGTAAATCAGAAAAGGGAGGAAAAAAAAAACCCTTCTTCAATCTGAAATTATTTTGCATACCTTCACTGCACATCAGTTTTACCCATTTGCATTGTATCCTTACCACTTAAAAAGGGGAATTAGATAAGCATACACTCTCTGTATTAACTGCTTTAATTTAAAAGTAATTTCTCCCATCTGGAATTACTGTTTACTGTTGTCTGGAGGAGGGGAAAAAAAAAAAAAGAGAGAGAATCTGAAACCGTAGAGAAGATCATCACAGAATAATCAATTTGAAGGAGGGAGAAGCATACAAGAAATGTAATCGATTGCCCACCAGTCAACTTGGATATTTTGGAGGGAATTCTGAGAATAAAAACTCTCGAACAGTTACAACTGGTCACACTGGAGCCACTCATTTTTCACCTGCTTGTGTTTGTTGTCTGGCAACCAGTCAAGGGTGCTATTAGCAGAATTAAGCTCCAGAAGAAAAGATTACCCTGTAGGAGGTAAGATAAAGACCGGACAGCGTGGCTTGTTATCAGTATCACAATGAGGACCAGGTCAGTGTGGGTTTCATTTCAAACAGGTAATCTCTGCTGAAATAATAGAGTAATTGTTGCTTTGAAACCTTTATGTGCTGCAGCACACTACAGCTCATTTGATACAGATTCTGGATCCAGCAATGAACTCTGACAAGCTCAAAATAGACACAGAGAAAGTAAGGAAAAAAGCAGTGCACCAGTGAAAAATGCCTTTATCCTGTAATTCCAGGTCAATATAGTGAAACACAAAATATTATTCAGGGCAGTTTTATACCTTGATTTATGTCTCCCCTCCTTCTCAGGTTGCTATCTGTCTACCAAGTTCCGGTCTATAAACATGCAGTAACGTCATACAAAATATTTCAAGCATAATAACATATGCAACTACAGTACACCTCACAAAGCCTGAACACAAGCAATGAATCAAAGAATTCCAGGGCAATCCCTTGCAACACAACTTTTTCCAAGTTTTATTCAAAGGCCTGAAAGATGTCAATGGGACAAGCTGCAAGAGGAAGATGCGTGTTGCTGCTGACGCTGACGAACAGCATTTTAGGCTTTTCTGGCAAACTGCCTAAATGTTTGCCTTGAAAAGTCGTTGTTGAGCAATCTTTTTCCTCTTTTTCTTTGTCAGACACCTTTCTTCAGTCACCTCTTTCAGAAATGTACATTAAACTTTCGGAGATTAATCTACTGGGCGTGCTGTGGATGCTGCATCCCTGCCCAAAGCCAGGCTGGATGGGGCCATGGGCACCCCCATCTGGTGGGGAGTCCCAGCCCATGGAAGGGGCGAAACTGGATGGTATTTAAGATCCCCTCCAACTTCAGCTGTTCTATGATTCTGTGATTCTACAACATCATTTGCAGGAAGTGCTAACTAGAGAAACGCTTCAACTTTTAAGTTGGAAAATATGACGGATAAGCTGGCAAATACTGCCAAAATACAAAGAAAATAAGGGAAGGAGTTCTCATCTATGACCTCTTACCTTTAAGGCAATCTTTGTTTTCCAAGACTTGGAGGCATTTAAAGAAAGCTTCATTCTGGTGTGGACTTTGTCAGTCAACTGCACAACCTCTGAAAGCCACAATACAAGGAAAGAAGTCTGGTAGAAGCAGGTCAAGGATATCTTCTGCTGGAGCCACTCTGCTCTCTGGATATGGAGCAGAAAATGGTTGATTAGGCAGGGTTTTTCTACGTGGTGACATGGTGACTTCCTTAGCCCTCAGAACAATCTGTGGATGATATATAGATATGTGGATGATATATATAAATGTGGATGATATACATATAGGGTCAACACAGCATCAGTTCCAGGTAAGACTACTATAAAATCGCGATGAGATACAATCAGTTACAAAACTAAAGTCTCATGACCCACATAGCATCGATCCCCCTGATGTAATGGAATACAAGTCTTAAAAAGCTTTAGCTGTTTTAGTGATTATAAATTCGTTTGGCAAAAAGCAGTGGGACTGACAAAACAAATAAGAAAAATCCTCACAAAATGTCTGTTTTAAACAAGACGTTATAAAAAGTCATTCAGCACTCAGGCTGTGGCTCAAATATCCCCAAGCAGCAGCTCCATGTGGGAAATAACTCCTAGGGGCAAAGAATGTGGTCTGAGAGCGCCAAGAAGGGGCACAGGGATATATCTTACTGTGTGAGAGCCAGTCAAGAATATTATTGTAGCTCAGAAGAAGAGAGTACTGACGCTGATAAAGTTTGCAGATGGCACAAAGAGCAATAGAAATGTGTTGATTCTTCAGGATTATCTCATTTGTCTGGCTCTATATTTTGTAAAAATCACACTCAAGGTCATCCACCTATCCATCCCTTCAAAATACATAATGCTGACAGATCATCATTTTTGAACTGCTTTTAATATTGAACCATAAACATTTTGCAATGGTAAGTGCTACAGAAAACACATTGACTGACTGGCAGGTGCAGTGTGGACATGCAGTAGAAGGCAGTGGTGTGACATACATGGAATGCATCATCAGATTTGCCCTTCTATACCTTTCAGTCACACTCTCCGTACCTTCTATCAATTCTAAATTAGGGCTGTCAGAACTGCAAAGCCAAAGGGCTCAGAAATCAGTACTTCCATATTACTCCCAAATGCAATCTCAGTTATAGAGAAATTGGTCTTTAAGGAAATTATTTTCTGGTCCTAAGACAGCAAGAAAACAAGAATGAAAGGCTGGCTTGGCATTGGTTACTAGATGGGATATATTAGCCCTGATTTTGCCTCCGTAGCAAAGGCCAGTCACTTCAGTTACCCCAAACCTGTCCCAGTGGAAGTATTCACACTGTCTGCACTGCCGACAGACAGCACTATCTGGTTCTAAATCCAGGGAGGAGAAAGGTACCAGACTCAAAGGAAGCCCAGAGTCCCCATCCTTTTAAGTTGATAGCTGAAACAATTACTTGCTTGTGCCTTGTATTTTGCTCAACTATCCCAATTATTCTTTTTGCTTCTGTGATGCCTCCAAGGCAAAGAAGTTGCTGCATAGGTCAAAGAAATATGGAAAGCTCCTCATTCATAATAAAACTTAGATTCTGAAATGAGCTCCACAGGAGCAGCCTCCAGGCTGATGACTCCAATGAGTCCACCGGGGAGCATATGGGCTTGCCTACAGAAAGATCATGGCAGATTTGAGCATATGAGCTGAGGGGGCTGATCCCTCTAACACCTCATACCGGGCATAGAGCCAGGTGTGCAGGGATATTCAAACTAAATCCTAATTAAGTGTCTGAATTCCCAGAGAAATCCATGGGCAGCTGGATGCCGAAATATCAACGTGGATATCGATCCCATCGCTTGTCAGTCTGAGCAGTATCCCACTGATTCCAAGAGCAGGTGATGGCATTTGCTGCTTCATTCCAATTTATCTTCATTTTGCCTTAAATATGAGAAAAGGGAGCTCTGAGGATGACTGCACTATCATTAAGTGTACACGTGCTAGCCCCTTCTCCATGGAAAAGAAAGGACCCAAGCTTGAGCAACGCAGGGAGAGAATCAGCACATCACCAGAACTCACAGGGCCTGAAAGTTTGAGAGGCTGCATTTTATAAAGCCTTGTAAAACAGCTAGCTCTTAAGGAAATGCACATAGTCTAAAACATAATGACCCGCTCCACCCTTTTTGCCACATTACCATAGAAATGAGCTGATAAAAAACGTTTGGTGACCAAGCCAATATAAAAACATTCTGATTTCACACCAAAGGCATGCTCAGCTTCTAACAGGAACTAAGAATCCTGCACCTCTCTTAGATCATATCTTTGCTGCCCACTCAGAGTAAGTGATTGATATAACAGACGTGTTGAATCAAGATGCTGGCTCATTCTTTTCCTTTTTTATGCAGCCACTTTGAGCCAACTTATTTTTTTTCACCCAGAATATCTGTGATTCCTTAGATTCTTTGAGGCTATTCCCTTCATAATTGGAGGAGCTGCCTGAGCACAAAGCTGCAGCACAGCTCTTTTTCCCCACTGTAGGAGCTCCCTGGGTCAGAGGCACACACAAGTCAGCCAGCTTGAAAAAGGAGGAACACTGAGGCAGGCAGAAGAGCCCGAAGTAGGGAGACAGGAGGGAAAACACTCATGTCCCTGTTATTTCTTAAACAGATCATGGCCTGAGCTAGATCCCACTGAAGTCAGTGATGCAGTTCCTATCAAGTTCAGCAGAAGTAATCTCTCAGAGCATGTTTTCTTGCCAGCTATCTGAGCAGCATGGCTGGGCCCTGCAGAAAATAATCCTCACTATCTCCAAACCCATACAGCCCTTCAGAAAAGCTGCCCTTCTTTAAAAGAGCACCTTCAGGACATAGGACCCCACTTGTGTTGCTCCTGTCCTCTGGTACTTTGCTCCTCTTTGCATGCTAGGAGTTGTTAGAGAGGCTTCTCTGATTCTTTCAGATATGGGACACACCTTTAAAGAAAGCAGCTCCTCTATTCCATGTCGTATTTACACGAGCTGCCACTCTTCCTACTCACACCTGGAGGGTAAAGGGAATCTGCAGAATTATGACTTGAAAGTTACCTGTGTCTGCAACTCAGCAGGTGAAAAGAGCTACACGGCTTGTCCAAACCATGCACACAAGCCACAGTTTTTCAACTTCTGATTAAAGCATCCTCTACATTCTGACATCCTGGCTCTGTCCCCCACCGTGCCCAAACACGGGAGCCACATTCAAGCTCTCTGCACTTGACCATACAGAGATGTGCATCAGCTGGCCTCGTGGTGCTGGAAGAGCCACTGTTGAGATATAGCTCAGAGCACACGGATGAACGTTCTGAGTTTCCTCAAGGGGAGGTTTAGATCCGGGAGAAATATTTTACTGAGAGGGTGCTGAGCCCTCACTGATGCCCAGAGAACTGCGGGTGCCCCACTCCTGGAGGTGCCCAGTGCCACAGATGGGGCTCTGGGCAGCCTGAGCTGGTGCCTGATTCACTGATGGGTAACCCCACCAGCAGGAGGGGTTCAGATCTTTGAGATCCTTTCCAACCCAACCATTCTGTGATTCCTCACTGAGACAGACAGCTTTCTGCTCCAACAGCCCAAGAGCCAATGCTGCTCGTACAGCTGTTAAACTGACAACTCCTGATAAACTGTTGCTGACATTTACTGCTGACAGGATGCCGAGATCCACCCATGTAATGCCTTCCTATTGCACCTCACAACTCCAAGTCGCTCACCTGCGTGCACGCTCGGATGTGTGACTCGCACTGGTTTGGTGTGGATGGGGAGCTGGGTGGGTGTGTTGTCGATGAGGGCGGATGGATGAATTGTAGGGGAGGCTGTGTGAGTTCACTGCAGTTTTGAAACGCTCAATGCTGATGAAAAGCAGGTTTTTAAGTTAGAAAAATAATTTCTGATCCACAATTTTTTTTTTTTGTGGACAGACTCATGTTCTAACTAAAAATACTTTGCTCCAGGGATGCTGTTTGTTTTCTACTGCTGTCAGTGCAAGCAGCCTGGATCCACAGAATCTGGATAGATATTATAACCAAACTATTCTGAGAAAACAAATCTTAAAAACAATATATGTGATGCAGCTGTTTAGTGGCTCCCCGGGGCTTACTGGCGCTGGCTGCCAGCTCTCAGCTCTTTTTGCTTTAAGCCGTGAGGGCCCATTTCTTTAGATTACCTTATAGAGTATATATGTCCCTCTCCTCTCCATGCTGTCACCCAAGAAGGCTCTAACAAGTCTCCTGCTGCCACATTCTTGTTCTCAGGAAGATCTGTTAACATCTCTGCCTCCTTTTGATCTTCGGAGCCTTCTCCCAACACTTTTCACAGCCTCCTGAAAATGGGATTCTCGAAGTCAATAATTTGCTTATTGTTTCCCTCGTGTAAACTTCAGTGGTTGTCATCTGGGAAGCTATTTCCATGCTTGTTCTTTCCACATCTCCTATTGGATTCCAGGTTTAAGAATTGTACTAACCACCTGAAATGAACACTAGCACCTGTCTAATGCTCAACAACTCAGTTGCCTATCGGTATTTTGGGATTTAAGTTTGATAGCTCCTTTCCCTTTCACTGTTCAGTTTAACTGTACCAAGATGCATGCAGCAGCTGATGGTAAAATTTACTTAAGGGTGTGATAGGAGACCTCTTGTATTCACAGAGAGTCCCAGAGGGCTTCTAGGGGTCCATGCCCTTGGCCCTTGTTGCAGGATGGAAGCCTAAACAAACCATCTACCACAGTACGAAAATACTTCTCAGCCTATTATATTCCCCCCCAGCACCACCACCCCTCCAATCCGTTAAAATAGCACAGCATTCTGTACCACAAAGGACTGTAATTTGTATGGAATGCCAAGCACTTGGGAAGCACAAGGGGACACTGAGCGAGGAGGTCTCATCCCATAGACACTCTGTCCCTTTCAAACCATGGGAATACAGCCTGCCTCCCTCGATGTGCAATGCAGCCCTGAGAGATGAATGCTGATCATAGCCCGAACAAAAATTAAAAAAAGATGTTTCCAAAATGGCATAGCTCTCCCTTAGCCCAGAATCTTTCCCTTAGAACAATGAAGCTTTTTATAGGTTACATACAAAGAAAGAACATGGAAGACAGAATCATAGAATCCTTAGAGTTGGAAGGGACCTCTAAAGGCCATCCAGTCCAACTCCCCTGCATTGCTCAGGGACACTGCAGCTCCATCAGGTTGCCCAGAGCCTGATCCATCCTGAAAGTCTCCAGGGATGGGGCATCCACTACACCTCTGGGCAACCTGTGCCAGTTTACTCTTGATCCACAAATGAAAACATCTCAACCCCAGGGACATCAGACCCTAAGTGGTGCCTGCTGCTACCTATAATTCTTACTTCAGTGTAATGCAGGAAGATTAAAGAAATAAGATGGACTGAATCTCCAGTTGGTAAAATTAGCAACAGTCAATCACTGGACACTCATGGCTTAGACATCTGCCTGCAGGACAACCATTGGGAATGTCTGGTGTAAGGTTTTCCAATGCTTTCCATTTATTTCATGCTATTCTACCAGTTGAACTAGTTTTAATACAAGCAAAGCTAGTTCTATAAAAGACGAAATTCTGGTTCTGAAGAGAAGTGCTGTGTCTGTATTCTGCTCTTCTGATTGTGGTAACAGTGGGCACAGGGAGGAGTTGCCATGGTTCGGCATAATTTTCCATCCCTTCTGCTGACTTTTTTTGGTTGAAACCCTTCTGCTGCCTCACAGTTTCACTCCCATTATCTTCCTTCTTACAGTGCAGTGCTGATGGTGTTAGCTAAGCTTCTCCTGCAGAGCTGTGATTGTGGCTGAGAGGTTGGGTGGGCAGTGGGGAACGGCAGCCCTCCCAGTAACCGAAGGCCAAATGCCACAAGGACCACAGATCAGAAGCCTAAGACAGCTTTAAGCAATGACCACGATATAAACCTGGGTACAGATCCCACACAGAAGGCACAGCCACAGCAGAACCGTGTCTTTCTACTTTCACCATTCACCATCCTTACTGGACTACAAGAAAATCTACTGCTCAGTGATTTTTAATTTGCACAAAGACTGAAGGAGGAAAAAGCCTCCA
Organism: Callipepla californica brunnescens; assembly: GCA_023055505.1. Classification (NCBI taxonomy): domain Eukaryota; kingdom Metazoa; phylum Chordata; class Aves; order Galliformes; family Odontophoridae; genus Callipepla; species Callipepla californica. Next base: position 48,164,084 of record JALIRH010000004.1, on the reverse strand, counting down.
CCCCAAAAACTCACAAATAAATCCATGTTTAGAAAAGCAAAAATGCCAAAAGCATTTGTGATGTCTGCTGCTAATCACTGTACCTCCACTATCAGAAGAACTCCTGAGGAAGCTGCTTGTCCACACATCTTTAATTTCTACATCCACAACTGGGTATATCACAAGGCAGGATTTTCAGGGTGAGGAATATTGGGTCAGCTTCTACCATCCAGTCAGGCAAGCACATGAGTGGTTGCAACAGAAGGAGTGGATCCATTTAGTTGTGCAAGGAAGAGGAGCAGAACTGCCCCTTCCAATTGAAGTGACTGGTTCATCCTTATCATGTGAATTCCCTCCAGGTCCCTACAGAGACAGTCAGTGTTTAGATGACCACCATAGGAATGGCTTCAGACTGCACTTAAATCCAAATCAGACGGCCTAATAGGGACAGAACTGAAGCATCTCTACTGGATGAGGCCGTGGTATCCATGCCTTAATTTGCTCTTGCCAAAAGGTCAGTTTAGATGGACCCAAAGGGAGGGCTGCATTATGCATCTTGTTTGAAACAAAAATGGGACTTTTCCCCTGAATGCAGGCATTCTGCTCTTCTGACTAAGCACACCTGTTTTCTCGACTAACTCAAATCCTTGCAGCCACGTGTGCCCAGGGGAAGGAGGGAGTGTAATAAATAGCAGAAGCAAATAATATACCCAGTAAAGAGCATTCCATGCTTTCTGTATGCAAATTCTGCATAAAAATTCTACATATATGGTACAGAACTGCTCTGAACTGAACTCTAAAAATGTTTAAGGCAAACACAGCTGTTATCAAGCGTTGTTCTTTCCAAAATGCCATTCAGTTTGATAGTTCTCAGTATGCCAACAGCATTCCCAGTTCAAATCTCTCTTTTTGAGGTCTTAACAACTATTTTACACAGGGGAAATTCACCCTGAAAGTCAGTGCTCTGGATCTATAACCAAATGTGCTTTTCTCCCTTCTTATGATACCAAGTCAGCCCAAATTGACTCCAACAGATCCTGGCCAAAGAGGCTGGGATAATTTAGGTTTTTAAGAATTACAAATATTTTTAATTTCAGGACATACTTTGTAACATCCCTGTTCAGCAGAATATTTTAGTGCCTTTGAGTATGACTCAAATCTCCCTGGTGTCAGAAGACACATGATATATGATGTTCAAACCCCAGTATCTGGTAAAATTTGCTAAAGTGTTTGGAACTGCAGTAACACCTTATTGAAATAGCAGTTTATGAGAGCTGGGTTAGATCAGAGTTGTATTTTAGTTGACTGGTTGGATTGCTGTTTGTAGTAACTTTTAGGAAAGTTGGGATTCTTTCACTCAGCTATAAAGGATTCGATTTTTCTTTTAAGAACTGAACGTCTTTTAAACCCATAATTCTACAAAACTAAAGGGGAAGGCACTTCACATATGCTTCCTTCAGGGGGTTGGTCATGGGATCTCTCTGCACATTGAGCTCTTGAGAAAACATCTAAAATAACCCAGCAGCTGGCATTTGTAAATGTCATAGAGACAGTAAGGTCAGCTCCCCAGCTGAGGTCTATTTAATTCAAATCAGGTCCTGAACTGTTGGTTACTGAATATGGTTTTGACTCATAGAATCACCAAGGTTGGAAAAGACCTCCAAGATCAAGCAGTCCAATTGTCCACCTATCACCAGTATTGCCCCACGAAACCGTGTCCCTCAGTACAATACCCAGACAGCTCTTGAACACATCTAGTATTACATGCATGTTATTTAATGCGTATTATTTACTATTATATGCATGCGTGTGATTTAAAAATCATGAGCTGGGATGATTTAATTCATCACACCAAGTGCCTACAAGAGAGTCAGGAACTCACTGCCCTTTTGCATCCTTGCATTGGCAATCCTGATGATCTTTGAGGTCCCTTTCAACCCAGGCCATTCTACAATTCTATGATTTCCTTCACCCTGGCCAAAGCAATTCCTGTGGAGGAAGCAAAGCTGGAAGCCTCCTCTGAACTGCCTCTCTTCATCCCTTTCAGACGGGTGGATCTTTCAGGACCATCCTTCCCAGTGCACCAACCAGCACTGCTGAGCTAATGAGGTGGAGCAGGTCATCTGCACACAAAACAGAGTGGGAACAATCCTCCTCCTGCTCTGAAGCGAAGACGTGCAAGTGCTGCAGCGTGTGTTAGTGCAATGTAGCTTACCTAACACACAGTCCCAAGAGAAGGAAATTCACAGAGTGCCTTGGGAGCTCAAACCAATATCATCATTGTAAAGCTGGAATTCCATTTTTAGAAAGCGAAGTAACGGATCCTCTGTGAACATCAAACCACTCTGTACAGCGCGTTCTCCCTCATTAGCTCACCAAGTAGCAACAGCAGAGAAAAGGGGTGGGGGGGGGTTACTGATGCGTTGTAATTGCTGACTGACAGCCTGTCACTGAGCAAAGCAGAGGAGAAGTCTCTAATTAATGCAGGCCAGTTGCTTTCCCCTCTGAACACATCCTTTCCCAAAGCACAAGGTGGAGCTATGGTAGGGAAGCCCAACCCAAGGCCTGATAGCTATTACCATCTCCATCACCAGTACTAATCCGAACAGGTTTGACTTCATCTGGGCACAAACATAGCAGGAAACAAAAGCACATGGGCCATCCACTAGCAACAAAGATATTAACCCCTGGACCCTAATAAGGAGCACACAAATTATCACAGTGAAGGAGTCCTGGTAGCAGGCTGAGCTCCGCAATGCTTCTGCCTTTAGTATTTCACAAGGACTGTGTAGAGCATGTACTCAGGGCCTTTTAGGGTTAGTCTTTAGAATTCTCAAGCAGTTAGCATCAGGTACAGGAATATGCTGTCAGTTCTGCTTTTCAACAGTAGTGCAGTATCCCATCAGCAACGAAGATGGGCAGAGACTTTTCACTTATATGCCACTACACTGGATGTGCCAAAACTGTTCCTCCCTCAAAAGAGACATCTTTTTGCCTTTATGAGATAAAAACCTATCATTCAAGTAAAGGAGAGAGTTGGTAGAGAAACTCCTTTCCTCAGCAGGTAGGTCCAAATTACTGCACGGGGGCTCTCACACAGAGAAATCACTTGTAAAAAGAAGAGACAGAGAAACAAAAAATGAGTGAAGACATCACAGAAGAAGGAGGAGCCCTGAAATCTTTATCCCAAGTGTGTTAATTATATTTGATATTGTAGACACTGGAAGAGCCTTGCAAGAATTAGGTGGAGGAACACATTGAAAATTACTACTGTCTCAAAGCAGACAGATTTCAAAGGTCAAAGACACAGTCCTCAAGATGCTAAAGTTGACTGACAGTCCTGTATGAGAATGCCATGAAGGAATCTGATTAAGACAATCCACAAGAGACAAAAGACAGATAATAGAAAAGCTAATAGTGTTCCAGGAATGAAAGCAACGTCGTTGAACAAACATGGAATGATTCCAAGTTTCAGAAAGGACTTCAGTTACAGTCCATGTTGACATCCTTGACATTACACCAGGCACCATTCTGGAGCTCTTGACGGACTGCAGGAGAGGTTTTTTAAATGACCTTTTCAGAAAACTTTCCAAGCAAGTTTTCCTTGCTTGGAACAGTAAGTGAAAATTTAGCTAGGTAAGCAAACAGCGATGGAGGGGAAACTCAGTTTTGTTGAGCACTGAAACTATTACAGGGAAGAGAGTTTTAGTTTTACACGGAGGGTTAACAACCTCTTGGAAGCGAAGCTGGGAGTCTTCAAACTAGCTGTGTCCTGGGAGGATAAAAATGAGATAATCGTGATAGGAATGCCTAAATGTGTGTGTAATCTCTAATTGGACAAGATTTGATTAGCAAATAGCACTACAATTCAAGGCATTATCTAGCCTAAGGATACCTCACTACTCCTTTGTCAGAGATTATCAAACCACAGCCAGTAAGAGATCAGCCATTTCTAAAGCAGTCAGATAGATCAGGCAATTTCAGGGTGTGCTTAATGGTACCTCTAAGCCAATCTCACAGCAAACTGACAACAAAGCTCACCCTCCTGTGCCATGTCTTATGCTCCTCTGTGTGTATGGTGAACAAATTCTTCAAGGAATTAAGAGTGCAGTTACTCAAGACAGCTTAAAGAGGGACATAACTCTACTGTAGGAGGTGCAGAATTACCTCTTTCAGTAGAGGGGCAAGATGCAAAATCAGATCAATTGTATCGCATCTTCAGTTCCTTCCAAGAGGAGGAACATCATGGTGTAGATAGTCTGAACCACCCTCTAGAGATTTCTCCCTAAATTATAGAAGAAACCTAATGTGATCGCATCTTAACCAAAAATAGTAATTATCAATGTTTTTACCTTCCCTAAACTGCCTCATTCCAGAGCCTGTGTATAGGAAGAAGGCAGCACAGAATAACATGGCACTAGGGCAGTTCTGATTTAGAGACTAAAAATGTTGTGAACACACATCCTGATTTAATCTGGCAGACAAGCAGTTATACAGTCTATACTTCTCACAGAGCTGTGGCAAAAGCAACGTATATTAGTCAAGAAGAGTAGTTGAGGACAACTATGTCTTAAACTGGACATATAGGACAACGTCTAAAAGTACTTCAAGAATTGAGGTTTGAGAGATATGAAGCTTAAAAACCTCTATGTTGAAATAACTGGAAAAGTAGTAATAAGGAGGTGTTAGAGACCCTTTTTTTCTTTCCTTATGTTGATAAGTAATACTGATATAGATGAAACCTGGGGTAACTCACTCAATCTGAAAGTTAAAGTCAGTGATTACATCTCCTTCTGTAAAGACAGAAGAATAAAACAGAAAGGTCTTGTTCCTCTGCAAAGACACTTACCTGTTATGTGGTCAGAGGTCATATGGAATTCACATGCCTGAATGCTTCCAAACTTTTAAGTAAGCAGTAATGCGTCTGTTCAGGCTACTGGTTATCATCAGGTTGAGACAACTGGTTTCAAGCCTCTGTCTGTAACGGATAGAAAGTACAGGTGAGACATCTATTGGAGTAACCAGTAAGTTCTGTTGTCTGTGCTTTGAAGGAGGTTGGAATATTCCCCAACTATTCAAAGCAAGACTACAGAAATACTCAGATATCAAAAAGAGAAGCTCATTGTATGAACGTGGATGGAGAGGAGCCAGATGAATTCAGTTCTAAACTAAGAAGGTAATTTCCTTGTAATAAGCACTATCAAATATTATACCACCTTAGCAAAGGACGCAGCTGCATCTGTTCTCCTTAGGTGAGATCAGGTACGGTTCTAACAGAATGCTTTCATCCAGCTTCCAGAAAGCTCCGTACTGCCTCCAGAAACAGGAGGATGGAAATGGGCAATCAGTGTCACCTTCCACCTTGAGAGCCTCTGTATGGGTAGCAGGACTTCTTTAAAACAAATAAACAGAGTCTCTCTCGGAAAGCCGGAACGTGAGGTGATCTGATTGATGTGGTCTGATTGATGCAGCAGGTTTAGCTTTATAGGCTGAACTTGCAAACTTCATCAGCTTCCCAAGAGCCCCATGGAACCATTCTGGTGATCACCTCCTCAAGACCACTGCTTGAGAGTAACTTAAAATCAAAAGCTGGTAACCTTTGCACACCGAAGTTAAAATACATGCTTTACAGGGATAGATTCATACACACTAAGCAACTTTTCAGGGTCTGCAAACTGGAAAGTTTGGAAGCTTCTAGATGCAGTTTTCAGAAGCCAACAACTTCTCTTGGATGACTTCATTTTTAATAGCTTACTTGTGCGGATTTTGCTTTTATTTTAAAGGTGATAAAACAGCGAAGATGTTCCTGAAAGGTACAGTCCTCTAATGAACCTTAAACTAAAAACGAAAAACAGTTAGTTTCATTATCCCAGCTAATTGCTGGATAAATGAATATTATGATAAATGATAAATTTGGTTTTTTTGTTTTTTTTTTTCCCCTTTCTCCTTCCCTTCATTTTTCCTAACAACAGAATAAATCAGAAAAGCTGTCATTTCACACTTCACAAATTCTTTAGGAAAGAAGGCAGACAGCCCCAAAAGCCAAGGTAAAAACAATCTCTAACAACTGTCTCTTCTTAGGGCAGACACATCTGCACTGTCAGCTGTTCTCCAGACAGGCAGGTTTGAAGATTTCTACACACACAACACACCATGTGGGCTCCCAGCCTATAGTACAGCTCCTGAAAGTAGATTTTGATGGGTCAAAGCCATTTTATTGAATTAGCCCTTTATTGTTTACATTAAATCCAAGTGAGCTCACAAATACTGACTTATCCTTCTGAAAGGATGGATTATACCGCGTGGCTCGGATGCAAAAAAAGATTAGGGTTTTTGTACTAATTACTTCCAGCATGAGGCGTGCATGGACCAGAAGACCATTGAAGATATTCCGCTGGGCATTTCAGTGCAGCAATGCTTGCCATCTTTTCTTGCCTTAGGATGTCTGCTTCTCCATAACATGAAAACTGGGAGGGCCACTCTGTCATTAAAACCCATATCTGAGAACTACCATGGTTGGGACAGAGGGTGGTAACAGCCCTTTCCACAACAGAATTGTAGAATAATTAAGGTTGGAAACTCCAAAATGCCCTAGCCCAGCCCAACCCCACTGTGCCACATCTCCACAGCTCTGGAACATCTCCTGGGACTGTGACCCCCCCACACTCTCTGGGCAGCTGTGGCAGTGCATCATCACTCTTTTGGAGAAGAAATGTTTCCTAATACCCAACCTGACCCCCCCGGCACTACTTGAGGCCATCGCATCTGACCTATTGCTGTTACCCAGGAGCGAAGAACAACCCCCACCTCATCACCACCTCCTCTCAGGCAGTTGTAGAGAGCAGTGAGGTCTCTCCTGAGCCCCTTCTCCAGACTGATCCATCGCTGCTCCCTCAGCCGCTACCCACGGGATGAGTGCTGCAGACCCCTCACAGCTCCACTGCCCTTCCGTGCACACACTGCAGGGCCTCTACGTCTTTCTTTCTGAATGCAGCACTCGAGGTGCAGTCTAATGTTTCTGGCTCTTTCATCCACCCTCCCAAAGCCTCCATTGCTGCAAAGCGCACCGCAGCATTCCTCCCTACTCCGAATCACTCAGAAAGGAAGAAAACAAAAATCTATTATCTTATTATTACCAAATTTTGATGAATTTATAATTAGCAAAGCCATCCATCAACAGGCACGGTTTCTCAGACTCCAAAGCCCAAGGTACCTGCAGCAGCCTGACAAATTAAGAGTGGAATACAGACGTGAAGATGTGGGGGATGCGATGTGCCAGGATCCCTGTCATTACCACCAACCACAGGTGCTGCAGAAGGACAAGGTGGGCAGACACACACCACGTGGAAGACGCACACTGCGTGCTTTCTTCTCTAACTGACCCCTCATATTTCTCAGAAGCAGACAGACACCTGCCTGTGCATAGAGGACATTCAGCTCCTGGGCCGCTTTTGTGGCCAACGGTGGAATTCTTGCACAGGCAAAACAAATCTGCCGTTGTGTATGGGCAAAACAGATGTCCCAGTGAGGCAAGCAGCTTTCACTGAATAACTCTGTGCAGAGCGACATTGGATCTTCTCACTACGCAGACTGCTACCTGGGGCCCAGGCTGCGTTGGTATTTGTGTGAGTGATGATAGTCTGCGTAGCTCGTGGAACAGAGCAAACAGAAGGCTTAGAGGCAGCCTGGAGATGTGCAAGGAGCTGATCTTACCGAAGGACACCTCCTGTCGCCCTTACGTTCAGCAGCACACAAGCCAGCATAGGCACCATGGCTGTTGTGCTATGGAAAACCAAGTGCTTGTGCTAAGCCTATGCTGTAGAAAGCAAACATCCACGCCTGTACGAGGTCGCACCAGCTATGGTGAGGAAGGTAAGGCTCACAAGAGGGTCTTGTTTTAAACCTCGCATTCAATAAACTGCTAGAAGGACAAAATGAAAACAAGCTATTGTGTTAATCTCCAGATTAGCCCTCATAGTCTGTCAATTTAATACTGATTAGTAAACAATGTCCATAATTAAGCTGTTGTTGGAGACACAAATGCCCCACGAGCCCGAACTAATGCGTAGCATTCAATCCTTTTACAAAGGATGGCAGATACAATTCCAGGAATGTTAATGCTGCCAAGTATCCATGATGCACATAACAAAAGAGGAGGCAGAGACTTGAGGTAATTAAGCTCACACTGGCCCTTCTCTCCAGCCCGTATTTGTTTATGGACTAAACGTTATGAGGTGCAGTAAATAAAATGTCACCGAATCGTGGGAGTTGGGACCCAACCCAGTATGAAGTTTATGGGGTCGTCAAACGCTGGATTCCCCTGGCATCAAAGCACGCCTATCCTTTGCTAAGGCTGGTGACATTAATGTGCATGACAGGGGTCCACGGGGCCGTGGTCCCCTAATTGTTTAGGAGACCTTTTAGTCTGGTTGCAGACTGCATGTCTTGGTATTTGTGGAGCTAATTGCACTGAAAGCCGCCAGCACAGTGCTCGCAGTGATGGGTTCACTCATTTATCCTCGGGATAATACTCTGCTCTTTGTCAGCCCTCTCCCCGCTTCGCTCCGGGACTCACCCCGCAGCACCAGGGGAAGCAGCTCCCAACAGAGCAGCCGATGGAAACCCACTGACTGCACAGGTGCGGGAGCATAAACACTGAAACACCGAACAATACCGCTTCTCTGAGTGCTCTCCTTTACCCATAACCCTTTCTGCTTCTTCTTTTTTTTTTCCATAGGGGCTGCAGAGCCAAATCTGCAGTTCAGTCCCTCCCATGCTTCAACAGTTGGGAATGGTGGAGGGGCTGCTGGGCTCCTCTTACTGGGTTATTTTTCCACGTTGAGTCTCGTGGATCTGCAGTTTAGAACTAGTGCTGCCTGTAGGACATGGGGAAATGGTTTCCAGCTACAGAAGGAGAGATATAGAGGGAAAGGTTCCTTACAACAGGAGTGGTGAAGTGCTGCATGGGCTGCCCAGAGAGGCATTGGTGCTCCGTCCCTGCAGACCCCCAAGGTCAAGGGATAGGGTTCTGAGCACTGATGGAGCTGTGAGCATCCCTGGTCACTGCATGGCAGAAAGAGAGACCAGGCAGCCTTTAAGGGTCCCTTCCAACTCAGACAGTTCCGTGATCCTGTGATCCCATGCAGGTCAATGCTTTGGGCTCCCTGTGCCATCCTGTTTTTCCTCACCTAAAAAAAGTTGAGGATGGACATACTCATAAGCAATCTCTGTTTTTCACACGGGGAGAGAAGTGGCATTAGTCAGCATCCTGAAAAGTGACATCATGCAGAAAAGTATTTTCCCTAATATGGACTTTGAGCTTTACAAACTTCAAAGTAAGAGAGCTAAGTACTTTCTGACATTTTTCCAGATTTCTTGATTTGTGGCATTTTCTCAACTGTCTTGCCCCCATATTTGTAAGCATACAGGCAGCTAACAAAATCACAACAGCATTTCACAGAAGTGAAGCTCTGTCTCCCCAAGGATCTCAAAGGCCTTGGCCTACATTGCAGCCTGGACCATAGCACAAATTAAAGCACTTCACCAAAGGTCGAACAACGTAAATCAGCATCAGAACTGGGAAAAACCACTCAGGAGCACCTGCCCCACTGTCCATCCCAGATTTCCTATCTCAGCTTTGAACAGCATGAAATGGCTTCCTGTTTTGTCATGTGGATGCAATTAGGGTGCGTCACAAGTTCCCCAAATTTTTGGCCAGATGGGAACTGAGCTTCCTGAGCCTTTCCAAAGTGTTACTTGCCTGTGTTTGCCCATGAAGAGATGTCAAAACAAGAGCAGGTGAGACAACAAAGGACAACAAAGCACAGATATGCAGTTGGGATCCCACTGAATCGCACAATGATACATCAAATGGAGCAAAGAAGGTGGCCAACAAAGAAGGAAATTGGGGTTTGGGATTGAAACACACAAGTGAGACCAGAATGTATGGTTCCTTTTTTTTCTCCTCCCCATTTTACACTGGAGAGTCGCACAAGAGACTAAAGAGTTTTCAATGAGCCATGCAAGAGACCAATAAAGGAATAATATCCTTCTCTACTTACTCTCCTACTTAGAGAGGGGAAGGTTTTTTAGATGAAGACTCCGGTTCTACTGAAGCATATTTGCCAAATTGTCCCCATTTTGAGCACATTAGCAGAAAAACAGGAGTACATAAAAACTGTAGTTCTATTTCTGGTCTCGGGTTGATCATGATACAACAGAGACTCCTCATTGTTCAGCAGGACACAAATACATGCTTGTCTCTGGATTTGCAGAAATAGGAATCGATCTCTTATTGCCCCTTCTCACTGTCTCATCATGCAACATACTGATTGCAGAGGACTTGGAGGCGCTGAGTGATGCAACAGAGCACTTGCACAGAGTGCATTTTAGAAAAATACACCTCCTCTCTCTATAAGAGAAAGGATAAGCACATAAAAATGGATCTTCTTCCTACTGGTCACAGCCAATGGCTACTGATTCATACAGAAAAGGCAGATGACATAATGCATTTAAGCAGAAGCAAAAAGCTGAAAATGAAAGCATCAGTGGATAGCTGTCCTAAGCTCCTGAGAGTTGCCACTACATCCTTAAGACCTGGGATGGAAGAGTTGGAAACTCCCCCGTAACAAACATAAATGCAGCCCCTCTTGGTATGAGGATTTAAAATTAGACAGCTTGAAATTCAGCAGTTAGCTGGAATGCTCTCCAGACTAGCTGTATGCTGTCTGGAAATCAGCTCTTCGGTACTCACCTAGAAAAGAGGAGCTTTTTATTACATCAAGTGCACTGAGGCAGCTGCCTGACGCTTGCATCACCAATATGCACCACTGAGTTCCTTGAGCAAAGGCTCAGCACAAGAACAAATTCTGCCAAGAGCAGCTTTTTTGCATCCCTTCAAACACAGAGGGCTGAAGGGAGGCTCAGAGAAAAGGGAAATGTGCAAAGTTACTCTGCAGACATCCTCTTCTGGTTCCAGCAATAGCTGCAGAGAGGCAGCCTTCAGCCCTGTTGGTCCCCTAGGAAAATGGTTCATGGAAGCACTGTATTGCACATCCAATTAATGAAGACTTGCTGTCTTTCTCTGCTCAGAGGAAGACATCCTGGTGACAGAAGTACAGACAGATGTAGGGAAGCCAGGCCTCACCTGTCTGCTCTGCTGCATGACTGCAACCTATCGCAGGCAAGCTGCTTACACCTTGGTCCTTCAAGGGTGTGTTTGTTTGTTTTTTTTTTTTAATAGAACCTTAAGTTATTACTGGGAATTATACACCTCAAAAGTGTTCTCATCCCAGACAAAATTTCACCACATTCCAGTTCTTCATGTGAAAAACAGGATCTCAAGCCCTCCTTGCTTACCAGAAATGCTACAGGCATGCAAACAAGACTGAGGTGCTGGGGGAAGTAGCTACAGAAAGAGCCACTTATTTAAGTTAACATCAATTAAATAGCCTTCAGCATTCCCTAAAATTGTTTGTGCTCTCTACAGACATCCCCACTTGTCTACTTTAGCCACACGTGGCTGTAGAGAGCAGGTGCATCTCCACCATAGGAAGAGAGAACTCAACAGCATACCCCAGCTGAGGAAAGCAAAGTGCTGAGCTCAGCCCTCATCAGGAATCCTCAAACAGCCTTCCTCTCTGCCTCAACACAAAGACCCAGTCAGACTTTGCTATCTGCTAGATACAAAGCATCCAACTATGAGCCTCATTAGCACAGAGATGGCAATTAATTGTTCCACTCTTCACTGAGCTTCTTGTTGAAAAGTCATTTTCACTGCTTCAGCTGTTATCACTCAAGGAAGCAGTCCCAAATTGCTTCAGGGGAAGTTTTAGGTTGTAGACTTGGAAGAATTTCTTTATGAAGGGGGTGATCAGGCACTGGAATGGGCTGCCTGGGGCAGTGGTGGGGTTCCCATCCCTCGAGCTACTTAAGTATTGTGGAGAAATGGCATGAAAATACAACGTGGCTTAAAGATGGGACTCAGTAAGTCGAGTTGATTGTTGGACCTGATGATCTTGAAGGCATTTTCCAGTCTAAAAGATTCTACAAAAGATAATTCTCCCATTGTCCTTGATGCATCAGCTCAGCAGTAATGAAGCTGAGCTACCTGCTGCCTTGTCCATCGTTCACTGTATGCTCGCCCAGTATCCACCCACATCTCAAATTCCTGTGTGGCCTCCCATCCTGGCTGACAGAGGTCCCTACCCTGTGGTCTTGAATCTGTGAAGTCTGCACAGACGTTTCTGGTGGGTTGTAGGGTCATCTGGATACGTGCTGCTGCTGAGTCTTCATTCCCCAACAGCTGCATTGTTATTTAAAACACTTAAAGCGCACTTAGCACCTTCTAGTATTGCTTCCTTTGACGAGTCAAGGACGCAGGTGCAGTAGTTACTTGCTGCAAAACAGAGTTCTCTAGTTTTCTTGCTGGCTCTCCAAATCAGTCTGGTTTTCATCCTCCAGACACAGGCACGTGGGAGTTACACTCAAGCAGAGAGAAGGAAACATTACCCATAACTTTAGAAAGTTTAGTGAAAATTAAGAAGTTGTGGGGTATTTTTTCCTGGAAGCAGGGGTACAGTCCTATACCAGCTTTCCTAACAACTTCAAGGGACTTCACACCACTTCACAGGTGGAAGGACCACTGCGCACCAGTTCTCACTGACAAGGCAACAGTCCCAACAAATGCAATGGTTACACGCTGCAAGGATGGAGGATGAGAGTTACAGAGTGGCTCCAAGCTGGCAGTTCCAGCTACGGGAGTCAGAAGGCCACAGAAAGTCATACTGCATCTGTTCCTACAGGCACTCCCTAAGGCAGCAGTAGGTTATAATTTGCTGTGAGAAAACTGGGCATAAGTCCATCAAGACAGGAATAAAAAAGAAAAGAATGTAAGTGTGATACTGAAAAGGAAGATTATGAAATCAGATGCCACCTTGTGGCCAAAATCCATGAAATTGCTATGGTAGATCAAATGCAGTTCACAAAATACAAAAATAAGCAGACAAAAGAGAAGAAATGGAAGCTAAGACAACCTAATATGGAGCATTTTAGTTTCCAAGTCTACAGGTGTAGAACCAACTCCTCCATACTTCTGGCTGATAAACTCCATTAAATGATGGCAGTAAATATGGAACATATTTACATTTCTGTACAAATAATTGCCACGTGCACTCTACAAGTTGGTCCAGATTCTAAATGAACTGGAGCAGGAGGCAATGCAGGAAACTGTGAGACCACTGAATGCTGTCACAGCCTGATATCAAGCCAGTGGCCAATTGTGGTCTTCCCCATAGAATCATTCAGGTTGAAAAAGACCTCTGAGATGCCCAACCCCAGCCCACGTCCCTCAGTGCCACATATCCATGGCCCTCAAGCACCTCCAGGGTCAGATACTCCACCACTCCTGGCAGCTGTGCCAGAGCAGCACTGCTCTTTCAGGAAAGATGGTTCCTAATAATATAGAGTCATCAAGGTTGGAAAAGACCTTCAAGATCATCCAAGCCCAACCTTCCACCTACCATCAAGGTTTCCCCACCAAACCACATCCCTTAGTGCAACATGCACACGTTTCTCAAATACCTCCAGCGACAGTGACTCCATCACGTCCCTGAGCAGCCCATTCCAGCACCTGAACACTCTTTGGGAGAAAAAATGTTTCTCAGTATCCAACCTGGTCCTCCTGTGAGGCAACTTGAGGCCATTCCCTCTCTCCTATTGCCATTACCTAGGAGCAGAGGCCAACCACCACATTACCACAATCTCCTTTCAGGCAGCTGTAGAGAGGGATAAAGTGTCCTCTGAGCCACCACATGGACAGTTAAGATTTTACTGGCACACATTTTGGATGTTTCTCATTCTTATTCCACAGTTTTGCTAAGCCAGAAATCACATCAGTCCTCCTAAACATATAAAGAAATGCTTTAAGCAAGTAACAGCAGCAGTTGTGAGTAAGGGGTTAACCAGCAGCCATTATTATATTGAGGAAATTGCCCCAACAGAAGTATAATCCACATGGTAGAAGACAAGTGTTATTCACAAGTTATTAATAAAAGTGACCAAAAAGAAGGCAATGCTATACTGTTCTGTTAATCTCATAAGCCCAGATGTTCATGAAATGAAAAACAGCCCAAGTCCACGACCTTTCATACTGATGTAAAGGAATGTTTAAGATATGATGGGACGTTATATATCACAGGATGTTAAAAACATCATGGAAAAAAATCACTATGGATAGCAAAAATTTAAAGAATCAAATGCTTCCAAAAACATATATACATATATTGCATTCTATCAGATATATTAATTCAGGTCATACTTCTCCACAGCCATTACTTTGCATGCTTCCTGGACACCAATGCTTATAAAAAGACATAGCACAATAATGGCATGGCTACTGTAATACAGTATGCTGGACTATCATAGTTCCTTGCACACTTCCTCTTAGTGTGCAAGAAACTGCTGGCTATTGGGAAGATATGCTATATTCTGCTCTTATGTACTAAGAGACATAGTTTGGTGGGGAAATACTGGCAGCAGGTGGATGGCTGGACTGGATGATCATGGAGGTCTTTCCCAACCTTGGTGATTCTATGGTCCTATAAAACATCATGCAGAAAACACCCAAGACCACACACAAAAAAAAAAAAAAAAAAAAAAAAAAAACACAACAACCCAAGTCAACAGATGGACTTCATTGCAGCCCACTCTCAGAAATGGTTTTTGGGGTAAGCAATGACTGTGGAAGCAAAATAATTCGTGGAAATGAGATTCTGAAATGAAATTATATTCCAGTGTCAACACTTTCTCTTCCAGCATAGAGAATCACAGGCACTGGTGGGAGGTGAGCAGGAAAAGCTGTGTTCCTTCTTTGTACCTTTTCCTTTTGGATGCTCCAGCGTACAACACATGTTTTACACTCCTGTTTCAGGCAGAGGGCAGTCCCTCTGGAAACAAGGTGGACAAAGCTGATGCTCAGAGCTTGTGGGAGCACGCATCCATTGTAGCTCCCCATCAACAATGCCACTGCCTGATGCAGACTGTGGGACTGCCCACCAGCACAGGCCCACGGGAGGTAATGGCATGAAGGAAAAGGCATTCACCAGCATTCTTCCTGCACATCCACCATGCTGACACTAGAACAGCCCAGCCTGGATGATGGGAGCATAAGGCAGGTTTGAGATCTCGGTTTGCACACAGAAGAACTTCCACATGAGCATATATTGGGCTCTGTTTTCCATTTGCTCATCAAATACCAACACCATAAAGAAAGGAACACTACTAAATCCACCATTTCAGCCCTACCCATACCCACAATTACTGCTGAAATAACTCAGCAATTTCAGAGTTAGATGAATGCAAAGAAAGCATCTGCAACCAATCGCCCATTTTTTGTTGGCTTTTTCTTTTTCCTGGCAATTCTATATCAAAAATTGTGAATGCCATTCTACCTTTTTCTTCTACAGAAGAGAAGAAAAACCAACCAAAAGCAGCCCCAGCACATGTGCTCTCAGGCTGAAAACACACATGCCAAATTCAGCCTGGAGAGAATTTTTACGGCTGAGTTATAAAACCCTGAAAATAGGGATTTATAATGGAAATGCTGACAGACCATTAACTACAATAATAACATCAACGGAGCAATAGAATTTCCAAGTTATCTCCTTTTTGTTTGTGTCAGCATTCCTGCAGCAAGAGCCGGCACAACCAGCACATGGCTTCAGTCCTCTCCTCCAGCGCCCAGAGGACGTAGGGAAGCACAGAGCAGCACTACATCTCCTGGTATGCTGTGTCCTCCAGCCAATCTTGTGCTCTGGACATGGGCTGTGTGTTTTGGGAAGAGCCCTGCCACCACACAAAGCTGAGTGGCAGCCCACCAGTTCTCCTGTTCTGCTGCTGAGCCCACACCACCACAGCTTCCCCTTCCCAGCACAAGTGTGGCTTCCAGTTTTCTCTGCAATTCACAGAAGGGGCAATGGAAACTACTGAAACAGGGCACATGAGGACAGCTCAGCACTGTAACTTGATGTTGCATGCTCTTCTTTCAAAAGCTCAACCTATGTCTTCTTCCAAAGGATGAATATCCTGAAAATATGCAATCCACTCAAGATAACTTGCTCCCTATTGCAGCCAGGAACACGTTTAAAAATGAAATAAGCAAAGGCCAATGCTACGGAATCTGTGTAGTCACAGAATTGAAGGGACCTCTAGAGATTATCTAGTCCAACCCCCCTGCCAGAGCAAGAAAATAGCTCCCACTAGTAAGCACATGTTTAGCCCATTGCTTATATGCTGCTGGTTGATTAGGAATCTCAAATCATTGCATAGGCTGAGAATGAAAGAGTATGACACACCTTTGTCCACATATAGTTTGGTCAGATGCAGGGTTTAGGAAGGTACACCAACTTAATGGGCCCTGTCTCACTGGCATGCTGAAGCACCTGACATAACCACCATTCCCATTTTAGAGATGGTTGAAGAAGGCATGGTGACAAAATAAATCCCTGAATATTATATACTGCATTGCTTACAAATCCCAGGAAAAGGGCCCAGGTTCTGCCCTCACTTCTGTAAAGTGCAGAATTTGTACAGAAAGTACAACCCCTCTCATTTTAAGGGTAAAAAATCTAAATACAGCCCATGAATTGACAGAACCCATCCACTCCAGAAGAGCCCAGGTTCATTCCTATAGCGGCTAGCAAGCTCCAAAGACATTAAAAGTTATTTTTCCCCAACAAGTACTCTGTTTTGCACAAAACCAGCAAATTTAAACAAAAGAACAGCACCAAGCAGCTCTGCTTTTGTTCAGCACACGTGTTTAAGCCTTGTCTGTCCTAGAGGTATTTGGCACGCAGACCATCCTTTGTCCCCTAGCATGCCTACAAAGCGCTCCCAGTGGTGCACAGGCACTCACACCACTGTTTGGAGCAGAGTGCCTGTATAGATGACATGTGGCTGTATCTGTTGTTTACAGCCCAGGACAGTGCAACAGACATTCAGTGTCCCAACGTCTCACCAAGATCAGCATGTGGAAGAACAGGAGCTGGCTGGAGCTCAGGCTCATCAGGACAGAGGTTAGGCCTGCAGGCAGAGGGAAATGCTCTAAGGAGCACTACAGTTCCCTCAGAGCTCACAGCCTACCAAGAGAATCCCTGTTCTGAAAGTTCTGCTGACTCCTTATTGATACTGTGCTCTCATACATCATCTTCTGTGAGAAATGATTTCTATCACCCCTGACAAGCCAGAAGCCTGCTTCACATTCCTGTAAAACCTGCCTCAGGGATGGACACCTTCCTCACTTCTCATTTGGCCCAGGCACCATAGGTCATTTGGACTTTGAGCACCAACAAACCTCCAGCCAATACCGATGGCAGCAGCACATCTTGGGGGCTGGACTAGGTGACCTTCTGAGGTCCATCCCAATCCCTATCCTACTGGGATTCCTACCACTGTAACTTGCTGCTACTATGGCTAACTGTAAAACAGCCATCTTTCTTTTCAAGAGACCAAACAGCCTACAGAGAAACTGTCTAAAATATCACTACCCCCTTCCCAATGCCCTTGCCAGGCATCCTGCAGTGGATGACCTTACAAGGATTGTTGCTCTGGAAATAGAGTTGCTAGGGTGAAGAACACCTCCCAGTATAGGCAAAGCTGCCAGAAGCAGTACCACCTTATGCCCAAAGCCATCCTAAGCCTTTCTCTCCACTGGAGCAACACACAGTTTAACTCACTCAAAAATAGCCAACCAAGTGGATCAATCTCTCCCCACATTACGTGCTCCCTGCAGACACCCAAGGTCAGATTGGAATGGGCTCTGAACACCTGATATCTCCCCAGAAGAGTGGGACCAGAGGGGCTTTAAGGGTCCCTTCCAGCTCAAGTGATTCTGTGATCTACACAACCTATGCGTGTCCATGCTTTGAAACTAGAGAGAAAAGTAGTTATCATAGAACGGCCTGGGTTGAAAAGGACCTCAAAGATAATTCTGCTTCAACCCCCTGCCATGAGCAGGGTCACCAGCCACTGGAGCAGGTTGCCCAGAGCCACATCCAGCCTTGCCTTGAGTGCCTCCAGGGATGGGGCATCCACAGCCTCTCTTGGCAACCTGTTCCAGTGCATCACCAACCTCTGAGGGAAAAACTTCCTCCTAGCATCCAACCTCAATCTCCCGTCTTAGTTTAAAGCCATTCCCCCTTGTCCTATCACTAGTTAGTAACCCGGTGTGCTCACTGCACTGGGCAGTGGCAATAGGGTGGCTATTCCCAGAAGAAGAACTTATCTCAGCAAACTCCAGCCTTGCCAACAAGGCACAGAAAAGGTTTCCATCTTGGAGCTGGTCAATACGGTATTAATTGTGTTCCTGTCCCATATACTCATCATCAAAATTCAACAGCAAAAAACAGAAAAAGGAAATGCTGAATTAAGGTAACACTTCCCCACATCAGCCACCACACAGCCCGAGTTCTGTCCCTGCAGCAATGCCAACCATTGTAAATTAAACAACTTCTCAAGCTGTTTGAAGTCCCAAGCAGCTAGTTCCTAAAGGAGGAGTAAGTACGTGGCTCCAAGCCATATTTGCAGTACCTCCCTGCCAATTTCTGGCTTGTACTTCATGCTCCCCAGATGCAGGTTCATGAGCCATGACAAAATCTGGGGGCAAAGTGGAACAGATGCACAGGATCATTTCTCCTGGTTTGAGGTTTCAACAGGAATGCTTCAGACAGCTTTGGTCAGGGTTGAAGAGAACAGGCAGAGCTGGATGCAATGGGAGCTCAGCACCTGCCCTCACCCCATCACACACTCTGTGCTTTCACAGAAGAGAAGAACCAACATTCATACACACAGGCCTGGCTTTAAACTTACAGAACACAAGGTGATTTATAAGGTGTTGTTACAAAGTTGTTTGAATTTTAGAAAATTAGAGGGGCTAGATTTTCTTCTTTTATTCAGTGCTTAAATTGGTTTGGCTATTTGTTTCATTACAGGAGATCAAAAATAATCCCAGTATTCACAAGGAGCAGTAAAGTGTATTTGAATACGTTGGAATAACCTTAAAAGCAGGTGGCTACCTTATTAAGTGTTAAATATTCCAAGCTGAAATACGAGTCTGTTTCCATCCAGTGCATGCAGTAAATGGCTTCCACATATGAATAACAGCCCATTAGCACGATAAAAAAATAATTAGTTATCCAGTTGAAATGCCAATGAACCTACCAAGAACAAGAATTTCAAGGGGTCGCTCTTACTTTATGAGCCACCATTCCTGAATAGCCACGGGTGACTTAACCTAAACAAACACTGCAAAATAGATGTTGTTGGGGACTGGTTTACTCACAGCCTAGTTATCAGTGGGAGGGGAGATGTGAGGGGACAGAAGTCTGGATGAAAAAGACCTCTGAGGTCCCCAAGCCCAACCATCAACACACCCTCACCGTGCCCACATCCCTCAGTTCCACATCTCCATGGCTCTGGAATACCTCCAGGGACAGTAACTCCCTGGGCTGCCTGTATCACTGCCCAATGTCTATTTGGAAGAACAAATCCTACCCAACCTGTACTTGCTTGAGCCTCCAGAAACCTTGAATCAGTTTGGTGAGAGAACTGCTCTTGCTCCCAGTACTCTGATGGTGTACCAGCAGACCTCACCTCTGTGAGCAGTCGCATGTGTTGAGCTTCAGCTGATTCTTTGGGTGTGAAATGCTCACTGGCAGGTGGGCTCTGAAGGGCTGAGTACCCAAGGTTAATAAACATGCAGTCTATCAGCTGGTGTGCATTTTAATACCCATAGTAATTTGGGGTTTGCTAAATACCTACAAAACAGTTTTATTGTTATAATAACATCTGAGTGGTCAAATAAGGAATAGGGGCAGCCTGACACTAAAGTAACGTCTGTAAACTTTTATTATTACAGTTTTATTTTTGCCTATATGGCTAAAAGAAATATAGTAGTCCCTATGCAGATATTTCAGCTGAAGGTAACTGTGTCTGTCACATGATCTTTTCCCCTTAAGAGGGAAGTTTGGTATTTTACACTGAATTCTGGCAGTATTTCTCCCTTGTTAATCGGAAACTGCAATTACTTCTGCATTTCTGATTTGCACTCAACTCTGAAACTGTTAATGGCAGAGAAAAAAAAACCACCTAAAACATCAAGGCACATCATGCCATTGAAATAGCCCAGGGAGTCCCAACAAGTGAGATGCTTTCCTCAAAGCTAACCTTCCAGCAAGCACGTGCTGGCCTACAGACATAGCAAACCTGTGGGTAATAGAGAGGAAAACCCAGCTCTGCAACCTGCAGGAGAACAAGGACAGCCATAGCAACAGCGTTGTGCTGTTCACCCTGAGGTGGAAGTGAGCAGCCACATTCATCACAATGGGTTCACTTCGTACTCAAGGGGAAAATGAACAAATAGAACCATTATCTTGAGGTCTTTTCCATCCCTAAAGTCCAACCATCATCTCCACAACAGGCCAACATCAGGCTTTAGTTAATCAGTTACTACTCCCAGCTCTCCCACGTAACAGAAGATGTGCTTTGCAATGTAAAACCTGAGATTGTTATCACGGGCCTTGTTAACATCAACATTAATTAAACCCATTGCAGGGTTGTGGGATCCCATAGGCATGAAGATACGCACATACACTCAGTAGAGACTTTGGTGCCTCAGTAATGAATCTTCCATTTAACTGTCACCTCTGTACAACAGTACTACGTAGCACCAGGGGAGGAAACAGAGTCACCAAAGCTTTGCCAAGCCAGGTACGGCTCCTTCAACCATTGAAGCATCTCCTCAGCAGATCCCACGAACAGCTCTAATTTCCACTGCACCCGCAGTAGGAGCACAGCACATCGCAGCATTGCCTCTTCTGCTGTTGGAGTGCACACGGAGACCACAAAGCCTCCTTCAACGGGACATCTTCCTACACACAGCCCCAAGGAAAACACTCAGCCTGTTCCGATTTACCTCCCTGCCACCACACCCTGCCGGTGGGTCCAGCAGTGTGCAGGGACATCTAGTGACCAAAGGGAATAATGCAAGAACATTTTACCTCCTCTCATCTTGTTACAATTAAAAGGGCAAAATTCAGTTATTCTTAATTTTCATATTCTTATCTCTTTTTCTTTTGCCATTCATTCTTTGAAGTATTCTCTACCCACTGAGACACCCAAGGCCACGTCCATACAGCCACTATCTTCACCTGGCTTACATCTAATTACAGAAAAACAGAAGGCAAATTAATTTTAATTTCCCTCTACCAAAAGAGCCACCAACCAAGAACACCCCTCTTCGTCGCAGTGAGCAACCAAAGCTCTAAACGAATTAAAAGGATGTTCATAAGTTCTTTTTCTTTACACCCTAGTGCTTCAAATGAGGCAAAAAATGCAACTTTCTACATCACCATCACGTTTCTTTCAGCTCCACATCTATAAATACCCACATGGTTATAGCGCTGCTAAGTAAGCCCATATTTCTGACCTGCTGCATGTCTTACATTTCTTCTTTAATAACTCCAGGAGCATGGCAGGCTCTTCCTATTAACTACATTACATCATCATTATCAAAGACGAAAGGAAATTAATTCTGTTTTCCAATGGCTTGGCAATAAGTTGGTTCTTTACTTCATCAAACATCTGCTGTTTTTCTGCGTGTGTCATTTGTGAAGCAGAGTTTTCCTTATGACTCGATTCTCATAATGGTTTGTCATGCAGCAGTGTTTACAGGGGAAATAAAGCGGGGCAGGATTTCTCATTTGCCCTGTAAAAGCAAAAAGCCAACTGAAAGCCAATACCATCCGCTGCACTGCGGTTCCAAATGCTTTTCTGCTTTAAAACAAAGCTCACCAAAGACCGTCATGCAAAAATAACCTCTCTCGGTCTTTGCCTGAAATTTATTACTAGTGCTGCAGTACTTTGTTTTAACAGATGGGACTTTATCGGCAAATTACGTGGGCAGGCCACAGCTTCCCCCGGGAATGGAGGAGTGCTGGTATTTACTCGGGCTCTTATCTTTACACTTGAAGCTATATTCTAACCACAAAACCCTATTTTCATTTATTGTTATAAAAGACAAAGCACAGAGCATATTCTACTCTAGCCTCTGTCTTCCTCTTGTGTGCCATAGATAGTGCTGTCAGATCTCTCACACCACCAAACTGCTCTCTGCCTTTTTAAGGTCAGTGCACTCAAATTCATTTTCACATTCCCTATATAACTTCATTAATGACAGACAAATTCACATCATTTTGCAAAATATTCATTTTGCTAAGTAATGTGATGTGGTTTTGTTCAGAGCTTTTCCCCTACTTAACTACGCTGTAATTTACCCCATAAATTCTACTTTAAAAGAGAATTTTGCTCGTGGCAAGTGCTTCCGAACTACACCAACCAACACATCAGGAACCAGAAGGTTTGGAGGACAAATCCGAAGTGCTGTGGTCCCATTCCCTTGTAGGTACATGATCCTGTGATGAGCTCCATGAAAGCAACTCCCATTCATTGCTTACCATGCTGTTCCACAGTCTATCTACTTTTCATGCCTCATTCTGCATATTCTTTCTACAAAGATGCTTTTATTATCTTTTTTTTTTCCCAGCTATTAGAAATACCCCTAGATGCACCCATTAATAAAAATCAATAACATGAGCTTCAAAATAGATTGGAATACCTGTTTGCATTGGACTACTGGGTTATTATGATTATTTTCATAAAACTCATGCATCAGAGCAACAGATTTAAGAACCATCATTCAGCTGTGACTCTTTGTTAATAGAAGGATTCCCAATTAATTGTAGGCTACTTCTCATTTAGAGTTGATATCACTGAAACAATCAAACAAGTTGTGCGGCTGCAGCTAAACAATTTGCCCTAGTTCTTACTCCTGTTGTCCTATTTCTCAACCCTACACAAAGCCCAGTTAAGCAATGAGAGGTCTTCACTATACTCAGCAGGTACCGGATCAGTGTTCCATCACACACAACAATTAGTTCCTATTCCACAGGGAATAAGCAAGAAAATACACCAGAGAATGACTTAACAGCACACGTTTGTAATGGAACATTATGAAAACCCAGTAGTGGTTCTACCCATTCATATGGGAATTTCCAGTGTTCTAAAGTGTCACAGAATCATCACATCACCAAGGTTGGATAAAACCTCCAAGATCATCCAGTCCAACTGCTCACCTACCACCAATACTTCCCCACTAAAACACATCCCCCTTTAGTGCCATGTCTAAACATTTGTAGGCAGAGATATAAAGCAAATGGTACAGAAAGAATCACAGCAGGGACAAGGGGTTTCTGGTAAAGAAGAGCTCAAGTCATGTTTAGGGGCAATAAATAACTGCCAGAGGTGTGAGTGCTATGAGAACAGTGATGCAAAAGCAAATTCCAATATTTTCCCTGAACGTTACATTCAAATTCTGACATGTAAGGATAGGAACTCATGCAAAATGTGGGTCTGGATTTAAATTTTAAACATCTTGCCATTAAAGTGCAGGGTACGTTTGGGTCACAGCTCAATGCAGGTTTAGATCTCCATGGAATATCAGGTTTTTAAGGATACTTTTCCTTTTCAGATGTGACAGTTACAAAATCCTGGGCACAATAAACCATTTGACTTGGGGGAAAAAAAAGCTGAGCTATAAACTGAAACCAAAGTAGCTCAACTTGGGAGTGTCCCAGCTGCAGAAAACTCTTAATTTTAAAACACTTTGATTGATCCCCAATCTCTTCGAATTACACCACAGTAAGGACTGTGCACCCTTCTGAAATCAGGCTATGCTTCAATTACTTCAATCACGTATAAGTTTCATTGTTATTTGAAACACATGCAAAACACAGATACCAGTATTTTCTACAATTGATTAAATATCTGCCTCATTAAAGTACAAAACACACAGTATAAGAGGCCCTACTGTGAGAGTTCACTTTGCATCAAGAATGCTAAACCTTGCCAGGGAAATGCTATTCTGGATCAATCCAGTTTAGCTGCACAACATCTGTATTTTAGCAGCTGGACACTTATACCACCAACACCCTCACTGAGGTTTTCACCCAATTTCTGCTGACAGAATAGAGTTGAAGTGAATTCTGCACCCTAATTCCTCTCACCTGATTCACTCAAGCTGTCCAAATGAGCAAGGCAGTGGGAGACAGGCCCCAGGTACAACCTTGGGGTGAAAAGCTTCACCCCACAAACCAACAGCTCTTACAACCAAATTCAGATCAGAGCATTTTGAAACATGTTATGAATTCAAGAGTGGCTTGAGGAAACACAGAACCCAACAGGCTGTTAGTCCAGGGGACCTTCACGACAATTACTGTTGATATTTAATTGTGAGATCTGAAAAACCCTTGTGCCACTTCCCATGGGGATTCACAGTCCTCTGGCCAACTTTTTCTCTGCACCATGATCCTCAGAAGAAACACGTGACTGCTTTGCTGCTCTTGACCCAATACTCCTTTACAACACAGGAAAGTTTCACACTGAGACATTATTTGAAAAAAGTGACAAAGAAAAATAATAGCATCATTCAGTGCCCTGGGTTGACATCAAAGATCATCCAGTTTCAACCCCCTTGCCATGGGCAGGTCACAACCACTAGAGCAGCCTTCAGCAGTGATAGACTACATTTGACTGTTAATTGTCACAGGATCTAATTTCAGCACCATGTACCTATTGGAAAACAACCCCAGGAACCCCAGTAGAACAACAAGGACTCCAGAAGAAAAATTTTCATGCGAGAGAGGTGAGGCCCTGGCACTGCTGCCCAGAGAGCTGTGGAAGCCCCATCCCTGGAAGTGCCCAAGGCCAGGCTGGATGGAGCCCTGAGCAGCCTGAGCTGCTGGTGGGCACCCACCCACAGCAGTGAGTTAAAACTGGATGGGCTTTGAGGTCCCTTCCAACCTGAGTCACTCTATGAAACACGGGTCATTTTCATGCAGTTTCCACCACCGTAGGAACATCTGAAGCCAACTGCCCACCCTTCCTGAGTTGCAACCTGAAAAGGAGAAAGTGGACAACATGCAGCTTCTGGGTCAGGCTGAGCACTCCTGCAATAAAAAGCTTCATACTGTGTGCCTTTCAGTCCTTTATTGCTATGATTAGATGAGAAGCAGTACAGCTCCACACTGCTGCTGATGAACAGCCACTCAGTCAACAGGATGACTTTTGTAGTCGTTATCATAGAATCATTAAGGCTGGAAAAGACCTCTAAGATGACCAAGTCCAACCAACAACCCATCCCCACCGTGCCCACTAAGCCACATCCCTAGGTTTAAATCCATCAGGTTTAAAAATCAATCCCTTTAAAAAACAAAATACTTAAGCATGTAATAATTACCTTTTGAAATATATGTTCATCATTAAGATGGTACAGTTAAGCGTGTCCTTAATAACATAAGGATGACAAGAACATGCTCAGAACCAATGATGTCACACAATGAGTTGACAAAGGAATTGGTCAGTTTTACTACAGGAAAAATTGGATGTAGTCTTTCTGAATGCTTAAGTAAGAATCACAAAATACAGTTTCCAGAACAAAGTCATTCTCATTCATACGGGCATCCACCCTGGGTTACATTCCCACGCACCTTCCTTCTGAGTGCGCAAGAGAGGCAAATTTCTGCCCACATAGCTAGGGAGACAAACATGAAGCACACACCCTTGGAAGACCAGTTGTAAACTTGGGACAGAGTTTGTTTTCTGAAATGCCACTGTGAGTGATTTGTCAGGAATTCGAAGCCTGACCAACAAGCCCCTTTGGGGCCATTCAGAAAAAGATTAGGAACGCTTTGCTGGAGCTAGGGATGAAATACAGACTTCGAAGGCACCGCTTTTACTTATGACATCCCAAAACTCTGTTAAGATAAAATATTTGTACAAATCTGAAGGGAGGTGGGAGCCAAATGGACAAGGCTTGGCTCTTCTTGGAGGTGTGCAGCAATAGGACAAGGTGTAACAGACTAAAACTTGAACGTAGGAGGTTCCATGCTAACACGCAGAAGAATTTCTTTATGGCCAGGGCTACAGAGCACTGGCTGCCCAGAGAGGTGATGGAGTCTCCTCCTAAGGAGATATTCAAGACCCCTCCAGACCCTACCTGTGCAACCTATTGTAGGGTACCTGCTTTAGCAGAGGGGATGGACTTGATCTCTTGAGATCCCTTGAAACCCCTGTTGTTCTGGGACCATACAGATTTTTTCCCCTTAAAGTGCTGCCACTCTCACTGTGAGGTAAGAAACATATCACGGAATGAATGAGAGTTGTCAAGGAGATAGCTGTCTGCAGAAACTCTTGTTCACGAAGAAAACAAGCAATTATTCAACACTTCTTTCCATTCTCCCTTTGACACTGAGCCCCAGGCTCTGTCTTACACACTGCAGTTAGTACAGAACTACTCGCTTCCTCAAGGGCATTCCTATGGCCCTCCTGGCTTTACAGAGGGTGAAAGAAAAACAACTATGAGAAGACTGAATTTGTTCAGTTCAGATGGGGACTTCAGAGGATTTAGCTGCCAAACTCTAATGAGCCTCTTCTAAACATCTGTGAACATCTGCAGAGATTCTGAGAGCCACACGGCTTGGCCAGACTGGGGATAAAAAGAAACTGCACTGGGATGCCAAGAGATCATTCTGATATCAGAACAATTTCCACTTCCAGGTCAGGTTTCATGTCTTTGTCTAAAGTGTAATTTTTAAGATATTTCCACTTTGAGCAACAACAAAAACATATCTTTCTCTAATCTCAGCAACAAAGGAGTTGGTTTTAGCTATTGATTAAGAAAAAAAGTGGCAGAGATATAGCCAGCCAGCAACACAGCACTGCACTGTAAAGCTCCAGATAACACTGCCCATATCATTACTTTGCATACACCTGGAGGATGTAGTAGCATTACATCAGTCATTTTAACGATACCAGATTTAGAGAAGGAAAATAACTGTTACCTACTGATCTAAAGCACCAATTGAGAGATAAGTCATGCTGGCACTAATGCCAACCCTCCTACTGGAACTTACTTCCAGGAGAGCCCACTTTCAGCCCAGCACCCTGCGTGGCACAGGGGCCAAGTCCTACAGCTTTCCGAACCACACAGTGGAAACAACATCAGCCACAAATACCTTCTTTGAGTAAACTCTCCTCATTCTTGCAGTAAAAGAACAGTGAGTTCAGCTTTCTGAAGTTGGTGGAGTTGCCTTGCTACAGAATAACACATTGGAAAAGATGAGAAAGACCTTCAGTAGGAGCACTCCCTCAATAAATGTACCATGTTACATAGCTATATCAAACTGGTGCTCCAGCAGATCGTGGCTGAGATCAACTGGAGTAACTCCACAAAGTCTGTATTAGTTTATCCCCATTAAGGCTACAGCCATAATACGCTTGAACTATTTCTTCCTCAAAATGAGAAGGGCCCCACCAGACTACTCCTTATGGGTGCCCTTGACTTTTCCATTCATTTCATAGAATTATAGAACGACTTAGGCTGGAAGGAACCTTAAAGATCATCCAGTTCCACTCCTCTGCCACAGGCAGGGTTGGCAACCAGTAAATCAAGCTGTTCAGGGCCCCAGCCAACCTGACCTCAGATACCTCCAGGGCTGGGGCATCCACGGTTTTTCTCTCATAGCAGAGTAATCCACTAAACCAGTCAGAATGCTTCAGGAGATAATCTTGCACCTGATCATCAGGCAGGACTCATTGCATGTGGGTTAAAAAGGTATCAATTAAAAAGGACACAAATACAAAATGGATCACATCAATGACACATTGACTCATTTAACATAAATTTAACACACTTACCAATAACTGGGCACTGTTATCTCAACCGCTGTTGACTTAACCACTGCTGATGGTGGTCATTTGACCTAGAAAAGAGAGGGGATTATCTGTATAAAACACTGTCGCCCACAGCACTTTAGGACAAGAGTTAATCACCTCAAGTTGCACCAGGGGAGGTTCAGGTTGGATAGTAAGAAATATTTCTTCTCTAAAAGAGCAGAAAAGCACTGCACAGCTGCCTGGGGAGCAATGGGGTCATCATCCCTGGAGGTGCTCAGGAACAGTGGAGAAGTGGCACTGCAGAACACAGGCAGTGGGCATGGTGGGGTGGGCTGAGGTTGGAGGTCTTTTCCAATGTTAGTGTCTGCAGCATTCTACAAGGATGCTCCTAGCAAGCTGATAGGATTAACCAAGGCACAGCCCATGACAGAGGCAGGGTACTCGGTGCTTTCCTCTGGGCACTTCCAGATATAACACTTCCACGAAGCACCAGTGAAATCTAACAACCACTCAGTGGCAACTGGAATTGCACTCTATCTAGCCGGGAAGCATCACATAGGCAACTGCACAGTAGTGCTTTTTTCTGTCCTATTCCAGCTGGTTTTGAGTACCTACTGCTCCTCTCCTCCTGCCCTAAATTTCTGGGTTACAATACAAATTTAAAGACCAAGAAGTACTTAAACATGCCAGGAAAGTATTAAAAACTTATTAAATTTGCTGGCAAAACGATCAGTGCTTTTCCCCTCCCTGAATAAGTCAAGAAAAGGTAACCACTTCTGACAAATTTCCAGCAGAAAATAAGGATTTCCAATCAATAAGTCGCCGAGTGATATAAAAAAGAAAATAGAATTTCAGCATAAAATATAACTCTTTTGGGATTTAGTCCAAAATTTCCATGGAAGTAGGTATTTTCTATATGCAAAGCAAAAAGTCTTAAGGTTCAAGAATAAATGAAAATTACAAAAAAAACTGAACAGCAGATTTAGATCCAACTTTAACTTAATGGCCGTTCTTTAATGCAGCCTTTTATTTTAACAGCTCTTTTCAGCAAGCCCTTGCAGGCCACAGAGAACAGCACAGCACCTCCGTGACTCCTTTCACAGCAAGGCAGAGCAATCCTGGAGGGCAGCCAGCGGGCCAGGAGGACAGATGAGGGCTGTAATGACTCCTTATGGACCCGTGGGTGCAGCTGGGGAATTCCTGCCCATTGGCCTCCAAAGGATGCTCCTGAGTGCACCTCTACCACCCAGGAGGTGTGCCACAGGACAAGCAGAAGCAGATAACGCAGTGATAGTAAGTATGCCTCTCTTTCGCTTAGCAGTGCTTTTCTAAACAGTGACATACTTATTTCTAATGCTTCGTTAGAAATTTGCCTTTGTGGGGAGGAACACAGCTGAGAGAAGTCTAGTGAAGGCAGATGTTGCTACTAAACATATACATCATTAAGTGTCACAAAGGCTTTTCTAGGGGGGATATTTGTTTTTCCCCTCTTTTAAATTCACTTTGCAATCCAATCAATTTGCTTTTATTTTATGGATCAGCCTAAGAAGGAGATCCCCCCCCCCCCTTTTGCCTTCACTCCTTTAGCCAGCAGTGAAGTCCCACACCCGTGGCCACACATGGGGCAGGGATTTACATCACAAGGCCCCAACGCTGAACTGTGGAAAAAAGTCTTTCAGCAGCAGGAACAGCATCTGGCTTCTTGGCATGCTCCACACACAGTTGTGCTGACAGATCTAGAGTTGCCTTTTACAGTGTCATACAGGCAGGCTGCTAATGGGATGTCCCTCCCCGCTTGTCCTCCTCCATGCCATTTTTCTTCTTTGACTCATATTTAGCCATAATGAGGCTGCAAGCATTCATCCCTACAGATGGGCCTATTCCTTCTTTATGCTTCACAGCAATCTCAGCCAAACACCCATACTGAGGCAGCATCCACACATCCCTGTGCAGGATTTCCTTCGGAGGGTTCTGGTACACATCCAAAACCCAACCCAACAAAGCCATGGGCTGCCTCTGACACTTTCCTACCAGAGAACCTTAATTCCTGCCCAGCATCACAGCCACCACGTTAAACAGACAACAGAGGTTCCAAGAAATTGCTGTGTCCTGCCCCAGCACTCCAGTTTGTCATTATCTCAATGCGTATTAACACCGTTTCATATTATTCTCACAGATCTCCAGTGTGAACCTGGGAGACAACTCGTGAACATGAATCCCAAAGCAAGCTAAGGCTGCAGGGATAAAGCATTTCTCTTACTTACTTGCTTTATGTATTTGGTATGCTGAATGTTTAAACATCTCCCTGTACTCCCTTTCCACGTAAAAGGAATCTCTCTACAGCATACACCCATTTTCTTAACATCACATTAATAAAAATTAGCACTGGAACATTATTTACTCTAGACTCATTTACGGTAACTTATTAAATTATCAAGCACTACTTTCTAGATGTATTTGGTATAGCTCACCTGAGTCTGATCATCTGGTTAAGGAGGATTTTTCCAATAGTTTTCATGATACTGCTGCACTGTGCCTGTGTATGCATCCAGTTCTGGGCTCTCCAGTTCAAACTGGACAGGGAGCTCCTGGAAGGAGCCCAGCATAGGGCCACAAAGATGATTAAGGGCCTCGAGCATCTCCAGTATGAGGAAAAGCTGAGTAACTTGGGTCTGTTCAGCCTGGGGAAAAGAAAGTCAAGAAAGGATCTGATGAATACTCAGAAGTGTCTAAAGGGAAGCAAGAGGATGAGGCCAGGTTCTTCTTGTCAGTACATAACTATAAGACAAGGTGTAGTGGCCTAGAAGTTGTGTTAGGCTCACAAAGAAGCAAAATTAGTTCAGACAGGTTCTTAGCAATACTCAAAAAATATTCATAGGTAAACCAACAGTCATACACAGAAAGAAGAGCTGTACTCACCCTGCTAGCAAAGAGGATCTCTACTACACAGCACTCCTTTTCCAGAAGAAGCCCAGGCCCAAGAGATGCTCCCCCATCCCATTCCTGGCCCTTATATGAGCCCAGTGGGGGCTCCACTCTGGGTCCACCCCTTCTGGTCACATAGGGAGCACAGGTGCAAGCAATGTGGTCATTGCCACAGGCCAGCCACACCCCCTCACCAGGTGCTCAATCACCAGTTCAAGCCCTGACATCACAGTTCTCCCACAAGTGAACAAGTGAAGTTTTGTACTAACATGCGTAAGAACTTCTGTATGGTCAGGGTGACGGAGCACAGGTATGGGCTGCTCAGAGAGGTGGTGGAGTCTCCTCCTATGGAGATATTCAAGACCCCTCTGGACCTGTGTGACCTATTGTAAGCAACCTGCTTTAGCATGGGGTTGGACTCGATGACCTCTCGAGGTCCCTTCCAACCTCTGTGATTGTGACATGTTAATATAAAGACCTCAAAAAGAAAAAAGTCCTATTACAAAAAGACACACAGATTTCCTGATTCCTCTTCAGCCTAGCTTGCTGAAAAGTAGCATGAAGCAACTTAGGCTGGGCAAGAATCTGGTCAGCCATTCACGAGTGAATGACCATAACTCCCCAGCATCTGAAATGATTTTTCTACAAGAAGTCAAGCAAGAAGATCTCCACAGATTGCACTGAGTACCTTACAGGCTCAGTGCTGCAAGATAAAAAGCGTACTGGCCGTTTTCCAGCAAGGAACTTGAGCATGTGCTTATCTTTAAGCTTACGAGCAGTCACACTGAAGTCCCATGCTTCATGCCTGAAATTAAACATTAACTCAAGTATTTCGCTGGATCGGGGCCAACGCAATTCAGAAAGTGCCAACTTGAAAAGCAGGATTGCTTGGGAAACAGTTACTCAGGTGGACCTCATATGTGCTCAGCTGATGGCTGCAGGAAGGGATGGAAGTGCTGTTGCCTTTCTGCTTCCCAGTAAACTCTGGCCAGTCGGTCTTTCATTTAACCCATGATGGATGGAAAACTCATGGCTACGGGCAACACTCTGTGGCAACTGACCACCTCCACGACATGCAATAAGTGGGATTCAGTCCCCAGCTGCATTTGTATCTTACACAATCAGCCTTACAAAATGTAACACAGATGCAATTTTATCTCAGCCACCCAAAAGGAAGATGGAGGAAGCTCTAACAAACTGGGGGTTACATTAATTGTCCCAGTCAGTAACAGCACCTCTTGCAGCATCAACCTGCGTCTTCTCCTAGTAAAGTAAATCAAGGAACGGGGATGTAGAGACAGGAATCAGAAAGAAGAATTAAGTACTGCAAAGTTAAGTCGCTCTCTTTCACACGTGAAATTCAGTATAAAATACTCCCCTATAAATAGTTGTCAATAAACACAACTGCTGCAAATGTATTTGGTAAATGTTGAGGTCAAAGGCCTCAACTGTTTATTGCCTTGTAAACTCAAAGGCAAGTAAATTTATTGCCTGAAAGAGCTTGAGAGTATCGGCCATCATAAACGCTCTGCACCAAGGCACAGAATAGCCCATCAGCTCACACTGCAGCCATCCTGCACGTAGCCCAAAGAACCAGAACCTATGTTGTTGCCACACTGAATATCCAGTGCTGTGGGCTAGCACAGAGCTGCCTGCCATTGCTATCAGAACCACCACTGGTTGAAATCACACCTCGTCATGCTTTCGTAGCAGGACACAGCAGCACATTTGCTTGCTTGGCATCCCTGTGCAGTGCTGCATTTTCACTTCCCCAACTGAAAGTGGAGGAGCACTGTGTGCAGCAGTATTTACCCCAAATGCTGGAAGAAGACTCAGAAAGTTTACTGAAGAATTTCATCCAGGGATCGGTGCTGAAGGAGGACAGTTCTGAGCAGCAGGGAGTGTGGGACGGTGCCTGTAGTTTGGATCTTCAGCTGCAGAATCCTGAAGAACTGGTAGCTAATGGGCTCGGTAGCTCTGTAAAATAATTACAGCCATGGTTATTGTCCAGTGCTGTCCTCAAATCACAGGATCACAGAATGGCTCAGGTTGGAACGAGCCTTACAGGTCATCGAGTTCCAACCTCTGCCATGGGCTGGTTGCCAACCACTATTCAACCAGGGTTGCTACAGCCACTGCTCGTGACCATTCTTTCAAATTAATGTGTTGAGAATCTTATTCTCTCCCAGCTCCAAAACTTAAAACACCCAGCTCAGACAACATCAAACTACACACATGTGTAAGTTTCTTTGCACAGGCTTGTCATTGGGAAACTTTACAGTTCTCTCCCAACTGCGTGCACTCAGCACCCTTGGTCAAGTGCTCCTTTCTCAATTAGTGTCAGACTATCAATTAACGTAAATTAACATTGAATGGGTGTGAAACGGTGCAAATTGGATCAAGAGAAAATTCTGGGCTTGATCTAATACAGGACATAGCATAAAATACTACATAGTTAGACTGTAATTCAGACTGTAAACTCTCCAGTGCAAGAACTGATGTTCTCATTTCCATCACAGAGCTGTAGGGTTTGGAAGGGACCTCCAGAGATCACTGAGTCCAACCCCCTGCCAAAGCAGCTCCCAGCCCAGGTTGCACAGCTAGGCATCCAGGCAGGTCTTGAACATCTCCAGAGGAGACCCCACCGCCTCTCAGGGCAGCCAGTGAATACAGAATACAGACAGTGATGGTAACTTTGGAGATAACTCAGAATTTTGATCTTCAGTTTTGTAGTCAAACAGAGCAGTCCATCTGCCCAAAGCTGTGCTCGCCAATCTCAATGAAACTACACCCTGCCTTTGCTCTTTATGACCATTCTTGAGCACCTGATAGTACCTGCAGATAAAGTTTTGCACAGAGTATTACTTTTCAGGGTGTTACTTGAGAATGAGGCTGTTGTCAGAGAAGGAAGCACCTGAACTGCATTTGTCAGTCAGAAACTTTGCTACCTACAAAGCTCAAATGAGAATGCAGACACATGGATAGGGACATGTCAACACAACTACCCCTTACAGACAGGAAATCCATCAATGAAACAACAAAAAAAAAATCCACTTCCACAGATGTGTGAGCTCAAGGCAAAGATCTAAACAGGAAAATATTCAGAATGATAGAATCACCCAGGTTGGAAAAGACCTACAGATCATCCAGTCCAACCATCCACCTAGCAACAGTCATTCCCATTAAGCCATGTCCCTCAGCACAACATCTGAAGAATGATGCACCAGTAAAGCGTGTAGATCTTTGCTTTCACTCTGGATGGACCTGTTTTCTGATACTGTTCCCATCACATACAAGAGAACTGTCTCAGCTTTCCTCCAGCCATTCCTCTGAAACATTACTCCATAAAATCCACTGGTATGTCTGAGAAATCTACCCCAGAAAATTCCACTTGCTGCATGAACATCTTCTCAGACACAACAAACTGAAACTGCAAAGGAAAGGCACAGTGCAAGGTGTTGTCACGGTGACTGCCTATGAGCTTTTTGCGTTTGTATTTGGGTTTTAGAAACACATGATTAATTCAAAACACATGTAGCATCATAACACGATATAGTTACGTATGAAAGGAGAACCTAGAAAATTCATTCTAATGCCCATAATTCTAGCATACATCAGCATATATGACTGGATAAAACACAAATACCAGACGTGGTTTAGAGAACTCATTTATTGGATATTAAGTGAGCAGGTCTGCAGGTTTGCTTTTCTTATGACACAACTCCTTTCCACAGCAGGGTCAATTCACTCTTCCACTGCTGATAGTTTGTTGCTTGCAGACTTCCATTCCTAAACCATGATGTGAAAATAACAGATGATAGGATGAAAATCAGAATCAGGTATAGGAGTACCATTAAGGTTAATGGAACTAATCAAGGTGTTGGGGAAGGCGAAGGGGAAACAAAGTCCAATTTGCCACAAGGGGAAAACAAACCAGACACTTAACAATGCACAAATATCAAATATTAAACACACCTATCCAGTTGGTCTGTTCACTAAAAGTATGTAAATAACAAATATGTGATATTGTGTTACCCAGCAGCACACTTCCACTCAAGAAACTGCACAGCCATGAACTTCCTCCGCATAACATGGAACATGAATGGGGTACTGTTGCTTAATCATTCCCCTAAATGTTTATGGGATGGAAATAAGACCTTAATATAGCTAGAGGGGCCACAGGAGGGACACTTTAAAGGTTGCACTACCACGTGTGTCAATACCAAGAGCTCAGCAACATCTGGTTTAATTCATTTTCTGAACTGTTTACTAACTGGAGACTAGGTGTTATTTCCTCCATGAGGGGAAATGCCTTTAATTGATGCCGGTGCATCTCCCTCATGGCAAATGAGCACTCATGAGACACTATGAAAACCAGTTTAGAAGCAGTGGTAGAAATGGGGGCTGGGGTTTTTCTACAGTGCCCATTTAGAGGGAATGCAGTCAGAAAAAAAGGTGATGTTAGCAAGTGTGCCAGCACAGTGCTTGGTCCTACAGTGCCTCCATTCACACAAGGCTTCAAAATGCTACTGGAACACACATGTAGAGGAAGACTGCTATTTGCAAAATCGATACCATCCTTCGTACAAAGGAAATGCATCACTTTGTTGCCATATTTTCCAAAATATCTTCCAGAACAATGTAGATCTTTAATGTGCAGTGTCCAACAGGCATTCCTAGAAAGGCTGTATTTAAAAGCAGTCAGTTTGTATTTCAGAAAGAAGTTATGCATCAGTAAAGCCCCTCAGGAGAAGTTTTTCATCAGGAGCCTTTCACATCCATGTTTGGCCTTTATTTGCATCAGCAAAAAAGCTTAAGGTGCAGGACTCTGCTGACTGGCTCTTGCTGCATGCTCACCGACACCAAACCACAGCAACAGACACATCAGCTCTGACAATCAGTACGTATTCATCTCTGAGAGTAACAACTCGAGGGCCGTGCTGCGAAGGCAGCTATAGTGAAGCCATTTCCCTCCACATCAGAGATGTTTTTGGATGTTTGGCAAGGAATCGTGTCAGTACTTTAGTTAAGCAAACGTTCAGATTCCACAGCACATCCTCGAAAAGAGCAGCGTAAGGTAAGCCTTTGGATTTTTAGCATTTGCAACCCAATTTCAACTTTGCCTTATGTCGCAAGGAAATTGCTTGCGAGCTGATTTCAGTCTGGACTCGAGAGAGCGTGTGCTCAGTGAAAACCAGTATTCAATTTAACACGATTGCATGCACATGCTAGTGGGATGCCCGGCTGGAATCCAGAATTAAGACAAGTCAGAATGAAGGTGCAGTGGTGGGGCTTGGCAGGGAACCTGCTTTTATTGCTTTTGGCTCTGCTAGAGAACATCAGTTTCTTGTTGGTGAGTTCTGAAAACAAAGGCCTTTCCAAATAGAGAAAGAAATGAAACGAAAGAAACCCTTTCTCAAACTCTACTCTGGGCAGTCGTATATCAGTGCCACAACTTGGAATCAGCGAGCCATACAAAGGAGGTGGATCAGAGTGAAACACACATAGATTCAAAGAACGCCGTGTCCATTTCCCACACCTACTTTGGAAGGAGGTTTCAATGCATCGGGCTCTGTGATTTGGTCATGCACAGGTATCACCTCCCCCCCCCCCCAGGGAATGCAGGCACAGAGGTAATAAACACATTCGTTTCATTACAACGTCTTAAAAAATGTGAAAACGCTAAAAAACCAACTGTAAACCGATCTCCAGCCAAAGTACACATTAATTATACAGCTTAAGTCAAGGCGGATGCTCAAGGAAAAGAGATATAACGTTACACCCAGCTGGATACTTTGTAGTTAGCACAAATGTAATATAAAGCGTACCAGAGTTTGTCAAGTGTCTGTCTGGATTTTCAGTTTTCATTAGTACTATAATTAAAACCACATTTTCAGCTATATTACCTATAACAAGAAAGGAATGAGAAATGAGGTTGTCAAGGTCAGCCTCTCTCCGCTCTTTACACTGAGCATCTGCAGGCCGCAAGTTGTTGAATTTGGTGTAAACCAGAGTAATCAGATGGAATGTCACGTTACAACCAAACCTTTGTGGCTCAGCAGACAAACTTATGAGGTCACTTCCTTTTAATCACCAACGGAGCGTATTTATCTACAGTAATACAAGTCAGGAAGACAGGCAGGCCGATGACAGACAGGCTGACAGATATACGGAAATATAAGCGCTCCTCACACGGCTACAACAGAGCTGATGGACAGACACATTCCTTTTCAGAAAGCCATGCTTGAGCTTATGCTGTCATGGCCTTTCCCATTTATAACTGACACTGCTGTAAATGCTTTTTGTGACCTTCCCATTGCTTGTCACAGAAGATGGGTTAACCCCTGATGTGTAATTTTAGCACTTCTGGGGAGTTAACAGGTTTGCAGGAGAACCACACAGCAAAGCGACCAGCTACCTGACAGCAGGCTTCCTACCACGGGGACACACTGATCCAATCAGTAGTGGGTGCCTTAATTAGGAATCTGTGGTGAAAAGCAGCATCGCTTCATCGAAGTAAAATGTTCACCTCTTCTGACTAAGGATATGGGCCACAAATCTCATCATTAAAAATGTAACTTGTTAATATTCAAGTGCTCTGAGGAATGGGACTCCCAAGATGAGGGTGTGGTCCAGAAAGCAAGGATGGTATTGGCTTTCAGGAGTGCCTGGGGGTGGGGAATAAAATAAAGAATCAACAAGGCACCTGATGAGCATTAAATGTAAATGGCTAGTTCATTTGTGATAATGAAAACGGATTTGGGTTGGATTAAAAAAACACCACCACCACAAAAACAAAACAACCTGCTTCAAGGGACATGAGGGAACCCACTGCAAAACTGAAAGACTTAAAGATGATAGCACAGGAGATAATGTCCTAAGAATCGAGTGAAAGAGTTCATATAAAATACAAAAGGTGTGTTGTAAGGAAGGAGCAGAAGGGCAGACTTTGAGCTTCATCTCATCATAAATCAAAAGCTTGTTCCCCTTCATTCTTGTCTATGAGGTCAGCTTTGATTCCCAAGCTACAACTCCCAAAGGATGGAGGCATTTCTATCAGCAAGGACGTGTCTTTCTTCCCCCAGGCTGGATCTGCCAGCCCTGCTGTCACCGTGGACCATCATTATCTCAATCTTTTTACTGCCCAGGATTGCTCCATCCCAAAGCCACAGGGCACTATAGCAGGACTGGGAGAGGAAAACCCAGTCAGAAGGGGAAGGGCATTTACAGCACAGTACTTCACAAAGAAGTTTATCATGAGGTTCCATCTGCAATAGCTCAGCCATTGGTAGTGGCCTAACAATTTAACACTCTTAGTCACTCGGTGACACCTGAGGAATATAAAAAGGTTATGCAAAATAAAAGCAATGGGTAAAAACACCAACTACCCACAACTGAACAAAATAATAAAATAAATAATGAAAAGCTTAACTATCCACCCCGTCATTTGTTTTGTATCTCTTTCTGTCTGGGTAAATAATCTCATGCAGAGATTTAGATTGGACGTAAGCTTTTCACAGTAGAGGTAGTGAGGTGCTGGCTTAGGCTGCACAAAAAGGTGGGGGTGCCCCATCCCTGCAGACATCTGAGGTCAGGAGATGCTCTGAGCATTGATGGAGCTGTGGGTGTCTGTGTGGGGTGGGACCAGAGGGCCCTGATGGGCCCCTTCCAACTCGTATGATTCTATGATTTCACGAACTAAAAAGTTTTAATATTAATTTCAGATTTATTGTTTCAACTCCAGCAGACCTCTATAGTGTCCTTACACAGTGGATTCCATCATTTGCTCTGTTAGCATTTAATGGTTTTACTTCAGTAATTCTTACTTAATGTAGAGAAACGTCACTGTGTTGCATAAAACCTGATAGTTACTGCAAGCATCTTCAAAGATAAAATTACAGAGAATAGTGACACTTGATCCTATGTGTATCTACAGATAAAAACCTTCATTCTTTCTGCAACAACTGAGAAGAGCAAAGCAGTGAGAGACACGAGGCCTGAATTTTTTAGACAAGACCGCCCTCTACTGCTTATGAGATAGTAAAACCACGAAGGATCACCCTTACCTCTACGAAGTCTTCGTACAACCAAGAGCAGCTTCCATAGATCCCAGCCCAGGAAAGCTCAGCAAAAACGTATGGCACAGCTGGGGGTGGCTTCAGGGCCGTGAGCATGCAGCGGATGGTGGAGCCATGGTGGAACGACTTCAGGGTTTTTCTCCTCATCCTCTTCCACATCTTCTTTGTGTCTCAGTTTCACGCCCTGTGCATGCATTTCATGTTTCCTTCTCCTGCGATACTGAAAGAGCACAAGAAGCGGGATGAGCACTCCAGCTAAGGCCCAAAACTGCCAGGAAATGCAGAGAAGAGAAGGCTTGCATGCCCACCCAGCTCTTCTCCAGGTCTCTCTGCTCTCTCTCTTGCAGCAGCCAGGACATCTGTTCTTGCAGATGCATGTGGTTGCGAGTGACCACATCAAACTCATCACCAACACACGGGACTCACTGCACCAGCAAGGAAAAGGCAAATGCCAAAGCCATGACCAGGAAGAGATGGGAGAAAGGGGGTCAGTGGGGCTGGGAGGGAGATCACACACAGTTGGGGGAACAGGGCCAGCAGACACAGCCCTTGGGGTCAGGTAGGAGAGGGGGCAATGACGCTGGGAAGCAGCAGGGGATGAGGTCAGTGCTGGCGGTGACAGCTCTGTGCTCTCCTCAGCACTGGGCCATCACTGCAGTGCTCACAAGCCCCACAGGGGCCGGTGTTTGCTGCTATCAGTCATGTCAGTGTCACAGAATCATGGAATTACTTGATTGGGGGCTCTTAAAGAGCACTGGTCCCACTCCCCTGCAATGAACAGAGACAACCCACAGCTCCATCAGGGCTCAAAGCCCCATCCAATCTGACCTTGGGTGTCTCTGGGGATGGGGCACCTCGCCAGGCAACCTGTGCCAGCGCTTCAGCACCCTTATAATGAAAACAACAACTTCCTTATATTCAGTCTAAATCTCCTCCCCTCTTTCAGTTGGAAACCATTTCCCCTTGTCCTGTCACAACAGACTCTGCTAAAGAGTCCCCTTCCTTACAGCCCCTATGCATACTGACAGGCCGCTCTCAGGTCTCCCCACAGCCTTCTCTTCTCCATGCTGCATAGCCCCAGCTCTCAGCCTGTCCTCAGGGAGGGACTCCATCCTTGGGATCTTTATAGGGGCCCTCCTCTGGACACGCTCCAGCAGATCCACATCTCTCCTATGCTGAAGGCTTCCCATCTGTACACCATTCTCCAAGTGTGGTCTCAGCACAGAACAAAGGGGCAGCCTCTCCTATGTAGCTCTCCTACACAGCTCTTTTGTTTCACTTTCTCTGTTCCCATCACTTGTTTTTCCCGCAGAGACCTGTTTGCAGTCTTAAAAACAACAAGAACAAAACAAAACAACCCTCTGCTTTGTTTTTAACACACACTTTGCTCAGTCCATGAGGTATTTTGTGAGAGGGGACGCCCAAAGGGCTGATCAGGATGCACGAGCCAGGGCTGCAGTACAGCAGTGCCCATGCTGGAGGGGTCCCCATGCAGACGTCAGGAGCTTATGGGCAGCACACCACTCATACAGCTTCAGCCCAGCACCTGCAGAAGGCAGATTCATGGCACCACATATTTCCATTTGCAATTCAAGCTCACTGACCAGACCCGCAGTTAACATGCTCACTGTGGAGGAAACAGAACGCTCAGGCAGTGCTGCGAAATGCTGGGATTTTGGAAGACACAAAAAGCTCACCACAAGTATAAAATAATTTGCGATCCATTTTTCAATTAGTGTTGTGATATGAATTTGATTGGTGTTTCTGCCATTCTGGCCACGTGGGGGCAATATACGAGTAATAATTACTTAAATACTTCGTGTTAATCTGCTCGTTCCCAGAAAAAACCACTGCAGCGATGCACGTATCACAAGCAACGACAAGAAGCACAACAGGTAAAAGCAGTTTCAAGGCTGAAGGAGAAACAGGTTTCTTATCTCAGAGTGACCCTGCTATGAAATCAGTCCGTGCTGCCAGCTTCCACCTGCAGGGACAGCCACAGCCAAAGAGAACTCATCCCTTAGGAGACAAAAGATACAGGTGAACAAAGAGGGGGAATGGGAAAGGGAGAGGGAGGAATCTCCTCTGGCAGAGCTGTGCAGGTTTGCACTTGAAGAGGGAAAAGGGAGCAATAGTTTGTAAAAGAAAGAGTTGATGGAAAATGGCATGAAAGAGTGAAACAGGGAAGCAATCCAAGTAGAAATTGTCCTATCAATTAGAGGAAGGAACACGCTGTGGCCATCATACCAAACAGAAACATAACCCCAATACCAAAGTGAATACAGTTGTGCCAGAAGTTAGATCCCACCAGTGGGCAAAACAGGAAATCACAAATCATTCCATGCAACACAGGTTCCCTCTGAACAAGACATAAATAAAAGCAGCAAGTAGAAAATGGTAGAGAATGTAACTGAGTGGTATAAAGAGGAGGGGCACAGTCTGCATCACACAGGAACAGGTAGATGTAGCTCTCTGAGCTTTGCTATGCAACACAGAAGGAATTTGTCTTCTGCCTTCTCTCCTACGTACCCCCAAAGCCACACACCCCATCAGCTCATTCCTTTTCTTTCAGCATCTTTTGACCCCAGGACCAGTGGCAGAACATGGCAACAGGGCACCACGAGCTGTGGTCAGCATGGGATATTTTGTCCTAGAGAGGAAGCAAACAGCAGGAGCTAGGAACATCTCCCAGCAGGGAAATAAAAGTCCCAGGCATCGCAGTCATGGCTGAACTGCAGGCTTAGAGCATTCAGACATATGAGCTGCCCTGCTTCCCAAGAGTACCATCTCTTGTTCAGTCCTCTTTTCCTATATTGAAGTTGCATCCCAACTTTTCTCCACTTTTTCAGGTCTTCCCTATGGTGATGGAAGACAGCATCTCAAAACTGTGAGATGTGACACACAGCCCATGGATGTATATGAACCCAAGTGCTCACTGTGTCCTTGGAACTGTGTGCCTCTCTCCTGCTTAGTGTTGCAGATTTTTGCTCCTGGCCAGCCCACTGATCTCATACTAGTCCTTCCAGCTCCTCATCTTGCTGATTACCTTAAATTATAGGTTCTTCAATCTCCTGACATTCAACCCATGGTCCCAATCATGCTGCTTTTGATGCACCACGTTGTTAGCTCCTCCAATTTCCATCTGCTCAGGTGTGGATTTTGCCCTTGGCTATCTTCAGCCTCTGGTTCCAAACCTGCTCACGCCCTTAACTTTGAACTCAACTGCCCACAGCTCAGGTGGGATTCCATATCTGACCTCCAATTTCCTCCATAGAGATGCAGGATATCCTACTGGCTTTATGAAACCTGCAAGCCAATCCTAGTCTGTCTGCTATGACAAAAAGCAAAGCTTACAGACAAGCCTGGTTCTGTGTTGAGTTTTCTTCTGAGCTTCCTGAAAGTGAAGGAAACTATTAAAGGAGAGCTCGTGCAGT
Source organism: Callipepla californica brunnescens (assembly GCA_023055505.1). Lineage (NCBI taxonomy): Eukaryota > Metazoa > Chordata > Aves > Galliformes > Odontophoridae > Callipepla > Callipepla californica. The sequence continues at coordinate 48,121,882 of JALIRH010000004.1, read as the reverse complement.
GAAATAACAATGGGAAGTATGTGAATGGTTGGTTAACGAAGGGAGATAGACCTTGCTCTGTAATAGGTGACACAGACAGGCCAAGCAGAAGTATAAACCTGAGCACAAATAAAAGCCCTGGAGAAAAGCTATGGCTCTGAGCACCACTGCTATATCAGCAGGAGGAGAGTTCACAAAAACCCAGTTAGCATGGACAAAAGCAAGAATAGCAGGCCAGAATGTCAATCAGCATACGAAATTGCCACAATGAAGGTGGAATGCGTTAAATATGCCCAGTCACAAAGTGGAACACCAGCAAGCAAAATGCATTGGAAGGACAGAGAAAGCATTGATTACTACTCAAGAGGAAAAAAGAAACACCTCAAATGCTTAAATCAGCAGCGGAGGCATAGAGCCAAATGAGCTGTAGAAGGCATACACCAGTTGCATACTAGGCACTGTGACTGTGAGTGCAATGGCAGTGGGTTAGTGCCACACCTGCCTGGTACAGCTCCTTCACCTCTATGTCCAGACTGCAACAGAAGGACCTCCAGATCACAGCCAATTCCTCTGCAGTCCCACAGCATTCCTCAGAGCTCTTCACAATCTCCCGTTGGCTGAAGAATCTGGCCCCCAGCTCCTCCATCAATCCAGGCCTCTCTTCAAACTCCCCATGGAAGATAACCCAGATAACTGCTATACTCACTGTCCCAAGGGCTTCCCTGCCTGGTTTACAACCAGTAAACAGCAATTTATTCACATGTTACTTGGCTAATTGATATGCTCCCCCACATCTTTCCTCCAGAAGCTAATCATAGCAGCCAAAGACACAGCAACAGGGATGCAGAATGACACCCACACCACTTAGACTAGACCCTCACATAGGGCATCCAAACGTCAGAACAGTGAATCTCTCCACAAAACAGTGAACAGATCTTTGCTAACAGCACAGTAATACAGATTCCCAGTTGGCACAAGTTAGTATCACCTCAATTTTTCCAGCAACTCCAGAACTGGACCAGCAGCTTTAAACCTGATTCTTGATGTTGAAAAATGAGCAAAGCCCCATTTTCATCAGCTGCTCCAACAGCTCCCTCTGGTTTCCCGGAAGGGTTCAGAACAGAAACATTTTCTGATTTGCTTTATTTTTTAAAGTAAATCCAAATGGTCCAATGGTATAACAAACATGACCAGTCTGAGAGTGCAGCCCTCCACATCTTCCTTCTCTATCATTTCATCACGTACATCTACAGTGTTCTAAACAAGTCTAGGGCTTGGTTAATTCAGCCCAAGTCATTCAAGTTTTCAGCCTCCCTCTGCAGTTATGAATAAGGCTTGAATAAAAGGTCTACCTTTCAAAACAAAGCAAATTAGTTTCACTAATATGTTTGCATTCCAAACAGAATTACTAAATTCACTGTTAATAAAATGAGAGCAAAGCTCCTAAACCAAGTAATAAATCCCACACATCCATACCAGAATCGTACTGCCTGCGAAGTTCCCTTTCAGTGCCTGCCTATTAATTTCCAGCAGTCAGAAATCTCGCAGCAAGTTTCATTTATCATAAATTGGCATGCTGTTATTAGATGCCTAAAACCGCTTTATTAAAATAGTGTTCTTACAGTAATCTCACTTTCTGTTTCCTATGAAAAGGAAGAAGAGCTCAAGCTGCTCCAGGCAGACACGTGGCAGCAGGACAGGATACCAGCAGCGATCAGCAGAAGGTTGGCACCCAGCATGGTCTCATCCAAAGATTTCATCTCATGAAACACCCAGCAGGTATTCTAGCTCTGAAAGACCAATGTGCAAAACACTGGCATACAGTGTGCTGAGTTCAACGTGAAACCTAATGGCATCACCAATTCTGACCCAAAGGCATTATCATGTCCCAGGAAAGGATCAGACTGGATCCTCCCACTCCCACTGTGTTAATTTTTGTGAGGTACAACATAGCCATGCACACTGTATTTGATTTAAATCTTGAATAATTTACACCCAGGAGGAATACCAGTGAACTGGCATACAGCTTTGGCTTAGTATTCATCATACAAGCGGTGCCATTGTGAGTGAGATCACATTTCTAGACTCTCTTGCTTAGAAGATGCTTTCAGGAGCCAGGGATGACTGGAACTGTGAGTTTCAACAACAGGTATTTGCCTGCTCCTGCTTATAAAGCCAGTGCTCTCCCAAACAGGCAACACACAGGTGTCTCAAACAGCACAGGTGGAAAATCTCAATGGCACACTAGCAACCACAGACCAGCAAACCTCCATTCTGCACCAAGTGCTTTCTCTTTGTGATCACCCTGAGCCACAAATCAGAATGAGCAAGAGTTGAGAGAGACAGACGTGGTTCAAAAGTTTTATTCTTACGAAAAACTCTTTACAAAATACAACAAAAAGGCCACAGGTATGAAAGGCAGTAATCACTCCTGTGGTATAAGGTAGGTCAAGACTCAAAACACAGTAAGTTCTCAGTACCATGTGGCTGCAGAGCAGCCCCATGGGTACACACCACAGCTTGTGCAGCCTCTGACCTTCCAGTTGGTTCCGTACTGAAACCAGCCACTGCATTTGTGATACACAGTGAAAGGCACGTTGCTCCTAGCTTTTATTTAATACAATTCTTCTCTGATATCCCCAGATCACAGCCTCCTTTTCCCACTCCCTCTTCTTCCCTCCCAGCTACTGGCTGAGAACAGCTCAAACCTTTCTGAGGAGGCAAAAGAATAAGAACTACCATCTGCAGTCAACCACCTACCATCCCCTAAAGAAGATCATGGCTGTGTTCTGTCAGTGACAAGCAGTGCTTTCACTCAGTATCTGCTTACTGCACAAGCTGGCACACGTGTGTACTCACAAAAGAGATTTCTTCCTTTTAGGTTCTTACCCACCTAGTCCTGTGAAGAGCTATTTACTTGTTTATGCTCACACTCTTATTCATTCTGGCAGAATACCAGAACTCTTCAGAAAAATCAATACATGTTTGAAAATTTGGCAATTCCACACTTCTGGGGAAAAAAAATAAGTAAATAATGTATTAGACTTCCTAAAAGCAGCTGTACTTAGAACACAAATCAGATTGTTCTGACACCAAAAGCTGAAATGCCTTCTGAAACCTGGCTCATGCTTCCCATAGGGTAAGGTGAGCCCTTGCACAAACCAGGTTTCACCAAGCTGAGTGTGTTGCCATCCAAAGTTTTGCCCCAGAAACTGCAGCATTCAGAGCTCAAGGCAGTGAGTGGAAGCTGCTGTTCTCCTTTTTTTTCCTTCAAGGAAAATCCACACAGATGTATTATTCAATGCATCAGAAAGTATTCAGGAGGTCATAAACTTTTATGAGCCCTCACAACAAGGCAAAGACTACTTACATACAAGAGCTATGGAACCTGACCAAAGACATCCCCTGAGTGACAGAACTCCGCCAAGTGGTCAGGAACACTGGTAGTGAAAAAATGGCAGAGGGGAAGCTCTGCCAGACAGCCATCACCTCACCACTTCAAGCCCGCTGCACACAGCAGCAGCACTGGGACAGCAAGCAATAATGCTTTTGCACTGAAGCATGGTACAGAGAAAGAAGAAAGCAAGGTTTTTACCTCACTTTCCAAAAGAGGCCTCCCGTCCAGCAGCATTGGCAGCATCCTGCCAATCACACTCTGTATGTGCTAAGTCCCATAAATAATGTGTTTAGAGCACTGCACAGATTTCAGGGACTGCTTACAGTACCAAAACAGCATGGAAATGTCACAGAGAGATGCCACTAAAAGAAATCAGGTTTCAACACTGCTATGTAAGCCCTGCAGGGTAGGAGTCCCCGCAGCTGAGGGCCATGCTCACCTGCTTCAGATGGCCAGACACGTGGAACAGTGCTCTGCTGTCTGCATATGCCTCTTTCTTCTCCACTGGCAGGAAAGTCTTGCATGCTCTCTTGCTGACTCTCATCTAACAGTTGGTCTCCAGCCCACCCTGTGTTCTAGCATTACTAGTTATTAAGCATGGGCCAAGGTGTCTGAGTAGTCCTACTGATTTCTTATGATCATAAAGCTGAACAGAGATATATTTACCAGGACTGGTATTTATTTGGGCTAATGTTGAAGTAAACGTAGTGCAAATGAGAACAAGCCCTCCATTAAGTGAAAGCAAGCAAAATACAGGAATAAAGCACAGCAAAGGTAGCTTTCAGAAACTATTTTCCATACCTAACCAGGATTACTTATTCTTCCCTGCAAAAATCAACCACTTATCTCCTTCAGGGAACAACAGAGCAGCAAATAAGCTTAGAACTATTGAAGACATACAACAGAGACCCTCCTGGAACCTGTTGTGCAAAGAAGGGGACTTGCCTTCCTGGGTTAACGTGGATTTGCAGCTCTCCCAACCGTGCTCTCAGAGCTCACAAACCAATTCTGCTAGAAGAACCACGCTCACCCAACTTCCCGCAGACCTCACTGTGCTTTTCACAGAAAGAAGGGCACTGACTTCAGCGAGAAGCCGATCAAGGGAAAGCTTTCCCAGCCGGTGGGAACTCAGAGAAGCACCGAGCTCTCACCCCCCGCACCGCTCCCTCTCCCCCAGAACACGCAGAGGGGTCAGCTCCGCTGCGCAAGCCCCTGCCCCAGGAGCCAGAGCAGAATTCCCCAGTGACATCGCTCCCCACAGGCAGCCACGCAGCTCCATGACGGAACCCCCGCACCCGCCACACTGAGGGCCCCAGCGCGGCCCTCCACTTCCGCTCCGCGCCTTCTGACGTCACGCGGCGCCGCCGCCAATCGCCGCGCGGCGGTTCCAAATCAAATCCTCCGCCGAGCGCCGCGCGCGCGCTGCGTGAGGGGAGCGGGGCGGGAACGGCGCCGTGAGGGGACCGTGAGGGGACGGCCCTCAGCCCCCGCGCCGCGATGATCGCCGCGCCCCGCCGCGGGGAGATGCCGTTCCACTCGGTGTTCCTCAGCTCCGTCCCCGCGGGCACGCTCACCCCGCTGAAGGACCTGCGGCGCCGGGGCGGCTCCGCGCTCTCCCCGCCCGCCCGCCCCGCGGAGGGCCGGGTGCTGCAGTCCACGCTTCTGGAGGGCGGCGCGGGCGCTCGGGAGCCGCTGGAGATCAGCGAGATCCGGCCCGGCCCCGGCCCCGGCCCGCCGCCGCCGAAGCGCCGCGCGCGCGAATCGCCGTCCCGGCCGTCCCCGGCCGCGGCCTTCCTGAGGATGAAGACGAGGGCTGGAGCCGGCGGCAGCGACCGCATCCTGACGCCCGGTGGGCCCGGGCTGCGCGCTGCGGGTGTGGGGCGGCGCGGGACCGCGGAGCCGCCGGGGAGAGGTTCGTAGCCTCGGGAGCGGCGGCGTGCGGGGACGGGCGCGGTGTTAACCCGGGCTGGGAGCTGAGGCCCGGGCACTGCCGCCAGGAGCTGTGGGTGCCCCATGCCTGGAGGTGCCCGAGGCCGTGGGTGGGCCCTGGGCAGCTTGAGTTGAGGGGCACGCAGCCCGCAAACGGTACGGCTCGATGGTCTCAGAGGTCCCGCCCAACCCAACTGCTCTGTGTGGTTCTGTGGTCGGTTTGCCTTAACTCATCCCCTCTGGTGTGTTTGCGGGTGGGACTGACCTGGTGCGATCTGTTGAGAAGTCGAAGGTAAGCAAACAGAAACACAGCAGTGGGTTCTGCTGCTCCTGACAGCTCGGAAAGGGGAAAGGTTGGTGGGAAAGAGCTGCTTGAGTCTTGAAATCCTTCCCAGGCATCCTGCTGGGGGGCTTGTTTGGATGCCTCTGCTCCGTGGATTCAGTCTGCGAGCAGTTGCTACGAATGCCGACCTTGCAACATCACAGAACTGGTTTGAGTTGGAAGGGACCTTTAAAGGCTGTCTTATCCAGCTCCCCCTCAGTGAACAGGGACACCCAGAGCCCCAGCCAAGCCCTGCGCCCAGAAAAGTGCTGCAGCATTAGGAATGGTTTCCTCCTGCCTGCTGGCACAGAGCTGCTGTCCATGAGGGCAGTAATGATGCGTTGAAGGCGAAGCTGTCCTATGGTGCCCTGGTGTTCAGACTGCCCTGAGTGGAAGACCTGCTGAAACACAGTGTTGCTTATTGGAGGAGTTGTGCTTCATCATTGTTCCTACTCCTGCATGAAGCATAGTACCTGTAAATGATGACCTTTAAAGGTCTCTTCCAGCCCAGACGATTCTATTGTTCTAAATCTCGTGTGTTAAACTTTTAACGAGTTATTTGACTGTTTGGGGTTAAAACCTATCTGATCTGTTTCATTTTAAGTCATGGTTGCTGAAATACTTAGCCTGTAGCATGGGCAGCTGCTTGCTAACTTCTTTTGTTGGGGGTTATTGAGTTGGTATGGAGATAGTGCCCAAGCTTTGGGTACTAAAAAGCCTTCCTAAATCTCCTTGCTGCTGCTTAAAGCCCCTCATTGCTTTTACTATCTCTGTCAAACGTGATAAAAACCAATAACCCCTTATTTTTTTCCAAAGAGTGAAAGTTCTGATACTTTTCAACACCAGATTTCCAAAGTGTGCGTTTCCATCCTGCATCATCCTATCTCAAATCCATAATGATTTTCGAGTGAATGCTCTTTTCTTCTAAGCAGTGCTATTGGTTGGTCCTCAATACTGAGAAATAGATCCCGTTAGGATCTTAGGAAATGTGTATTTTGCTCTCTCCCCCTACCCTGATGTTTTTCTTCCCTGATTCTAAATGCTTCTATGTGCTGTTATTTCCAGAATTGCCTTGCATTAAGGCTCCTCAGAACCAAACCGTGCAAATGCTGAACGTGGACCCTCTTGTATTGGAATCTCCTCAGAAGTTCTTCTTGCGTGTCAAGCGGAAACTGCAGGAGAAGCAGCAGCAGCAAAAAGGTATTTGATACTGTTCTTAGAAACACCTCGGAAGCTTGCAGGACTTGAGGATTCTGTCTGTGCTTATAATTTCTCGCATGTTTTTGTCTGTAGCACAGGGGAAGGGGGCACAAGAAACCTGCACGTGTGCCTTTCCAGACCAGGAGGTGGAGTTTCACTTGCAGGCTGTGTGTTTGGGTGCTGGCCATTAGGGTTGACATCATTAGTCTGGTTTTCCTTTGGCGTGTGTGTACAGCGGTCGTTGGCTCTGGTGCTGTGGTCAAGAATTCGTTAGAAACTAGGTGTGACAGTTTGGCACTGGAATGGGAATATTGGTGGAAATATCCTAAACTTTTTATTTGCTCAGTCTTTTCCCCACCGTGTGGCTTTTAATACGCAAAAAGAAAAGGCTTGGTTCCCATGCAGAAAAGGTACCATGAAGAACCCCAGGGGTTCATCTGTCCTGGGACCAGTGTTCTTCAGCATCTTTATCAGTGACAGACGCTGGGATTGAGTGCACCCTCAGCAAGTTTGCTGATAGCAACAAGCTGCATTTCTCACTGATACTTCATCTAAATCTACCCTCTCTTATTTTCAAGTTTGAAATTCCCCTGTATTCTTTATTATTCTGTATTGTTTTAGCAACTCTGAATACACATATATCCTATAATTCTTTTCCTAGAATGCAAATCAAGAAAATGATGCGTGACAAAGACAGCATTGTTCAGCTTCAAAGTATCACATAAAGCAGGTGGAAGCTCAGAAACCAATGTTTCCAGCTCAGCATAGCAGTAGCATGGGTAGAAATCAAGATCTTAAAGTTTGGTGTATGGGAACTGTTGAATCAAGGCCTGATGGATCACCTGAGGTGAGCACTGAGTGCTCACCCTATGTTGGAAAAGTTTTTAAGGTTCTGTTTTTTATGAATTACAGAACTTTTTCTCTTTAGGAAGAATTAAGATCAGGAAGAATGTATGCCAATAGATACGCACATTAACTCTCTTTTGGGTGGAAGTGGGATGGTTCTTTGTTGATCTGGTAGTGATGAAAATCTAGCACAGATTCAAAGAAGTGCTTGCTGTTACAATTAGCAGTTGAACGAGTGCTTTCAGAATAGTAGTGCTAACCATTCGAGCATACTCAATAATATCACTAATTGCTTTTTTTTTTTTTTTTAAGTGGCAGATCTGACATCTTCAAGCTCAAACAAGCAGAACATTCCTTCTCCCACAGCTGCAGAAAAGCCAGCAGTCAAATCTGCTTTGGGTGAGCTGCCCCCAAATGCCCATACAAAGTGTGTGACTGCTGCTAAGAACAACGAGGACGATTTCCTTGTGGAATCAGTGGATGCTGATGATGAAATGTCTCTAAATACAGCAACTAGTATTGCAGATGTTTGTTCTACCCCTTCTGAACCTGGGGATCAGTTAGAAGAAAGAGGTGGAAATAGAGAAGCGAAACACACCAAACTTCAACAAGAGAAAGGATGGTTGCAGCCAAGCAGTCGTCGAGCTGAGCAGAGGGCAGGAAAGACATTGGAGGCTGCAGCTCAAAAACCCACACAGCGCTTCTGTAACGTTGTTCTCTCTACTCCTGAAGTCTGCATACCAAGGAAGCAGAAGGAAAACTGTAATGGCCCTTTGGATAAACCTCGGACAGATCAGATTGCTGTCTCTGCTGACAAAGAGGTGGGAGAGCTTACCCTATCAGCTGCAGCAAAGCAGTAGGACTCCCTGTGGGCTGCTTGTAGCTTCTGGTCATGGTTTCGTTAAGTAATGAGCATACAGATGAAGCTGCTGGCTGCTCTGGGTGTGACTCTGGGATGGAGCTCACCTTCCACACTGCAGCCCATATAGGCCGAGCTCTGCAATTGTAGCTGGAACAGCACTGATTTGCACCACTGCACCACTGCTCTGTCTCTCACTGGGCACAGCACCAAGGCTGCCCCCAAGCCCACAGAGCCAGGTGGGGAGGGGGTGCTGACCTACACCAGCTATGGGACATCGTGCCCAGCAACAGGAGCTGGGGGAGGAGGAGAGGGGCTTCCACTATGGCAATGTCCTCCCAACAATTGCTACATCAGTTGAGGCCCTGCTTCCCAAGATGTGACTGAAGGAGCTGGGGTTGTTAAGTCTGGGGAAGAGGAGGCTGAGGGGAAATCTCATTGCTCTCTTCAGATGATTGCAGTGAAAGCGTGGTTGGTCTCTTCACAGGTGACAGGACAAGCAGAAGGGGCCTCAAGTTGCACCAGGGGGAGGTTTAGCTTGGATATCAGGACAAAATTCTTTACAGAAAGGGTTGTTAAGCACTGGAACAGGCTGCCCAGGCAGGTGGTTAAGTTGCCATCCCTGGATGTGTTTAAAATCCACCTGGATGTGGTGCTTAGGGATATGGTTTAGTGGTGAGTTGTTACAGTTAGGGTAGTATGATCAGGTTGAGGTTGGACTTTGTGATCTTGAAGGTCTTTTCCAACCTGAGCAATTCTGTAATTCTATGTAACCAAGCAGCACTTGCTGATGGAAGCGGAGAATAACTTTCTCCTTTTGCTTCCATACAGCCTCTGTGGTTTGTTTTGTTTTTAAGATGTTCTTTAGCTCAGTCCATGAGCCTTCTTTCACTGTGTATCTTCCCCCTGTCTTTTTGAGGAGGGGGAGTGAGATTTTCCCTTCAGTAAGCACTTGGTGGTACTTAGGACCTGCTGATTAGATCTCAAGGAAAGCAGTGTACTGTGAAGCATGCTGAACTCAGGAGTGGGCCTGGAGGAAGTGTGCCTTCCCAAGACCTGCATTTTCTTTGTACCTCTGAGCCACTTCAGTGCAAAATGGTATCTTAAAATATGAAGGCAGTGCAGTGTGAATGTCAGCTTGCTTGTGATTCTGCACTGATGCATTTAATAGCTGTATTCAGCTTTTTTTGTCTGTAAGATGATGCTTAGATTCTCGAGGTATTCAGGAGTTAATTTCTACTTTGCCAATGCATTGGCTATGTTATATAGCTTAGTCTAATATAGCAGAGCTGATCTTTTCCTTTTTCCCACAGAAAAGAATCTGCCTTGCCAGCTGGCGCATTAAAGTGATGAACGGTAACACTGCAGTCTGTGTGGAAGGAAGACGAAAGTAAGGAAGAAAATGGAGTCAGATGCACTGTGAATGTGTTGGAGGGTTTTAACACCTCTGCCCTAAATGTGGTACTGTCAGTGTGGCATTGAAACTGTGTTGGGATACCTTGGTACTGTTAGAATCAGTTCCACGCAATTCGGCAACAACGAGTCCTTGAGTCTACTTTGTTTTTGCAGCCTAAATTCTGGTGTGTTCTGTGATGAAGCAGGTGGCAAGCTTCTTTTGTTTCCTGCCCAAATAATGAATAAGAGGTCCAGGAAACCTTCCAAGCTAAGAAAGGAAAACCTAGCACGTCCTACCAGTATCTGACTCATGATGTGCATAACAGTGTCACACTGATAGGGGATATCGATATTCTTGTTTTAAATTCCTCCTTTTATGAAAATTGTGTTTTGTTTTTTTTTAATATGTTCTTATTTATCTTTTCTTAGAGATATGAAGGATATGCTATGGCATAGTAATGCAGTTGTAGAATGTATAGCATACAACCAAGTTAAGACATCATCTGGCAGTATCTACTTGCTGCAGGGACACATGGATTCTGTTTCGATGAGAAAAGAAGGTAAGAAGATCGTTCTTAGTGTAACACTGCAGGCTGAGAGGGGCTTTAGAATTACACGGCTTTCTGCCAAAGTGAATGTTCCCACAATGTATGCAGCTCTTTCAAGCTGGGGAAAGACCTCTGATGTTTAAGAAGTAGTGAGTTGCTGAGGTGCTTACAGGCAGATCATACGGAGTGGTATTTCTGTGCTTCCTGATGGAAAAACGTTGCTCAGCTGTGCTTAATGCCACTTCTGTTTCACGCAGGGTATCCCTATCAGTTCATAAAAAGATTTAAATTCGGGTTTTCCAAAAGGTGGAAGGAACATGTTGAGGAGTTACTCAAGGAAATAAGAAGGTAAATCCTTTGGAAGTTGTTTAATTGAAAGGCTCTCCTGTGTATTAGTTGATTTTTAAGAATATTATGTTTATGAAAGATAAAAGATTGTAGATGTGTATCTGGAGACTGTGATCCAGGCAGATTCTTCATCACACTGCTTTGGTTTGGTTCTGTTGAGGTGCATAGGGTCAACACAAGTGAAGCTGGTTCAGTGGCTTGAGCTGTGTCACTGTGGGCACAGCTGCACTCCACTGCTGGGCTTCTGCTGGGATGGGAGGAGACCTGGGAGTCTGCATAAGTTGTTTATTAAAGGATATCTGCTTTTTTTTCTTAACCTCTTAAATCTTTAGGAAGGAACGCAAAAAGAGAAAGGGTGAGGATGAAAATGAAGGGAGTGACACAGTGGTGGATCTGGATGTGTTGGAAAATGCAGAGGACTCAGCAAGGAATGGAAGGAAACGTGAAACAAGAAACACTACGTATGAAGTGTTACCAAAGAACAATGAACACGCTTGTGAGTCTTTAATCTGTTACTCTAGAGAAGACATGGGCAGTTTGTGATAGTTTGGCTTTGGTTTTTTGTTCTCCAGCAAAGGAGAGCTTGTTTTGGTTTGTTATTTTTAGGCTGTACAGAAGAGGTAACAAACTGAAGGTTATTGTTGTTTGCTTCTGTTCACACGAGCTGCAATTATTGGGAGCATTGGCTTTGTTTTCTGCTTTGCTGGTACAGAACAGAGGTGTTGTGCAGAGGTTCTTCTGGGTAATAACCCTTGGGAGGGGCAGGAGCCTACTTCGATCTGTAGCAGCTGATGTCAGCAGCTCCAGAGCTGTTTGTTCTGGCAGCAGCGGACTTTAAGTTGCTGTATTCTATATTATGCTCTTGTCAGTCATTCTGGGGTGTATTTGGGATTTAGTCTGTCCATTGAGGCTTCATTCATTCTTGGGACTCCCACGTGGTGCTGGCCTCCACCCTTGACCCCTTTTTTTGTCTGGCTTGATTTTAACTACTTCCTTAAATCTGTTCTTGCAGCAGGTTTCTTTGATGGCATCTCAATGTTTTCTTGCCAGAGCTGAGGAGTAGAGATTGATGTTATTGGGCACGGACAGAATGATTATGGAAGGATCACTTTCTTTGGCTTTGTTTCCAAAGGGAATTGTGAAGCCACAACCCAATGACTGACCTATTTTTTCTTTGCCTTGTAACACAAACTTTGTTAGGGACACCAATAGCTCTTGGTTTTTAACTTGAACTTCTTTTCCATATCTTGCCATAGGCTCCAGCAAACTATTGGTGCTATAATCAGACTGCCTTGCTCACACTATAAAACCTGTTTGATTTTGATTTATTCTCTCGTTACAGCAAATGTTTGCTCAGTGTGACAGCTTGCCTTTATCATTGTAATTCTCTGTGGCTTTCGAGTTATCCACAGCCTCGTAAGCAAAGGGAAAGGCTCACGGTGGTGCTCACATTTGTATTTTCTATATTGTTTGTGAAATGAACTGCTTTAAGTCTTATGCTCGCGAAGTGTGTGATAGTGAGTGCTCAGTGCAACGCTTGGGGCAAAACTGAAGCTTGCTGTTTTTCTTGCAGATCAAACCCCAAAACACAAACCCACACTGAGCAGCTCCAACGCGATCTACACTCGTAGCGGCCGTCTCGTTAAACCACCGCTCAATTTCTGGTGTGGGGAGCGTGAGTTTGTGGATCAGGGACTGAATGTTACTATCCAGAAAGGTGGAATAGATTATCTGAGCATGGTAAGGGTCCTTTGCATATTGCTACTTACACGTAAATTACCTGAATGAAATACATCAGTGACTTTGGTACACATTAAACTGACAGAAGCAGGCTGCTCTAACGAGGACCTGAATAGGCAGGATGTTGTGGAAATGTTTTAAAAACATCTTAAAGCAAATGAGAAAAAAAAAAAGTCTGTGAATGATCAGATGATTGTTGTTGCCTGTGAAGCTGAGATAATATGCTATTCCTTCTGGAAAAAATGGAGTATTTGAAAGATGAGGAAGTTGTGCAGAGGTACTGCTTTGGGTTACAGAGGTTCCCAAGTAAAACACCTCCTGCAGTGTAACATCAAGTCCCTGCCCCCACAGCCAGTCACACGAGGGATGTCAGGGCCGTAGGCAAGGTTTTGTGTTCTCTGCTGTTCTCAACTTTTCCTTTTCTGTGTAGTTTCACACTCCCTAGGAGCAGACGTTTCCTCACTTCTCATACCTTGGCCTGTCCAGGTCCCCTCAGTTTTGGTTGGGGTGGGTTATTCTCATTTATTACAACACGTCAAGCAGCTCTGACGGGTTCTCTGATGATGAGCAAAGAGTGAAGGAAGGCAGCAATCCTTACAGAGGTTGTTTTTTTTCTTAACATTAATTGATCAGGTGGCACAGGCAGTGAACTAACACTTGTCACCAGCTCCAGCAGTGCAGATGTGTGTCCCATTCACCAGAAGGTCCTCGGTCTTGAGATTTCAGCTGTGTTAGAGAACGTAGCAGGAGTCTGGCAACGTTGCCTTAGCGGTGTGCACTCGTGTTCATCCATCAGCAACGAAGTGACCCTGGGCAGTGCATATGTCTTGACTCTATCCATCCTGAAAACGTTTGGCTTTCAGAGCTGGTGTCGGTAGGCTTGATATGTAAGCTCTGGCAGAAGTTTAGATTAAATTATTTTATTTTGAAGATGTATAGCACTGAAAAACCCAAAAGAAAGACCAGTTCACTCTGTAAGACAACGGAAGGAAGGGATTCAGTGAAGACTGTGGAAGGAAAAACAAAAAGCCAAGATAAAGGTAAAAAGAAAAAAAGTTTTTGCTTGTAATATTAGGAGTTCTTGACTGTGTTCAGTGGGATGGTGAGTTGGGTGCTGGAGCTAATGCAAACAACTTAGTCACATCTTTAATTATCATTCACTTATCTGAAGATTTATCAGAGTAGCATTTTCACAACGCTTTCTGCTTACTATTTTAGTCTCTATCTCTTCCGTACTTCCACACTGTCTTGATAACCCTAATCCTCCTAATAGCCCAGAGGCATTCCCTCATGGGAGCAAAGAATGCAAGTGCTGGAAGTCTGCTGTGTGTGAGGGATCCTGAGTGCTGCTGGCTGTACTCCCTCTGAGCAGAGGGAGGAGCATTTGCTCAGTGTAAATCTGCTGCTTCGAGCTTTATTAGGAGTTGAGGGTATTCTCACTGCTTCCTGCCTGCTGGGTGCAGGATCTGCCTGCCTATCAGTGATGATTTACCTTAACTGTCACATACTGGCATCATCTCTTTCAGGGAAAAGCAAAGAGAAAAGAATAAGCTCTAAAACCAAAACCGTGTCCGCTGGAAGCAGAGAAGCCAGGCGCTTCATTTCGGATGATGAAAGTGATCATGGGAGTGATACTAAGAAAAGTAAAACCTCGCTTTCCAATAAGGAGACTCGCTTAAATACTGAAGATGCAAACAAGCGTAACTGTAACAGCAGAACTGTGGGGACGAGAAAAGAAAAGACAGGAAAAGAATACGGAGAACCGACTGCAGATCAGAACACGTACTCTTTAAGGTCAGCCAAAAAGCCTCTTCAGGATAAGCCTTTAACAGAAGAATCCTCAAGCAAAGATGGGGAAGAGGAATCCAGCGACTACATCAAATTGTCTGTCAGAAGGAAAAATAAACCTTTATTGCCCCAAAAGATTCAGAACTCGGAATCTTGGTCTGCCTGTGACAGGCTGCAGGGCAGCACAGACGAGGGGTCCGGAGAACACAGGGCGGTCACACGCAGTGCTGCTGCTGCCTCCCACCGTGTGCAGCTGAGGCAAAGGATACCTGCGTTCATAGGGAGTTCTGATTCCTCTGAAGAAGAAACCTCTTCTGGTGAGGAGTATCACGTCAGGGAAAAGAAATCAGAAGTATCCAATAAGAAAGCAAATGGTGATGTTTTTGACACTGCCACGTCTTCGGCAGCAAAACCGAGTGAATCCAAGAGGGATAAGGTGCACAAAACTCTCGATTTCTTTTCAAGGGCAGCTGATGGCTGGTCTCAGAAGGAACTGCAGAAGCTGCACAGGCAAGTGGTTCCTTTGTCTTCAGAAGGCAAAGCTGGTCTCGGATACGAGGAGGCATAATTTGGGTACTTCAGTGTTTGGATGGCAGTCTTCTGAACTTGGATTCTTCAGGTTTTTGGTTTTGGAAGCAGTCTCACGTTATTTAAAATTTCCTTTTTGCTTTAATTCCCTTTTCCAAAATATTTTTGGCTTACAAATTAAAGAACAGTAGAATAAAGCATGCAACGAGTGTGAGCTGCAGTAGCTGTGAAGCGTGAGCTTACAGCAGCCCTACTGCTGCTGTAGGGAATGCAGAGTGAGGATCACGGTTAGCAGCTCCAGCTCTGTGGTGCAGTGCTCCTCCACCTGCGTTCCAGATGTTTTTGTGAGAGACAGCTCTCTGGATAAAGCTGGAAACACAAGTTGGTAAATAAGTCACAGTGCAGTGATGGAGCACTGGAGCTGCACAGAGGTGGTGGGGTCTCCTTCTCTGGAGATGTTCAGGACCCACCTGGACGCCTGCCTGTGCAACCTGGGCTGGGAGCTGCTTTGTAGGGGGTCGGGCTCCATGATCTCTGGAGGTCCCTTCCAACCCCTACAGCTCAGTGATGCTGTAGTATTGTAAAGGTATTAATATATTAATTAATATATATGGTTTAGACATTAAAAGAGATAATATATCCTCTCCTGTAAGGAATAAAATACTAACCACGTTGTGTTTATGTATTTAAATTTTGTACAGGGGAGACCAACCACAAAAAGCATTAAATTAACACATTGGGCAATTACTTAATTAGCTAGTGGGCAGTGTTTACAATACATACACGCACCTGGTAACTGAGGGATTCAAATAAACATCTGCGTGGTACAGCATCTCTGGTACCTTCTGCAGACGAGGTCTCCCCGCGTGCTGCGAGTCGCAGGGTGCGTGGCAGTGCTGCATGGTTTCTCCTGCTTGAGGAGGGCCCTGGCTTTGTTCTCTTGGCAGGGCAGTTGCTTCGTTTCCAAAGCACAAGGATGGTTTCTGGGTGGAGGTAGCGATGGCCGTCGGGTCTCGTTCTGCTGAGGACTGCCATCGGAAATACACAGAAGAACAGGCCAAAGCTTCCGGAAGACCTGCCACAAAGAAAACCACGTCGGGAGGGCCAGAGCAGAAAGGTACTGACCCCTTGGCTCTGAGGATAATTTTGTCTTTACATTTTAAATTCATTATTTATCACATAATGGGAGCTGCAGCCGTGAATGCACACACCCCTGATAAACGAGCAATCAAGATTTAGCTCATCCTGCTTGAATCAGAGTGATGTATTGAGGGAGGTTATCTTCTACACTACAAAGGTTTGTTGTCAGCAATGACCGAAGCGGAAATGAAAAGGGCAAATTAGGATGACTTAACCTAGGAGAAAGCAACTGCTCGTAAGGCCCTGCAGCAACTTTCTGATTAAGATGTAGTAGTGGATTTATTTTTGAAAGTGTAAACCGTACAGAAATCCAAAGGACCACAAAGAAATTATGAGCAGATTCCACAAAACAGGACTTCACTGCTAGCACTGATTGATTCCGTTTCCATCCTATTCTGTGATTCTGTTCCACAGCTCTGTGATTGCAGCCAGGTAACTTAGAATTGTGCTGCGTAACTGATGTGTTAGGAAAAGTAATGTTTTGATTCATGCAGATAAGACAGAGCCTGTTGCAATAACTGCCAAAGTGGGAACCTTCAAAAGAAAGCAGCAGATGAGAGAATTCCTGGACAATTTGCCAAAGGACGACCACGATGATGTATTCACTGCTACACCCTTTCAAAACAGAAGAGTGAGGGTAAGGAAATCTGGGAAAACTGTGTATCCATATGCTTTTTTGACTGCTAATTCAGCTGGTTCAGTGCCAGCAGTATGATCCCGTGCTTTGGGGAGAGGGGGTTTGCTTGATTCGTTTTAGCATTCAGCACACAGTGTCTGCTGCTGCTATCTGCACCTCAAGAGGGATGCGGTGGAGTCAGGAAAAGCAGCTGCAGTGAGCAGAGGGATGGGGAGAGAGCACCTGCTGAGGAGAGAACTAAGCCTGGAACTGCTCAGCCTGGGGAAGAGGGGTACAGCCAGAGTGCAGGCATGGACAGAATTCTGGCTGTGATTGCTCTTAGGCAAAGAATTGTGGGAGGCCTCATACACAGACTTGGGCAGCTCATTGATTGCCTGCTGTGTCCTTATAGCTGCCCACGTTCCTGGGAAGCCAAGATGATGATATCGATGATGACGACTTCGTACTTACGAGCAACCCCATCACGCCTTCCTCAGCCATCTTCCCCCTGGCAAAAACCCCTCAGTGTGAGCACATCAGCCCCGGAATGCTGGGACCTATCAACAGGTGGGATGTTGTTCCTTTGCTGATGCTTTCCTTTCTTGGTTCTGGTCTGAGAAAGATCACTCTTGGGTTTAACCTGCAGTATGCAGAGCAAATGCTGCAGTCCTGGAGGTATTTGTTTAGAGAAAGCTTTCTTTGCCAACGTGTGTGCTTTGAGCTGCTCACATAGGTGCAGACAACTAAACCCAATAGCAGTAAAGCTTTGGGCTTCGTTGGATTCTGCACTGAGTCGTACTCCAGAACTGCTGCTATATTGAATTGGCCAACAGCTCTTCTTACTGGCCCTGCTGATCTTCTGTCTGGATTAGAACGGTGTGTGTGCTGGCTGCAGCTGCACCCAACAGCTGCCCTGAGCAGAGCACACTGTGATGCTGACTTTGACTTGCTTGCTGATGCTTGCAGGAACGACTGCGACAGACACGTGTTCAGAATGCAGAAAACAAAGGGCTGCAGGAGCAGCTGGGACAAAGTGAAGAAGCAGCAGGTAATGCTGGGCTCCTGAATGCCACTTCCACCTCAATGCTGCAGGCTCTGCTGAGCAGGAGCAGCATGGGCACTGATGAAGGAAAACAAGAGCCCTCCTCTGATTCACACCAAACTTCTGGGTTTTGGTATCCACGTGTTTCAGAGAAAAGTTGACTGTCATGCTGAAGTGGGCTGTCCTTTTCAGGATCTGTAATTGCTTTTGGGTTCTGGGACCTTTTTGATGCTTTAAATCCCTGCTTTCTCTTCCTGTACAGTGGGAGAGGAAGTGGGACTTCTCACCGTGTACCTGAATTCGTGTTCTTTTCCTGTCCTTGCTTTGGTAATTCTGCCTTTTCCAATGACCAACCCAGAGCCCAGAAGCAGCACACCATCGTGTTTAGCAGAAGGCTTTATGGTAGACAAGCACTTCAAATCTTGTGCAAACGTGGCATAGCAGTGGGGCGGCTGTATTCTGATGGAACACTGTGTGCTGTCCCTTCTCCCCCTCCCCCAAACGTTTCCACATTGCTGTGACTGCTGTCTGAGCAGGGACTGTTCCTCTCTGGCAGGCGGGCACTGAGCACAGCACGCCGGCATCGAGCAGAACCAGGCACACCACAGACAGAAGTAAGTGCACTTTGTTCCTCCTTCATGTCAGAATGTGTCTTTCCAGCCCAGGCACACACACACACACTGACCCCTCCCTCTCTGTTTTTCACATTGCAGAAGTGCAGCAGGTCCCCGCTGTGGAGCAGCTCTTCGTGGCTGAGGCTGCGGATTCCTCAGATGAAGAAGAAGAGGAAGATTCCTATTTCTCTGTGTGATGAACTCCTGGAGGTTTTATCCGCTATTTATAAACTTGTGTGAGAAGCCCAAAGGAAGGGCTGCAGCCTTCTCTGTGCTGAGCTGTCCCTGTGCTGCTCGCCCCTGCTTGCCCTGGGGAAGGTAGAAATGCACTCTGATGCCAACAAATTGCAAGTTCTGAGTGGTTCACTTTAAAACCTTTAGAAGTATTGCTGTACAGTAAACTTTTAATAACACAGTCTGTAATTAATTGGAAGTGCCTTCTGCTTTCCTCTGCTGAAATTCTTTTTACGGGAATGTAGCAGCAGTTTTATGAGCTCTTAGAGAAGCACCTGCCTGGACTGGGCAGGCACTGTTGTGGAGGTGCTCACTTACTTATCCTTTAACAATACCAGTCCCCCCTCCATTAGCTCTGCTCAGTATTTTTAGTGTAGTACAGAAGAATAAAGCTTTGAGCATCTCTTTTCTCTGAGTGGGAGGGAACAGGAACAAAATCATCACTGCAGTGCTGCGTGCACAGAACAGAGCTGCCCCCTTGTGCCTCCTCTCTAGGAAAACCCTCCCATGGGGAGGAGAGGAGTGCTGCACTGACTGCTCTTTGGGCACTGTGCTACCACCCCTCTTCCACGAGGGCAAGGAAAGTAACAGCAGGCACGCTCCTTCCCCCTGTGCACCCCAAACCCCGACGTTTCTCTGAGGGTTTATTTACATTACAGTGACTGTAAGCTCAGTAAAGTGCAATTGGAAGGACAGCACGAGGCTCCCAGCAGCCCCTGTCACTCTCAGCTCTTGGTGGCACCGTCGCTTTTCCCCTTTGCAGAGATGTTCCCAGGCAGCATCTGCGCATCGAAGCCATAGCGCAGGTAGCGGAACAACTCCTCCGCGCGCTGCGGGCTCAGCTGGGCAGCAGCAGCAATGTCTGATGGGGAACTGCAAGAGAGCACAGGGACACAGAGCTGGGGAGGGATGTGGCCTTGAGGACACAGCATGGAGCTGAGCACGGCCAGCAGTGCTCAACCGCAGACAGTCAGACCTGCTGTTACCTGTTGACCATCTTCCTCACAGAGCCGAAGCGGTGGCACAGATTGAGAGCAGCCACGTAGCTGACGTTGGGCATGCTCAGGTAGAAGTTGAGCATTTCCTGCTTGCTGCCCTCCACTTCTGTTGGCACGCGGATGGCGGCGTTCTTCCTCTGCTCCAGCAGGGCCAGCTCCTTCAGCAGCACGGCGCTCTCCTCCTGGCAAGAGCTGAAGAGAACCCTGATGCCGGCCTGGAGCAAGGCAGCAAGCAGGCCATCATAGCACTGCGTCCTCTGCAGAAACTTCCATGGATCCCCTGCATGGGGGAAGTGCAGAAAACTCAGTGAGAACGTAAATTAGATGCAGAGAGCCTTAGGAGAGCACTGAGATACATCCATGCTCAGGGCTGGGCAAGAGGACAGTACGGAGAGCTGAAGAGGCCTTGCAAAGCTGGAAAGGAAAAGAAAGCACTGGGCCTGGGTCAAAGGAGCAGCACTCCAGAAGCACTGTAACGAGAGAAGACACAGAAGCAATGAAAGGTGCATCAGTAACTCCTAAATGACCCTGGATCTCAATGCACCATCCCTAAGGAGGCAACAGGAGTGCTTTCAGTCTGACTGCAGTTCCCCACATGGCCCGGAGCAGAGCCCAGCACCCTGCCCCGTGAACACGCACCTGGCCTGCTCCTGTCCTTCTCCACGATCACGCACACTCTCTCAAACATGCCCTGCAGGCGCTGGATCCGCTGCGTGACCTTACTCCTGTTCACGGTGCTCAGCAGCTCCGACTGGAATTTCCTCTCCACCGCCATGCGGTTGCTGACCACGTAATCGCAGCTGCCCAGCGAGCAGACCTGCACCCTCAGCCCATGGACGGCCTTCAGCGCTGAGATGACGTCTGTGCCTGAGGAGATCTCACGGCTGTCCACCAGAACACACAGTGCTGCGTCTTCATCCGAAGGAGGCTTTGTGGGAGCGCACCGGGACGAACCCGAGCTGCTCCTCACACGTTCCAGCTGTAAGTGCTGAGACAGCACAGAGGCACAAAGAATGAACGGCGGATTTTGGCACCGGTGCTGAACAGACACTGCTTTTAGCGGTCCTATTGATACTGCAACTCGGGAGCAGTTTCAGATTCATACTTCTACAGCTGCAAAACCGTATCATCAGTTGTCTGTCCCTGCTACTGGAAACGGATCCACATTCCCTCAATGGCAACTAATGCCAGACATTCTTAGTATTGTTGACATGGGTTGATGGTGGTAAGACAAGGGGCTTTAAACTAAGACAGGGCAGACTGAGGTTGGACGTGAGGAGGAAGTTTTTCACTCAGAGGTTGGCGATGCACTGGAACAGGTTGCCCAGAGAGGCTGTGGATGCCCCATCCCTGGAGGCACTCAAGGCAAGGTGGATGTGGCTCTGGGCAGCCTGCTTCAGTGGTTGGCAACCCTACCCATGGCGGGGGGTTGAAAGGAGATGATCTTTGGGATCCTTTTCAACCCAGGCTGTTCTATGATCCTACTGAGTGCTCAGGCACCCTCCAAGCAGGAAAGCCTCCTGTGGCAGCACCAGGGCCAGTGACACAGAGCAGTGCAGGCAGAACCCCCCTCCTTCCTCACCCAGCCCTCAGGGAGCAGCTCCCAGCTCAGGCTGCCCCCAGAGCACACCACGAAGCGGGGAGAGGTCCCTGCTGACACCCACACCCACCTCAGCAGCCCCGAGATCCTCCTTCCCTGAGCTGGAGTGAGGCCCTGGGTGGAAGTCCAGCACTTCAGATACAGACGCCTTCAGGCCCAGGAGCGAACTGCTCTTACTCTCTGCAGTCCGATGCGCACCGATGTCCTCAGCTGATTTTTTCCAGGGCACCGAAGGGACTGCAGGCACTGACGTGTGTAACTCAGCATTTCCCCGCTCTGCCCCGGAGCAGCCTGCTGGCACAGCCTTCTCATTGCTGACGTTGGTTTCTTCCCCGCTGGAATCACTCAGGACAATAATTCGGGACAGCCTCTTCCGCACCGGCACCGAGCAGTTCTGTTCCATGGCAGTGCTGCACAGTTTTCTCTTCCTCCGAGTGAGGTACCGCTGTCCTCCCCCGGCACAACTCTCCTTAGCTAAGAGATCCAAGTTCACGCACACCTCGTCCTCACTCGATTCGCTTCTTCTGCGCGTCTCCTCATCCCCCTCCACAACACAGAAGCTGTCTTCTGCGTAAGCCTCGTCCTGCTCGGGGATCTGGGGGGGGGGGGGGGAGGAAAACAAACCTGGACTGAGTGAAGCGATGCAGTGACTCTGCTCTTCCTCAGTACAGCCTATGCTGTTTCACTGCTTCAGGTTGGATATTGGGAACTATTCCTTCACTGAAGGAGCGGTGCTGCACCGGCACAGCTGCTCAGGGATCACTGGGGTCACCACCCACGGGGATGTGGCACTGGGGTCAGACCTACCTGCTGAGCTTTTCCACCCATCTCTGACGGTCAATGTCAGGGCAGGGCAGCCTGGAGATCAGCCCCATGCGCTGAGTGCAAGGGGGCTGACCAGGAGGACTTAGAGCTTACTACTCCTCAGCAGCAGGCTGCAAACAGCTCTTCAGGGTGGGGCTGGAGCTGAAACACCGCCACTCAACCTCACACGGACAGCAGCACTTCGGTTCCATACCTGGGAGAAAATCTCAGTGCTGTTGAATTCCCGATGCACCATTTTGTATCTGTTCCCCAGCGCCGGACTGCGCACGGACTTCAGGTAAACGCCTCTCATCTCACTGTCTGAATTAAGAAAAGACAATGCAGTACTACCATGAGACGTTTTTCCTTTTGCTCCTATGAAATCCTGTTTTCCATTCCTCACAGCCTCCGTGTCTGGAGTTCTCCACACACGCCCAAAGATCCCTCCCTGGAGCAGGGGTGGAATGAGGTGGTCTTAAAGGTCCCTTCCAACCCAAAGCATTCAGTGATCCCAGGGCATCAGAGTCCATCTGAGACAAATACAGAGATTTCAGTGGAGGAGGAAAATCCTCAGCAACACCTGGGAACCTCTTAGATGGCAACAGGATGATATCCCATGGGGGAGACAAGGTTTAGAACCGCAGGGGGAAGGGAATCCTGGCCTAAAGCAGCAGCATCTCAGCTCTGGCAGTGCCAACATCACTCTACTGTTGCTTCACATGATATCATAGACCTCTCTGCACAAGACAACCCACAACTACAGAACATTCTGAGTGAAATGGGGAATTCTGTTTCCATTTGTTCAGTGTTGTATGAGGGGCTGGCTGTGAACCAACTGCACAAAGCAATCACGTGGCAGAGATTCCTGGGAAGACTTACTCCGTACGAAACCCACAAGAAGACAAACAGAAAAGATGCAGAGGTGGGGAACACCTCATCGACCACAGCTGAGGACGGTACTGCTGACAGCAGCAAGTGGCCGAGGGCTGCACCTCATACAGCACTGAAACACTTCCCTTCATCGACCACGCTCCGCTTCCAGCCCTCACCATTTAACACCTGTGCGACCTCTGCGTCGTCGTTCAGGAATTGACCAAGTGAGGAGCTCAGCTCCTTGTCTGTGTCTTCACTCTCATCAGAAGAAACACAGCTCTCATCCTGCTGGGACAACTCAGCTTCTTCATCTAAAAACTGTCTTGCTGCGTCCTGAAAAGGAAAAGAAACCCCCAAATTTTTAGCAGGACTGAATGATTCCTGCTACAATTAACCAGCCTTTCAGGAGGCCTCCCATTAAATCCCTTCATGGACTCAGAACATCAGCTGAAAGGAGCATCCGTCCCAAGGGAAGGCGATGGGAAGAACAATGGTCAGTCCCTTTTCTAAAGAATTGTGATGATAACAAAGCACACTGGAGGTCAGCACTCACAGGGAAGAGCTCCCAGTGCTTCTGACAATTGATCCCCACCCGTCTGCCCTGGGAAAGACCACGAGAGGACGAACTGCAGCACGAGAACACTGCCACACTCAGGGAACAAGAAGCTCCCAGGTTCCCAGAGCTCCTGCTGCACCACCACTCCTTGGCTGCTGGGGGCACCTTGGGCCCACGAGCTCAGTGAGCCTGAAGCTCTGGGACTTCTGTGGATCTGGAATTGCCATGCCCAGCTCTGGGAATGGTTAGGTAAGTCGATAGGTGAAGGAAGAGTGGAATTTTGTGAGTATGTAGGTCACACACACTCTTTTCGTGAGGCTGTTGATCTCACCAAAACAGAATGTTAAAACAGAAGTGAAAAATGGATTTCTAGTCTCCATGATTATTTTCCATGCAAAATATAAAGAACTGATGCTGTAGGAAAGTCTCCATAAAGAGGGTTATCTCTAAAGCAGCACCAGGGGAGGTTCAGACCACGTGTGATGAAGCATTTCTGTACTGAGAGGTGTGCAGACAGTGGGACAGGTGTGCTGGGAGGACAGTGCTGCCCCGTGCCAAGCAGTGCTGACAGCCACGATGGCAGTGATGTGCTGTCACGTGGCTCAGCCCACAGCTGCACTGCTGGGACTCGGCAGGAGCCCACAGCCCAACTGCTCTCATGCTCAGGCCACGACAGACGTAAATACACAATCTCCACAACG
This sequence comes from Callipepla californica brunnescens, assembly GCA_023055505.1. NCBI lineage: Eukaryota > Metazoa > Chordata > Aves > Galliformes > Odontophoridae > Callipepla > Callipepla californica. Next base: position 48,097,825 of record JALIRH010000004.1, on the reverse strand, counting down.
AATGGCTCAACCTGTGCTTGAGATTTCTGCCATTTTCATGGCTTTTTCAATCTGAATACAGACAAGTTGGATTTTTTCTTATTCTAACAATCTGAACACGAAGTTAAACCTCACTAATTCCCTTTTTGTTTGGCAACATGTGCTGCTCAGGTTCAAAGAGGCATTCCTGTGAACTAGATCTCGTGTTGCAAACACATACACTTACACACACACACGCAAGACAAAGCGAAGCAGCTAACTGCACTGCAACCTGAATGCCAGCTGCTCCAGATGTGTGCTTCAGCCCGTTCAGAGAGATGTGCAATGCCATACCTTGCATCTCAGGTTCCTCCTGACCTTCTGGTGTCTCACACTTCTCAGCTGTGCCTTGCTGCCTGCAGCCGGGCGGCCCTTGGTGCTCCTGTTTGGGTTCTTGGGACAATCCACGCCATCGTCACTGGACATGTCGGACTGGAGGAAAGATTCATCAGCACTTCAGTAAATAAGATTGAAGGAAGCCACCTTTCAGTCACACAGTCATTCTTCAACATCTGGTGTGTCACAGAATCATAGAACAGCCTGAGTTGAAAAGGACCTCAAAGATCATCTCGTTCCAACCCTCTGCCATGGGCAGGGTCACCAAGCACTGGAGCAGGCTGCCCAGAGCCACATCCACCTTGCCTTGAGTGCCTCCAGGGATGGGGCATCCACAGCCTCTCTGGGCAACCTGTCCCAGTGCATCCCACCCTCTGAGTGAGAAACTTCCCTCCCTTTTCCTAAGCAACACCAGGTTGTTGTAACTGATGACACGTGTCAAAACGACGCTCATCACTCTCTACACAATGCAAAAACTGGACCTCTGAGAACACAGCAGAAAAATGCATCATTTGGGATGAAAAAAATCAGATGAAACTTTGTGATTCAAAGTTCTGCGGAAGAAAGGTCACTGAGTGCCTCTCACAACGTTCTGCTCTCAGCCCTGCACCAGTAATTCCCTCCCAAACACCTACAGACTGAATGCAGGAGACCCTGCGGGAGAACCGAGGGAAGGAAAAATGGTATTCTTGGGGCAGAGCGTATTTCCAGTAAGAACACTTCCCTCCTGGCTGCAAACAGAGCAAAGAACACTCCAGAAACGAGTTCACTCGCCTTCCCTCCCTCGGTGCAAAGCTCCCACTCACCACGCTCAGCGGGTGCCGGCGTTTCCTGGTGGCACGAACGGGCGATTCGAAATCACTGTCATTCACAACCTATGCAGACAGAAACACAGGAATAAGAGTAATTGCAGAGAGGAGCTTTGTTCTGATTGTTGGCGTGCTCGTCACTTTGCTTCTCTCATCTTTTCCCTTTGAAGACTCACATCAGGAGACTTCAGAACATTGTTTCTCCTATTTTTCCTCTGGAAAACAATCTCTTCTTCGCTTTCACTGCTGGTTCCTACAGAGAGAAACAGTGAGTAACAATTATAAGGAAACGTTTTGTTTGGAGTGCAACAACCAAAACCCATCTCTCTTATAAAAGAGCCTCCAAAGGAGATTGCTTATCGATCTGTGCAGTGAACACTGCTCTCTTTCGCCCTTTTAATCAAAATCGATTCTCTCCAGTTGAGATGTACAATAAATCCTACTTTCCTGGACATTCTCCGAGGAAATGATTTCCCCAGGTACCACAGAGAAAGGGAGGAGAAAAATGAAAAAGGAGCTGTGACATCCAGAGAAGGAGCCCTTGGAAGCTGAGTTCGAGTGTTACACTTCTGGAAACATTCTGTCCTACGTACGCCTTCGGATGCACTGCAACAAAACTCAAGACCAGAACCCCCCAAGCAGTCCTCTCCCTAAGCACCTTTCAGACCACTGCAGCCTCTCTGCTTTTCCCCAAAGGACTGCTCTTGCTGAAATAAGTGGATATGACAAAGAGAGTAGGATCTCCAAGCATTACATAAGTGGAGAAGGAGGATGGCTGTTTATGAGGTGCTGAATGGAAGCGTTCCCAGCTGACCTGTTAGCATTTGTACCAGCAGTTTAATCCTGACTGGTTTCTGCACACACTTCAGCCTCAGATGGGTAAGGTAGAACGCAGGACATGTTACAGGAGGCTGAAGTTCTGGAATGCCTCCTGATGGAGCCAGATTTGAGTAATAGAGCCAGAACTCCCTTCTTTTTCCACCGTAACCACCTAAGTCACAACAGCGAGCTGGAGATCCTACAGGCTGGAAAAGAGCTCCAAGGTCCCCAGGCCCAACAGCCCACCCCATGTCCCTCAGTGCCATGTCTCCATGGTTTTTGGAACCTGAAAGACATTGGTTCAGCCGCATTTGCTTAAACACAAAGGCTTTAACTAACCGTACACTGAATCCCCTACCTTCAGCAGGAAACACACGTGCAGCACGAAGGTTGGTGCCTTCCAGCTTCTCAGTTCTTCCTCCAGCAGAACCAAGCGCATCCGAGGCTGAACTCCCAAAGCTCCTCCTGTGTGAGCCTGCACTGACCTTATCCATAGGAGGAACCTCTGGAATTTCCTCCCTGATGCTACAGAACACGTTCTTACGAATCCTTTTGGCAGCTTCAGCACTGCTAACCTTTCTGCCCGCTGGGGTACGCAGTGAAGGAGGCGAGGACCCACGTCCCATCCTGCCCTCTGGTGTGCCCCCAGGCACTGCTGTGTCCCTCACGTTTCTGCTCTGCAGTGGGGTGGAAATGTTTCTCCCCTCTAGATTTCTGGGATCCCATTTTGGTGACGTTTGGAACCCGCACTTATTGCTCAGAGGCTTTTTATCGTCGGTGAGCTGAACACCCGCACGACTCCCTGAGGCACTGTTCAACTTGGAGGTATTAACTGTACCCGTATCTTCTTCAAGGATTTCCTCCTCACACTCTTCAATGGAAAACCCCAGATCAAAGTTCACGGAAAACAGTTCCTGGGAGGAGTCACAGAGGTCATCAGTGTGCAGGGCCCGCTCGGCCACACCGCCGCTGCCCCATGCTCCCATGGGTGCCACTTCCCCATGTGCTGCCCCTTCCTCACAGGCTCTGTCCCCGTGCAGGGAGCCGGGCCCTGCAGCCAGGTGAGCAGTGTGCCCACCCGAATCCAACCTGAGCAAAGGCTCGTTGCTCGCAGCCATCGTTTCATTATCTGCTTCGTAGATGAGTTCGTCTTCAAATAAATATATGCTCTTCTCTTCATCGATACTCACGTTTTTCTTGCTCGTTCCTAAATCTTCATCTCCTCGAGCAGAATGTTTGTTTGAAGGGTTATCTGTGCCATTCGGTGTTAGAGGTTTCTTCTGAACTTCTGCGGACCCCTCCCTGCCCAGCACACTGCGGAAGCTGCCGCCCCATGGAGGCCCCTCCTCGGCTCTACCAGCAGCTGATGGTGAAGCTGGCACAGGTTTTGAACAGCAGGTATTTTCAGAAGCACACATCTCACCAGTGGCTTCCAGCTCCGGGCTTCCAGCAGGCAGCAGTGAGCAACCAGCTTCCAACGAGGAGGGAAAGTCCTTGTCTGGCAGCTGCCCTGAGTAACTACTGCGGGTCACCTTTTGTAGAGGGCGCATTGTTTCCTCACATCCCCACAGCTCTTCAAAATCCTGAAGTTCGGGGACAGGGGGAGGAGAACGTGCTAACAGCCTCTTCACACGGGAAGACTCTCCCTCGAGCCTGGAAAGCTCTTCAGATGAGCTCACAGGCACAAACGAATCCACGTACGATTCAGGGAGATAAAAGAAGTCTGAGGACACGGGTGACTCCTCGGCTGTGAAGCTGCTGTAACCCAAATCTGCGTGGTTCACTGAACTGCAGTGTTCATCCAACAGTTTGGGGTCCTTTACTGCCACAGTTTTGTGAGTTACGGTACTTTCACTGTCGTCACATAAATCAATACATTCATTTAAGTCAAACGTCACCTTCTCTATTTCCTCCTCCTTCTGACTGCCCGGGTCAGCACTCTCAACCAGAGCGAGCCTTCCTGCTGAGCCAGGAGCTGAAGCATCGGCGTCTGTAGGCAGCTCGGGCTCTTCCAAATCCAACCCAGGAGTTCTCCTGGGAGTCTTTGCGTTCGCTGTTTTAAATATGGAAAAGAATTCTCTCTCGTTATCACTAAGATCAGGTACAGATGGTTTTTTGGCGCGCGCCATGTCTCTTTTAGATGAGTGCAACTTCTGAGCAGAGCTGGTCACGGAAGGACGACTTTTACTCCTTGGAACGTTAACATCTTCAATACGTAGGTGAGGCTGAAGCTCCAGCTCATAGCTGCAGTCTCCCTGGTGGAAAACAAAGGATTTGTCATGAGAATATTTAAAACAACCAACGAAGATTTCTTCACTGCCAGGGGTCATCGGAAAAAATAAAACAAAAAAAAAGGAAGTGCTTTGCAATGAAGGCGACAGCTTTCAAAGAAAATGCCCAGCTGCAAAGCTGTGCTTGAGCAGTCAAACCTGAACGTCTTAGAAAGATCAAAAACAGCGTGGAGCACCTGGTCACCTCTTCCTGAAAACAGGCAAGAAATTGGACTTGCTGACGTACAAAACCACACAGCCAGAGCTTCCGCAGCCAGTATGCCTGCAGCTGCAGCTAAGCTGGCTTCTACTGCCGGACCTCTGGTGGCAGCCAGGAATCAATCGTGGAAAATAAGGCTGACAAATACTCTGCAAAGTCACCCCATCCATCCCACTGCATGAAGCAGAAAGGCATACCTGCTTTCACTGCTTTCTCCAAGAGTGCTCCTGAGAGCACTCCACCCTGGCTGAGATTCCACGCTGTCTTCTGACAACAGCTTACACCCCAACACAGCCTTGGGTGCTCCCTGGCTGCAGTGAAGCATACCATCCAGTACTGACAGCAATGGTTTGTTCTCAAAATTTAATAATAAATCATATTCATTATTTCAGATTTTAATGCTAACTTCACAAGCAGGCCGCAGGAAGGATCACAAGCAGAATAAATAAGGAAGAATCTGTGCACAGGTGCTTTGAGGTCGGGGCACAGCTGGCTACAAATCCTGTTTACCACAGTGACATGTGTCTCAGTGATGATTTCCATGAGGTCAGAGCAGCAGAATGGAAGAGCAGGGGAAGAGGTTCTGCTGGGAGGGATTCAGTACTGAGGGCCACGAAATACCCACTCCATTCATGGCAACAAAAGGTGGTACTGAGCTGCCACACGCACTGCCTGTGCTTAGCTGCTCATACATAAGCATATCCAAAGCTAAAAGCCAGGATTCCTCACAAAGAGCACAAAAAGGGGATCCCTACGCTGACTTCTTCGAAGTCTTACTGCCAGAACAGGGTAGAAAACAACGGATACAAAAGGGGCCAAGTTCCAAACGATTGCTTTCAGACAGAACAGAGAAACAAGGTACGGGAGTACTCATTTATTCCCAAAGAAGAGCAGTAACAATCACCAGCCAACAAAACCTGGTCAAACTAACTCTATACACATCCTCAGATGGTTTTAATACCTTAAGTCCATGTGCCTTCTAGCATTTCAACTTAAATATACTGCTGAGGTCAAAGCTGAAATTAACCTCTCCCTCCTCTTAAGCCGCTTTAGATGCACTTTTCCTAACGAGACTGACATCAGCAAACCTTGTTGATTCTGCTATTTCATAAGGAAACAATAAGTGTGTAAACAGACAGGACAACAGGTGTTAATAGTGATCACTCGTTTAATAGAAAGTTTAATTAAAACAGCAGCAAAATCAGCACAAACAATGGCATTAACCTCTTCCCTGACACCAGGCAGTAAAACCTATTTTCTAACTGCTTTGAGCTAGACCTAGCGAGGAAAGGCTTCTGAACGGTTTCCTTCCATCCTGAGGGTCAAATCCCATTGAGTAAATGCTGCCAACGTATGTGGTCACTCGGGTGTAGGAAGCAGCATGTTCCATCTACATGAATGACAAGAGTGTGTATTTATGTCCATAGGGACTGCAAGGGAACCCCTCCATGCTTGCCCTGTGCACATGATCCTTACCTCAACAAAGACCTGGCACGTATTCTTCTCCCACTCTTAAACACTCCTTAGGCTGTAATCACTGCTTTGAACATAATGGGTATTTCAATGCACGTTCACTGAGGAAGTTCAACCACTCCTCAATGTTTGGAAAACGTCTCTAGGATCCCCAGGTCTGACCCCAACCCATCTCACAATGCCCAAAGAGCTCAGTGCCACATCCCCATGTTCTGGAACACCCCCACGGACGGTGCTCCCCCCCACTCCTGGGCAGCTGTGCCACCACATCCCCGCTCTTCTGGAGGAGAAATGGTTCCCAATATCCAACCTGAGCCTCCCCTGGCACTACCTGAGGCCACCACCTCTCATCCTATCTCTGTCACTCAGAAACAGAGGCTGACCTCCACCTTGCCAGGGAGCCTCCTCTTCTCCAGACTGCCCCATCCCAGCTCCCTCAGCCACTGCCCATAAGATGTATGCTCCAGACCTGTCCCAGCTCTGCTGTCCTTCGGACATGCTTTGGAACACTTCTGGATGACAGAGGAATCAGTTCTTCTCCAGCAACTTTCATTCCTACTGAAGGAGCTTTTCTTGATGCTCTGGAGGAAGAAATGCTGTCAAAAACTTTCTGGGGAAGTTCAAGTTAATCATACACAGCCAGAGACCCTAAAACTACCTGCAGCTGATTCATCACAGAAGTCTAATGACACAGAAACCACTCAGCTCTGCAGCAGCTGTGCTCCTTCTCTTGCAGACAACATCCACTGCCAATGGATCTAGCAGTTCTAACACGGCCTTGGCTTCAGGCAGCTTCTCTGGAGCTAATCCACCAGCAGCTCCCCCTCTTGCTGTCACCACAAACATGGCCTCAAACCCACGTTGCTGTCTGACACGTTTGACTGCTCCGGCCCTTCTGGTGAAAGCAGCTGGGATTTCCTGCCAGGACATCTGCTCCTCGCTGGTGGCAGCTGGCTGCTGCTCATTTATCTGCTGATACTAATTCGACTGACACTTGGTGATCACAGTGGTCCTTTCCAACCTTAACGGATCTCTACGATCCTACGACGTGTTGAACAGCGTTATTTAATTTCTATGAAAACACAGAGAGCAAACTCATGCCTGCATTTCCGGATAAAATACAATTGGTTAATATAATATTGGTTGGAAGCACCAACCAATTGCTTACCTGCATATTTTTAGCTTCTGGAACACAGCATGCAGCTACTTCTTAAATCCATAGATCTAAATGCAAAATCTCAATGCAGGGTAATCCCCCCCCACCCCAGAATGTAATCAAATGATGCGATGGAACAAAACAACACAAGTGAACAGGAGCCACAGCCTACAAAGCTGTGGGATGAGCTCCAGTACTGCACTGACAGAAGGGAGGGACACCAGGAGTGCAAACATTAACGACAAAAGCTGGGAAACAGCAGGCAAAGGTATGCAGTGGTGTTATGGGTACTATGGAAGGCTCTTGCCCGCAGATTTAAGGCTGCCAACCCTACATCGTGTGTTTTACATTTTGTTTTCCCTATGATACGAAAGCTGAGAACATTTCACTTAGGTGGAAAACAGCCTGGCTGAACCTGGCCAAGGAGACTTCCATACAGCATCGAACACGGAATCACCACTGAGCACATCATCCCGCATCACCGCAGCTAAGCCCTTCCAGGTGCCACACAATCTGCCCCATCCTCTTTCACACGGCTGACACCCCAAAATCTTTCGCCTAATCACTCCTTTCCCACCCTCTCTGTGAGCATCAAACCCCCACAGGTCCGTTCAACACAAAACACCTGCAATTAAAGCTTGGAACCATCTAAGCAAGATCTCAGTTATAGTCTGGACTCCAAATTCTTTGGCGATAAGATCAGAAGAACCGATGTGGCACAAAGAAACCATTTTAATTGGAGAGTTGAGATCTTTGGTCTCGCAGGTCCTGCCTGGCAGCCTCACTGCCTAAGGACAAAGCAAACCTCCTCCCCACTCACACTATGAAGCATTGCTTTTCTGGGTTTGTTTGAGCTGTGCTTTCTTTTGCAATGAAGAATGAGCACGGACGCTTCTGCACAGTGCCTTGCTGAGAATCTCAAGAGAAAGTATTTGCTTTATCTGCTCGCTGCTGCCTAAGGAAGATTTGGAGCCCAGCTGCCCACAGTTAAAACCACTTCCACAAACAGCTCAGTGGATCTGTCATGAGCACGGTGAACAAATACCATTTGCTGCCTAAAATTATTTCTTCATGGCTGGGAAAGAGGTTTTGCACATCGTAGGTCAGTGTTTCAAACCAGAAATACGCTACTGCCAATGAGGGCCTAAAATGGTATCCTCTTTGTGGGCCTTACCTGAACCATTTTTAACCTTCATTCAGTGGGAAAAAGTCATTTGGAAATACCCTCAAAACCTGTCTGATGTAAAACTCTGGGAGAGCATCTTTAGGTTCTTTGGAACTTGAGGCCATCTCTGGAGCACTTTTCCCTTTGTCAGTAACTTCACCCCATGAATCTCAGCTCAGTTGGGTGGGCAGGAACCTCACAGCCCCCAGCCCCACTCTGCCATGGGCTGGGTGCCCCCAGCTCAGGCTGCACGGGGCCCTTCCACGGCCACAGGCACCTCCAGGGATGGGGCACCCACAGCTCTGTGCAGTGCCAGGGCCTCACCACCTCTGAATAAAGAATTCCCCCCTCACATCTGATCCGAATCTCCCCTCTTTTAGCTTAAAATCATTCCCCCTTGTCTGCCCACGTAAAAAAAATCCCTCTCCTCATGTTTATCAGCTATTGCTCTGCATGAGGACAACTCGATTTGCTACCGTGCTACAGGACAATCCCTGCCTGTAGGCAGTAGAAAATCCAGGCCCATCTGCCAGGCCCTCGTTGCTGCAGCAAGAAAGGCATGCAAGGCATTAAAGGCTTTTCTGCAGTGGGCAGCCCTGTTGCAGGGTTCTTCTTTGGGAAACCTCTCTTGATTTCCTTTCCTGTACGCCTACTTTCTCTTTGAACTATTAAAAGCATATGAATGCAATGCAACAGCAATTAAACCACGCACTTTCACTCCTCCATTTAAAACACGGAAGCCCTCAAATATAGGGTTTTGTAAAGCACAGACACACTGGAGGCCTCTTGGAAACATTAACTGAAGGAGTCCAAGGAAAGGAAACTGTGTCAGCATTGATACAGCGTGTGTTCTGTTCCAGAAGGAACACCTCGGTACCCTGAGCTGGCTTCTGTGAAGTGGTTATTGACCTCTGAATGAGATTCTTCCCAAGAAAGAATTACCTTCATTAGCAACTTGCAGCTCATTTGGTTTTCCTGGGGAAACAGATGTTTAGAGGTTGTGCTGGGGGATGTGGTTTAGAGAGAACTATTGGTGATGGGCGGATGTCTGCACCGGATGACCTCGGAGGTCTTTTCCAACTTTGGTGATTTCCCTGATTCTATGAAGTAAAGCTTTGTCAGTTTTTGTGTTTTGTTCCCAAGGAAGAAAATAATTCACAGAACCGTGGTTTGAAGCTCACTGTGATGGTTATTTAAGGAAACAGCTCTGACTCGGACTCATCCCTCAGCTATTAAGAGCCGTAAGCCAACGTCACACAGATTAGCCATGATATATTTGGCTGTGGAATATCTGTGGTAGGAACACGACTACAGAAGCTCAGGAAGCTCTGCTGAAACGTCACACCCACTCCTTGTCGTAGCACTCCAACATCTCAGGTGCATTTTCTTACTTCTGTTCAAGGTAAACTTCCCAGAGCCTGCTGTCACATCCCTTTATCCAACTTAACCAGAGCGTATCCCACAACTCCGAAAGCTCACATACTAAAGTGAGGTGAGACTTGTGAAAATCATCGCCTGTGGCAGAAAAAACCTTAACCAAGAAAAAAAAAAAATTCAAAGCACTGGCTACAACTCTCAACCTATTTTATTTTCACAGTGCAGTGACGGAGCACTGGAGCTGCACAGAGGTGGTGGGGTCTCCTTCTCTGGAGGCGTTCAGGACCCACCTGGATGCCTGCCTGTGCAACCTGGGCTGGGAGCTGCTCTGGAAGGGGGTTGGATCTCTGGAGGTCCCTTCCAACCCCTGCAGCTCTGTGATTTTGCTCTGTTTGCACTTTTTGATTAATAATTTCTTCTACAAACAAGCACTGTACAGTAAGAAAACAGCGGTGACACATGCTGCCCTGGGAAGGCTGTTACTGCCCTTCAGAGGTATCAAAGCTGACTTCAGAGAACTCAGAGCACGTTAACAAAGCTTTCATGCGAGAAACCACTGTCAGTAAAGGCAAAAGGATTAAAAAGATGCTGCACTCTGGTTTTCTGAACAAATCACGAGAGGCTCTGTCGCCCTCAAACCTCAACAATTTGGTGTAGTTACAGTGAACCACCAACTGCTTATGTCTGAGGGCACCAGCAACCGTGAGGGCACCTGGGAACCTAAACATGTTCTGGTGCCAATGCATTTTCACTACGGCAACGTAGAACTTCACAAGCCTGATTTGGTGGTGGGGAGTGAAGTTCTCAACTAGATAAACGATTCTGCATCTTTTAACCACTGCTCTGTCTCCTGACTTCCTTCAGCTCTCTCTGTACCTCAGCTCCCCCCTGAAGTCCTCTCTCTCTCTGACAATGTGTTCCTGACCCAAGCTTAGGAGCACAGACCCTAGAAAGAAATTAAGGATGGCATTGTTCTACGATGGAGAAGCTTATCTTAGCTCTAAAAAATCTATTTACAACTTGCCATTAATATACTTTCCTAGCAAGGAGCACAACTACAATGTCTCTATTCTCTTCCTTGATTAGATTAGTTATTCAGGAAACTCCAGCAGCTTAGCAACAGATTCTGATGACCTAGAAAACTTCAACACAGTAAAAAGCAGTATGAGTAGAGCTGGAAGAGCAAATTAACACAGTGAGCAGCTGAAGTGTCAGGTACTCTCGACTGACCTACGTGCATTATTGCCTTTCCTTACATACAGCAATATAATCTACATACAAAAGTTAGCAAACAGAACTGACACCTCCCAAACGATTTTCATCCTTGTTTGCTAGTAACTCTCCTTGTATCCTTTAATTCTTAGGAGCGGTTAGATTTTTAATTAAAGTGTTTACAGAAAACAAAAAGCCTCAAAATGTGGAAATCGTTTTCATGGGATGCCTTTCTTGCACATACGTGGTTTATTTCAGCCTGGGGCAGAGGAAGCTCAGCGGGATCTCCTCAGTGCCCACACATACCACGTATCCTAACTGTGCATTACACACACACGTGTTTTCAAGTGTGAACACCTTACCTGCTCTTGCCTCATCACTTCTATCATGTCCATAACACGGATGAAATGGCGGCAGCGGTCAGAGTGCTCAACCATGCTTGTAGGGAAAGGACGGCTCTGCCAAACACTCCACTCCGACAAGGACAGCTTATGGACTGCCTCCTCTTCAGACTTCTGCAGTTTAAGATTGGCAAGGAGATCTTAAGAAATTGCACAGCAAAACCAGCACTTACTTCTCTGCCAAGAGAATTATCACGAATGCTGGAGTCTGGTGGGAAATGAAAGCATTACGGGCAGAGCTGCTCGTGAAATACAGGTTGTTTTAAGCAGTGAAATGACACAGTAATTCCTGTTCTCTGAGTGAAAGAAAGCTTGTACAACTTGAATTTTCTATCAGTAGCAGTTGTACAGTTATATAAACAAGGGAATGATAGACTGTGATACAACGCCATCATGAATATGGCATCTGCTAGAACGTCTCAGGAGCAGTAGGGACCTTACTGGATAATAGGTGATTTTTTTTCCTATTTTAAATAGACAAGACACAACCCCAAAAACTCATTTCAAACATCTCAATTCTTAACTTCAAAAACCTAAAAGAAATTCTCAAAACAGGCATCCCGCAAACTCACGGTTCACTTTGCTACTCAGTGTCAAAAAGCCATTACATGGAGGCTGAACTCACTGATGTCTCCTCCACATTTCCTAAGGTTTCAAACCGAGTGCGAGGCAGTATTGGCTCCTTTACTCCATCATTTTCTTTCAGTCTGTACAGCCTGTCCCATATTTCAAATTCCTCCGGTGACAGAGACCAATTCTCATGACTGTGCAATTCCTTTGGACCTGGAAGGGGGGAAAAACAAGGGGAAGATATCTGCTGTAAGAAAAGCAATATATAGGAGGAAAAAGAAAACACTTTTATAGTACCAGTCAAAAGAAAATACCTCCTATTTGCCATGAGCAGAATCAGATACGCAGAATCAGAAATGAATTATCAAACCAGATATTTGCATGTGTTATAATTACAGCCCCATCTATGGACTGTTTTCGGGAAGACTTCCTATAGAGAAACACTGGCAGATACAGAGACATTCATCCAGCTCACCACACAGCAAGTGGCCTTGAAGACAGCACAGCAAACAGGGAAAGCATCTGGCTTGAATTTGTCAATACCATTCTCAGTGATTTGTACATGTAACTGCAGGGACAAAGTGCAAATAAGCTGTGGGGGAAGTGCTGTAGCTTCTCTTTGAATACTGGAAAGCAACATTATTTTGTTACGGCAACACTTCTTAGTCATTTCTTGACTAGATCTCTTTTCTGTTTTAAACTGTTACGGACACGTAGATGAGCAAGAGGACAGAAACCAAAACATTATGACAATCTCACAGGAAGAAGCAAAGGGAACAGAGGGCTGGTTAGTTCTGCTGTTATGGTGTTACCATAACACCAAGTGAGAAACGTGGGGCACCTGTGAGCCTCAGTGCCAGAGGAAAGCCAAGTACATGCTCGTGTGGCAGCTGAATGAAGACAAGGCCCTGGTGTTGCTTGGCTCAGAGCTCTGTGATGAGGAGGAAACCAAGTTAGAGCAGCAGTCTGACAGCAAGCCTCAATGCAACTGCTCCACACTCTGCCAGCTGTATGCAATAAAAACACCTGACCCCCTAACGGCCCTCAGTGCAAACAGCAAAGGAACAACCAAAGCAATGCTGTTAAATGGAGCTGATGTGATGGCTTTCAGCCTGGATGCTTGAAGTTTGGAGAAAAATCAGTTCAGGGACCCAACTCAGGGAGGAATAGAGACCTGTAGGAAATGAAAATCAAGAAACATTTATCAGAAAGTGCTATCTCAGCCTTCTGTTATTCATAAGAACAGTTAAGTGTGAGGTTTGCTTGAGCAGAAACTACCCAGCACCCACACACCAAGACAGTATTTCAGCCTTGAACCAGCGTGGAGCTCTAGACATCACTGCCTGGACAAGGAGTAAAGGAAAGGCCAGGAGGAGTCTCCACTTGTAGCTGAAACCAACAGCCCGTGGCCAGTCCAAAGGGGCTTCCTCTGCCTTGCTTCAGACTTACAAGGAACCAAGGAGGCACTTCCAAACAGCAAGCTGATCGATGGGAAAAAGCAGACACCAGCAAAAAAAAAACAACTTCCCAGGCAAACTGAGCTGGTTTGGAATAGCTCTTGCTTCTCTTGAAGATGGCTATCAAAGCAGTGCACCAGAACCTTCTGTAGGAAGACACACTGAAGCAAACAGTGAGAACAACAGATGACTTCAATTTTCCTGTTACAGATCCAGAGGGAGACTTGTTCTGACAAGGCAAGAGGACCCTGTGATACCATCTGCCAAAGTAACGTGTGGGGATGGTCCTGTCCAACGTCACACGGGCACGAAGGCCTCCAATAGCTTGCAACGTTCAGTAACAGCTGCTCTCCAAAGCTCTGTGCACAGTAACCGAGCTATTAAGGAAGGATGAATGAGAACATACACAGCTTGCTCATTACAGCTCAGCCAGTTCCCTGCTCTCTGCGCCTCTCTGTTCTGTTTCCCAGGACAGACGTACAGATTTGCTCGAACGATTAACCCCACGTTTTGCTCTGCTCTTTGTTCTTGCCACTTGTACCTTTTTATACCACCGCTGCTTCTCCTGGGCTGTGTGCAAAGCCCAGGAAAGCAGAACCCCTTACAGAGGCATGGAAAAGTGTTGTGATGGGGAGCAGCATCACAGCTGTGGCACGGCTGCACTGCAGCACAGGCAGACTCGCAGGTTAGGCTGAGGATGGTATGCACAGACTCATTTCCTGATACAAATCCTTCTCCTTCACCTTTCTGCCATGAAGGATGCTGAAATGGGAAACTGTTCTGCAGCCAAAGAGGAAACTGATAATTTCTGTGTCATTTTGTAGCTTGCTTCCCCTCATCTACATTCAGACCTCTTGATAATAAGAAATTCTGTGTTCAGAAGCATTTAAAACCCACTAACCTTTAAGACAAACTATTTGGATACCAAAACAAAGTTTCTCAAGTCCTTCAGGAGCTCCATTCATTCAGAGCATTCACTGTTGGTCTTTAAAATACTAAAAGCACTTAATAGAAGAGACTGTGAATGACTCCCAAGTATTTGTAAAATTCAGCTTTTCAATCCTCTCTTGTAATCTCACTCCAGTGCCGTGTAAGTGAACCAGCTAAGGAGACATTTCTCTTTTTAAAACTCATTTTTCTCCAGTTATAAATAACAAAACATTACAGAGCAGTTGAAGTTGGAAGGGACCTCTGGAGGCCCAACTATCCTATCCTTAACATTCTCTGGTCTTCAAGCACTTCTGTTTCACAGTAACTTCCAGCAGTACAGAAGATCTATTTCCTGTATGAACAGAAGCATTGAGGCTAGACGTTCCAGCTCAAACCCAAATCCAGCACAGAATCCCCACTGGACACGCAGTGATCAGTTCACCAGCTGACACAGGCACACCAGAAGCCTCCAGCAGACATTAACATCTGCCTCTTCTGTTTGCACCTCAAGTTTCTGACCCTCAGCCACCGCAGAACTGTGACGTGAGGATGTTAAAGGAAAAGAAAGGCAGCATTAAAGCAGAACAACACAGCCAAAAGGTTACAGCTGCAGGAAGGACAGTTCTGCTAGAGACCCGAACTCATGTGAGCAGGCACTTTTGATATGCTGCAAGACAACAACATGATACAGCAGCTTGCAGAGTGCTTACAGAAAACACCATAATCCTCTTACCAGTGACACAGGAGAAGAGAGCAGATTTGTGGTGGAGGGAAGTAGGTCTCCCTCTGGAAAGCCTCCTTGAATCGCTTGGTTCGTATTTTTCAGCAGTAATATACATTCTGTGCAGCTGTGGATTTATGCCTTCTGGAATCATCCGCGGGCTGTGCTGGTAAAAATGAAGCATTTTGTTTCCTGAAATAGCTTTCTGGATGCTCTTTTTGTTGGATTGGCTTTGATTGTAAGTCTGTAAGAGAGAGGAAAAGTCACACGTTGCTGAAATGCACAGGACTTGATGAAAGGCAGAACACCTGAGTGTCCGTGAGGTCTTCCACAGAATCGCAGGGGTTGGAAGGGCCCTCTGGAGATCACCCAGCCCAACCCCCTGCCAGAGCAGGTCACACACTTGCATGGGTCTTGAACACCTCCAGAGCAGAGCTCCATACGTCAGCCAGAAGTAGGCACAGCGTACGAAAGGAACACAGCCTTTGCCTGGAGGAGTCTGCAAACTGCAACAGATACAGGGATGATGTAAAAGTGGATTACATCAGAATGAAAGGAGGTCAAGCAAATTAAGGCAGAAAGTTATCTGTTAATATCATATGTGCTTCAAGTCCTCCTAATTACACTTCCTTTTCGTTGTGTAACAGAGAAACTGAGGCAAGAATGGAGAAACTGAGGCACGAAACTAGTCCCCAGGGAACATCTCTTGCCCTAATACATTGCTCTGAGTCTCTGTCTGCTGGAGGCAGAGCTGCAGCGATGCTCTTGTGACAGCTGAGCTTGGACACTGGGCCTCAAAGAGATGAGACACAAGGAGAGGTGCTCTGAATAAAGCTGGTGAGCTTCATCGCGCTGCTCACAGACATCCTGCTCAGCACGGGGATCCTAGCACACGTTCAAAAAGTCATTTTGTGGAACAAAACTTGAACAAGGTTTTTGAATAACACAGAACTCCGCAGAAACACAACTGCTTGCAGGAAACTTAGGGGACGGTCTCAATATCCCATTACAGAGTGGAGCCTTCAGCAGCATTCAGTCTTCATATGCAGCATAAGAAAACCCCTCTTTATGAACACCATTCACCTTCATTTTGAACTCTGTTCCCTTCAGAGAAGTTTCCCCCCCCTCAGACAGGATTCTTTTCACCAGTTAAATTCCAGCTACGGACAAATTTCAATCAGAGGCACAGAATAAATCCAGTATCAATAAAATTCTGAAACTTGTGCTTTGCAATTAGCTTACACAGACCTCAAGCTTCGCTGTCATGAAACCAGATGCAACTGAGAAGCAACCTAGCAAGTAAACAAAACCAAGCCCAGCAAAGAACAAAATCCATTCTCAGCCAGAACAGTGACAGAGCCTACAAACGCCTGGCATTCAAGTCGTGTAGCAAGATGAAAACGTCAAAGTGCAGCTTCCTCAACCAGAGAGAGCTGTCCCAGGGACTGCCAGGCCTCCTCCCACCTAAGCACTGCTGTGTCAGCTGGAGCCCCACGCCTGTGGTCATGCAGCTGTGCGCTGACCCTGGTCAGGCTGCTGGTACAGCTGAAGATCAGTTCCCAGCTCCCAGCTTAGCAGCCCCCGGTACATTTGTTTCCCAAGGGGCAGCCAGCACTCAGAGAAGATTAATTATACTCAGAGCTGAGTGCTGAGATTCGGGAATTTAGCAAAAGTAGATTTCCACTTAAGCCGATCCCTTCAGACCTCATACGCAAGCTGCTGCCGCCGCTAAGCACTGCTGCAAGAGCACCGTGGCGTCAGCAGCTCAGAGCGGGGCACTTCCAGCCCCAGCTCCCACTGCTGCCTCCCCAGCCCCTCCACAGACCGCTCTGAGCTTGGCAAAAAAGCCTGCTTTCTGCATCCCGGGTCATTTTCACTCACCCTTTCCTCACGTCCCTCGGCGAGGATGACGACGACGCGGCCCTGCCGCTGCCGCCCCGTGCGGCCCATGCGCTGCACCAAGCGGATCGGGCTCTTCTGGGCATCAAAGCAGACAATGAGATCGACCTCTCCTATATCCAAACCTTCTTCTCCGACACACGTGGACACCAGGGTGTTATAGCCACCCTCACGAAAGCGTTTTACCACCTGAAGAGAGGAGCGGGTTCGACAGGTTACGCTGGAAGCCCCTCATCCCCACGCTTTTTCTGTCGATCCCTTCATCAAATACCACGCACTAATGTTATCAATGTGAGCCTTCAGTTCTAAAACAAAGGACACTAAGAGCATGGCATACTTCTAAAATCCATCTGCCCGGCTTTACAGTTAGTTTTTTTTTTTTTAACTCTGCTGCATCAAATTATAAGGATATATCTTATTTTCCTATCTGTGAGGATAAAATATCCCCAAAGCAAGCAAGCATTTATGTATGATCTTGAAAGTGCCTACCAACCTCAGCCACTCCGTGATCCTATGATTGAGATATTTCCACAGAGGTTCAAACACATAGAAGCCAGCGTTCCTTACCGCAATGTGAGCTTATTTCTATGTATACATTCTGCTTTGTGAGTGTAGCTCTAATCTGAAAGCAATCACAGAATTGTAAGGGTTGGAAGGGACCTCCAGAGTCCAACCTCCTGCCAGAGCAGCTCCCAGCCCAGGCTGCACGGGCAGGCATCCAGCTGGGTCTTGGATGTCTCCAGAGAAGGAGACCCCACCACCTCTGTGTGCAGCTCCTGAACCACCTAGGAATTCACCAATGCCATCTGAAGCGTCAGTCCTCACCCTGCGATCCATATTAACCATCATATTTTTATCCCTACAGTGAATATCCCTTACAAATACTTCCAACTGCAGTTCCAGCTGTTTACCTCAAGCTGCTCCTTTTGCGTGAAGCCCTTTGAGCTCTTTCCTGTGGAGTGCCCAACAAAAGTCATCACTCTGACAACTGGGCTGAACCGGGACAGCATTTCTGCAATTTCTTGCACGCTGTCCCGAAACGATGAGAAGATCATCACTCTGGTGTCCACAGTGCTCGCAGATGCACTTCCAGACGTGGTTTGATCTGTTCAATTAAAAAAAAAAAGTCAGGAAAATACTTTCATACGTGATGTAAAAACAATCCTCCCCCCCCAAATGAAAACAAATCAGAGGACACAACTCACAAGTTACACATTCACAGCTCTGATCTGATGAGGGCCAAACTCTTCCTCCTCACAGCCTCCTTCAGGAGGTTGTAGAGTGCAGTGAGTTCTCCCCTGAGCCTCCTCTTCTCCACACTGAGCAATCCCAGCTCCCTCAGCTGCTCCTCATAGCCCTGTGCTGCAGACCCCTCAGTTTCATTGCCCTTCTCTGGACACCTTCAGGGCCTCAGGGCCTGAATTGCAGTGAGGGGCCCAAAACTGAGCACAGCACTTGAGGTGTGGCCTCACCAGTGCTGAGTACAGGGGGATGATCACCTCCCTGCTCCTGCTGGCCACACTATTCCTAATACAGGCCAGGATGCCATTGGCCTTCCTGGGCACACTGTCAGCTCACATTCAGCCAAGCATCAACCATCACCCCCAGGTCTCTTTCCTCCTCACAGTCATCCAGTCACTCATCCCCAAGCCTGTAGCATTGCGTGGGGTTATTGTGGCCAAAATGCAGCACCCGGCACTTGGCCTTGTTGAACCTCATCCCATTCACCTCAGCCCAGCAATCCAGCTTAGCTAGATCCCTCTGGAGGGTCTCCCTACCCTCGGGCAGATTGACACCACCTCCTGTCTGCAAAATGACTGAGGGTACACTCAGCCCCTGTTAATCAGGAGCTCCTCAGCCTCCTTAAACAAACCTTAAATTCCCAGGAAAGGCTCCTAGATACATCCACTCAAACAATTCCTCCCCAGAAAGTTAAAGATGAGAACAGCTATGGTATTTCTGTCACGGGTAAAAGCCATAATCACTGACTATGGCACTACGCTCACAATTAAACACCATGCACATTACATTCAGTATGTAGAAGCAGCACTTGTATGCAAAGCCCGTGAATTAAACACTCTCCCTGCTAATTAGAGCTATAATCTGTACTAAACTGTTCCCTATAGGTGTAAATGTCAAGGCTTTCCAAAATTGTAAGAGAGACAAATAATATCAGCTCGGGGGGTTTGTTTGTTTTGTAATATTAGATTCTTTTTCCCCTTGAAATTACAGGCCAAGAAAGAGACAGAAGAGGGACTGTTCTGCTGTGACAAACGTGCAAGACAACAAATGAGATCAGCAGCAATTCTGCTCCTCTGTCAGCACCTTCACCTGTTTGCTCCTTGTCCTCTGAGCTGTTGTACTTACCAGAACACCCCGCCTTCCGTAACTTGAAGTGCTCTATTACTATTTCCTCCAATTTCTTTAACTTTGGATGACTGTAAATAAACTCCTTTTTCTTTTCAGACTCTGAAAAAGACATAAAGCAGTTACAGACACAAACGAAACTGCCACAGCTATGAAGATTCAGTGAAGCTCACGTTCCCCTGTCGCAGTTCCTCAGTGTCAGGCGCACAAATTGCTGATGTCTACGCTCACTGCATCCACCCAAACAAAAACTGAAGCAAAGTACTTAGAGAAGCATACTTCTTAAACCTGATCTTTCTGAATCATGCTGATACCTTGTCTCAGTCACACTGTAAAAAGCGCACAGTCAGGTAATAATATTCTAACCTTTCATTTTAAACCAAATAAAAAACTTCAAATGCACAGAACTCTTTAGAAGGCAGTGAAACCCACTGAGAGATGGGAAGCACCCTGAGGAGTCTGGGGAAAACGATCTCCAATCGAGCACACCAGCCAGGTGTATCACAACGCATGGCTTCCTGCACCTACAGACTGTGCAGAAATCCTCAGTGCTTCATCTGAGCAGGAATCCAACGTCCTGCCCCTCAAGGGGAAATACCGACCTGATCTACTCTTGTAAGCATCTCCATTCGCTGAAGTCTGATGCGTGTCTGAAAACATGTCCATCAGCTGCTGGTACAGCTTCATGAAGTCCTCGTTGCGACCAAGTTCATTCTTGGTACGAGTCAACCCTGTGTGACAGAAGTTAAATGCCTCAGTGCTCAGCCTCCAAGAGTGAATCTCACTTTCGCTGTCCAAAGGATAAACTTCTCAAAAGCAGCCAGCTCCTTTCAAGCACTACTGACACAAGCTGGCTTAGCAAACGTAACACCGTTCCGAGTTGGTATTTTCACACGGGAGATGGCACTGGGGAATTTAAAGATGAAAACTGTTTGTAGGAACGGAAGCCTGGGGTCCCTGGGTAGAACAAGAGCTTCTGCCTCAGCCATTCAGCAGTAGGATAGCCATCCAGAAGATCTGCCAACTGCTTAAAAACAGCAAGCAACAAGAAACCGAGTTGGAAAGCTAAAGCTAACAAACTAACAAGTGCCTTGACTGACTTTCTGACAACGCAGAACAGAATGCTGCTCCACTCAAATCAGAAACTGAATGCAACAGAACTGGAACAGAAAAGCTAGATGCACAAACACTTCCCCCCCCTCTGTCACCTTTCAACAGCAGACATGAATTAAAGGGGTCTGAGAATCAAGGAAACATATGAAGTGCTCTCAAGAGCTCCGTATATACGACAACAATCTGAAACCAACTGTAACAAGGTCAGAAAACTCACAGGAAAATAAATCAGCACACGCACACCGTAAATTCACATTCTATAGACATTCTGTTCTATGTGATGCTGCACACTTTTGGCTCGGACGCTGGACAGAGCAGTGCTGCTTTCATCAAGCAGTGCACAGGGCCAAGTACTCAGTCTAAGCCACCCCAAGTTACGCGGCCAAATGATGTGTGTGCAAAACAGAACGGAGCCAAAGACTGCAGGGGTATTCTGCACGGCTGAAACCTTCAGCTCCCAGAAGCAGCGCTCAAAAGAAACCTTCTTAGTGAGATCTTGCACAGCTGGGATAGAAATTCTGGTGTGATGTACTCGCATTTGTAATCTTCTGGCAAAGGTGCTTAAATCACGCGTACGTTTTAAGTACTTTTGCTACAGGGGGAGCTCAGGAATGGAGGAGTTGCTTTATCAAGCCATTTCCTGGCTTAAACTGTTCAACGCTTCATCTCTGGCAGTAATATTTCAGGAGAGACATTCAGTTTGTATTCTGCCTTATGTTTTCAAAATGACTGTCACACATACACATTTGCTTTCCCATAACACTGAGTTAATGCAATTCCTACAGTGTCAAAGGAAAAAACAAGCAGCAATTAGACTTGCAACGCACTCATTATGTTAATTGGTTTGTACAAAGCTATAGTGAGACTGATGAGGTAAACTAATTGAGGAGCAGTGGGGAAAAAAGGGAAGGATGCTGCTGAAGACAGCTCACCTTTTGATCCGTCCATAATTCCACACAGGTAGATAAATAATGACCTCATTCCCATTTGCTGCAGCAGCTCATAACCATGGTATAAACTGATACAAAGGGCAAAATCTCCTTCAATTACGCCTTGCTGCATCCCCTGTGAAAATAAAACCTCAATCAGGGAGACAGCAAACAGCAGGAATCATAGTGCTGTTCTTCTAACGTGGAAAAGAGCTGCAGTAATGGTGTTTTGAGGCGAAAGCATAACTTCGGTCATCATGAAGTACAACTCAATTTCTCAAAACAATTCCAGTTCGGAAAAAGCAGTTCTTTAACTCTCCCATAAAAGAATGGAGAACCGTGGAACAAGTAGGCAGGCTTTATACTAAAGCTAAAAACAGAACATTCCAATGGGAATCTGGCTTAAAACACCTCATAAACTCTGAAGTATTGCTACTAGTTTCCTACTTTACCAACACGAAATGAGTGACGGCACTTACCACGTTCTGTGGGGACGGGTTTTTCCTGTACTGATCTCTCGCTAGAATTATCTGGTACTTGGTGAGGCTGGGAATATCCCGCCTTGCCAAAACCCCCATTTTGATCAGGCGTCCGGCAAACGTTTCTAGCACCTGCAGACAGAACACAGAAGCACCCAAGACGTGAACGTTGTGGATGTTCGGCCTCTGTGAGTAGATTTTCACATCTCTTGTACAACAGGATGCAAGTCACGTTCACTTGACTTGAAATGTTGATTTTTTTTCCAAACCAGGTGGTGTTGATTTTGAAACTACTTGTTACTGTGCTGGACACAACCACAGTTTCCAGGCTCCGAGCAGCAGAACTACCACAGCGTGGTTCCCTGAGGACCAGTGCCCACCATGCTGCAGCTCTCCCCCTTGCTGCCAACACCAACCTTCTCTCAATGCACAAACCAGTGCTGCAGGATGACCGGCCCAGGCTGGAGGTGTGTGTGGCAGAGGTGGGAGTGGAGGTGAGCAGGAAGGGATGAGCAGAGGCAGCTGGGCCCAGCACACACGCTGCTCTGCTCCCCTCAGCCAACAGGCAGTTTATTTTTACACATCACATGTACCTACTTTCCACACTGGTGAATCGGGGGGCCTGACCTGCACTAATTCACCATAATCTTGTTTTTCAGCCTTACGCGGTCGGGATTTCTTTATTTTCTTGTTTTTTATTGACTTAGCTTCGCAGGAGCACTAACTCTGTCATAATTGGAGTAATCAGATTTGTTCTGCAGAATGACTTGCAATCTGCTGGCCCACTTGGCGAGCAGGACCCAAAGCACCTCTGCGTACTACAGCACAGCCCTGAGCCCGTGTGGAGGCAGCCCTGACCTGTGTGGCAGCGGGCAGCCCCGAGAGCTGTGTACCCACATGCAGCACACCCCAGCTCTGGGGCAGCCCCAGCTCAGCCCGGAGAATGCAGCCTAACAAGCCCTAACCCCGTGCTGCCTCTCCCAGCCTGCAGAAATAACAACAGCTCTCACTTTCAGGCTTCACACAGTGTTGATTTAAGCATGCCTTCAGTTTCTGAAGACAAAATGCCCTAAGAGGAAAACCAAAGACATTCTGAAACTGTGGTGCATGTCTGAACCCTAAGTGACAACGCTCCATTCATCCCCTGTGTGCATATCATGCTGTGCTGGGTTTCTAGAGCCCGTTAAGTTGCACAGATATTATTAAAAGCCACGCTACTCATGTGCCATCAAGCATAGACTCATAGATTCATAGATACATTAGGTTGGAAAGGACCTACAAGATCATCTAGTCCAACCATCCTCACACCACCATCCCTACCCACCAAGCTACTCAATCAAATCCCTCAGCACCTCATCTAAACGCTTCTTGAACAGCGCTAGGGACGATGCCTCAACCACCTCCCTAGGCAGGCCATTCCAGTGCCTGACCACTCTCTCAAAGAAAAAGATTTTTTCCTCAAATCTAATCTAAATCTTCCCCGGCACAACTTGTGGCCATTCCCTCTCGTCCTGTCATTAGTTACCTGGGAGAAGAGGCCGACCCCCTCCTCACCACAGCCTCCCTTCAGGAAGTGGTAGAGTGCGATGAGGTCTCCTCTGAGCCTCCTTTTCCCCAAACTAAACAATCCCAGCTCCCTCAGCCGCTCCTCGTAAGACTTGTGCTCCAGACACCTCACCAGTTTTGTTGCCCTTCTCTGAATGCGCTCCAGTGCCTCGATGTCTTTCTTGTAGTGAGGGGCCCAAAACTGAACACAGTACTCGAGGTGCGGCCGCACCAGAGCTGAGTACAGGGGGATGATCACCTCCCTGCTCCTGCTGGCCACACTATTCCTAATACAGGCCAGGATGCCATTGGCCTTCTTGGCCACCTGGGCACACTGCCGGCTCATATTAAGCCGAGCATCAACCAACACCCCCAGGTCCTTTTCCTCTATACACTCCTCGAGCCATTCTGCCCCAAGCCTATAGCATTGCATGGGGTTATTGTGGCAGTTAGTTTAGCTGCTCTTTGCTGCTTTGGTTGTTTTCACAGTTCGGTGCTGCTTCAGCTTCTTGCTCCGTGTACAGTGCCTACATGACACGAAGCAGTAAATCCCGAGAAAAGGGAGAGGCAGCGATCACCCCCACCAACTCCAGCGGCATTAATCCCCCGAGGAAACACAAAGTGCACAGGGAACTTCGACAGGGTGAAGGAAGGACTGGGAAAGCAGAAGCTAAACTGAGATAACAACGCGCTGGGGAATTTCCACGGCTCTGGCTGCAGGCCCGCAACTCCCCCAAAAACAACTCGCTGCTAAGCGGATTAGGACAGATAAAGGCCACTGAGAAATAATAGAAACACAGCCTAAATTCCTAACAGCAGTGCACCTCAGGCTGCCCCAAGCCTTCGGGCAGGGACTGCACGTCTTACAGCGGCGTGCTTTAACCCAGCAGTGGCTCAGCACCACGTCCCCCAAGTGGGACGAGAGAAAGTTGGGGAGGGAGAAGCGCAGGAGCTCATGGGCTGAGACACAGACAGCTTACAGGGACAGCCAGAGCTGTCGGAGCCAGCAGAGCCACGCTGGGAAGCAGTCAGAACTCTGCACTGCGTGCTGCTGAGGAGCTGGGCCTGCCAGGAGCCCACCACCCGCCCTTGGGTTGGCTGCACTGCGGGTACATGGTGTTGTGTGCAGCCCAGAGGCTCCATTCCTTCTAATTAAGGCAAACGGATTAATGAGACCAGCTAAACTGCTACGCCTGCAGGGAGCTGTAGTGACAAAATGAGAACAAGACCAGGAAAAGGGGCTGCTTTCTGCTTCCCTTCATAGGGATCTCTCATTTTCTCATGACAGAGGGATGAGAGATTCACGGGTTGCACCTGCCATTCCCATCCTCACAGCATCTCCGCATTGAACTGACAAGCCAAGAGCAACGGGAAATCACAGCACTAAGAATTTCCAACAGAAAGGAGAACTTAAGGAAATCAAACGACTTGTTCCTAAGACGCAGTTGGAAATGATACATATGTACATATACACAAAGGCACCAGGAGCCTGAACGCTCAAAGCATTAATTAATCACACTTGATTCAGACTTAAGAGCTTAACCTCCAGACCCTGCTTTTCCCTAACAGATCCCTGCTGCTGGTGTTCAACCTGCCCCACTCTTCAAAGGGTCAAGGCACAAAGGTCTGTGCCAATTCAGAAACAGTCTTTAAAACAAAACATACAATGAAAGAGCTAACTCTGCTCCTCATTTTAACGGGCTGTCACTGGCACAGCACTCTGTGCTCCCACTGAACCACAGGCAGTTCATGATGAGAGCACTGGAGATGCTTAAGATCGAGCTTAGGCCTCAAGTAGTGGAAACGGGGTCAGGCTCTGA
Organism: Callipepla californica brunnescens; assembly: GCA_023055505.1. NCBI lineage: Eukaryota > Metazoa > Chordata > Aves > Galliformes > Odontophoridae > Callipepla > Callipepla californica. The sequence goes on along the minus strand of JALIRH010000004.1, from coordinate 48,072,739 downwards.
ACAGAGACGTTTTTTCAGAAAAGAAAGTAATGCTTTAATTAAAACTTAAAGCCCACATGAGTACGACACGGTTTGTTATTTCCTACGTTGTTGTATAACTTTCTGGTTTTTCAGTCTTCTGTTGCTTGCCTTTTTACGCTTCCTCTCCCGACCTGGTTTATAACACACAAGAAAATCAAATCGGCACCGTTTGCTCAGTGTCCAACTTAATCACCTTCTGCAAAACAAACCAAGGAAGGCTATTACAAAAGACAGCAGGATCCAGTCACCTGGAGCTCCAGAGCGAACAGGAACAGTCAACATGACCTACTTAGAGGAGATACAGAAACAAGCACTACTCCCAGCGATTACTTTTATCTGGTCTCCCTACCTTTATTATTAATTGAAAAGATAATACTTCTGGATTAGGTCTCCCGAGCCTTTCCAAAACACTGACATGTTACATGACATTTGTTTCCGTGAATTTCTTGCTAGGACTAATGACTTTCTCTAGCTTGCTAAATGCAATTAAAACAGCTGACAGATTTAGCACCAGTACCTGAAAGGCAGCCGGCGAAGTTACCCACGCTGCACTGAACCCGCCGAGAACACAAAGGATTTGGCACAACAAGAACCTTCCCAGCTCCAGCACACAGCGTGCCACACCAAACACAACCTCTACACGAGGACACAAGGATGGAGAGCCAACACTGCCCCTTCCCTGCGAGGGAACATGGCTGTACCACCTTGGTGGAGTGATTTTGCAGCGAAGGCAACAGGGCTCTTCCGACAGATCCAGGAAAGTGCTGAAGATCTGGAGCCCCTCACTACAAGAGAGACATCGAGGCCCTGGAGCGTGTTCAGAGAAGGGCAACAAAACTGGTGAGGGGTCTGGAGCACAGGTCTTACGAGGAGCGGCTGAGGGAGCTGGGGTTGTTTAGTTTGGGGAAAAGGAGGCTCAGAGGAGACCTCATTGCACTCTACCACTTCCTGAAGGGAGGCTGTGGTGAGGAGGGGGTCGGCCTCTTCTCCCAGGTAACTAATGACAGGACGAGAGGGAATGGCCACAAGTTGTGCCGGGGAAGATTTAGATTAGATCTGAGGAAAATTTTTTCTCTGAGAGAGTGGTCAGGCACTGGAATGGCCTGCCTAGGGAGGGGGTTGAGGCACCGTCCCTAGCGCTGTTCAAGAAGCATTTAGATGAGGTGCTAAGGGATTTGATTGAGTAGCTTGGTGGGTAGGGATGGTGGTGTGAGGATGGTTGGACTTGATGATCTTGTAGGTCCTTTCCAACCTAATGAATCTATGAATCTGTTGCTTTGTTTTAGGAATAAAACTGAAAAAGGCTCGAGAGGGATAAGTGTGGCCTCCTAACAACCCCTAAAAGTTCCAGCAGGAACTGTGCACCATCTCTGCCGACTGTAACTCAGCTTCGAGTGGAGGAGCCCAGGGATGCCACCAGCACAGAACCCACCTGGGGACACACAGAGGGACAGGGCACTTCCCACGGGCTGCAGGGAGCCCTGAACTCCTTGTACAAAGGGTAAAACCTCTCAGATCACACGCACAGCATGTCAGCAAAGAGAAGGACAGCTATTAATATAGGGGGGTGCTCCGATCTCTAAGCATCCTCATGCCCTCCTCCAGACCTGCTCCCACAGCCCCAGGTCTGTGTGCTGGGCTCTGGGCCTGGACACAGCACTGCAGGTGGGCAATAGAAGACAGCTGAGGAAGGCACAGCAGCCGGTGCTCAGTTTGAGCTCTAATTCTCCAAAACCAATACCAATCAACAGATAAAGCACCTTTATTCCTCTCAAAGTTTCCTCGTCAGCTTGATATTAGTTCATAGAGCCACAGAATGGCTTGGGTTGGAGGGGACCTCAAGGACCATGAAGTTCCAACCCTCCTGCCGCAGGCAGTGTTGCCAGCCACGGGGTCAGGTACTACATCAGACTGCCCAGGGCCTATCCAGCCTGGCCTTGAACACCTCCAGGGATGGGGCACCCACAGCCCGTCTGGGCAGCCTGTGCCAGCTCCTCACAGGCTTCTCAGTGAGAACCAATGCTGACATCTAGTCTAAATCTCCCCTCCTTTAGCTTTACACCACACACCGTTCAGTTGTGGGAAAAAAATAAGCACAAAGAGAATAAATAAATAAATAAATCAGCTTCCTTCAGCTCCAGGAACAGTCCTGAGCTCTAACAGCACACATGTGATTTTGCACATCAGGAGCTGACTGTGCAATCGCATCATCAAGCATACAACTGAAGGCCTTCAGCAAGCATCATTCCCAAGCACATGGCATGGACTCCAGCCCATTTCAGTCTGGAGTCTGTGGCACTAATGCTGTGCCTACAAGCAGAAGGCCAAACAGCTCAGGGCAGAACAAGCTGCCTCCCCCTTCAAAAATCCCACGTGAAGAGCTCTCCAGGTGAAGGACCTCTCAGGACATTCCCTTCGTTGTACTGCCACACGCTGCTGAGAAGAGCAGAAAGGAGGAAACGAAAAGGAGAGCAGCTGGAAATGGAAAGGAGCTGTAAAAGGAAAGAAACAAAAAGGAGTGCAAGGGAAAGGAGCTGGGAGAATGAACGAAAGAAGCAAGGAAAAGGAGATGGGAAAGGAAAGGAGCGGAGCTAGGAAGCTCAGTTAACACCCCAAAGCACACGGAATGCAAACACCATCACCGTGCTGCTCGGAGCTGACAGCAGCAGGCAGCGCAGAGCTGTGTGCATGCTGCGGGCTGCTCTGACAGCGCTGAGCAGTGCCCCACACACACAGGTGCACACACACACACATACACACACACACACACACCTGGGTCCTTGCTGCCTCCGTGCCCGCCCCTTGCTCCCGCCCCCGCTGAGCCCTTCATAAAGCAGCTCCTCACAGCACAGCCCAGCCTGGCACGGCACAGCCCGGCACGATGGAGACGGGTGGGTGCCGTATGAGCAGCGCGGAGCCGAGCGGCCCAGCCGCCATCACGCTGGAAGACCTGGATGGCATGGCGGAGGAGAGCCCCGACTCGGCGTACCACAGCCACGGCAGCAGCCTGGAGGAGGAGGGGGCCGAGCGCATGGATGACGAGGAGCAGGAGCGGCTGCTCAGCTACTGGCAGAGCGTGGGCAGGGGGCACCAGGTGGATGTGCCCCGCGGTAAGCACGGCCCCGTCGTGATGTGGGGGTAACGCGCGGGCGGTCGGGTCTCCCCCATTTCGCCTTCCGTGCAGCCAGGCATCGACCTATTTGAGCTAATTGCAGTTGATAGGGGCTTACAGCCTTAATTAGGAGTTAAGTCGGGTGCCGAGCGGCCAACGCAAGTAATTCTGTGATGTTTCCCTCGGGAAAAGCAGCCCCGTGGGGACAGCCAGGAGCTCAGGTCTGCTTTTAAAGGGAAGTTGTTAACACTGCGCAGATCCTCAGCGCCGCTGCTGTCGTTGTAAACAGCCTTCAGAGAGCGGGGAGGCAGCAAGCCCGAAGAGACGGCACTAAGCACTGCCAAAGCAAACCCACTGCTGCTTACCGACTCCTTTTCTCCAGGAGTACAAGCTCATCTTCTCCCTCCTTTTCTGGGGAAGCCCCATGTTATCTTTCTGATGCCTTAAAGAGAACTGATGGCTCCTTGGGTACTAAAACACCCCTAGCCCATCCCAGGGGGCTCTGAACAGCAGCAGCAGCGCAGCCCTGGGCTCCAGTACTTACTGAGGGGTTCTTAGGACATTGAGTTCATAGAATCATATAATGATTTGGGTTGGAAGAGACCTTTAAGACCATCCAGTCCCAGCCCCTGCTGCAGGCAGGGACACCTCCCTCTGGAGCAGGGTGCTCACAGCCCCATCCAGCCTGGCCTTGAGTGCTTCCACAGCCTTGCTGGGCAACCTGTGCCAGTGCCTCACCACCTGCACAGGGAAGAATTACTTCCTGATACCTGCTCTAAACCTCCCCTCTTCCAGTTTACAGCCATTTCCCCTCATCCTGTTGCTACCCGCCTTTATAGAAACTGAAAATTAGTGCTTAGTATCAAAAGTAGCATGTTGCCTCATTTTGGTTGCTCTAATACAGAAGTTTTGCTTCGTAACGTGAAGCAAGGACTGTAAAAATCAGGATAGAGGGCTTCCTTCGGGTCCTGCCTCGTGCTGTCAGAGCAGGGTTGCACCTCACCTAGCAGAAAAAGCTTGTCAGATCAGCATGCAGCCTCCACTCCGAGCACAGGGGAACTGCCATCCCCCAGGTGCAGCACACAGTCAGCCAGAGCACCCTGCAGCCTCAGGAGTCCCAGAGGAAACATGGATAGCTCTCTGTTAAGACAAACCCCCCCTGCTCCACTCAAGCAGCTGATGCCACAGTGCACAAATCCCTTATCCTTATTTGCTGCCACAGTGGTAGCCGTGCAACCAGGGCACTGCAATCTTACCAGCAGATCATATGCTTGCTGTAGCCTAGTGGGAAAGACTGTGAAGTAAGAGCAACACTGCTCCTGTGTCCGTCATTCTAGGCACCTTGCTGCATGCTGACAGCGTGCCTTGCTAGTAGCTTTTGTTAGCACCATGTACGGGTTGCAGAACACCATCAGCTTCTTACAAACATCAGGCATCGTGAGATTTGAGCACCACGCTTCTAGGGCTGGTGTGTCAATTTGTCACTGCTGGCAACACCATAGCAATCCTGCAGCGTGGCTGACCAGCCTACGCCAAACCTTGCAGCCAAAAGGAAAGTACAGGCAAGGGATGATGCAATACAGTTTCTTGGCTTGGGAATTAATCTACTCCCAGCAGAAGCAAACATGCTGCAGCAGCTCCTTCCCATTTGTCAACTGTAACTTCAATACAAGATCAACAAGCTGTTCAGCACAGAAGTCATCCACTTGCCATAGCGTTAGGTCACCTAAAGAGATGCAGCACACAAAGCAGCGTGCTCTGAACTGAACACCCTGCTCCAGATCAAACTTCAGATATCGACTTGCACGTGATTTTTCCATCGGTTCCAATCCACTCCCCACGCTGAGGTTACGTCACATGGGTGGCAGCACACCTCTGTGGGTACAGAGGCTGCAGGGAAGGCACTGTGGGGGGAGGGAAGGAAAGAAGGGGCTGTGGCAAGTGTGCATCACCTACAGAAACGCCCTTGTAAAGATTTGCCTCTTTCACAGTACGTAGCCACAGGTTGGGATACAAACACTTCACAACAGTCATTCACAAGGTTTCCTTCACCCAGCTGCGGTGCTACAGCTCGCTGCCACCTCGCCTCATTTTGTCACACCACTCTCCAGGTTCCCAAGTCTGGACTGAGTGAGAAACACATCCTGTGCTATAAGCCACGGCAGCTGAGTGCTGTGCAGACCCGTCACACTGCCATGCTGGTGGGCACAGGTCTGTGGGCTGAAGAGCAGAAGCCCTGAAGGGACTTCCATTAGTTGTAACCACCACCCTGTGCGTTAACGTGGAGGAGAGAATCCAATCAAATTCATCAGTTAACGTTTCCAGGGTCCTAAAACATCTTCTGATTCGTCACTCGACAAACCCAGAGCTGAATCCTAACGTGCTATTTTCTTCCCAGCATCCAGGGAGAACAATTTTTAAAGGTCATTACTTGCATTTTGAATTCATTTCCTAGCAACATTTACCAAAAAAGGTTTAAAATCAGCCAAAGTGTATCTGTTAGCCTTATTAACAGGATCTTTACTGCTCCAAATAGCTGTAGGGCCCCGCGCTGGCTGCCAGGAGATGTAGGTTTGATTCCCAGCTCAGCTCCAGGTTTAGTGAGTGACACAGGCTCAGTTCATTCTTCTTTATCTTAACCCTCCTCTCCTCTCTGATGCGGGCAAGGCCCTGTGCCCCAGCACCCTGCCCCCCTGCTGAAGGCACTGGGGCACTCAGAACACAGAGAAGAAGGGATCTTACTTCAGTTGAAGCTTTCAGTCCTCTGCACGCCCGTGTCTGATACGCACCACGGGGATGTGTGGCAGAAACTCACAAACCATGTTTTCAAACACTGTACAGAAAAAGCAAGTCTTTAATCCCCTATCCAAGTGCACAAATGCTTGTGTTACCTCAGCTGGGAGATGCAAGGGACCGGCTCCTTTGGCAGAGGGTCAGTCAAAGCCTCTTTATCAACTACAACCAGAGGCAAATCCAAATACACCCGATCTAGCCACATTTGAACTGCAAAGCCATGGTGAATAGAGGCAGAAGGAAGTGCTGGTAACTCATATGCGAGCTCAGCTGGGAAGTGTAACGACTGACACAGCCTGGATGACCACCAGTGCATCTGGAAATAGAACAGCTGGCTACAGCCCTTCCTTCAAGATGAGACAATCATTCAGAAGGTCGCAGCACAGCTCAGTTCCACCAGCCCTCCAGGTCAGTGAGTGCAGGTGCTCGGAGCAATTCAGTAACAGTCCCGTGTTAACCATGCCCTTCCAGAGCCCACCACCAGTGCCAGAGCTCTGATCAGAAGCGATGCTGCCAGACCACCCTCTGGACTCTCCTCGTCCCAAAGGGCCAGGAGAAAGCAAGCAAGCAGTATACATAAGGAGCATGCAAAATATACCATCCCTATGAGTCAAAGTCAGTGCTCCATTTGATCATTGCTGGCACCCCGTGGCAACTGCTGGATGTGGGCACACCGAGCTGCTCTGTTTCTTCCAGCCAGGTGTATGCACTCCAACAAACAGAACATCACTTACAAAACCTGCTTTGCTCTACTCCCACCTTGCTGGAACGTCCACATCTCTGCTGGCCTCCACAAGCAGCCCTGTGTCCCCTGCAGGCCCCAATACAGCCTGCCCCTCATGTCCTACCAGCAACCATGTGTGTAGTGGGGGAGGGCCTCGATGATCTTCGTGGTCTTTTCCAGCCTTTGTGGCTCTACGGTAGAACTACTGTGCGCCAAAAAGAAATAGTGACAAATTAATACAGACAAAGAAGTCCTGTTCTAGTTTCTTTCTAACAGAGATTGTTAACCAATCCTGCCTTGAGAAGATGTATTTCTTCAGTGAAGGACACACTGAGGAATTTTAAATCTGCTCATCTCACGTTCCTTTAATTTAACGGCACACTTTTCTTCTCCCTCATCTATAGCTTTTACAGAAACAAACATCTCACACTACAATCACATGCTGTGGTAGGGGGTAAGGAGCCTCTGGAGGTCTGCACTCAACTCCTTGTTAACAGCAGAGCAAGTTTCAAAGCTCAGTTTGCCTCCAGGCTTCAGGTTGCTCATCCCCCTGTCTGCAGTACTTACCACACCCAGGAGCCCGGGTTTGATCACAGGCACTGTTTTCCCTTGACACACACGATCAGAATTTTCTGTGCTAACTTCTGTCTGCTGCCCATTCCCCATCACAGCACCCAGACCACACCTGCGGTGGGAGCAACACGCTCCCATCCCACCTCTCTCTGCCCCATGGGCAGCACTCAGCACCCTGTGCCCCCACTGAGCATCCCGCTGCCCTCTGCTGATGTACAGTCACAGAATGGTTTGGGTTGGAAGGGGCCCTTCAAGGCCACCTGGTCCCACTGCCACACAATGCGCAGGGACACCCGCAGCTCCAGCAGTGCTCAGAGCCCATCCCTGACCTCGGGTGCCTGCAGGGTGGGACAGCGGCACCTCTCTGGGCAGCCTGTGCAGCCCCACACCACCCAAACCCCCCCAGCCTGCGCAGCACCATCTGCACAGAGCCACCGAAGCGGGCACCGCCACAGCCCTCAGCAGGCACAGCTGCAACACGCAGCACATGGGCAAAAGCCACACGAAATGTTCCACTGCTGTCTGTGCAGCTTCACGCCTCAAACCAGGAACACTCTGTTTTGTTGCAGACATGGCTGAGCCCATCCAGCAGCTGACCCGAAACAACAGCCCCCAGGAGAGGCAGAGCATCCCGTTCACCCTGATCCAGCGCAAGGAAAAGGTACCCGACCCCTCCCAGCTCTCTCTGTAACAGGCTTGGCAGTATTGGAGCTGGGATTTCAAAGCTGTGCTCCTTTATAAACCCAACTTCTCTACTTAGGACTTTTGGCATTGTAAGTGCAAAGCGTTCCACTCAGATAAATGCATTTCATTTTCAACCTGCCACCGTTTTTTCCAAGCATCTGTGAATCCTCTTTTTATCAGCTGGAAATCAGCAGGAGTGGCGGAACACAGCAAATTAATGTAACAAAAAACCCTCCTACTTTGACACTTGAAACAAACCCTCCATTTTCCCCACCTAAAACAACGCACTTGCCTCCTCACAATCGTGGTAATTAAATGTTAGCAAAGGGAACCCAGCAGAGGTTGGAATCTGAATGAGAAACCAAAGTTGGAGTTCTGTATCATGGGTCATATACAGAACATTGGTTTGCAAGTCCATACCCTCCCAGCCACCCCATATCCAATCCAACCTTCAAAGTGATGTCCAGCAAGCTGGGCAGATGACAAAGCCAGGGACCTTTCCTAACCTGCACGAAATTACCTGTCCCATTTACTTTAAGGAGACCCATTTAACCCAAATGTATAATTCTATTTACTGCATGCATTTCATCCATGCAGTCCAGCTCTCCTATTGCAGCTTGCACTTTACATTTAATTTACCACTTACGCTTTGTGCTGCCACAGAACGCTCACAGCAGTGTCTCTGTACTGCTGCAGTAACACTCCACGAACACAGCTTCTGGAGGTGACAGTGTTTTTGATTTGAAACCAGTGAAGTTCAAACACAGAGCAGTTACCCCCTGTGCTTGCAGCTCGGAGACCTGCTCTACGAGAAGCGCCAGTATGGGAAAGCCAAGTGGGCCTGCATAAAGATGAAGGAGAAACAGTACGAGCAGAGCATCTGCCTGGGATTCATGAAGCTCATGAGGTACATCTGTGAGCAGAACTCCTCAGGTAATTAAAATATCACCTTTATGTATCAGCTCCTCCCAGTGAGAAGCATATTTTTTACCTTTATTTTCCTTTTTCCAAGTAGACCACCCCGTGTAAATTGACATTTTCACAACGCAGCACAACCTGAAGCAGGCAGCTCCCTCATCACACCTGCTGTTAGAGAACACCTGAAGGAGACCACCACCCCAAGGGCAAGCAGTGATGCACTGGGACAGGTTGCCCAGAGAGGCTGTGGATGCCCCATCCCTGGAGGCATCCAAGGCAAGGTGGATGTGGCTCTGGGCAGCCTGCTCCAGTGGTTGGTGACCCTGCCCATGGCTCTCAAAAGTTGGCCCATAATGAGGTGCTCTCCCCTCTCCCCATCCCGTTAACACTTAAATAACTTTCAACATGTTATCTGGGCTCTGGAACAGCACAGTGCTGTCTTCAAACTGCGTAGAGAAGCAAATTCCTCACTCCTCATCACCACTGCTACAGACACCCTCAAAGCTGCAGAATTCACTTACTACAGCAAATAAAGCAACATTTGTCAACAGCAAATCCTAAAAGGACTGACAGCACAGCCCCGTGTCCTGCCTACCCCCCTTGTAGCAAACAGGAGTCAGGAGCACTCTGCAGGACAAACACAGCCATCCCAACGTGGAGGAAAGTAGTCAAGCAAAACCATACCCGAGGATAGGAGAGCTCATTAATTACTGCGTTCTAAGCAGATGTGAAAACTGAGGCTCTGTGTACATACAGACACACGAGCACACACACACACAAGATGCAGTACAATGCCACTCCCAACCTGCAGCACAGAAACCCAGACCCTGACACATCACACTGAATTCCCTTTGAGTAACGGAACCTTTCTTCTCAGCAGCACTCAGAAGTCAGGTACAGCACGCAGAAGTCCCCCTGTACTCTCTAAAAGCCACACGTGTCTCCTCCACAGGGCTGTACCTGGGGATAACCATCCCCATTGTGACCATCGTGCACACCAACGAGTCTCAGTCGGAGATGAGGCAGGCGGTGACGGTGGCATACTACCTGCCCGAGGTGCTGCAGGACCAGCCACCCCATCCCTTCGACTCCGACATCATCATCGAAGAGTGGCCTTCTACTATTGTTTATAGTAGGTAAGAAACCTTTCCATTTTTTATAAACCAAGTTCTTCAAGCTTGAAATGCGATCTCCGGTGACTTTTAAGAGCTGCCTGTGGGATGGAAAGGCACTCAGAAAAGAACAGCTACTGCCTTACCTGGGGGGAGCGATGCACGTAAACGTGAGGTTTTGAGAAGCAGCTGCACGCAGAACATTCTGTGCAGCGGGGAACAAACCACCCAACGGATCACTGCAAGCACTGAGTTAGGGAAAAAACACATCACCTGTTTGAGGTAACCACAGTCAGTGCCACCTGTGAGCAGCAGTTCAGGATAGAAGGGGACTGCAGCTTTTATCACAGAACCTGACACCAAGTTGCTTGTTCCAGGAGCTTCAGAGGAATCACCAACGAAGACTCCATCATGAGGGAAATCAACCTGCTGGCAGAAATCCTGGAGAGCCCCGAGCTGTGTCTGCAGGACACGTTCATCATCGCCGGGTACACGAACCCCGCTGCTGCCAACAGACACAACGAGATCTGGTTCCTGCAGAGGCCGTAGCCTCCTGCTGCTGATGCTCGGCCCTCGCAGGAGCCAGTCCCGACCTCCTGGCACCATCCTACCACTGATGGGGCAGGACTGGGTGTGAGAGCCCAGCTATCACAGAGCAGTGGCCGCCAGCTTAGCAGACAATCACCCCATCCCAGTGAGCACACCGAGGTAACACCTGACACCGACATCATTTCTTACGCCCACCTTCATTTCTAAACAGCGGTCAGAGATCGTTAGCACCATAAAGAGGAGTTCACCTTATTTATTTGTTCCTCTATGGGATAAGGGAGACAGAGCCCTCCCCCAGCCCCTCTCCTTGAGCTGATCCCACACATCCCACAGCACAGCCACTGCTGGGAGCACTCAGCACAGCACCAGTCCCACCTGAGCACTCCTGAAATACAAACATCCGCTCTTCATTCCTAAAGAGATTGGTCAGATTCAGGCCCCGGGAGCAGAGCTGGGAGCAAGGCTCGGCCAGCACTGACCAGCTCTGCTCCCATCCCTCATGGAGCAGAGGTTCTCAATGCTTACCTCAAAAAGCATTCAACCAAAGGAATTTTAACCTCGAGAAGAGACCAAAAAGGCAGAACAGCACTAAAATTTGAGGGGGCAGGGGGGAGGTTACAGCTCACCTTCCTGACACACACAGCATCCCCGTGACCGTATCTTGCACTCCTAAATAGAAAGTGGTCACTCTCAATTCTTTTAGAAGTGTTTTCCGAGCACTTTTTCTTTTCATCTTTGCAGAACACTGCAGTGCTGCCAGGGAGCCATGTGTGGGCTGCTCCCACACCTCCCTTCAGTACCACCACGGTTCAGGCCCCGCAGAACAGCACAGCAGCTCTGGGCCCAGTGCTTTGGTCAGAGCATCCCTTCCAGCTGGGCTGCCCCGACCCCTCAGGCCCTGTCCCAGCACCTGACCACTCTCACTGTGACATTCCCTTCCCACACTGCAGCTCGTCTCCTCACCCACATCCTTAGGGCAGCTCCTGCAGCAGGCAGCCAGCCGAGCACCCCTATGGACCCAGCTGCAGAGCTGCGTGTGCCTGGGGGCTGCATCCACAGCTACAGCCCCTGACGTGCTTTAGCATTGGGTGAGCAAATGGTTTTGCTCCCAGAAATCCCTCTTTAATACCTCCCCTTACCCATCTGATAGTGGTTACAGGAGCTCCGCTCCTCTCACTCCCTCGTTTCCCCCCTCCAACACCACAGCAAATAAAAGCAGATCTCCACCTTCAACAACACTTGTCCGATCAGATTCCGCCACCGACAGAAGCGGTTTTGGCACATCAGACACCGAGTACCTACTGGAAGCAGTCCACCCTCTCACCACAGAGCACCGGTTTTGTACGTATTTTGTACTTTAAATGCCTTTTGTTTGTTGTATCGCGTCTCCTTCTCACCTAAACACTTCTGTGCTCAGCTAGCTGTGGCCATGTGGTAGAAACACCTCGTTGGCACACACACAGTACCCATCCAAGCGTGCTGATGCCTGCAGCAAGTGCTCAGTGTAGTGAATTCCGGGGTAGCACTGATGTAGACTTAGTTCAGGCTGCTTCTGCTGCTGAGAAAGAACCAACAAATCCTACAATTGAAGACACGCTTCATGGCTTCACATACACTTCACAAAGCACTACAGAGACACCAAAGGATCACCCTCCAGTCCCACACGAGTACCTAACTCCTGTCACTGCGGCGGGTACTGCATCACCCACCCATGGCTCTGCGTGGTAGGACATTCATTAAAGGATTCCCGTTATTAATTTGAAGTATTTAATTTCTGCTCTTCAAAGGAGACAGCAGAACAGATTTCCCCCCCATTTTTGGAAGACGGAATGCTGTAGCCTTAACAGATAATCGCTGTCCTGCATACCGTGTACTTTTCAAACCAGTGTTAGTGCCTCAAACGCCTGTTCCTTTGTGATACTCAGGGCCTGGCTTACTGCGTGTGCACAGTTAGGCACTGTCAAGCAGCGCTGCTTCACACTGCCCTTTATTTTTGCATACGTGTCGTGTCGTTTACTGTCACCGTTTCTCAAATTAAAGGTAATGATCTCACTGTGTGGAGAGCATCCTTGGGGTTCGTTTTTGTGACACACAAATTGCTGCCTTTTCTGGAACTGATTTCAGAGTTGGACGCTTCGTGGTCTCTTTGCTGCAGTGTTTCCTCTGAACGGAAACAGCAGAGGTCAGAAGGTGCAGTTCTGATCCTGTAGGAGAACTGAGGCCCAGATTTGAAACTCTAAGACCCAAAAGATTCGAGCAGCACTCAAAACTGGAGCACTCCTTGCTATGCAGATGTACCCGGAGCCACACATCCCCGTGCTGCTGCCAGCAGGACTGCTGCACAGCCACTCCTTCCCACGGCACAAGATGCTTTCAGAGCCAACTGCAGACACGCTGTGCACAGACACCACTCCTGTCCTCCTAAATCCTGACCCACAAAGAACACACTGCATCCGATTCTTTCAGGGTTAAAAGGAAAGCACACCGTGTGCTGCACAGAGCTGGGTGCTGCCATCCCTCCCCCTGTGACTGCATCCTACCTGCTCAGCAATGCAGCCACAGAAATGCAAACGCCAGGTGAAAGAAAGGAAACCCAAACCACTGCGGCCACACACTGAGGGGCACCGAAGGTAGCACAGATTTTCTGTACCCCTTTGGATGGGAACTGCTGAGTCACAGCCTGAAGCACTGAGCGAGCACCTGGAGGAAAGACCTGCTCAGCCCCGGGAGCACAGGTGAAGGTGATTCACCTGTGTGACAAGAAGGGATGGAGCCAGGCTGCACTACTCTTAGACCTCATTTAAGGGCTGACCTCCACCAAGGAAGGATCTCTTGTTGGCAATCCCTCCTTCGGAGTTCTCTCTCTGCGAGCCTCAATCCTCAGAGATGGGTGAGCATTCATCTTCCTTCTTTTTGTAACATCTTGTTCATGCTGGCCCTTTTGCCTTTACAGCCTGTTACTCCAGAGCAGCCAAACAGTTGGATGGAGAATCATGGGATTGCTCACATCAGCTATCTTAGCCTTACAGTCATTTTTCTTATGCCTTTAACAAATAGAAAACCAAACTCTCAGAGTGGTATTTTATGCAGTACCACTTCGTTATCACTGCGTCCTAGACACACGCATCCCACAAAGCACAACAAACACAAGGGAGCTAAACAAACAGAAGAGATCAAGCTCTAATGGACAGCCTTAAAATGTTTGAGCCTTACAGAATGCTGTGACCTGCACCCAGCAGAAGCTCTCCAGTGGAGCTTCTAAAGGCTAACGCTGGTGCAAAGCAAAACAGCAGCTCTTGTAGCTGACAGTACAAAATTAACAGGGGGTTAAATGCCTTATATTTTTAAGTTATTGCTATTCTAGACAGAGATGTTCAAGTAGGAAGGCATATCCACAGAAATACACAATTGGGTGAGGGCATTCACTTAATGATAAGGAAAGGAAGGGAAGAACTCACGTGGATGTACGCCCTCTGAATGCTGCCCAGCTCCTCGCCCAGCGGAACGACGATTTTCTCCACTCGCCGCTCATGAGAGTAAGGCTGAATTTCCGGGGAGTCTTCAGCACACAGCTCTATCTGAGCAATGAGTAAGTTGGAAACAACTTGCTGCACGGCCTGTGTGAACAGCCACCAAACAGAGGAGCACGTGCTCTTGTTAATATTCCAACCGTGTCAGTCAGCATCTCGTGAGAGTAAGTGCTTTTAAACAGCAAGGAAAACATACTATGCTAAGTGAATACAAAACCCTCTAAGATTTTAAATAGTAAATGAAGAAAGATTGCAGTAAGCTTGTGAACACAAAGAGCAAGCAGCTGCACGAGGGCTGGAGCAACAGAGCTCACTGTTCAGGTGTGGGTACAGCACAAGGCACCTACTGGAGCACAGACACGTGGTTGGGGTGGAGGGTTCCCCACAGCCCCACGTGGTGGTTAAATGTCATTGTTTTCTCTTTAAGTGGATTTGGATGTCCATCTGCCTCAGCCCAACTTATTTCTACCCAACAGACGATGCTGAGGGGAATACAAAAGAAATTCTGCATCAACTGCATGCTCTGTGTGGCTCCAGTAGGTCTGCATTCCCAAAAAGCAGAAGATCCTTTGAGGAAGGACAGGAAGTAATGAATGGAGTCTAAAGCAATAATGAATGTACAGCAAGAACAAGACAAACACTGAGGAACCAATGTACCACAAAGCGATTCAGGTTTCATTTACAACTCCCTGGACTTCAGTGCCCCACATCTGCTGCCAGGCAGAGCTGTGCAGCTCCAGCTCCCTCACCTTGGTGTCACTGCCCGGTGTTGCACTCAGGGCCAGGACCCGGAACTGGTTGGTGTATCTGCTCAGCTCCTTCACGACCTGAGGATGAGAAGGTGCCACATTAATGCCCTCACACAGTACGACAGCTGGTGAGTGCAGACTGCGACACAGCAGTCTGTCAACACAGAGTGGGAGAAGAAAACTGCAGCAGTGGCAAAGCAGCACACACTGCTCCCAGCTACCAAGCTAACATCTCTACCAGCACAGCACCTCAGAGCACCAAAGCCACCTCCTTCCCTCTATAGGGACACAGCAAAGAACCACATGCTGCTCTCATCAGCTGCTCCAGCATGCAAACAGCAGCCTTGCCTCCAGCCACCCACCCTCGGACATTAAGATGGGACACCATGGCAAGCTCTGTGCTAATAAGACAAAAATCCCAGTTTGGTGCGTTGCTCTGAGTTCATTAAGCTAAAGAATCCCCACCACAAAGAAGTGCCCATTGTTGGTTTTTTTTCTGAACTCTCTGTATCTCAGATCAATTTGAGGACAGCAACACAGCACCAAGGAATCACCTCGCCCAGACTTAACACAAGTTATACTCAAAAACAACGTACTGACTGCACAGAGCACTGAGAAGTGGGCAGAGAGTGGACAAACAAAGCCAAGAAATGGAAAGAAAACCTCCCCATAACCACCACAAACCACTGGGGAGGATAGGACAGATTTTGGTACACTTGTTCTGTGGTGGAGAGCTGAGTGTGGGGTCTGGGCTAGCAGCATTACCTGGCAGTACGCATGGTTTCCCAGAGCTTTGTGGGCTTCGTCAACAACCAAACATTTAATTTCCACGGCGGGACATGTCCCTCGGGACAGATCGTTGACCATGATCTGCGGGGTCAGGAAGAACACCCTCCTGGCGGCCCACAGCTCCCTGCGGCTCAGGGCCTGCGTTCCCCCTGCAAAACAAAGAGCCTCGCGATTGGAAAAGGCAGAATCCCACAACTGTAGGGGACAGAAGGATCTCTGCAGCTCTCCCTGTCCAACCCCATGTGAAAGCAGTTCCCAGAGCAGCTGCACACACAGCCTGCGGGTGAAGGTTTGGGTCTGTGCAGAGACCCCTCCACCTCTCTGGGCTCAGTGCTGGGCTCTGCCATCCTCACAGCACAGTTCTTCCTCATGTCCATACAGAACTCCCCGTGCTGCAGTCTGTGCCCAGTGCCCCTCATCCCAGCGCTGGGCACCACAGCACAGAGCCCGGCCCCATCCCCCACCCCACCCTGCAGATCCCCATCAGCACTGCCCACATCCCCTCAGCCTTCTCTCCTCCAGGAGCACAGCCCCGGCTCTTCCAGCAGTTCCCTGAGCTGTGGAGCCCTCCTTCCCCCCCCCCCATCCCCGTACCCGTCATCTCGGCCATGTCCCGCCCGGGGATGCCCATGATCTGAGCGCACGCCTCTATCTGCTGCGCTACGAGCGCTTTGGTGGGCGCGAGGAACAGCACTTTGCCGGAGGGGAACCAGCGGTAGAAGTTGTACATGACGACGGCGGCCACGAAGGTCTTTCCCAGCCCGGTGGGCAGGCACAGCAGCGTGTTGCGGAGCAGCGCGGCGTGGGCCATGCGCAGCTGGTAGGCGCGCTCGGGACGGTTGGTCGGGTAGATCCACAGCGCGCCCGCGGCCGCGCAGAAGCCGCCGGCAGCCGGGGCGCGACGCGGGTTCGAATCCCCGCTCGGGTTCCGCTCCGGCTCTGGGTCCAGCTCCGCGGCCGCGGCCGCCAGCAGCTCGTCGTCGTCATTATCGTTGTCGTTGTCGTCACCCGCGACCCGCCGCCACGCCTCGGGCAGCGTGCGCTGCCGCCCGCCACTCATCCTCCGCCCGCGGCCATCTTTGGAGAGCCCGCGCGGGGCGGGGCGGCGCTGAGGGGAGGAAGAGGAAGAGGAGGAGGGCGGCGGGAAGATGGCGGCGGCCACGGTGCCCGCGCAGCCCTGGAGTGCGGAGGAGCTGAGGAGCGAAGCGCTGCCCAAGAAGGACATCATCAAGTTCCTGCAGGAGCACGCGGCGCAGGCGGTACAGTGCTACGGCACGGCATGGCATAGCATAGCACAGCATGGCATAGCATAGCACAGCATGGCATAGCACGGCATGGCATGGCATAGCATAGCACAGCATGGCATAGCACGGCATGGCATGGCATAGCATAGCACAGCATGGCATAGCACGGCACGGCATGGCATAGCACAGCATGGCATAGTACGGCATGGCATGGCATAGCATAGCACAGCATGGCATAGCACGGCATGGCATGGCATAGCACAGCATGGCATAGCACGGCATGGCATGGCATAGCATAGCACGGCATGGCATAGCACGGCATGGCATGGCATAGCATAGCACAGCATGGCATAGCACGGCATGGCATAGCATAGCACAGCATGGCATAGCACGGCATGGCATGGCATAGCATAGCACAGCATGGCATAGCACGGCATGGCATAGCATAACACGGCACGGCATGGCATAGCACGGCATGGCATAGCATAACACGGCACGGCATGGCATAGCACGGCATGGCATAGCATAACACGGCACGGCATGGCAGGGCGCAGCATTGCTGCAATGAAGGGATGGGAACCCAGCTCGATGCAAGCTAAAGTTCGTTCATTAAGCAACAGCTCAAAGCTCACATGCACGGAGAGGCAATGTGTGTTAAGGTTGCGTTGCTTGAAGTTAACGGGTTAAAACGTCTTAGCAACGCGAGGCCCTTAGTGCTTCTAAACATAATGCCTGGCTGAACAGCTCGCGGCCGCCTGATGTTACAATATCTTGTTTGCTCTCGTTTCTTAGTGTGGCATCCTCCAACGCGGTTACCTTGACCTTGTCAGCCTGTATCCAATGCTTGTGGTCTGATTCTTGCATCGCCAGCAGCTCTGGCTCGCTCTCTTGCAGTTGCCCACACAGCATGGCATGTATGGCACAGCACTGCATAGCATGACATAGCACGGCACTGCATAGCATAGCGTGGCCCCCATCCCCCCCCTGCTCAGCCCCTCTCTCCTTGCAGTTCCTGGCCGAGCACCGGCTGCTGGGGCAGGTGAAGAACGTGGCCAAGACTGCCAACAAGGAGCAGCTGATCGCGGCCTACACGCAGCTGTTCAGCACACGGGTACGGGCACGGGTGGCTGTGGGTGTGGGGAGGGCAGTGGGAGCAGTGCGGGCTGTGACGGTGCCGCACTCCATCCCCGCGGCTCTCAGCGCTTTAAGGGCACGGACGGTGCTGAGGTGGTGGCAGAGAAGGCGAAGCCTGGGAAGGCAGAGAAGGAGAAGGAGAAGGTGGTGAAGGCGGAGGAGCCCACGGAGGAGGTTGGTGTGGCCATGGGTGGGTGTTTCCCCACACGGTGCGGTGCCACATGCGATGCTGACACGCAGGGGGTGGGGGTGGGTATGGGGAAGCGTCTAACCCTAACCAGGCACCATCCCAGGTGGTGTTGCACACTGTGGGGGTGGGCACGTGGGGGGAGTGGAGGTCTTGTCCCACCTGAATGCTTCTGTGATCAGGGGCCTCCAAAGTACACCAAGTCGATCTTAAAGAAGGGCGACAAAACCAACTTCCCGAAGAAAGGAGACACCGTGCACTGCTGGTACACGGGGAAGCTGCAGGACGGGACCGTCTTTGACACCAACGTTCAGACGAGTAAGGCTCCGCGTGCTCCGGCCACCTGCCTGTGTTCTGCAGGAACAGAAGGGCTGTGTTGGAGGAGCAGTGTGTGAGGTTGGGTGCTATTTTGGGGCCGCCCGCTGCAATGGGACACGGCCGCTCCCTGCGGGGCCTCGCGTCGCCTGCAGCCGCTGACAGAGCCAAGAGCAGCGCTTCGATCCGCGCTGCAGCTGCTTCAGTGCAGGGCCGGGGTGTGCTCGGGTAGCTTTCCTATCTGTGGGACAGGGCAGCGTGCTTAGCTTCTCTAATTAGACGCTAATTGGCATGCTTCTGTAGGAGAACCTGAACTGCAGAAGCACTGGAGCAGCAGAGGGCTGAAGCGGTGTCCTCTAGCGCACCAGCTGCAGGGACACGTCATCTCACAGGATAGTTAGAGGGGACCTTTAAAGCTGTCCAACCCCCATCCTGTGCCTTTGTGACAGGAGGATTCAGGTGTGCAACACTGCAGTGGAGCTCCGCACTGCCAGCGATCCGTCGCTTGCTTTCATGTATTTCTGCAGTATTCAGAGCAGAACTGCTTCCCTGCTGGCTCTGCTATTCAGTAACACGTTTATGATGTGTGCTGTCAGATCTGGTAATCCAGAGGTGGTTCTGAGGTTCAGTGCAGCAGTGTGTGAACGCTTATTGATGTTTTTAGTGCACAGCACTTGAGTTTTCTGCTAAAAATCCGATAGTCTGCTCGAGGTGAATAGGCATCCACATAAAGCTCGATGGTAGCAGTAACTCCGGGTAAAGCTCAGTGTGTGATGTTCAGGCACGTGAATACCGTTAACCAAACTGTCTTTCAGGCTCAAAGAAGAAGAAAGCCGCCAAGCCTTTAAGTTTCAAAGTCGGCGTAGGAAAAGTGATCAGAGGCGTAAGTAAAAAATCATGACCGATTTCCTCAGGATGCAAAGGGGTTTTGGTCTTCAGCATTTGTGACTGCGGTGCAGACTTGGAGCCGGAGTTGTTTCTTGCAGAGGTGAAAGCTCTGGCATCAGCAGGACGTGGCGTTGCTTCATTCTGGATGCATCCATCCATGTGCAGCGTCACCGCTCCCGTTAGGGGGTGGGGAAATGGAGCCCCTTGCTGCCAGCACAGTGCTGGAGATGGCTGTCGTGTACAGTTGCAGTTTCGATGCTACAGTCCCTCAGTGCTGAGTGCTGTGGTGGTGGAGGTGGATTCTGCAAGGGGAACACGGGGTGTTGTGCCAGTGCCAAGCAGCAGCAGCTGTTCTGCAGATTCACCTGCTTGTTTAGATGCTGAGTGTGCAGGTAGCGGTACGCTCGGTGTGTCAGGGAGATGCCAGCGCTGAGCTGTGCAGTGCATAAGGATGTGGGGAAGATCTTAGCTTGCTTGACTTGGTTTCCATTCACATACGTGACCTTTGGTGCGGCTGCTCTGCAGAAAGGCGGCTGTGGTGGGTGGAACTGGGCAGGGGAAGCAGCCTTGGGCATGTGGCCAGCACTGCAGAAGTCATCTGGTTTTCTTTAGCCACTGGGCTCGATGCTGCTGCGTCGTGTGGGCTCCAGATAGGGTCCTGTGGGTAAACGCTTCCCCACACGGAGAGATGTGCACTCAGGGTGGGCATAACGCTGGAGCAGATGATGTGGTGTCACACAGGTCTTTGTCAGAACGTAAGCAGATAAGTGCTCTTCTTTAAGACTTCTTGTGTTTTTGTTCTGCTTGTAGTGGGATGAAGCTCTCTTGACAATGAGTAAAGGAGAGAAGGCTCAGCTGGAAATCGAACCTGAGTGGGCATACGGCAAGAAAGGGCAGCCGGATGCTAAGTATCCTTTCACAATGACTCCCTGCTATTTTAAGGACCTTGGGAATGCTGCTTGGCAGAAAGATGTGCTTTACGGGCAGGGACGCGGTGGCAAAGCGTTCACTTGCTACTTTGAGCAGGCTCAGAGCTCCCAAGGATATAAATAAGTGTCACCAAGCAATGCATCCAACTCCCCGCTTGTTTGGAAGTCCTCCTGTCCCCATTACTGCATTCCAGCGTGCAGCAAAGATAACTCGCTGTTGTTTTCTACCTTTCTTCTCTCGCTCCTAGATTGCTTACCCCTGCAGCACTGAGATAACGAGCAGTGTAGCTGGGAGAAGGATCTGTTGCTGCTGTGGGGACAGCGTTGGAGTTTGTAGAGGAGCAGCTCTGGATACATCACAGCTGAATGAGTGCTCCTGTTGGTTTTCCTAGCAACCTTCCTGCTGCTTATGAGGAGGATTTTCTCCTGCTTTAAGCTGGCAGCTAGAAGTGTTTAAGCAGATTTCCTTACACGGCAGTGTGTCTTGAAATGAGACAGTCTGACCACAAGGGGAGACAATACTATAGACTGTGAAGGTAAAACTCAGCCCTTGAGATGAATAATGAAAGCGTGTATTAGTAGCAGCTTGTGTGCTGGACTGGCACTGAGTGTCTCATGACCGCTGGCATTCAGCAGCAGCTGCAGTTCCGTGCTAAAGCTGGGCTGTTAACACAGGGCAGAGAAATGTGAGACAGGCACAGAGGAGCAGGACAGCTGCTGGGTCACTACGCTGCACTCCAGGAGCTGACTGACACAGGCGTTCTGAGTTCCCTTAACCTGTGCCCACAGAATCCCACCGAACGCAAAGCTTTTCTTTGAAGTGGAACTGGTGGACATTGAGTGACGTGAAGGTTTTTGTTTGCTGCTGGGAATGCATCTGAGCAAGAAAGCTTCTGACAGCTGCAGTTCTGCTCTCGTAACTTCAGGATATAACTACAACTGTGGCCTTGTACTGAAATCAGATCTGCTCCCCCCAACTGCTGTACAGTAACATACCACTAAAGAAAGCACTGTTTATACATGCAACTGTTCTTTTGTGTCTGATTACCTTCCACCTTCTCTTACTTTAGGAGGGGGAAAATGCACAAGTGTAGAAGCAGCCCCACCCTGAGCTGCCCTGACTTCACTGTCCCTTCAGTACTGACCTGGAACTCATTTATTTCAATACCAAGCTCGAGTCTTCAGCAACACGTTTCTCTCTCAGCTTTATCACTGTGTGGCTGCTACAGCACTCACCCAGCAGCGCTACTTATAGGTGTGCCAGTGCTCCAGCTCTGAAAGAGATGGGAAATCTCTCCTTTAGATACATTTTAACTGTTAGATGTGATGTCCACCCCTGCCTGGCAGAACCACACCTGCCTCATGTTTGAGGTGTTTCTTGTACCCAAACTGCAGAACTGGCATTTATTCTCAGTGTGAATGAGGAAATCCAAGAAGGCTCCAAGAACTGCTGAATTCCTTGCTTTTATTACGAAAATGAGAATGATCACTTTGATCAAAATGAAAAAAGTTTGCTCACATTGTGTACATGAAAAACTCTAGATACAAAAAATCATCCCAAACACAGTTTGTGCTTCTTAAAAAAAGAATGCAACATCATTTTGCACTGCATTTTAATTTTTTGACCCCCCACACGGAATAGAAAACACATGTCACAGCTTCCAAAGGCTGCCATCTCCATCTGAAGAGTTTCAGCCATGACCCTATAACGAAGCGATCTGGGATTTGCTCACTGGGGCATAAAAAAGGATTGCACAATGGAAGCGGGCAAAATTGTGGATGGGAAGGAGAGCAGAACAGGCCAAAGAGCTGCTCCTCTCCTGGAGCAGCTGCTGGGGCTAAGAGACATCAAAACTGCTTATTTAAAAACAGCAGAAGGGTTTACTGTGAAATCCATGGCATGGTGTTGGGCTTATGTGGCAGGATGCTGCCTGCGGGGGCTGCAGGGGGCACCCCGAGCACCACTTCCATCCTTTGTGGAGTCAGTGAGCTCAGACAGCTGTGCTGTTGTGACCGTGCAGAGAAGAAAGGCTTAAACACACTGCAAAGGGTGTTTGCAGCGTGCAAAGGGGGGGGAGGGTTGAGAGAGAAAGTGGGTAGCAGCCCCCTTCTGAAGCCCCCAAGTTCAGCGAGGGGCAGGAGGTGCTCCACGCAGCCTGCAGGGACCAGGCAGAGCAGGCTGTGCCCCACAGCCACCACAGCCCAGCCTGGTGCAGGAGGCCTGGCAGGGCCCAGATGACATCCAGCTGGATCAGTGCCCACAGCACCCATGTGGGAAACGCTCTTGAAGGCAAGCCAAGGGAAGGACCCACCCTGAGGCAGGGAAGAGCACGGGGAAGGAGGAGTAGCAGAGACGAAATACTAAGGCCTGACCACAAACCTCGTGCCCTGCCCCTTGTGGTGCTAAGTGGGGGGCAGAAGAATTGACAGACATTGAACCCAGGAAGAAGGGCAGCAGCAGGAACATGTTCTGTTTGCTTTTAGCTCTCACTGTCCTACTGTGTGAGGAATGCACCTTCCACACGCTGCATCTGTTTTGCCCATGGTGGCAACGGGTGAGCAATCTCCCTGTCCTTACCCCCAGCACACTGAGCTGTTGGGCTCTTTTGGAAATCGTGCTTTCTCCATGTGGCTTGCTGAGGAGAGAGAGTGAGGGAACAGCTTGGTGGGCAGCCGCAGCAGGTCAGCCCTCCGCAGGGATCGTTACGAGGCTGAACAGAACACTTCAGATAGCTCCATAAGTTAGTGCAGGGAATTGAAAAAAAAATGCATTTATGGTAAACTAGAATTGAACAGATACCATTTATCAGTTACCAGCACACAACTCTTGCTTCACACATACCCTGTGAACATCAGCTCATTTTTACATGCAAAAGACCAAAAAGCAGGTATTACAACAGTTCTTTCACAACCCTAATTTAGAAAAATATATTTTACTCTTTGTTGATACTGCACAGTGAACTTCACTCGCTCTTCTGATCAAGTTGAAGGAGAATAATACTGTCCGTAATTCCACGCGTTCTGGTAATTGTACTAGGAAAAAAAAAAAGACATGTGATTAGTAAGTCAGAATACCTGGCCCCTTGAGGGACAGCTGGTAAGTTATTGTCCAGAAAGGCACAGGGAACTTCAGCTCTTTGCCATGTTAGCTGCTCTGAACACAGGCCCCTGCGGCCACACAGATGTCGCATCCCCAGTATCCGTACCTCAGTGCCCTCTGCCTGAAGTCAGCTGTGCTACTGAAGGGAAACTGAAGTGTCATTCAGATGCAGGGAGTCATGCACTGCAGATACTGTTGCCTGGGACGTTTCTGTTTGTGTGAACTAGTGCTCCATCCCCTCAGAATGCTTCTGTTTGCTGTTCTCCACATGATTTGAAATACAAAGGAAGTACCCAGGGATGGACTTGGCACTTCAACAACAGCACACAGACCTTCTCCAAGGAAGGGTACAAGTCTGCTCTGATGGAGACAGGGCTCTCCCCCTGCCTGGCACAGGCTGCTTTCCTCACATTGGCTGACACACCTTTCCCCACCTGACTCTGGAGTGAACATCTGTCCTCAATATGGACAATTCTAGAACAAGTTGCACGGCTGCCTGTGTATCTGCAAACACTGCTCTCGCTGGCTTGGTTGGCCAGTACTATCCACCTTCAGTATTCATCTCATACAGAAAAGGCAAGTTATGGTACTCTGACTTTGTAACCCTCCCCTCAGCCAAGCCAGGACACAAAATGACCTCTTAGTGTAGAAGCAAGCAGAGATGTGCTGCACGTGCTGCTGCTGTTACATGCCCAGCAAGAACAGCTTACTATTTTACCCTGTATCCCTACATGGGACAAAATGAAATGCCGTGCAAGAAGAGCCTCTGATCCTGCATGCATTACATTCTAGTGCAGGAGAATGCACACTGAGATGTTACAGGAAACACTAGCTGGAGAAATTAACGATTAAAACTCCTTCATCTAAAGAGCTAGCCAAAAGAGCAAGCAACAAAAGCAAGATGGGGCTATGTTCCAGCTTAACAACTGACATTAGGCCACAGGTAAAGAGAAGTCCCTGGGAAAGCCACA
Organism: Callipepla californica brunnescens; assembly: GCA_023055505.1. Lineage (NCBI taxonomy): Eukaryota > Metazoa > Chordata > Aves > Galliformes > Odontophoridae > Callipepla > Callipepla californica. Next base: position 48,048,417 of record JALIRH010000004.1, on the reverse strand, counting down.
ACTGCATACATATCCAGAACGTGCACAGAAGGAACAACCAAAGCACAGGCTTACCTGGTACCAGGCGTTGTAGTTGTACGCTGCCTGATTGACCTGCATGTCTCCATCCATCATCTGTGCTGACGCCATCGTTTGTTCATCTGTGAGCATTTTCTTCTCGTCTGGCTCCTCCGATCTGCAAAGTTAGCACACGTTTGGAAACGGCGTCATACATTTTGTACAAGTGAGAAATGCTGTAACAGATGACAGTAAGCAGCATTTCCAAACTCAGCATCCTGTTTGAACGGGGTAACGCAACCGATTTTGAGGACGGTGATGTACGCTGCCTCAGAACAACAGCCTGCTTTATAAATCATACTGGTGCTCCAACTGAGACATCAACACCGTGCTTTCACTTAGAGCTTTTGTTCTTCTTAGCAGTACTCTTCAGTAGTACTCTTTTGGAAGATAACTCGCAACCACCACAGGAAACCTCTTTCCTTTTGTTTAAACCCACAGTACAGCTGTTGTAAGTGACTAAGAACCAATTTTGTTCTCACAGACTGTCAGCTTTAAGACAAATACATTTATTTCACAGACTAACCAAAAACCAAACCCAAACCCCCACCTTCAGAGGCCGCTCCCTGAACTGCTTCTAAAGCATTTACATTCTTTGTATCAGACAGTATTTCAGAGCAGTGCACGTTCCTGCTACCAGTGCTGCATCCCTTACTAAGTTAGTTTAGAAACCAGGCTACCCACCCGTTCTCTGCTCTCCTCTTCAGAGTATCCTGCTCCTTCAGAAGTGCTTGGTGTTCATCATAAGCATCCAAAAGCCTGATGAGAAAAAACAGCACCGCTGCTCACTGCTTCTATGCTAACGCTTTCGACACAAACAGCTGTTCTAAAAGGTCTCCTTCAAAACACAGAAATACTGAAATATTCTAACTCAGTGACCTAAAACAGACTGAAAAGCCAAGAGAATATAAAATGGATTCCACATCTCAATTTGAAGGGAGATTCCGTAACGCACAGTAAGGATTTTCTCAGCAATGTCAGCTGGGAAATTCCCAGCTTCTCGCTCTTCCTGAGCTGCTTTAAGAAATGAACTTCCCACAGGTTTCCAAAAGGTGCTTGAGACACTGCTGCTCCTCCCAGCAATGGCTCACGTCACCTTGGTGCTGTCCGCATCGCACTGATATTCAGTATTACACAGAAGGACAACCACAGTGCAGCTCCCACAGGCTTTGTTCCAGCAGCACGGGAAGGACAGCTTTATTTCCTGCAGCCAACAGAGCTGTGCCACTGGTGCTTCATGTATCACCACACCCCTGAGTGAAAGTCTCATTTCCTTTTCCAATTCAAATGCAAACAGCTAGCTAAGTGTCATCTCACCTGATGCGTGCTACAGTTTTCAAGGCATCAAATGAAAAATGTTGACAATAATGCTCTTGGGAAATAGGTTTCTTGCTCTTATTCTTCCTTCTAGTATTATTTGGGAACTTAGTTCTAAATTTTCTTTGGTCTGCTTCAGGCCTCAGAGTTGCAATGCTCAGCTGCCATGCAAGTTACAGCACTCAGAGCCAACAGCAGCTGAGGACAGCTACTGCTGCTAACATACAAAGCAGAAAAACTGACTCCTGCTTCGTTGTGCCAAGTTAATGAGCCACACAATGTAAATAAAAGCAAGAGCTTATTTTTACAGTAGACAATCAAGACAAATAAAGCTTATCTAGTATTTAACTACAAGTCACACTCCTATATGATTCCCCCACATAAGTGTATGGCATTAAGGCAATGCAGGGGAAGAAGGTAACCCAACAATGCAGTTCTGGGAACTGAAGCAGCAGCTCCCAGGGCACAGCAGCACATAGCATACCCGTGCCACAAAACATTCACTTTGGGAAGCATCCTCCTTTACAAGACTTGGGAAAAGAAACCTACAGCAGGAAGGCACGGGCAGTAAGAGCTCGCTCTCTGAGGCATTATTTCAGCAAAAAAAAAGGGGATAATTTTCTGGGAAGAGGTTCCTGCTTCAGAATTGGACTTCAGTTTGGGAAAGTGGCTGTATCTGCAGGAAGAACTGCAGGGAAATTAATAGCCTAATGGGTGCACTAAGCCATCCCCTCCCCTTTTTTACAGGCACTCTTGGTGACCTCAACTTGGCCACTGCACAGGCTGCACCTTACTTGTTTACATCAGAACCAAAATCTTCAAGAAATTCCACTTTCCGCTGCGAAAACGTAACCCTCATTTTTATAGACAATGAGCCATTAACAGCTTTATCAAAACAGCTCAGAATGTTTTCTTCATTTTGTGTGAGATCACCACAGTACTCCATTTCAAGCAAGTTGAGATACAGTTTTGTATTTTCCTGTACAAGAAAAGAAACAAACAAACAAACAAAAAGAAATGCAATCAGAACTTGCTGATGTTTTACACGAGGTATTTAACACTGAACATTTATGCACTGAATACAACCCGGAAAATTGACATCGTGAATATATCCCAGAACAGTCAATACAAGCGTTTTGTTTCCACACTGATTTGGTTTGGCACACAAACAGATTGGTGTCGTGCACAGCAAGGCTGGCACACAGCAATCCAAGAGTGCTGCCTACGTGATCAGTTTGGTTTGCCTTGAGATGGGAACACTTCTTAATGTTTACGAGTCCTAAAAGGCAAAACGAAGCAAACCGTACTTCCCATGAAAGAGTTACAACTGCAAATATGGCAACGTCAGTTTAGAGGGACTGGTGTCTCCATGAGGTAACGAAACATCATGTACAGTTACAGTACCTGTCATCATTGTTGCCATATTTTTAGAAGTGGGGGGGGGGGGGGAAAATTATATATATACCATTTTGTTTTTGTTTTAAGTACAGCAAAGAAAGAACACATACTTTGTCGATTTCTATGGCATCTGACAGCACTTTTCTTGCCTTTGGAAGATTTTTCTGCACTTTGAAGAGGTGCCGAGCTAATTTGATGGCATAGAATGACGATTCACTAACTGACTTGGCGTTCCTAACAGCTTCTTCGAGCAGGCGCTCGGCTTCTTCCATGTTGCCATGCCTGCGCTCTAAGCTTACTCTTCGCAAGCGAACCATGGCTAGGCCTAGAATGCACTCTTCAAACGTCTTCAAGATTCTTCTCGCCTCATCGATGTTGCCTAAAAACACCAGGGAACACGATTTAAAATATGACACTTCCAACAGCTTCAAAGAGAATCCTTCCCAGGAGAAGTTAACGTTGCCCTTACCCTGCTGTTCCTCAAAGGCAGCCCACAGCATGTGAACCATCGGTTTCTTAGGAAGGTGTATTGTGCAAGCCCTGCTGTAGACATGCCTCACTCCTTCAATACTATGATTCTCCATGTATTTGGCATACTATAGTTGAAAACAGAGCAGAGATTGAATAATTTTACAGCTTAGATTTGTCTTTAAGTACAGGACAGAAGGATAAAATTCTTTTGTTTAAACCCATTCAGCACCTTTATTGAACCACTAGACTAGTTTCTGTAAGGAAGGACGTAGAGAGGCAACGAAGTTGGCATATGCAGCAGTCAAATCTGGTTGCAAGCAGACCATCTCCTAATGCAACAGATATAGTTATATATGAACAACGTTCGACAAGAGTACAAAAGGTTAGTCACTAGATCAGTGTATGCCATGGGATCAGTGGCAAACCACTTCCCTTACCTTAATCCAGAAGTCCTCATAGAGGGCACATGAAATAACACATCTTTCAAAGAGGACCACAACTCGTTCATGCGTCCCATTTTCTATCTCAAATTCTAAGTACTCTTTCCAGTTTTTTAGCTGAGCTTTCTCCAGAGGTTTCACGTGAAAGTAAGGCCTCTTTATCTGCAACAACCACAGGATGCCAGGTCAGACCACAAACACACATCTAAGCTGATTACAAAATAACCACGCAGCATTCCTAACGGCACCCTGGACGAGCAGGGCTTCAGAAGGGCACTTATTATCTGCTCAAGTAAGTCAAGGAGGGTGATCCCACTGAACTGAGAAACACTGTTGATATCTACAATTCAGCTCACCCAGAAAGCTTTCTGAGTGCAAACGTTCACAGAATTCCAAAAATAAGGAGACAAACAGTACCCTGCAAACCTTTCCATTGCAACGTAACGTCACATTATAAGCAACAACTACTGTGCACAAACATACTGCCCCAATGATCATCACCACACTAAATGAACGCCCCACAAGTCAGGTTCAAATCCTGGCTGAGAATCATGGCAAGGAAAGACAGCACTGATTTGAATTCCACATCAGATATTTAAATTGAGCTGATTATTCCACAAACAGCACGACTGCTAGGCCAGGCTGGATGGGGCAGCCTGACACAGTGGCTGGCAGCTCTGCCTGGGGCAGGGGGTTGGAACCAGGTGATCCTTAAGGTCCCCTCCAACCTACATCGTTCTGATTCTGTGGCTGCACTGTCACTGCTGCCAGCAAGAGCTGGGTTGGACACAGAAAATATAGACAGTGCTCTAAATTAAGCATAGAAAATAGCAAATAATGCTTCCAGAGATTTTTTTTCCCCTCTTCGCATTTCATTTTACTTGATTATTTCTTCCCCAGACTGCAATTCCACCTCAGTATAATCATTCAAGTGTTAAAAGAACTTATCACAATTAAGGAGGCACATTCAATCCCTCCAAGCCACCCAAAATGGAAACTTCATCATCTCTCTGAGGTCCCCACCGAATTCTATGAAACCCAGTGATTTGTTGTCTTATCAATTCAGACACATCACTGCTGCTAAAAACTAAATGTAACGCAGGTCTGAGAGGCCTCCATCACTTATCTGACCTCTGCTGCACAGCTGCCTTATCTCTGCTGTAAAGACATGTTTAAATTCATATTTTACACTCTTTGTAGGTCCAGTGTTGTATCTATAGGTATGAGTTTATGCCTGTAGAGCAGACACGCTCTCTTGGTAGAGCAGGTAGAGATTCTAGCCAGGAATAATACAGAATAACTTGTTTCTAATACATTTTCCAAGACACGTACGCACTCAGAGTGCTCTCTGAAGCTTCAGTGACCTGCAGCTAAAGGTGAGCCAATAACAGCCACATTCACAACCACTCCATGCTGCCCATCAGCACACCTGAGCCTCACTTCATCTCGGGACACTGCGTATCCTTTGCGTGCTTCCAGGACTGACACCCAGTACAAAAGAGATCCTGTAACTGGGAACAGCCCTTCAGGCTGTGGTTCATTCCCTGGGGCTGACTACTTGCTAGGACAGGCTATGGGACCACAGGTTTGAGATCCTTTGGCTTATAGAGCACAGCAAGGAACACAAGAACAGGCCTGAGATCATGTAAGCCATTCAAGAGTCTCTGACCATTCCACCCACGATTCTTGGGCACAATGTACTCTTTGTTGTTCTCTTCTGTCTACCCTCCTCTCAACACTGCAACACAGTAGCACGCTCACCAGAGAAATACTGAGAGCTGAAAAGCTCACACTACTTTGTCAAAAGGACCCAAATTTAATTCTAAAGAGAATACCTTCTCTATTTGCTGTGACTGAATTATTAATTTAATTAACTACTGTTAAAATGTTAGATGGTTACTTCTGGAAAGCCCAAGCTAACTGATTTTAGATGCAAGAATATATTCCAGAAATACACAGGCAGACACGAATGTCTTTTTCCTTGAAGGATATGCCTTCTTTTAAATTCATGAAGGACAGAAGATAGTCATTCAAATTATTGTGTAACACCCCAGATGCACAAAGCAAGACTGAATTACAGAGCCACACAACTGCAGAGGTTGGAAGGGACCTCTGAGGATCACAGAAGTCCAACACCCCTGCCAAGCAGGCTGCAGTACCAGAGCATTACAGAACCGCACAGCTTTTGGTTCGTATTTAAAGGCTGCTCAGTGAAATAGCATCGTGCTATCTTGCCTCTCTCCAAATACTGTCTGAGGCTTTTACAGCCTCAGATGATAGAGTCGACTTCACAAGCTGCTTCTGACAACAGCAGAAAAGCAAAGCGAGATCTTTACTCTGAGAACCACAAGAGTTTAAAGTGTAAGGCCTAACTGCTACTCCAACTCCTAACTCCCAATCTTACGTTCAGAACTCCCACATGCCGCCTCACAAAGAAAAAACAAACTTACCCCTTCTTCAAATGTCCACCTCTTACTGACTTCATGTTCATTGTGATTGAACATTTCCTGATGAATCTCAATGATTCTGTGCCTCATGTTCTCTATTTCAGTGATTAGCTAAAACACAATTGTTCAGAAATGTAACACAAGAAGATGCTGCATCAGATTTGTAAACGCACTTTATGACAACAGTACTACGCATAAATCACAAGTAGCACAGATGCATTAAATGCTGCACAAAACAGCTTGGGGAGGGGAGGAGTATTACCCCGATGATGCCTTGGTTCTTAGTGCAACCCAACTAAAGGTTTTCTACGTGAAGTTTTGGTCTTATCTTAAAGATGAGCTCCATTTCTTTGACACCTACGGAAGTGCTGTTAGAGCATGCTCTACAGACAAAAGCTGTCTGTCTATAGCATGAGGCAAGGAGCGGTGATATGCAAGAGTAAGGGAAGACATCCCGAGGAAAACTCTCTGCATATGTACCTTGGCAGGGTCAGTTATATCTTCAGTACCCGAGGGCAGGTCGTCGCCAGCCGACGCGTCGCCCCCTGCGTGGCCGTTCACAGACGCGAGCTCTCTGCGCAGCTGAATAAACTGCTCAGAAGTCAGAAGGTCTCGAGGCAAGTTGTTCTGGACATGGTCTTTAAACCTAGAAAGAGTTAGAAACACGTGAACGTAGATCTGTCATTTTCTGTTGCCACACTCGGCACAGTCAGGACACGATAAAACCTGGGCAGGCTCTAAATCACTTCACTGATGTAGAACACCACTGAGCATGTGCTTCCAAAAACATACACACAGGACAAACCTTCTTCTGTGTATCAGATGTTCAGAAGTTAAACATTTCAATGAAAAATGAAATCGTTACAAACTTAAATAATGAAAATAGACCACTTACACCTGCAGACAGTAGGAGGAAGACTAGTGTGTAATTTAAGTAGGGCTTCTGGTTCCCTCTTGAAGTCTCCATGCTGATGTAGAGCTCAACTATCCATAACTTAGCTAAGCATTTCTATTTATGCTTAAATAAACTGATGACAGCAAGCTGAGTGGTGCAGTTGATAGGGCAGAATTAAGGGATGCCATCCAGAGGGACCCTGACCAACTCAGAAGGTAGGTCTGTGTGAACCTAATGTAGATCAACAATCAAAGTGCAAGGTTCTGCTCCTGGGTTGGGGAAATCCCAGGTCTATAGACAGACTGGGAGAAGAACCTGAAGGCAGTCCTGCTGAGAAGGACTCCAGGTCCTGAACGTGAGCCAGCAGTGTATCCAACGGTATCCCAGGCTCTGTCAGAAGAGGGGAAGCCAGCAGGGATAGGGAGGGAAATGTCCTCCTCTGCTCTGCCCTCCTGAGGCACCACCTGCAGTACTGTGTCCAGGTCTGGACCCCCAGTACAAGACAGATGTGGAGCTGTTGGAGAGGATGCAGAGGAAGCCCATGAATGATCAGAGGGCTGGAGCACCTCCACTACAAGGACAGGCTGAGGGAGCTGGCACTGCTCAGCCTGGAAAAGAGAAGGCTGTAAGGAGACCCCACTGTGGCCATCCACTGTTTAAAGGGAGATTATAAGCAGGATGGAAGTCAATTTTGTACATGGGCAGATAGTGACAGAACTAAGGGGAATGGTGTAAAGTTAAAGGAAGGGAGATTTAGACTAGATGTCAGCATTAGTTCTCACTGAGAAGCCTGTGAGGAGCTGGCACAGGCTGCCCAGACGGGCTGTGGGTGCCCCATCCCTGGAGGTGTTCAAGGCCAGGCTGGATGGGCCCTGGGCAATCTGATGTAGTACCTGACCCTGTGGCTGGCAACGCTGCTTGTGGCAGGAGGGTTGGAACTCAATGGTACTTGAGGTCCCCTCCAACGCAAGCCATTCTGTGACTATGAAAAGTGTTGTTCTGGCACAAGTGAGCACTGCATGAGGTATCAAGTTTTAAAAAGCTTCCATTCTATGAGAGATTTCATTCTGTGATTCTGCTTTTTCAAAGACTGCCAATTCCAAAGCCTTCCTTTAATTAGCAGAAAAATTCGAGTCCTAATTGCAACCATATTCATAAAACGTGTAGCAGTACTTAAAAATAGCTAGTGAGAATGTATGAATAAACGAAAGTATTTTAAGCTGTTGCTCTGAGCAAACACTTTCACAATACAAGGAAGTAGGTTGGCACGTGCTTAAGAAATTCACAGCACTAGCTACAACTTTGTTTTCCCCTTACCTTTGGAAGTGATGACTGTAGAGTTGTGTTGGAATTCCAAGGATACGATCATATATGGATGTAACTTCCCTCAGGTTTCCCTGCTCATCTTCCCAGTTTATATACATTTCCCACAGTCTGTCAGAACGGAAATCTGTCCCAGCAGCTAAGACTGCATGTTCGTAGGCTCTGAAAAATAATTCAGTTGTTTCTGGATGCAGTGACAGAACAAGGGAGAAAAGTTCAAAGAGTCCTCATTTACTTGCAACCACACTTGTTTACTTAAAGCTTTTCACTGTATCTTCTAGGTACTGACTGTAAGACCTTCAGGAATTGAGAAGGTTCCCATCCACACCTCCTCCTCCACCCCCTCAGCTAAAACACATTCATCTGAGTGCACTACTATACACACGTCCTTCACTTCCTCTGCTTTCAACTTACCCTCGAATAGTACTGTTAGCTTCGGGATCATCAGGGTCCAAGGTGTCTTTTAAGAAGTTTATATAGTGTATCCAAAGATCAACACTAAGAGGAATAGCCTGAAGCCCTCGGCGATAAACCTATGAAGAGAACGTGAACTGTACTTCAAATACTTAACGGTGTCCTAATAGAGAGGCAACACTGTGTTATCCGGTGAACCTTAGAAATACTAATTACTGGAATTTTGTTTAAATAATCTACCATTACCATTCGGGTGGAGGTTGGATAGAACATGGCAATGTTCTGATCTCCACGTGCAGAGTCTTGATCTTCAAAGCGCAGCGGTCCCTGCATTCTGACCAGGTTGTGTGGGCAGGCTTTGGGGTATAGACCATAGGGCACAGACCCATTAGATCATCATTGACAGCGTCTGACCAAAAATGCAATAAGATGTAGCAATTGTGACCAGCAAACCAACTATATTGCTTTGAAAATGAGTAATAAATGTAAGTGAGAGAAAAGCCCTGCCCTACTTGTTAAGCTGCAGTGTAATACAGAGGCTTGCACTGCAAAGCTTGACAAACTGTAGAGGTTTAACGCACCTGCCAACAAAGAGAGAAAACATTAGCTACAAATGCCACAGAAGTGACAAGTGCAAACAAAATCCCTACAAACCTGACCATTCATGGCAGGTTCTGGCAGCCAAATGACTTGTGGTAGGTCAGTCATTATTTGGCTAACAGGATCAATGGCAACAGCTTCATCCAGCTACCTACATACCTCATCGGACTGCTTAATGTTGTCGTGTCGCTTTTCTAGGTCTGCATACTTCTTCCAGTACCCATAGCAATATGGATAGTGCGTGAAAAACTTGTCAAATGCTTTCCTGGCAGCTGGCAAGTGGTTCTGTGAAGTACATAATAAAAGGTGAGACCTCCAACGCAAAGCTTGAAGAACAAAACAAGCATCTAACTAGTATCTTATCCTGGCATCACGATACACCTAATGCAGCAAGGCCACCCCAAAGACTGACCAAGAGAAGTCTAAGATCAGGACAAATGTACAACAGAGCTTCCCCAGAAACCTTTCCCAGCCACAAAATCCGCAGTTCAGAGACCTGCTCAGACAGAACGACTTGGACATTACAGCCACGCACAACTTGTGCGTGAGTGTGAATTTACACAGGCTCAACAAGCAACAAGATCAACTTCTGTTTTCACATATCGTGCTGCAAGAAGTCCCACAGCTTATCTGCATCTCATGAGAAATGGCACTGGTCCTTGTTTGTCACGGTGCACGACGCTAAGAAGGACCAAACCATACCATGGCAGGTTACACACAGCTTATTCTGACTAAAAACTGAGAGGGGTGTTACAAAAGTCAAGCACAATCAGTGTGGTTTCAGGGAATGCTGAACATGCCCCAGTGCACTGCATTCAAAACGCTTGCAAGAACTTCCTGTTCACGTTACAGCTGATTATATACTACCAAAAACCAAGTGCAAAGAGCTCTCTCTAGTAATGCACAAGTTTCAGCAGATATTTTCGCCTTCAGAAGCTGGAACAAAGTTCTTGCAAGAGTAAAAAAAAACAAAAAGCAGAACATGTTATTCCTGTTTTCAAATTAGTTACTGTTTCAGTATCATCTTAAAAATTGCTGTTCTTATTTTATGATCTCAACAGCCATCCTCAAACAGTGCACGAGAAAGCCTGCTGTACAGTGCTGATTTGTTACTGGGAGATCTATTAAGTTAGTCTGTTTGGGTTACCTCTGGAAGGCCACGGGAGAAGGGGGCACATACGAACCTCTTGCTCTACGTACTGTAGTAGATAGACCCATCCTGTGAAATCCTGGGGATTGTCTTCTACTACCTTCCAGAACTTGTCAAAATCCAGAGGGAAGCCAGCCTCAAGATCTGATGTCTGTAAACTCCCAATATTCGGAATTTCACCCTCTTCCTGCGTGTTGTCTTCGTTCAAGTCAGGGGAGCTATCAGGTGACTGCTCCATCTCAGTTACACTCATGATTTCTGTGCTGAAGTCCATATGCTGCTCTTCTGTCGTGGTTTCAGCGCCATTGCCAGTGCTGTCATTGCTTACGGTCGTTGCTGCTGCTGTCTTCTCCTCCTCCGTACTGTCTGAGTTCTGCAAAGTTGAGTTTTCCATGCTGTCCTACGGAAATAAAAACATTTAATGTTTAAGCAGTGGAGATTCAAGTACAACTTGGCTGGGAAATACCGGCCCGTGCAGTCATGAATCCAACTACAGTAGTTCAGGAAGCAGTGGTAAGAGCTGTAAGTGCTCCCACTGAAGGGAGGGGGTGGGGGAACCATTCCTTCCACCAGATATTACTGACAGCAGAAAGCTGCCTGTTGGCTCTAACTGCTGCATAGCACACGTGGGTCAGGCTGCAAATCAAGAACTGTCTTATACAGAGATTCAGCCACTCTGTTATGCTGGAAGCAATGAATTCAAAACCATCTCCCTCTGGTTCTCATGAAACAGTGCAGAAGGCCCAGAAAAGACTAAAAAGCTCAGAAAAAAATCGTGGCTTTACCTCAACAACCCGAGGACAGTTTCTGGTCTAAAAGACCCTTCCACAACCACACTGAAGGATGTATCACTTGAGCCTAATTTTTCCAGTTCTCAACCATTCCAGAGTCCCCCCAGCGCTCCCTGCACTCCTGTCCTCCATCACAAACCTTCACCACCTCCAGCTGCTTCTATCAGCCCCATCCACGGTGGAAAAGCGTCAGTATCAGTATCACTTTAACATGCGGACACAAACGAGTCCTGGTGGATTTCCCAAGCAATTATCACAAGTGCCTATCAAGGTATAAAAGTGAGCGAATAACAGATTTCCTGGATGAGCCTGGTGGTAGTTCAAGTAAAGAAACTGGTTAACATTTATTCACTACAGCAGAACTGTCCTACTGAGTACAGATCAGCATCTCCTGGCAAAATGAATCTGTGTGTTTTCCAGGAGAAAAACAACGTTGGTAACACAGCGACGCTTCTCACTGTTGCTAAGCAGTGCTGCACAGAGCCACGGCCACTCCAGCCTGTCAGCAACGGCTGCTGGGGGGACCCCAGGAGCTGGAATCTGGACAGCTTGCTTAAAGGGATATTGCAGAGCATTTTTATGGAAGAGTAAGGAGAGTTTTGAGGGGGATGAGAGCTCACCTCACTGTTTTCCACGCACTGGTGAGGGACAAGGAACTGCTTGTGCATTGCTTGCTGTAAGCATTTATTGAAACAGTCATAACCATTTTCTTTTCTCAGTGAAGTTTTATCTCAACCTACAAATTCTACTTTTTCTCCCCTCTGAGAGAGGAGGGGCGCAAGCAAACAGCTGCACGCTGCTCAGCCACGTGCTGGGTTAAGCCACAGCTCTATGCTAAGGGTGCCCTCGCTGCCTGAACCAGCCCAGATGATAACCTCACAGAGAACAGAACTGCTACGACTCACACGAAACCCAGGTGGCTGCTGCTGCTTCTCCCTGCCCTCAGGACAGACTCCAGCTGCATCCCACTCGTTACTTTGATCCCATTGCCCAACATTTCCCTGCCCACTTTCAGCCCCTGCCAAGCTCTGTAAGCCACCAGGGTGGGAACCCCTGAGCCAGGCTCTCAGTTCCAGCCACACCAACCCCAGGCAATGTAATATCCACACAGAGAACAATGGCTCCTCACTGAGAACGTATTTTGGAAGGAGTGTGAAGTTCAAGCCCTTAGATAAGGCTGCCATCCTCAAGCACACCACTGCTTCTCTCTCCTTACAAAGAAAGACGGCAAATTATCAACAAATACAAAAATAGTCCCACCCCCACTTCTTATCTCCAGAATTCTTAAGCCACCAATAACAGAACGGAAACATTTTTTGGCAAAGGAAAAGTGCCTGTTCCCTATCTCCACTGCCTGAGCTAACAGCTGACGTTTGCTGAGCAGCTCACGGTGCCACGTGACTCTGAGGTGCTTCCAAAAGGTCCACGTGGACCAAATTTGTAAGTTTCCTAAGAGCTGCTTCAAAGAAGGAACTGTCCCAGTTCTCTTCTGGACACACCACCTGGCAATCATAAAAGCACAACTTCTTTCCTCTGTGGAGAAGTACTCATAAATGTGTATCTATGTGACAACCGAAATCCAGCAGCCATGTCCTGACCACGCTGAGCACTTTGCTGCCCTTCCTCTCCCAGCACCCAAACTCAGCTTCTTTGGAGAGCATCAGAGATGCCTTCGATATAAACCACGTTTATTCTAAAATGATTATATTGAAAATTAAAATAAGCAAAGCAACCTCACTACGCCTTCACCAGCACAAGGCATGGGCCAGATGTGAGGCAGTTAAGGACAGCTGCCACCACTGTTCGCAGCTTGCCCCTGTGAGGCTTATGGAACAGGGATGGGTACACAAACAGCAGTCCTGACGTTGAGCAGCAGTGATAATGCTGGAAAGGACACGTACTGCTCTAAGACACGAGGAGCCTAACAGAGCTGTCTGTGCGCACGCAGCAATTTCAACATCTCATTTTTTCTAGAGATGTGGTGGACGCTCCAACTCTAAACTCCTCCAACTCCTGCCATACCCTCAGGCTGGGAGAGAGAAGAGGAAGAAGGCAAAAAGGAAAGGAGCAGCGCAGGGCAGAGCCATACAGTCACTGCGGTGGGGAAAGGCCCCAGAGGTCCCCAAGGCCACCCACCCCCCTCAGCACATCCCCTGCTCCAGGGACGGTGAGCACCACTCCCAAAGCGGTGCACTCTTGTGGAGCAGAAATCCTTCCAACAATCCACAGCCGCACAGCAGAGCGGCTTCGTTCCTGCACTTTTTACATCTCCCAGACTACGTACGGAAGTACTAGGGATAAGAGCACACACCGCTTTGGAATCACCCACGTCTCATCCGCTTTATGCCCGCGGCGTGGCTGTGCCTTAGGGCGCTTAGGGCCCGGGCAGTCCCTGCCGCAGGTGAGCGCGGTGCCGGCCGAGCACACGCTGCCGAACGCAAAGCACGGGGCCGCTCGCGCTCTATTACGTCGCAGCCCAACGGTTCGCACGAAGCGCCTCCGCCCCTCCCGCGGCCGTTGAGTCCCGAAGCGCCCGGCTGAGGGCCCCCGCCCGCGGCCCAACCCCGGGGAGCGGCTGCCCCCTCCGGATCCGCACCGCAAGGCCCTCCCCGCGCCGCGCCGGTAGGCCAGGCCGCGCCGGTAGGCCAGGCTAGGCCAAACTAGGCCAGCTCGGGCCGCCGGGCCGGGGAGGCGCACCCGGCCGGCCCCACGGCGCTGCCCGACCTCACGGCCGGGGACGGCAGCCCGGCGTCCCCTCAGCGCTCCCCGGGCCCGGCGCGCACCCACCTCCGCGGGGCCGAGCAGCGCAGCCTCCTCGCGTAGCGCCTCAGAGAAGAGCGCGGGCCGCGCCTGCGCACTGCGTTATGCGCCTGCGCCGCGCGTGCGCACTGCGTTGTGCGCGTGCGCGCTGAGCACGGCGTCCGCCCGCCCGCAAAATGGCGGCGCTCCCTTCCCCCTCCCGCCTCCTCCCACCCCCCCCCCCCCAACGCTGAGGCGAGGAGGCGGCGGTTACAGAAATAAATCCGTTTATTCTCGTCGGTTCCCGTGTAAAACGCACGCGGCGCCGGCAGCGGGGCCCCGCGCTGGCCGAAGGACGCGGAAACGGGAGCTTGCCACGGCCCTGCTTCTGCTCAGCCCGCGGGCGGCCGGCTGCAGCCACGGCGCGATAATACTGCACGGGGTAGGGGGGGTAAACAGGAACGCGTGTATTTCACCGCTGCCACACCGAAGCCCGCGTTGTGGAGGCGGTGTGGGCCCCGCCGCGGCTCCTTGCCGCGTCCCAGCGCTGCGTGAGGGCAGCAGCGCAGCACTCAGGGCTGTCCCGCAGTCTCCATCCGCCCCATCTGTCAGCCCCGTGTCTGCGGTTCGCAGGCGGACTCCAGGAACTCCTCCAAACTGCTCCTGATGTGCGGTGGCTGAGCCGCGGCGTGAGCGAGCAGGCTCGGGCCCATCTGTGCAAAAAGTGCTTTGGATAGTTTGGCTGTGGCCGCGCGGATGTTTCCTCCCGCTCCAGGCACCGAGCCGCTGCTGGTCATGGTGCCCAGCAGGTGCCACAGGACGGCTAAAACCTTCTGCTCTACTGCGTGAGGCTTCCGCGGGTACAGCTCCACTACGAGATCTGCAAGAACGAGAGTGGTTATGGAGCACTACAGCGTACAACTCAGAAACGATGCCCCGCTCTGGGAGATGTGTGGAAGTACGAATGTCAGATCATCTTTTCACAGGAAAGGAACGCAGTGCACAGAAGCCGTCCATCTTTTGCTGCAGCGAAAGTCCAATAAGAGTTACCAGCTTTCCCTACAAACATCCCTTCTGTTCTCCCTCAGGTGAAGGGCCTGGAGAATATGTCCTATGAGGAAGGACTGGGGCTGTTGGGTCTGGGGAGGAGGAGGCTGAGGGGAGATCTCACTGCTCCCTTCAAATACATGAAAGGTGCTCACAGTGAGAGCAAGGTTGGTCTCTTCTCACCGGCGACAGTGACAGGGCAAGGGGACACGGATTCAAGTTGCACCAGGAGAGGTTCAAGTTGGATATCAGGAAACACTTCTTTACAGAAAGGGTTGTTAAACACTGGAAGAGGCTCCACAGGGAGGTGGTGGAGTCACCATCCCTGGGTGTGTTTAAAATCCACCTGGATAAGGCGCTCAGGGACGTGGTTTAGCAGTGGGTTGTTAAGAGTTGGGGCAGCATGGTCAGGCTGTGGTTGGACTTGATGATCCTGAAGGTCTTTTCCAACCTGAGCAATTCTATTCTCAATAATAATCTTTTCTTCTGTCAGTACTAGCTTCAGTGTGCATTGTAAGGGGATAAAATCTGACAACTGGTATACTATTAATGCTCACAGTACACTGTGGCAGATACGCAACCACCTCATCCTACAAGGAGTTTGTGTAGTTAGGATGGTGAACAAACAAACAGAAGTGTGCAGAGCAAAGCAGCACCTTACCAGCAAGTTTTTCTGTGATGTCTTGTTTTGCTTTTCCATTTACAAATTGGACTTTTGTGCAGAATGGCTGCAGAAGCAAATAGCTGTCTAAATTCAAAGAACAAAACACATTAAGAATTGTAAACAGAAAATTAAACCCTCCTGAAATAAACACAATATTAAAAAGAAAAAACAAACTAAGAATCTTACCTAGGATGCATTAACCCCAAGAATAGAAGTAATTTATTAAGGGAATATAAGCACAAAGGGTTAATCTTAACAAGCCCTAATTCCACCCAGAGTCTGGTAAGACGTAGCATTTTCATTTACTGGAAGTAGTAACTTTCTGCTCCAAAGCCGTCACACTTGAGGAATGAAAACAGTTGTACCATATGCAAACCCCAAGAGTCTAGTTCTTTGACCTGCTTAAGAGCTTCAGTATTCTGACACACTTCTGGGTGATGACAGACCTGCTATGCAAACATAACAAACCCACCTACACAGCATGGACGAGTCTAGCTATCTGTATTTCTGTATGGAAATACTACAGTGACTTGCATGAGAATAAAAGCAATGATGCATTACACAAGGCGACAACTGAATGGAAATTACTGGAAAGAGCAGCTCTTTACATTTAAAACGTAACACGATTAAAACTCTTTAAAGTTAAGAGGAAGTAAATTACCTAAGTGCTGAAACAGAGCTTGAATAACATCCGTTGCAGCTGCGTAGATCCCTGGATTTTTGGAGTTGAGGTTGTTGTCTACCATGGCAGGAACTAACATGTTGATAACTGGTGATAAATTGTCTTTCAGCAATGGGATCATCTTGTGCATCGTCTCCAAAGCAACCTGATTGACTTTGCTGTTTGAGTCGTGTAAGCGAGACTTGAAAGCATCGAAGATCTGAAAACATATCCAGACAACATTCATCTGAATTCATAAATATTTGAGGCGCATATTACATTTCTTGCTTTTTTTGTTACACTTCCATTGTTCACCGTAGCAAAAGATGGCTCTGATATGCAAATACTTGGGGTTATTTCTTTAGCTAGCAGACCAACACTCGCAATTTATTTTTTATCCTGAATTTTATCTGAATTTCCAGCCCTGCTCTACAATGTACCAGAAGTAAAGCAACCGTCTGTAACTTTCAGGATGACTGAGATTTTTGCAAGCAGAGATGTTTAACAAGACGTAGCTATACTTCACAAAAAGAATGCCCAGCAGTATCTCTGAAACGTGTTTAACTTCTGTCTCCTATAGCACAGTGACGTGCTATTACAGTAATTATTACATAAGCCCTACTATTATGACCCCTAAGCATTATTATAAGATATACAATGAGATGCTAAAACGTGTAGCTTTAGTAGCTTAGTGGGTAGGGATGGTGGTAGGAGGATGGTTGGACTAGATAATCTTGTAAGTCCTTTCCAGCCTAATGTATCTATGGATCTATGTGGGTTTTTTTGCCTTTCAGATGCATTAGGAGTAGGTATCCTTCACAGAAAAGACCTAGTCTGCATTGTTAAAGGTCCATCTCGTTTTCATTCTGTTGGCAGGTCACAACTGTTGGACCTCACCACAGCATTTCTCTCCTAAAGAAACTCTTTCCTTACTGGAAAGGAGACTTACCCTAAGCTGCTATGTCACAGTAAAGACCCTTCTCCGCTTTCTCCAGGATAAACAAAGCTAACAAAACCTGCAACTATCTCTGACAGTGTCTCACATCTTGATTTGTCCTTCCTGCTTTGTCTGGAACCTGTTCCTACTTTGGTATTTTCTCAGCAGTGCCATGAAAGACTGCACACAGTATTCAGGAAATACTTCTGCCCACGTGAAAGCTTCCAATTTCCTCCTCCCACTTATTTGCAGCTTACATCTCTCCTCTTAAAGCACACCCGACCCATCCCTCGGGGTTTTCCCGTTAATCAGATACTCTCATTGCAAGAAGCAGCCATGATTTTTAGCAGAAAATCCTGTGACGCAGTGTTAAAAGCCTTTTAATTGCAAAGCTTTCATACACTCACCTTCACAATGTTCACAACAACAAAGTCTTGATTGTTCTCCGTATCTGATAACAGTTGCTTAATTCCATTTATTCGATCACGGAAGTCTTTTGCGTTCAATAAACCTACGATGTCCTTCACGTATTCTTCACTTTCCAGGGAGTTACGAGGAACTGGTTTCCTACTGACTTCACGTGCTTCTGTAGTCTCTCTGTGGAAAAGGAAGAAGTTGGTCAGCAAACACGTCAGCAAGCTGAAATAAGTCTTTAGTCTTAGGCATTCCCCTTCCACATAAGGGCAAATATAAAAGCAAACAGAAAATCTTATCAAGCCTGGAATTAATTATTCTGATGGTGCTTGAAAGGAATCTGTTCCTGAGAGATACACCCTAAACCTGGAGGCAGTGACAGACCCTGGGAGCTCCATACTCTCATGTGCAGATGTTTTGGTCTGGCTTGAGTTCCTTGTGCTTTTATTTTTTCCTTTTCAGATCAATATTAGGAGCCAAAGCTGAAAACCAGAAATGGACGGAGTATGGTGTAAAATCTTCAGCATTCCCAGTTAGAATCTAACTACTTAGTGCTCAAGGGCACAAACAGACCATTTTTACTGACCATTTTCCCTTCCCATCATGAGATTATTCTCCTAGACGTCAGTTACCAACAGGATAAAGTACTCAGGAAGATCATTACCTGTCAGTGATGTTGAGAGCGTCTCTGGAAGTAGACGATGACCTCGAATGTCCAACACTACCAGTATGAGAACGTCTTCCTTTTGCTGAGGGTGTGTCTAATGGCATCTCTCCCAAACCCTGCACAAAGATGAAACTACTTATTAGGTTGGTGGGTACGTTCTGCAGCGCTGGAGACTCTTTAAAGGCAAGTCTAAGTGCCATGCAAAGCACAGCAGCAAAGTACAGTGGATCCAGTGTGTCTGCAAGGATCACAGGCATGCACAACAGGTCAGGTAACAATCATTGCATTCATTTCATTGTCTGTCTTCATTTGAATACACTCCTCCCATTCTCTGTAGGTTCAGTGTCTAGACCTAAAGACCACCAGTACAAGTTTATGTTCCCCACCTGTTAAACAAGGTTTTCTACACACCTTTTGACGTAGATTGTTAACAAACTCCTTAATGTAAGGCAGATCCTTGGCTGGCACATACTTTTCAAGTGTTTTATCAAAATCAGGATGAGTCATCATGCAGAAAAGCATCTTTCGACCATAATACCTGCAGGACAAAACACCACGACACGTGCACCTGTGAGCACTGATCTTCTCAAACGTAACTTCAAAACAGAAAAGTGCAAAAAGATCACTATCTATCTGTGCAACCACACACCCTTTCATCTTCCCTGAAAGAAACTCTGGTCATTATCTGATCAACAGCTGAGCAAACTGAAGAATGACAACAATCTTCCACTGAGTGTTCAAGTACTGGCTGCACTGAGCTGGGGTGGTCCAGCTGTGGCAGTCAGCATGGATCCCAGTGCTCAGATTCCCAGCATGGCCTGGGTAGGGCACACAGACAGAGGAGTACGTGCACGGATGCCCTCTCCTTCCTGCAGCCATGCGAGCACAGCTGCAGGAGATGTTTGGGTAATTCCCATCACTCTTTATCTTAACGGTCATCAACCACTGTGGAGGAACATGCGCTGAGCTACGCAGGCATTTCAGCCATGTCTAGTGTGCTTAGCTTAACTGCTGGCGTTACTCACCTTGTTTGCTGTGAGCTATCCAGTGCAAACCTGGCGATGGCAGGGAAAGTCCTATCAGTGACACCTTTGGTTCCAGACAGTATCCACTCTGGTCCCATACGTTCTACAATATCTGACATGTGCTGGGCTGTGCATCTTCTCACCGCCGTATGCAGATGGCTAAAGAGAACACCACAGCTTAGTAAGAGCCCATCACAGCAGCTAACTAATAGAATTTATGCACCCTACAGGCATGGTGTACAACTACACTCTTATTCTTCAGCATCATCTACAACGAGCATACTGCTGGCATGCAGATACCTATCCTGGCTTTACAGAAAAGACAGAGACTGGCAGCTTTATTTAACAGGATAATCCGCTGGAATAAGTATCACTGCATTCACTCAGAATCCCAAAAAGAAGGGAAAAAGAAAAGCAATGTCCTGCTTGTGAGAGGACAGCTGCAGCCTCTCATTCCTTTACAGAGCAGTTTTTGAATTACTAAAGATGGTCAATTTTCTTCTGTGAGAATTTCTTTTCCAATTTTCCTACAAATGTTTGTGAAATATCTTAGGAAGCTTGACACTACACATTCTTTCCACGAGCTTTATGTAAAACAAGCCCCCACGTTCAGACAGAAATCCCCTATCGTTTATATTGACTTAAAATCAAACAAAGCAATATTGAATGGACTCTAAAAGCCGTGCAGAAGCCTGTTTTCTTTAACGCAGAGGACGTTACATTCTTATGCTGGTAAAAGTCAGAAAGACTGGAATGAATGCTCAAACTTGTGCAGCAAACTCATCTTGTATACAGACCCTGCAGTACCCACTTGATCCTACGTGTTCACATTGTGCAATTCTGCAGATTTGGAGCGTTACTGTTTTCCAATTTTAATTCCATCACTGTTTTACTGCACAGTAAATGAGGCACCACTATGGCTTATCTTCCCCAAGGAACACCAGGTCCAGGGGAAGGAGCTAAGGAAATGAGCAGACTTGCTATCCACACTACTGGCTTCCCCAGCTTCTCAGCCTGACACAGCCATCCCACACTCTTCACGAACGACTCTTCCTGTTTCAGGGAATTTTGTACCAGGAATTGTACCAGGAATACCACAGCCTCATTGGAATTAAAGGCATCTTGAGGTTATACTGCACAAAGCACCTTCACCTGGCACAAACACAGCTAGCAGGGTCTGTTAAAGCTGAACACGTTGCAACTCCAGATGGAGCTCAGGTTGCACTGAGTTCTGTGCTAACACAGCTATGGTATGAGCTACTCCCTGGCTCTGTAGCTCAGTACTAGAGTTCAGTACCTGCAGCCATGTCTGTACAGCAGCCCCAGCGTTCATGAGCTGGGAGAAGGGGAACAGACACAGCCTATCTATCTCCTACTGGTGAGAAAGCAACAGCTGTGAGGCTTAACGACTCCACACTAAGTACAACAAAGTCCCTATTCTCTACAAGTGCCCGCTGCTCGTCCAGAACAGTAGGAAACTGCATCCTATGCATATCAGCTCCTGCAATTAAGCAATATTCATACAGGTAAGTAATGTGGTTTTGAAATGTCTTGCTCTGGAAGTGTGACCGTGAACTGAGAATCTGCTGAGTGAGGTGAGTTGGCAGCAGCCTCCGGTGTCTTTAGAGCAGTATCTCATAAAAGCAAACAATGCTTTTGATTGCTCTCGTTGGTAAAGCTAAAGCCAGTTTTGTAGGTGCTGAAGACTCAGCACATAGGCTGCCAGTGTGATACTTATGATCACAGTAGGCTTGAAACAGAAAATGGGTAAATTTTAAAAGGCTTTACGAGTTCTACACAAAATCACACCTGTGAATCTGAATAGTGATGTGGTGAATACAAAAAGAGTACAAAATGGATTTAGAAAATACATAATTTCTGTCATCAGGCAGTTGTGCCAAACACAACCGTTCCATTTTGCAGTGACGACGCATCCCATCTTCCTTCCAGACTCCCACGTGGGGAGTTAATTCTCACATTCACTGTTACTGCCCATGGAGCTTCAGGTGTGCCATGCAGGCTTTGGTGCCAATAGGGCCAGAGTTTCCTGAAGCCAGGATTGGAGAATGTGAAACTCACAGTGATGCGCCGTGCACCAAACGCACACTGTACTCTGTGATTTACTCACAGAACTGTAGGGGTTGGAAGGGACCTCTAGAGATCACCGAGTTCAACCCCCCTGCCCAGAAACAAAATAAGAAACAAAGCATTCTGAATTGAAACTAACTCTCATGGCTTCTAGCTATGCAGCAAAACTATGGACTGATATATAATGGAGCTATAATATTTAATGGAAAGGCTAGGTTACAAGAAATTCATGTCTAAGTGATGACAGACACACAGCAGATTAAACACAAGTAGGTATAAAGCTAACACACCGAAATACCTAAAGGTATTTCAACAATGGCTCGGTCAAGTCTTGACATTGCAGGAAATGAGGATATAAAAGAACAGAACAGCATACTTAACAGGTAGGGTGAAAGACAAGAATATAACTTCTGCTACAGATTGAAGTGAGCTAGAGATCAGAATCACAAACCATGGAACCAGAAATGGAAGCTTGTCATATCTGAGAGGTAGTCAAGAAAATAAAGGCCGCCACCACTGCAAAGGAAATTAAACGCAGACAGAAAAAGACTATTAAGCAGCAATGTATAGAGAACAACATGAAATCAGCCAAGATGATTGCAGGTAGAGAACTGTTAAGTTGTAGATCGCTTTTCTAAAGAGAAAGTAATGCTGGAGAAATCAGCAGCCCACTTTTTAGGTAATGCAAAAAAAAGTAATGGAGGGAATTACATTTTACATTTACACCAACAAATGATGCCCTGGCAGAAGCTTTGCACAGCTGACTTATCGTACTTCCCATTTGCTGCCTATTTTGACTTCTTTTTAATGGTTATATTTGATACACTTAATCTATTCACGAGTTAGTTCTTTATAAAGTCTTTGTAAGAATTACCTTTGCCCTCCATTTATAAGAGAACAAAGTGCACGTGCTGGAGTCACATTATTAACCATAGCCTTCAGTGCTTTGTCTACCTCTTCCCTTATAAATGTGTTGGATTCACCAGCTTTGTGCAAAAGGACTTTTACTGTATTATCTAGTTCTTGATCCATGCTTTTTCTCAGGTAGGTGAACAAATCCCCTAAACAGACCACAGCAGCTCGAGAAACACCTGAGCGTAAATTCTTGACCTGCACACAGGAAAAACCCAAACAAACAATGAATAATGTTTACAAAATAAACGTAAAAATAAGAAAAGCTTCACGTTTCCCTTTCTAAGTAACTTCAAAAGCAAATACATTTCTAACTTGATTCACAATGTGTGAGAATTAAAATACATGCACTCAGAAATGTTACAGTTACGCTGTACATCTTTCAGTCCTTGAGCAAATCAAATAAGCTGTCGGTATCTGATGTATGAGCTGCTTTGCTGAGCTATACGCTCATCCTTTTGAGACAGAGGAAACCTAATCATAGATGAACGTACCATTTCACTCCAGTGCATCTCAGGACTATAAAGTACATATACACAGATACACACAGTCAGTGAAATATTCTGCTACTAAAATTTAACCTCTTGAGCCACAGCCAAACTCGTTTCGTGGAGCTTCCCAGTCAGGACAGCTGCGTGGTATGCAGACAGACATCTAACAAAGTTCAGACCTTCGATCTTCTTCTCCCTGTGCAAAGAGAAGGTTTAAACTCAAAACACTCACAAGCATCTCACAAAAGAAATGAAACAAGAACTCAGAAGAACCAAGGTACATTGTAGAATAAAGCAAGGACACACAATGTGCAATGTTCTCTAAAGGTGATGCCTTGTCTCTGATGTGGCAGTATGTCCATTTTCACGCACTCATCTCTGTCTGCTGCTCGCAGTAGTGCCACCGTAGCCCCATTACAACACTCAGAGAATTGGTGAAGCTTCGTAGTTCACAAAAAATAACAAGACGGTATTGTAAACATCTCTGAAAGTTTAAATATGAGGCCTCTATTTACAGCACTGAAGTTACATTCATTAATTTCACAGAATCCTTAGAGCTGGAAGAGATTCTTAAGGGCCATCTAGTCCAACTGTCCCGCAATGCACCACAGCTAGACCAGGAGTCAATAGCTGGTTTAATTTAGGTTTGGACTACAATAAATTGTTCTCATGTATCACTTGTCATCATTTCTTGCATTTGATGCTACTGTCATCTTATCCTGCTTCAGCAGGAGGTCGGACTCGATCTCTAGAGGTCCCTTCCAACCCCTTCAGTTCTGTGATTCTGTGATCTCTCAATGCTTTTAAAAGCAGATGTTCAAAACAAAAGCCTTACACAGTACACCTGGTTGCAGGTAAGAAGTCTGCACGTACCAGTCGTCGTCAGCTAGCAGTGCCAGGGCTTCGGTCAGGGCCGCCTCCGGCTTTGCAAAGGGCTCTAGTTCTGATGGATCCATTACCTCAGGGCTGTGAGTGACCGATGGGGTGCGGTCTTTGTAGCGCCCTCGCGGCCCAAGAGGAATTTCATCTGAAAAGTCAGGAACCCTATCAAACACACCGTGCAATCGCAATGGGACTATTCGTCCAGGAAACAGACCTCAAGATTTTTGTATTTAGATTGCTGCTACGAAGGGACCAAGTTTCACACAGACAGTTGTCCCAGTCACGCCCTCAATCATTCAGTAGCTGTGAATCAATTACTCTGCATACAGCTATCACCTCCAGAAGTCCTGAACATGAATGCAGTAGTCATTTTTCTAGATGTAAAAGCAGATGCACAACGTGCTAAAGCGCAGCACGGCAAGACAACAGAGCAGAATTTAGAGTCACTTGAGAAACCCTGACCTTTGTCAGCAACAGGAGTCTGTTCCAAAGAGGTCTCTGCTGTATATTTTAAAGGCATCTCAGTGACGAGATGTTCCCAGAAATGTTTTCCTTGGAGGGAGAAGGAGTTGGAAGAGAGTCCATTTGCCATTAATATCTCGTATCGTTGAAGCTGCTGAGCGAAAAAACCCCTCACAAGGTGCAAACATCTCACTAACAAATTCTAGATGAAAATAGTTTCCAAGGAGAGGGATCAACTCCAACCTCCCTCACAACTGCTCCCAACACAGTCATGTCCCAAAGTGTCCCGGACAATGCATTGTACAAACAAGTCGTACTAACCCCAGCTGCACTCTGGAAACGTGCCACTCCACATCCCCAGAAATTTTAACTGTCTTTGTATGTGGTGTAATGCAAGAGCTTACCAGAATCGTGCAGGGCCGAACATTTTGTCTTCTTCAAACTGGACGTTCTTCTTAACGAAGGATTCGGGCCAACGTTTTCTAATGACAGTGACACACTTCTTGACGGTGCCAGTATATCCCCACAGAGATTTAACTCTAGAAAATAAATGTCAAAATGACAACAACAGCAATTCAGCAGAAGGAAAAAAACTACTGCTCCCAATCCTCGTTTGTTTCTGAAGTCTTTCTTAACTACAGTAATTCAAATGTTTCCCGTGAGTGCTTTACTCTGTACTGTTTGCAGTCTAACGCAAATGACTCAAGAACAACCTGTACAGAATTCATTCCAGAGATACCTGATGTCATGCTGAGCAGTCATCATTTCTAGTGATTAGCAGAGAACTTTAATTCCAACTTCAGCAGCGTTTAACAGAAGATTATCTGTGTAATACAAAAACCAGTGCTCACTGTCGGTTGTCGCGTTGTCCGCTTCATTCAGGTTCAGCCTTTCCCAGGGACTTCTTCCCTTTTCTTCAAGGCCTTTGCCCTCCTGATATTCTTTGCGACTTTGTTCTTTCCTTTCCTTTTTCTTCTGCCTCATCTTATCCTGGGCAGATTTTGACATGGTCACTTTTATCTACGGAAAGTAACAAAGATATTGTGATACCAAATCTAACAGAAAGCACAGCCACCCAACAACGTGTGAGGTTCCTAAGGAAAACTCTGCCATTTCCCTGTTGTGTTGTTTCCTAACATGTTTCCTAATAACGTTTCCCTGTAACCAGCATACATTCTGGGCTAACCCACAGTGAAACCCACAGGCCTTTAAAAGCAGTGGTGTTCAGCAGTGCAATCTGATGCCTGCCTCTTACATCCTTACGTTGCTTACAGTTCCCCAAGAAAACTTTCTATCTCCACTCCACCACGCAGCCCTCCTCTCAGAGCATTCGTGTGACATGGAAACTTCCAGCACTGCCATTTGCCATTACAAAGCACCCAGGTGCTGGGGCTGTGCACGTGCAGAGCCCCACGCTGCACTAACACAGATGTGCTCACTCCATCAGCCCTCAGAGTCAGGCAGGAAACCATTTTTCCTCACTCGCTGTACCCCCAGTGGTTACAGAGTCACTTACACAGAAAAAACCACGTTGTAGGGAGTAACTGACACAGAACAGCAAATACGCAGTTCAGAGCTGTGCTCCAGCCCCAGCACAGCCCTGAAAATGGGTCCCAAATCCATTACTGAACTACCAGCAAATGTTAAAAGATCACACATTCACTTAATTTGGTACCATCAGCACTGGTAATTGGTGGTGCCTGTTTGAGATGCAAACACAAGTTCCCTCTGGACCACGCCAAGAAGATGAAATTTATTACCTATGCTGCTCACAATCAACAAATGCTCCCACACTGCTGCGTTATTTAAACTGCACAGACACTGCAGGAAGTCACAGCACACACAACTGTAACCCTATGTTTATGTAACAACTGTTAGAAGAGTAACATTGACTAATAAGGAAGTCCTTCCAGGTCTGATGTAACATCCTGCAAGCATCACAAGATAAGGACTGTTTGCAAAATAAGCAGTCAGAGCCACAGTGCACACAGCCAACCACGTGCTCACCAACGCACTGTCTTTGTTGATGCAGCTTCAGTCTTCACCTCACAATGGAACTCCACAAATAACATAAACAAAAGGATTTGTATTCTATTGCAAGTTACCTGAGCTATGAATTAATGTATTTTAATCCAGCTAATGTCTACCACAATACAGGGACTGCAAAATTGTATTCTGACGTATTCGGACACAAAAACAGTAAGCAGGACAATAAAACAGCCCTGAGATCATACCTCTCTCTCATTTTCATCATGGAAGGGAGAAGCACTGCTGTGCTGAATGTTTCTCCTACAGAGCCCTGGAGACGGCTCCTGCACACACTGGTTGTCTCCATTCCCTACACACGTTACAGCCTGGCTTTGTGTTTGTGCAGAAGGAAGACTTCCAAACACACCTGAAAGGCATATTGTGTCACACCGTTACCCAAGTCATTACTTCATTCAGCAGAACTCTGCTAAAAACTAAACCAAAACAAAATGAATTCCAGAAGACAAAAGCACTGCTGTTGAACCACTACTGGCAATTACCAAAGGTAATGTTACCTTGTCCCACTTTGCAGGATGGATGCCCATACCTGAGGGCATGTTGGGCTGGGAGCAAAACCTCCCCTTCATAATCTGCTGCCATTCTTTTGGTACGATGGAATACTACAACCAGTAACCACAGAACTTCCAGGCACAGCTCTCTGTATTTTCATTTAAACCAGAGACTGTTCAAAATCTAAAATGTTTTAAGGGTCTATTTTTCCTTCTGCCTCTTTACAGAAGCATATTTTCTAGCATTCTAAGAACATGAGGTGCAGGAGCCAGGTTAGTTTTCTTAATACCTTTACCAACGATTACAACTGCATCTTCAGTCCCACTGGGGGAAATGGAACGTGGATGGCTCAGCTGCTGCAAGCTGCACAACGACGCTGTGGAAGCACAGAGAAAACAAAATCATCCACTGCACACCAGCAAGGTTGCACCTCTTATCCTTCCCAGGTATCACCGTACACAGACATGCCAATGTATGACCTTCAGGTATCACCCTATTTTCAGGTTACTGATGTTCACGGGCTTTACTGAACATCAGTATCCTCACAAAGATAGAAAGATCTCTGCCAGGAGGTACGAGAGAAAAGCAATGTTTGTACGAAGAGCTGTGTCAGTTTAACTCGCATAGTGTGAAATTTCTGAGCAGAAAAGATGTTTTTAGAAATACATACAGGTTGAAGTCCTTGATTTTACCAACAACCAACAGAGTACTTTATGAACAGAAACTTTCAAAGCTCTTCATGTACTCAGACTTCAAGAAATAATGCTTTGGTCTTTTTTCACAGCCTGTACTACCTCCTGACTTTTAAATGTGATTTAACTGGCACTCTAATTTTAATCAACATCCAAAAAAGCCCAACTCATTGGAGTAAGTATAAAAACTACACTAGATGCCCTGAAATGCATTCTCTAGAAAGTCTCCGTAAGGGAGAACTCACATGAATAGCAACACAGCAGAGTCACAAACCTTTTGAATGCGTAAGATTTCCTTCTTCCTCCATATTCTGACTCTTAAGAAGAGCCCGTGGCACTTCTCTCTGCTTCCTGTCCTCATGATCTCCACACCCATTGCCACAGTGCAAGCGATGGCCAACTATGCTAACGTCAGGAGTCTCTTCAGCGTTGAATGCGAACCATGCAGAGGGAAAAGTACTGATGAAACCTTGGAGTACGCTTCTGGTGTACTACGCATTTACAGTGTTACATTCTCAGAGGCTCTCAGACTGCTTTTAGGCATGTGGTAGGAGAATTTCTGCCTATGCAAGTCTGACAAAGCTCTCAGGCTTTCTTCATCGTTCACATGCAATGTTTTTCATCTACAGATAAACCCAAGTTCAAAATGAACATAACTAACTGAAAACACAACCTGTTTACATGGGTAAATAGTGACAGGACAAGGGGGAATGGCTTTAAACTAAGACGGGAAGATTAACATTAGATGTGAGGAGGAAGTTTTTCACTCAGGGGGTGGGATGCACTGGAACAGGTTGCCCAGAGAGCTGTGGATGCCCCATCCCTGGAGGCACTCAAGGCAAGGCTGGATGTGGCTCTGGGCAGCCTGCTCCAGTGGTTGGTGACCCTGCCCACAACAGCAGGGTTGAAATGAGATGATCTTTGAGATCCTTTCCAACCCAGGCCATTCTGTGATTTGATGATAAGAAATCTTTCCACCTCTGCATGCTGAAAGTCATAAAATACACTTTTATTTTACAACTATTATCTATAGAAACTAAGCATTCATACAAAACACTCCATATATCACAGTTCTGATTTTAACAAGTCAGCACAGATTACTTCAGGGATCCGTTAGGGGTTCATCTCCGCTTTTACAAACAGCCCTCCAATTAAAATACTTAGAAAGACAGCACTATTTTCACGGATATGTTCTCCACAGGTCAGTGCCAAGGAGTTAATGCTGCAGCTGTGGCTCCTCTGAGCAGGTTCAGCTGCTGCCCACGTGCCCTGAAGGCCCACGGGGGGATCTGGCACTGCCAACAACCAGGTGAGCTCAAGGTGATGAAGTGAATGGAGCAGCTCCACTGGGAGAGTGACAGAGAGCTGGAGCTGCTCAGCCTGGAGCACAGGAGGCTGCAGGGCAGCGGGCACAGCCTGCAGCCCAGGAGCTCCCACCCCACCTGGCAGCACTGAACTAGTGACTGCTGGCAGGCAGACAGGTTAAGGGCATCAGCTGCTACAGCCTGTATGACTCTGTGTGTTTTACAGCAATGTAACCATAACTATCCACTCTCAGCTTTCTACTTTCTCTGCAACCAGCAGAGAGGTGTGCTTCCAGGGAGCAGCTCTTCACACAGGAATTCATGTATTACATGGGACAGAGCAAAAATGATGCGTCATACAAAACAAGGGGGGGAAATAAGTGGGGCAAAAGGCAAATATTATAGAGGGGTATGTACACAGTTGCACAGGTACATGCTGTAGCCCTTTTGCTTCTTTCAACTCTAAGTGCATAACAGGTACTGCATTTTCAAGAAAGAGATCCATAGATCTGTTGAAAACAGCCTAGAGGAGAGCAGTTACAGCAGCTGTAAGGTTGGACCTCAGGAGGAAAGCCAGAAAAAAATAGAAGCCAGTCTGGAGTATAGGAGACAGAAGGGAGGAAAAAAAAACAAACAACCTTCTGATACATAAAAAGTGTCTGATTGCAGTAAGAAAACATACAAATTCTTTCAAGGAAAATGAAGTAATGGGGCTAAGTTACAGCATGGGGGATTTAGGCTCAATGTGAGAAAAAAATAACTTTAATTGGTGAGAAAAGTTAAATACCAAACTGATGTTTAGAAATTCTTCAGGTCTCAGTGTGGAAGTTCGGAGCGTTCTAAGCTTTGCCCTGCAAGATGGGCCGAGGCCAGGCAGCAGGGGAAGGAAAACACTTCTCACCAGTCAGCTGCACACGCATTAGGTTGACCTTATCAGTAAAGCAGAGTCAGCCCTTCACAGGGGGTCCCGTGCCGTGAGCTCCGAACAAGCAGCCGGTTCGGTAAGCAAAGTAAACGTGCTGCCTGATATCTGACACTGAAGGTCAGCTTCTCACAGAAGATCTTTTCACATAAGGAATGCAAAAATCATTAACCACGGTAAGTATTGCTGTGTACGTGAAATGTTTGCTTTCTGACTTCAGCTGTTACTTGACAAACCTATTTTCTAATTTATTCTGAGAACAGGAAAATGGCTTTATCTAAAACGAGGGGCACTGACCTCAGTCACTGAGAAAAGCCCATCAGTATTGGTCATGAGAATAACTGATTGATTGGGATGGCTCGGTAAATTCAGGCCCTCCAATCTCCATGACACAAAGCCTTGTAGCCTTGGTGGAAAAATGCTGAGCTGCAGGACGCTGCATCCGAGACACCAAGAAAAAAGGCCAGAAAAGGACCTGGGAGCACGGCTTTCTCCTTTCTTTTTCTCTAAGGAAACATCTTCTAATTGAACCAGAGTTGATTAAGTGTACATCATCATAAGCAATTGGTTTCTGTCCATGACAGCAATCTGCAGTTACCTGTAGTGGCATCACTTCAATTTCCTACCAGCAAATTAGCTGCTTACAACCTTTGGACCCTTCCTACTCTTCTCTGCTGGCATCTAATGAACATTCAAGCAATACACTCATGATTTTTGAAGTGCACGTACTCACAGACAGCATTTCCATAAACACAGTTTATCCTGACACAGAAAGGAGGAAACCCTTAAGCTTCTCCTTCCCTGCTGTTCCACAGCACGACCCCAACTTGACCACATACTGTCCAGCAATTACCCTAAGAGCTCAAAGGACACAAATTCACCAAACAAGCAAGAACATGCCAAGTGACACCAACTGACTGTTCTGTCACACCAGTGAAGCAGGGAATACATCCGTAAGCACGGTGAGATACCTTTGCTTGAGTTACGTTCTGCCACATTTGCATCTCCACTCCTCACTGCAGGGATTCTTGCAGGCTGTGCTTTATTTCCCAGCAGAGGAAAGGTGTCTGACCTGTTACAATACAGAAAACATTTTAGAAATACAATTCTACACTAGCAGAGCCTAACTAAATAGTACTAAATAGTACTAATAGCAGCCTGCATTCTTGTTGCCCAGGTGCCCTGATTTTAGGGTCAGACAATGCCCCTTTCTAATGCAGGCAAGCTTACACCTGAACTAAACTGAAAGTTTTCTGAACATTCCAAGGCTTTTCAAGCCCTTGGGATATAGTCTGTCGTGCCTACAGGTTCAGCCTTCCTGCCAAAAGTCACTTCTTTGTTACTAGCTCAGCATTCCAGAGCTCTGAACCCTGTAAAACATTAATGTGTGTGTCACACAACAATGGAAATGGCATGTTGTACTCAATGTGTACTCAGAGATGTTCTAGCCACAACTGTAGGTGGAAGGACATCACACGCAGCAGTTCATAGCCCCGATATGTCAGGGATTTTAGCATTACCACACATTATTTTAAAATCTGTGATACAAAGGTAATGCATATAGAGAAGGTAAGTACACATAGGTGAGTTCAGAGATCACAGCTGTGAAAATCCTCTGTTTCTGAATCATTCCAAGTCCTGTTCCATCTCAGTAAGCTTTATTTTGTATGTCCCAACTTCTCCTTTCTATTCTGTTAATACACACACAAAGATAAAAGGTGTCATCAGAACAGGGATAGAAGTGACTTTATCTTGGGCTGCTGGGCAGGAAGGGAGAATTCTGTACTGCAGAATTTGTAACGTTTCTCAAAAGACTTTTTAATTTCCTTAAGAATAGTCTATAAAATGGAAACAGCTCATGATTTGCAATAGTAAGATGCACCTATGCTGTCTTCCTTTCATTGCAAAAAAAACCAACAAACCCAAAAAACCACACCTGCTTCAACATCAGGCTACAGCAAGAAGACTTCAGTCCTCCTCTTCATCCACTCTCCCTCTCACTCATTTGTTTCTGCTATGGCTCACATCACTTCTATGACAAGCTCAAGTTTTAATAAAATATTTACTGCTGCTGCCAGTACTTTACCAACAGTGCTGTATTCCTGTGACTGCACCACGGGACTCTTTTCAACTAAAAACCAACAGAAACTAGAATATAATTAACCAGCAATGGTATAAAGAGATGTATTTTTTAGGTTGGGAAATAACTCCCAGATAAAAATCAAGTTATTAAGCAAAGCAGCCTCATTGAAAAGATGAATCAGAGATTCCAACCCCGTTAATATGTGACTAACACCAGCAGGGTTTGTGTGAGACTTTCAGAGCAGAGTTAATATGCAAGTTCTACTCACATTACCCTCCTTCTCTGAGGAGCAGTGGACACAGGAGAGGTCAGAGACTCCTGGCTGTAAGCTCCACTTTCACTACAGGAACTTGGGGAGGAGGCATGAGAAGAGGACTCTGCAGACACATCGAGCTTAACAGTGGAATCAGGACTGTCAAGTTCTATAAAGTTACTGCTGAGCTTTGCCCTTTTCTTAGCTGCGCTATTCCGTAGAGATCTCAGTGAGCTCTGCATCTAAACAGGATTGGGAAACAAAAAAAGACCATTTTTAATGACTGCATAGGAATAAAGCAAAAGAAATGATGACTATCAATTCAACAGCAGTTCAGCACACGTGGCCCTACTGGGCAACGTCACTCCACATCTCCATGGGCTATGTGGCATTGCAAAGATCCCTTTGGTTGTTTTACTTCACTTTCACCTGGTGTAGGAATCTTGCTTTGGCAGGGGGGTTAGACTCGATGATCTCTAGAGGTCCCTTCCAACTCCTATGATTCTGCGATTCTGTGAAGAATAATTACTGCCTTCCTCTTCGTGCTGTGCTCCTGTTCTTAGATGCACAAGGACTAAAGGCAGAGACTCAAATGATTTCTATCAACTGTGACCGAACTGAACAGAACACAAATCGCATGGGGAAGGACCACACCCAACACAACCACCTGCAGTACCAATGCTTCTCATGTAATTAGCAGTGCTTTGGACAAGGAGGACATAGCTGCACCATTTCTGGAAGCAATGCATCACAGCTCTGCTGCATCTGACTGTGTTGCAGCCTGGTGCAGCTCCTCAGTACCTCTCAGGCACCACAGGCCCTCGAGCAGCAGAGGTAGGGCCAGGATCCCTCAGCAGCAGCAGGCACAGCAGCAGGGACAGGCACAAGCCCCTCCCAAACTGAGTGCAAGCCTAATGTCAAACATATTGATGCTGTATGAAACAGATGCAGGTGGCATCATGCTCATCCAGCTTCTCACATTTATATAACAAAAAAACAACTGAACCAAGAGAGCTGGGAAGGGTTGAGTACCACAGACAGCCTGCTTCAATGGACTTAGGAGGTTAAGGAAGCTCAGAGTCTGAAGAACCCTTGATCATCAAAGAAGTGATTAGTGGTTTGGGGCCCTTCTAACTGAAGAAGCATTATTTTAAAGCTGATGTGAAATTTACAGTGAAGCCTAAACACCAAACGAGTTTGGACAAAGGGCTGCTGTTCTGTCTCAGCAGCACAGTAACTGAAAACATCACATCTTTAAGTAACAGTGAGATGCCTGGAACAAACACAGTGAGCGTGTTCAGAATCAGCATTTCTTGCTTTACCTAGCTTCTCTTGGACACCCAGTGGTATCTCACTGAAGATCTACTGCACTGATGACAGTGGCAATCGGTCTGAGTCAGAAACACGTATTATTATCTATCCATTGGAAAAGTGTGTCAGATCGCACATCAACAAACCTCTTCTTGGTCCACCTCCTCGTCATCAACACTCAGCTCTGAGACATCAGCTGCAAGCTTCCTGCTCACTTCACTCATCCACGTGTGCTCACACTGCTCGGCTCTGCCCTGTGCCCTGCTGGGCAGCGGGCTGGCGAGGCGTGGGATGGGGGGCACAGGTCTGCTCCCAGCCAGGCCCCGCCGTGAAGCTGGGTGTCTCACCAAGGTGGGCTTCAGCTGCAGAGCAGAGTGCTTCTCCAAGTTGTCCCCTGGATAAGACAGAGCCAGATATCAGTGCACTGGAAGGATGGCAGGGATGCAGTGCTGCCCAGAAGCAGCAGCATGCCTCACTTCTGTGTCACATGGGGAAGTTCTTCTAAAAAGAGGGGAGCTTTACTGCTCTAAATGCACTTATACACTTGACTGTTTTTACTGTTACAAACATTTAAAGAGCATCAGGCTGAGTATGAGAAAACGTTGGTAAAAATAACAAGAAAAATAAATGGGTGCCCAACAAATGCTACCATAACCAGCTGCACCAACAGCAAAGTTATTGTGACGGAACAGAATGAAATAAAATGTTGACAACACACAGAAAATCATCAACCTTCGAGTTTACATTTTGTGCATTCAAAGGCCAGGTGGCTTCCTAAGAGTTAATTCAAAAAGTTTCTACATATGTGCGGGAATATGAGAGACAATGAAGATAAAATTCAGAACAGACTTCTTTAAATCAGGGCAAAATTAAATGTGGAAACTGTAATTTTGCTTAAAGGCAGGATGCTTCTGAGTGGGGGCATCAGTTTAAGCTCGACAGATTCTGAAGTCATTTTAACCGATAAGAAGACTGCCTTTACTAAGTACTTGAAAGAAAGCAGGTCAATGGTTTGAGTAATCATAATGAAATAAGCTTTAAATTATTTCAGGTTAACTACTGATCTATACACGTGGTCTCCAAGGACAGAGAAATCAGACCACAAAGAGCAGCCTCTGCCATTAGCTAACCAGCACGAACTGGGATGAAATGAGCACCTACAGCCGCAGCACCACGTGATTCCCACTTTACCCAGCACTGTCAGCTTTCTGACTGCTTCTTGAAGTCACTTTAAATGCAAACATGAAACCGCTGCTCAGTACACGACCAATGCTCCTACCTGCGCTGTCTGTTCTTGGCTTCTGAGAACTCGGCTTGTGCAGCCCCTCAAAGCTTTTTAGAGGCCAGGAGTTTGAGAAGCTCATGGTGTTATCTCGAGACTTCTTTGGGGAGTCAGCTGGAGAGGAGAGCTGGCTGGGGCTGCTCCCGGGTGATGCCAGCGGGTAGGACGGCAGGATGAGGGCCCCCTGGCTCACATTAGAACCTTGTGAGCACGACATTTGTTCCACTGGACTGCAAACACTTCTCTGGGTCTTGCTGGAAAAATTCAGGCTGGCACAAACTGAGCAAAGTAAAAGAGAGCACTATCTGTGGTAATTACTCTCTCTGACAGCTCTGAAGATAATAATTAGTAAGGAAATAACACACTCTCTGCACAGCTAGAACTGAAGGCTGGCATTTCACCCAAGCAATTACAGGCAGATCAGCTAACTTCATTTTGCAAACTGCATTCTCCCTCGTGACATCCATTCCCTCTCTGGATTTGGTCAGACAGGGCTGAGCCTAAGCTGTTTGCAGGCACATTAATAAAGAACTATACTTCAAAAAGAAGATGCATTCAGGCAGCTTGAATGCAGTTCTGTTGTTCCCTGCTCTATATTTCAAGTCTGCACTGCATAACATAGACTGACAACTTTCAAACTTGGGTGATGCAAGATTATAAATACAGCACAGATGTTTTAAGTGATACTGCCTTAAAAAAAAAAGAAACAACACATTCAAATACACTTCTTTCCTAGAAACCAGTTGATCTAAAATGGAAAGATTCTGAACAGGGATAGGACAACATATCACAGTTCTTATTCCTTCAGCCAGCATATAGAGAGACTCTTCCCAAGTAATGCGCACTGCCTTGTGAGACAGGTAACACCCATATACCTTTGTCTTGCTGGCAGTTATTTAATCCCAAAAACTGTAAAGCAGAGTCCACACTACCACTCTTCCCACGTGTCTGTGTGTATCCAAGCGTTCCACATTTCCCTGAAAGATGTGGCTGATGAGAGCCCACAGCACCTGTCAAAGGAAAAGCACAATTAACAGGATGAATACTTAACACAGGGTGTTTAACTAAAATGCATACAGCATTTAACAGCACATTAAGACACTGGAGCTTCGTAAAAACTAACCAGCCTCTAAGTGATTAACACAAGAGTTTTGAAGCAACCTCATAACCCTGCTCTTAGGCACAAGCTAGAGAAGTGCCATGCCGCTCCCCCAGGGCGCCCTTCCAACTCTGAGAGTCAGTGGGGCTCACAAAAACCCGTGGCAGAACAATCACCTCTTTAAATACATGACAACAGAAGGAAGACAACACCTTAAAACCCCAAAACACAGTGAGTTTCTTTACAGCCATCCCACTCTCAGCGTTAACAGTGAAGAAACTGCATTCCACACGTGTCAGTGCTCCCCAAAGAACACACACCACTCAACCACTGCCAAGGGAAGAGAACAAGGCAGGCTTGGTCTTGCCCAGCCTCTTCTTGGCTACCCAAATACAAACCCCTGAACCGACACTGTTAGCATAAATTAAGCACAGTCCTACACCTAAAAATCTTTTCCGGATCTGGCTTTCAAAAACATGATGGTTTTCATCTTTAAAACAATCTTTAAAGCTCCTTCTTTAGGCAACACACAAATCTAGCTGAGATGTGAACCGATTCAGGCTTCTAAAGAGCCCAACACACTGTCCAGCTTGTGGTTTAGTATTTCATATCCTGCAGTCACTATCACCTGATTCTTGGTAAGTGCTATTCCAGCCAACCACGTATTCCTGCTCAGGAGACACTAAAATCCTGTGTCTCTTTATCTGCCTTCTTTATCTGCAATTCAAATTGTATTTCACAGCATTAGGAAGCTCTGGCTGAACGACACCATCCTGCACAGCACTTCTTCCTCCCTTTAGAGGGGCAGAAGGAAACTGTAGCTCAGGGATCGCCTGAGTCCACTTGCTCAATACATCCGTGCTCACACAAGCACACCATTCCTGTTTGGCCTTACCGTGAAATAATGTGGCACTATTTGCAATAGAAAGGTGGACCCATAAGCTCTGCTGGAGATACCAAATCCAGTGAACATCTGTGTGTGTGCAGCTGGGCTGCAGAATGGGGGCAGGTGCTGAGATGGTGTAACTGCCCCGAGTAGAGCTGGCTGCAGGCATCACCCCACGCCTGCTACACGGTTATGAGCTGTGAATGAAACCCCAGAGCCAAACCAACAGCTGCAGGCGAAATTCCTGAAACGGTGTTTCTGTTCAGCTCATTATAAACCTGCTTGCAAATGGCAGCTCAGACAGGTACCCAGGTTAGTACTTACCAGCATCAAGAGAAGGATGCTCGGAATTAAAATCTACGCTATTCTGAAATAAATTTCTTGACGGTCTTCTTCTACTGAAAAAGAACTCATCGCTGCCCGGCATTCCTTGGCAG
The DNA here is from genome assembly GCA_023055505.1 of Callipepla californica brunnescens. Classification (NCBI taxonomy): domain Eukaryota; kingdom Metazoa; phylum Chordata; class Aves; order Galliformes; family Odontophoridae; genus Callipepla; species Callipepla californica. The sequence goes on along the minus strand of JALIRH010000004.1, from coordinate 48,011,318 downwards.
GGCTGTAGCCTTGGAGAATGGAGAAAATCACCAGATGAAGGGAACTGCAGAAAGGAGCACAAGGAAATGGAGGTGCAGGTGAATAGAGTGCTCTCTCAGAGTGCTGCACACTGCCCACGAGCCCCCGCAGCCCCACCATGCCCCCCTCACCTGCCAGCACACCACGGGAGCTCCTCTGCTAACCACACTGCAGCTGCACAGCATCCTGCCCCATGGCTTACCTGCACTGCTGCTCCACTTGTCCAATCCCAGAGGAATCCTACCTAGGAGAAAGCAGCCATGGCTTTGCCGTTCTCACTCCCACAGGCTGACGCCGCACGTCCAAGACAAAACGGGAACAAAGAGTTGTGCTGCTCATCATTTTTAAGAGTTAAGCATTAACATTTTGATTTACGTCCCTTAAATCATCACATAGGCAATGGCTATTTGAGCTGGGAGAACAGCTTGCTTCAGATGGAGCTGAGCTCTGCACCACCTCACCCTGCAGTGAGACAACTTGGAATGGTACGCTCAGCAATGGGAAGGGGCCTTTGGGTCCCTTCAAGGGACAGAAGATACCCAGTGCCAAAAGAAACTAATTCTCCAAGCCCTTTGAAGAGAGTCCTCCTGGAAAACTGAACTCCTGCTTTTGCATTCCTCAGGTCTAACTCTGCTCTGTGCTCCTCCCTTAAAAGGAGAAGAGTAACTCACACACATCCACTGGCAACAAGTACAGAAGGGCTGAGCTGCTCACATGGGGCTGCAATGCAAAATCTCATCTGCAGTTTCCTAAGCAAAGCCACCACAATGCTCAAAAGCTGAAAACTTGATGTATCAAGTCCTCTTCACTGAACGACAGTTTCAGAGCAGGACTGAGCTTTATAATTGGGTTTCAGAGATCAGATTCTCACTTTAAATAATTAGTTACCTAAAGGCATGGCTTAAAGCTGTCAGCAAAGGAAAACTTTAGGACTCAAAGATGTAGAAATCAGTCTGCATCCCCTCCCCTTAATGGCAAACTGCAGGGATAGCCCAGCAGGAGCAAGATGCTTTAGTAGGACTGGAGCATGGAACATGAAGCTTTGGGAAGAAAAAGAAACAAATTCAGGTGACGTGGCAGCTGTCCCAAAGGATGCTGGTTTTACTTCAAAATGAGACAACAGCCAAACGTGCTGAGTGACCTGCTGCAGGTCAGTGCAAGCAAGGGCAAAGGAGAACTCAGTATCCACAGAACTACAGAACTGCTTGTGTTAGAAAAGACCTCCAAGATCATCAAGTCCAACTCCAACTTCTGCAAACAGGCCATTAGAAAATGGCATTTTTCTGTCAGCCTGGACACGGGTGCATTACTTGCACAAAGTACTAACACCATTCCATGCACACAAAACGATGCAGGCAGAAAGCAAATGACATGATGCTGATGTGACTGCACGACTTTGCTCAGGTGTTCCAATTCCAGCCACAGGAATAAAAGCTGTCTGCTTTCTTGTACACAGACTGTAATTACAGAGAACAAATCTGCTGTATGCAGATATGCAGCATAGTAGCAAATAAAGCAAACCTAAGGCCACCAGAGTTTTCATTGTCCCAGATGACAGGTCCCCATGAAGGGAACTCTCAGAGCTCTCATTGTGATTTCATTTCCAGCACAGGAGAGCCTTTGCAGACATGCAGCAGAAGTCACAGTGCTGGTGAGCAGCCCACTGACAACACCCACCTGGGGAAAACATGGAGCACAGCATAAGTATACCATGACAGTTCCCCAAAATACTCTCCCAGCCCCACAGAAAATCCATGGCTCACATCCCAGGGACTGACACCTCTAAAAAGGAATCCCACACATGCTGTCAGAGTGTGAAGTTGTGTGAAAACAGCTCAAGTACAGTGTACAATATGGTTCAGAACTTCAGTAGCACGTTCCAATGCTGCTGCTGCTGCAGCCAAGGGCACTGCTTCCAGCAGCAGGTGCAGCAACCCACAGCATGCACCCTTTGTAGGGGAAAAACAGAAGGTAACTGCTATCCTATTACCCAGGCACTCCATGCAGCACCCTGCAGTGCCACAGGGACACCAGGCTGCCAAAAGGAGCAGGGAACTGCCAGCACATGCCAGCTTCTGTCATGCCCTCAGGAAGGCAAAAGCATTAAAACATGGTTTTGTACCCCAGATTACAATGAGCATTTCTGTTCTGAGAGTTTGCTTAAATTTGAGTTAGGAGAAATTAGAGTTAAGAAGGGAGCTGAGGAATTCAGTGCTAGAGCAGCGATCTTCAACTCATTCATGTGGCAGCAGGACAAGTGGGGAACCATTTGAGAGGGTAACATGGTTGGTTACAGCAGGTTAACTTCCACTGCTTGAAGCCAGCACCCAGAGGACTGACAGACCATGTTGAGCTCCACAGAAAGGAGCATAAATGTTCCCTTTGGAACAGGGTCTGGTTTTGCTCCAATAGGAAATGTTCACTCTCTAAGGAACTGGAGCAGACATAATGCATCAGTGTTTGCAGAAGAAGTATCTACTCTAGCAAATTCAGACCCTTTCTCCCTTGAATGTACAGGTAACAGTGAACATCACAAGGTCAGCCCTGTCCACACAGGGTTAGAAGTGAGCAGGACCTTTCTGAAGTGCAAAGGAAAAGAACTCATGGGGTTATGCACTTGATTACCAGCCCGTTTTGTCAAGCGTTTCCTAATCAGAAAACAAAAACACTCCACTGGTGCTGCTACAAGGCTCCAAAAAGGCAGCAGGGCAGTGAGGCAGTGAGGCAAGGCACTGCCTGCAGCATGGGGCACACGCATCACTGCGTTCAGGCAGGTGTGTGCAGCTGCCAGCAAGAAAAACACATAGCTATGCTCCATCTGCTGAACCCAGGCTTTGCTCTCAGCAATGGGAAGCAGGGGCTCTGCGAGCAGCTATTAAGCAGTAAGCCTTACGTTCTGACACATGAAGCACTGAGCTGTGAAATCAGGCAACAGAACCACGGGGTGCTCACTGTCAGAAACACAACTGATTCAACAAGACTGGCATCAGTGTTTTACTGAGTGCCTTTTTAACAGCTGCGTGATGATTCCCCAGGAGTGCCACGCTCTGTCAGCACACCCAGGGCAAAACACAGCCCAGCAATGCCATCCTGTTCAACATGTGGGGCTGTGCTGGGAGGGCCCGCTGTCACACCGTCCCTCTGAATCCCACCAGCACCACAGACAGCTCTGGGTTTACAGATACCACACAGACAGGTTTTCAAAGCACCTCAGGGGTTACAGAGTGGCACAAATCGATTTAACATCGCTGGCAGGCTGCAAAGCCCTGGAGGCAGAGTGTTATCTTCCCCACTAACCCACGCACCAACCTCACCCCTTATCTGATCAGCACAGTCTAGACATGGCCTCGGACCATTGCTATGCAACATGACCCTACAAATACCAGTAAAAAAAAAGAAAGAAAGAACGGTTGTAAAGACTGATTTCATGCATCCTTTCAGCCACAGAATGACGGCAGAAGTTAATTTTTAAACAAACTCATCTCAGAGGAATGTCTGAATTAATAATTAATTTTTTACATTTACACGAACAAGCCAACTATGCAAATGTCATGCATGATATATCTCACTAAAAGCAGGCACCTATGTGAAGAGACATGGGGCTGCCCTTCTTTGTCCTCACTCTTCAGCCACTAAACGCCCGAAGGCAGAGGGTTTTATTGAGGCACTTCATGGCAATCTCTTCCAGTTAACGTGGCTGTCCAAGTTTAACAGTCCCCATGTGCCTTCAGAGAGATCACAGCTCACCTGCTGGCATCGAAGATGTCTGCATGCCACGATGTAACCAAACAAGCACCACCAAGAAACCAGCAAACCCTGCACTGCAAATCAGAAAGGCAGATAAAGGCCCCCTGCCACATTCAGACATATTTTCCAGTAGAGCACAATCGATAAATGAAGAGGAGGTGAAGGCAGGGAAGCAAAGTCCTCAACCCACGGCGAGCAGATAAAAGTCTCAATAACAGAACCGGTGTGTTGTTTAAACTTGCATTACAGTAAATAGAGATACAGCCAGTGGAACTCAAGGAAGTGCTGCAAACAGCCCATCTCATCCTAAATGAAGTCCGTGGCCACAAAGGCAGCTCTGCAGACTCCACTGGTTGCACTTGCTCTATTGATGATGGGAGTGCTTAAGCAATTCATGCACAGGTTATCAAAACAAACAGTGAGGCACCAAACCCTGCTTTGCCTTTCAGGGAGCACCGTTACAGCCAGACCTTATCTTTACAGCCAGCAAGGTACAAGGGAATCGTTACTACTTGAACACCTGAGTGCCACCACTCTTTCCCACACAGTGACAGGGAAGTGTCACTGCAACAAGTGAGATGGGCAACCCAGAAGTGAACAGAGAGCATCTGTAGGAGGCATGGGATGACTGAGAAAAAGCAAAACAGACTAGTTCTTACTAAAAAGCAATAAGCACAGTACATCACACACAGTATCTTCTCCCTGTAGAAGTATTTTTGTTGCCACCTACAGCATCACAGAACTGTGTACTACAGCAGTGAAAGCAAAGCGAGAGCAGTTAACTTCACAGCTCGAGTTCTCCCGTTCAAAATAACGCTTTTACCAAATAAAGGCTGAAACCCATTCAGGTCTAATCCTGCAAAAATAGATGGCACAAACATATTTGGCAATAGGAGCAAGGACATAAAAATAGAGATGATTCCAAAAGGAAAGTGGTAATTTCATGCTGACATACTTGCATGAACCGAAGAAGTCGCCAAGGAGGAAAGGAGAAAAATTATAATTGCAAAGAGATCCGTGGGCACACAGACAAGTTTGTGCCAAGTGCTTGCCAGAGGAAGGAAACACACCTGCAGATCCTTCTGCTTTCTCCCTATAGGTGCTTCATTCTCCTACCCCATGGTGTGTGGGATTGCCCACCCTGGAGAGCTGTGAGACAACCTCCAGCCCCTGACACACCCCTCAAGCTCCAATCCCTGGCACTGAGATTAGTTTTCATCCCTGTATTGTGAGATGGCATTTGCATCCCCAGCGTTCACACTATGCCTATAAAAATACACAGAGTGTGAAGGGCTTTCTTGTGGTGCTGCCAGGAACATCTCCAGCTAACAGGAGCACCTCCACACCCCAGCCTGGAGACACAAACACATAGCTGCATCCCCAGGTTACATTTCAGTCCCCTTCCTCCACATTGTTACAGTGCAATAACATTGGTTCATATTCCTTTTTAAAGGACTTCATTAAAAGCCACCCTTCACAAAGTAGCTTTGCTTACCATTCCCCCAGTCTCACTCGGTGCAGGAAGAAGTTACTAAGCAACTATGAATTAAATTCTGAATACCTAAGTACTCAGAATCATTATTTCAGCCTCACCTACGTTCTTCCTGGTCAAACTGCTATACAGAATATGAGGAACACGGGCCACATCACACACGGAAAGGCACACACAGGTGCACTGCCCAAAAGCACTGACTTCAGCCACGTACCAGAGCTCTCCCTTCAGAGCCTGAACTGAAACCATTTGTTGGTTTTGTCCCAAACAGCCCCAGCATGCAGCAGTCGTCGTCAGGCACACGAACACTACCTTAGCTTCTGCCAGCCACTACCAGGGGTCGGCAGGCTGGGACGCTGGAAGCGGAGCACAGCACATTTCAGCACTAAGATTTTCTACGCGCCCTAAGTTGCCTGTTTCGTCCTGGAGTTAAATCTGACACTTGGAGAGCTCAGATTGAGTCTCCCGAGTCAACGTATCTACCTACGGAGAGCACTGTGAGCACATCAACGGTGCGAGCCGTGCCTGAGAAACATCTGTCATTTCACAAACCTCTCAAAACGCCCTTGCAAAATACACCCTTTGAAAAAGCAGCCCGGTGGGCCAGAAGCACGTACCTGCTCCACATCCTTGGCCAAAGGCACCACGTCTCTCACTCCACCTTCCCCATCTCCACCGCGCTCTCCTTCCCAGGGCAGCTTGTTCTTCCCGGCGCTCAGGACTCTCCGCGTGGTCGCGCCGGGTGAACCGGAGCTCCGAGCAGCGTCCCCGGGGTGGGACCCGCAGCTGTGCGCGCTCTGCGTCCTGCTGCCCTCCAGCAGCCACTCCGTGTCGGCTCCACGCGGGGCCCCGCAGCCCTGCCCGCACGAAGGCAGGGGCACCGCGTACTCCACCGAGCCGTTCTCTCCGAGCCGGGGCAAGCTCTTCCTGGCCAGCCGGGCCTGCACCGCGTGCATCACTCCGTCCCCGTCGTCCTCCAGCTCCACCGCGTCCACCGCCTCGAACAGGAGGCCGCTCTTCCCGGGCCCCATGAGCGACGCCAGCAAAGCGAACGCCTCCAAGGCGGCGTGCCGCACTCTGCGCTTGCCGTCCACCAGCGCCGGGGCCAGGCCGAAAGCCAACCGGTCCAGATCCAACTCCCGGCTGGGATAGACGAGCAGCGCGGCGATGCAGGCGGCCACCACCTCCTCCCGCACGCGGGCGTTGCGGTGCAGCAGGTGCTCCCGGCGCAGCAGCAGGCCCAGCACCCGCCGCGGCCCCGCCGCCTCCATCAGCCGCCGCAGCACGACGTGGCAACGCCGCCGCAGGGCCGCCCGCGGGTCCCCCAAGCCCTTGGCGGCCGCCGCCACCAGCGGGCCCAGGAAGGCGCGCAGCCGGGATCCCATGCGCAGCGCCAGCAGCCGGACGGCCTCCAGGGCGCCCAGCACCACCGCGAAGTTGGCGTCGTCCAGCAGCGCGCACAGCAGCCCCAGCAGCCCCAGCAGCGCCGGGGCGGGCGCCGAAGCCACGGCGGCCTGGCTCAGGGCCTCCAGCACCCGCTGCAGCTCTTCCACCGCCCGCGCGCGGCTGCGGTAGTCGTCCTGGTCCAGCAGGCGGCCGCGCAGCTCGGCGGGGAGCAGCCCGAGGCCCGCCCGCTCCTCGGGGCCGCCGGGCTGCCAGGCCAGGCCGCGCGCCGGCTCTCCGGGTTGCGGGCCTCCGCGCCGCCTCCCGCGCGGCCGCTCGGGGCCGTTCCCGGCCGGTCCGAGCTCGGGGCCCGGCTCCATGGCGCGGGCGGACGGCGGCGGGGCCGGGCCCAGGGCCGCGGCCATGAGCGGCGACAACGGACCCGCCCCCGGCGTCGACACAACGCCGCCGTCGCCAGGGGACGCCGCCAGCAGTGCGCGTGCGCGGACCCGACCGCTGCGCCGCGCGTGCGCGGGGGGAGCGCGCTCCCGTCAGCCGCCGCCGCGGGGGGAAGCGAATCGAACCGAAGCGAAACGAAGCGCAACAGATCGAAAAAAAAAGCGAAACGAAGCGAAACGAAGCTCGGGGCGCCGTTCCGGAGCTTCCCTCCGCACGCAGGCCGTGCGCCGGCACCCCCCGCTCCCGCTGGGTGGTACGGCCCGGCGCGCCGTGCGTGCGCGCCGCTGCGTGGGGCGGCGGCGCCCGGAAGTGACGCGTGCGGCCGCCGGGCACTGCCGTGCCGGACGGAGCGAGGCTGCGGCCCGCGCAGCGCCCTCAGGTGAGCGGTGCGACGGGAGGGACCGGGACCGGGGCTGGGCCGCTGTGGTGAGGGCGGCTGCCGGCGTCGGGCCGGGCCGAACCGAGCCGGGTCGGGCCGTCCCGCAGCCCAGTCGGCCGCTGTTAGAGCTCCGTTGCTCCAGTGCGGCGGTGCGGGCACCGCGGCCTGGCGGGACGAGGCGGGCTGCGGGCACTGATGGTCTCCGCGGTTGTAAGTAGCGCTTTGGCGGCTCCGCTGTGACGCTCCGTCTTCTTTCCGCGTGCTGTCACCCTGCCTCGAGGGGTTCCCGTGTGAGCGGTGACGGGCTGAGCGCACACAGAGGGGCACCTGCTGCTCCTGGGCGGCTTTGCACAACTGGCTTTCCACGTCGCCTTTTGCAGGTGTCCCTAGATGGCTTTGTTTTAGACGTGTGCTTGGTGCGTGGCCGGATGACTGCAGAGCTCTTTTCCAGCTCTGTGTTAATTCCCTCCGGTACAGATTCGGAATAAGGGAGGACTGAGCGTGGCACAGCCCTCTCTGCCTTGCAGCTTTTGCTTTGTCAGCGCTGTTATCGTGTTCTGTATTTAAATGCTGGCAGCTAGTTTTATTCTTTCACGTGAAGCGGTTCGTGAGAGGGCTCGTTGCAAATCAGGTGCCAGCTAAGGAGCTGTGGGAACGATGAGCTTCGTAATAGCAAGGTGAAAAAAGCACGCTTTGAAAGCTTTTGCAGTCATCTGGTGAATGAAATACGAAGCGAGCGTTTCAGCTGTTCCCAGCAGAACAATGGTGATGTTCCCTGGCTGTCCTGGGTCTTGATGTATTGACACCCCCCACCCTCCCACCGTTCTAACAATTCACTGAGTAAGAACTGAAGTGCTCCTGCAGCTCTTAGTGGTGGGCAGCACTGCTAGAGCGTTAATGAAGCTGAAATTAGAGCAGGCATCGCGGTGCTGTCAGGTGTCACCACGGAAAAGGAGAGCTTCAGGGAATGATCGCTTGGGAGTCATGTGAGCTGTGGGTGGCAGCTTCCTTCTCTCTGCCCACCCTGTGCCGTGGGAAGCGGGAATAAATCTTTCCTAATATCCAACCTGAACCCGTCCTGGTGCAGTGTGAGGCCACCCCCTTTCATCCTATTACTTTTACCTGGAAGAAGAAGCTGACCCCCACCTTGCCACCATCTCCTTCCAGAGAGCTCTAGAGAGTGATGAGTTCTCCCCCGAGCCTCCTCTTCTCCACGTCCCTCAGCCACTCCTCACAAAACCAGTGCTAAAGACTCTTTGCAGCTTTGTCGTCCTTCTTTGGACACGCTTCTGCTGGTGCTGGGCATCCTGTCTCAGCAGGGCAGCAGCGTGCCTGCTGGGGAGTACTTGTTGCAGCAAAGTCCACGTGGGGTGAGGAGAGGGTCCCCCCGCTGCTGTGCTCCCCTGTCCATTCAGGCCTTGCTCCAGCACACCCTTTCCTGTAGTCCAGTGTCCCACAGGTGGTGTGGGTCTTTTTCTCTGCTCTGTGCTGGGGGGTTGGAGGGCTGTTACGATCTGTGTGGAGCAGGGGTGGTGGGGGCTGAGTCCTGGGGCATTGTGCAGTGCTGCTTGGGGTGAGATGCAGCAGGGAAGGCAAGGAGCACAAGTTAGCTTAGGAAGTTATAACTTTGTCTCAAACGAGCCAGTTCTTTATTTTATAGAACCATAGGGATTGGAAGGGGGCTTCACCAGTCCAGTCCCTGCAGCAGTTGCACACCAACAGACAGGTTTGGATATGCAGATGAGGAGACTCCCACACCACATGGGGTAGCTGTACCAGGGCTCTGCCACCCTCAGAACACAGAAGTTCTTCTCCATGTCCATACAGAACTCCCTGTGCTGCAGTCTGTGCCTGGTGCCCCTCATCCCAGTTCTGAGCACCACAGCACAGAGCCCGGCCCCATCCCCCACCCCACCCTGCAGATCCCCACTGCCCACATCCCCTCAGCCTTCTCTCCTCCAGGTGCACAGCCCTGGGGCTCTCTAGTTTTATTCTGATCTCTATGCAGTTCTCTCAGGTACGTGTTGTAGGTAGAACTGTTTCACGCATTCTGAAGTACGCGTTTTATTCCAGAAGGAAAAAATGTTTGTGTATTTTTCAATGGAAGATTATTATGGCATTCAGTGTTAATACTTGAATGTCCTGGGTATATAAAGAATAGAGAGTGAAGTCTTGAGAAGCGAATTGCAAGGTAATACAGCGACTTAGATAAAAACACAAATGGAAAACTGATTTTTAAATGTTACGTGTGGCATGTCTATCTAACATGAGTAATAAAACAGCTGAAAATGAAACCCTGAGTAATGCCTGAACAATTGTGTTTGTCACAGATGGACCAGTCGTCTCCAACCTACATGCTTGCCAACCTGACCCACTTGCATTCTGAACAGCTTCTGCAAGGCTTGAACCTCCTTCGCCAGCATCACGAGCTGTGTGACATTATCCTTAGAGTCGGCGATGTCAAGATTCATGCCCACAAAGTGGTGCTCGCCAGCATCAGCCCGTACTTCAAAGCCATGTTCACCGGGAACCTTTCCGAGAAGGAGAATTCCGAGGTAGAGTTCCAGTGCGTTGATGAAGCAGCTCTGCAGGCCATCGTGGAGTACGCCTACACAGGAACTGTGTTCATCTCACAGGACACCGTGGAGTCGCTTCTTCCAGCTGCTAACCTTCTCCAAATCAAGCTGGTGGTGAAGGAGTGCTGCTCCTTTCTGGAGAGCCAGCTCGATCCTGGCAACTGCATCGGGATTTCTCGTTTTGCAGAGACCTATGGCTGCCACGACCTCTACTTGGCTGCCAACAAGTACATCTGCCAAAACTTCGAAGATGTTTGTCAGACGGAAGAATTCTTTGAGCTCACGCATTCTGAATTGGACGAAATTGTTTCCAATGACTGCTTGAACGTTGTGACAGAGGAAACAGTTTTTTATGCACTGGAGTCCTGGATCAAATACGACGTTCAGGAGCGGCAGAAATACTTAGCGCAGCTGCTGCACTGCGTCCGCCTGCCGCTGCTGAGTGTCAAGTTTCTTACAAGGTTGTACGAGGCAAACCATCTCATTCGGGATGACCACACCTGTAAACACCTGCTAAACGAGGCTCTGAAGTATCACTTCATGCCTGAACACAGGCTGTCCCACCAGACCATGCTGATGACGCGACCTCGCTGTGCTCCTAAAGTTCTGTGTGCTGTAGGAGGAAAAGCCGGGCTGTTTGCGTGTTTAGAAAGGTAATGGCAGAGCTGCTGCTGCAGTGGTGTTCGTGTGTGTTTTTGGTCACCCTGGGTCAGGGTTAAGACGAGCATCGAGGAGCTGTGGTCTGGAGAGCTTTCCCTCTAGGTGGATTTTCTTGGAGCAAGGACCAGCAGTGAGTTGCACGTGCACAGTTATGAGGCTTTGTTTGTGCCAATACAAATAGTTATAGCATCTTTTCCCCTCTGAGTTGGGTTAATAAAGGTAGCTACTTTCAGTTTGTATGCTACTTCTAACTGGGAAGCCCTTGGAATTAGAACTAACTTAATCAGAGGAAAAGCTTCAGGCTCCTGGCAGTGTTAAGTTCTTGATCACAACGCAGTCATGCCTTCAGTCTGTGCTGCTGAGCTGACCTTCTTTTACCCAGTCCTCCAGTTAAGTATCCTCTGGTTGGTTGCCTCACTGAAGCTAGTCACAGGAGCAAGGGGAACATTACAGCAACAGCTTTCTTGCCCGTGCTGGCATGCCTGGGCTTTCTTTCTACACTGTATTGACATTTCCACTCAGCTATGAGTGTTTCTGGGCATATATGTGTACTTGTACATATGCTGCTCTGATGCTGAGTTGACCTTGATCAGTGCAGTAAGTGCTCCCTGTGTTAAGGCAGGCTGCCTGAGCTGACCCTACTGCTGAGTTTTGGGATATTTTGTAGAGATGGTCCTTTTTTTTGCAACAGTTTCATGCTTGTGTACGTGCACGCACGCCTAAGAACAGTTAGGGATGTTGTCAAAGCTGTTTACAGTTTTCTTTCCTGATCAGTGGGCGTCAGCAGTGAACTGGGAATTGGGGTGTTGGGATCATTAGGGTTCTGTTTTTAAGATCTGAAGGGTGGGGGGAAGTGTTGGATGCCAAATCCGTTTGGTTAAGGGAATGAGTCCTCTCGTACACCTCAGCTCTGTTTCTTCCACAGGTTCTTAAAGGATTTTAACAAGGTCACATCCTGATGTGGTTTGAATACTTTTTACAGTCTGCAAGCTGTACTTCCTAATCGTTTGTTCATGTCCATGTGTGCATCTCTTTCTCACCTCTTTCTCCTATCTCCGCGGCTGCTCTGAGTGGCTGAGCGTTTGCTTTCTGGTTGCTTGGTTGTTTTCAGTTTACCCTCCTAACTCCTCAGTTTATATTTTCCAGCCCAGCCCCGAGAGCTGCACCAGCACTCTGCTGTCTGCCCTCATGTTGTCTGTGATGCTTTGTGCCTTTTCCTCAGTCTGTTCCGTACATTCCAAATCCATTTTTTCAGGTCTCAGGCTTGGTGCCCTGACTTCCCCCTATGTCACTGCATAGCTCTGGGCTTTTGCTCTTTGGCTTAGCTCATGTCCAGGCCCTTGGAAGGAACAGCTGACGTGGGATGAGAGCTATGATGTATGCACTTCAGACTCCATTCCTCGTTGCTCGTTTACACACAGCCCAGCTTCATAAAGTTAGATTTGCTCACGCAGTCTTTCTTCTTCTCTGTTTCAGTGTTGAAATGTATTTTCCCCAGAACGATTCCTGGATAGGCCTGGCACCTCTTAGCATTCCCCGCTATGAATTTGGAATATGTGTCCTAGACCAGAAAATCTATGTTGTAGGAGGGATCGCAACCCACGTGTGTCAAGGCATCAGCTACCGGAAGCACGAGAACTCGGTGGAGTGCTGGGACCCCGACACGAACACTTGGACGTCCCTGGAGAGGATGTTTGAGAGCCGCAGCACGCTGGGAGTGGTGGTCCTGGCAGGAGAGCTCTATGCCCTCGGGGGCTACGATGGGCAGTCGTATTTACGGACTGTAGAGAAATACATTCCTAAAGTTAAGGAGTGGCAGCTAGTGGCCCCAATGAACAAAACGAGAAGTTGTTTTGCTGCAGCTGTCTTAGATGGAATGATATATGCCATTGGTGGTTATGGTCCTGCCCATATGAACAGGTATGTGCTTCTCGTGTCTGTAGCTCAGTGCTGGAAATCAGCAAAATGCACTTTTATGCTTGTATTCAGCAGCCAGTTAAAATACTCTGAGATAAATCGGTGTTAATCCACAGTGGGCCTCATTAATCCTTCTGTAGCATCTAGTCTAGCAATTCAGCTGGGAAATCTGTATTTGAACTGGAGCTGGAACACAACGATGTGCACGTTCTGAAAAATCCCTGAGAAGGGAAGACCACGAAGCCAAGGACATACACACGTCCTGCTGAGCCAGGGGAGGGTAGGGTGCCTGACCCTGAGGATCCTCAGGCTGCATGTCCCAGAGGAGAAATGCTGCAGCCTTGTTTGCTTGGCCCCATGGCAGCTCCCTTAGCTCAGCCCTGCTGAGCTGCAGCACTGTGCCAGGGCCAGGTAACCCTCGGCACCTCAGGGCTGCAAGGTGCCAGGGCATGGGTTTAACCCTAACCTTTAAAACACTCCTTAGAAGTGAACTGAATTTTTCTCATGCTCAGTATACCTTATAGTCACAGGCATTTTTTTTTGGTACCAGCATGTTCTTTAATTGTTCTGTTCCGTGTTGCTTTGTGTGGGTAGTCTGGGGTATTTAGTTATGCAAAGTAGTAACTTGTACTCTTCATTAAAAGTGGGAACAAATCAGCCATATGTTCCTCTGGGAAGCAGATTAATAAACAACAAGCCTAAGGAGCTGAGTGGAGAGTGAAAATGAAATCTTGCTTCTAAGAGGGGATGCACTGATTATTTAACAGAGTGGTATAACAGCGTTGCACTAGTCATTCATGGGATTCCTCACACTTTGTGTGCTTTGGTTTGTGTAGCACAAGGTTGGCTCCTAAACAGGGAAGTGTAACTAAGTAACTGCACTTGGAAAAGGAAACAGTACTCTAAGTTACAGAAATACCTAACATCAGTAGGTTTCCTTACCTAGTGTGGTTCTAACCTTGTTGCACAGGCTGTTTAAAAAGGAATGTAACCGAGACCTTGCTGAGGACAGCTGGTTCAGGAGAGACGAGTGCTGGAGGTGAACGAATGCCTTTGAAAGGGAAACTCAGCTTTGCATTTCACAAAATGCCAAACTTAGCACTGGCATAGCAGGAAACATCTTCATCAAGTTGGTACCTTTGAATGGGAAAGCTCTAACATCAGTTCTGTGGTGGCCCTACTCTTTGTACGGCATCTTGTCTCTTCCTCAATCAGAAAGGGTTTGCCAGCACTTCCTGGGGAGTCATCAAATTGATGGATATTTCATTAGTTGCCTTTTAAAATTTTACTTTCTCTTTATTGAATAGTTTTGTTTGTATTGATTATTCAGGGATGCAATTACTACGCCGTGCCGTGCAGTCACTATGCTCATGCAAGCTCTAGCAATAAAAGCAAGCTGACTGCTGTATAATTAAGCTCCTTTTCTCCTCCTCTTTAGTGCTTCTGATTTTCTCTTCTCTTTTGTGCCTCCCTTGTGCTACTGAAGCTGCACTGTGGATGGGTCTGCCCACGTACAAAGAGCGTTTCAGTGATGGACTGTACAGATTCAGTGGTTAATAAAATGGTGGCGATAATTCCTGTTTTATCTCAAAGGTCTCTTCTGTCCTCTGTGCTCTGACCAGCAACCTCTTTACTGCTCTTCCTGAGGGTTACGCTCTCCACGTGGTTGGCTTTTTTTTTTGCCTCTGTTGTTTTCAGGGATGCCTGAAGGAGTTTTTGACTTCATGTGCTACCCAAATAGACACACTTCAGATCTGCATTTTGCTCAGTTTTTCGTGCATTTTCTTTTATTAATTTATTTTTTAATAAAAAGCAGCACTCAGCTTCAAAGGAGCTTTCTGTTCTGAACTCAGCCTTGAAAGATCATACTTAGTTTCAAGATGTAACCTGAAGACACGTGGTCGGGGAGTGAGAGCCACCAGGGAGATGGCTGAGCTGCAGTTGCTGTCTTGGAGTCTTGGAAGTGCTTTCTGGAGGACCTGCATGAGCACTCTGTTGTGGAAGGACCTTTGAGGTGATAGCTCTGCTTTCAGCTTTGTGTGCCACCCTTGGGTGGTACAAAACAGCCACGCTGTAGATTTTTCCACCAGCTCAAGCACTTTGTCACTGTGTTACATTATTCCAGGCAGACACAACTAGATGAGCCTTTCACAGGTGTGGATTTCTTGTGGAGTAGAACTCGAAGGTCACTAAGATCCAGGCCTCACAAATTGTTTGTTTGTATTTGCAGCATGGAACGCTACGATCCAAGTAAAAACTCTTGGGAGACTGTGGCTTCAATGGCTGATAAACGAATCAACTTTGGTGTTGGTGTCATGCTGGGCTTCATTTTCGTGGTAGGTGGGCACAACGGTGTGTCTCACTTATCGAGCATTGAGAGGTACGATCCCCATCAGAATCAGTGGACTGTGTGCCGACCCATGAAGGAGCCCAGAACAGGTAGGGACATCTGGAGCTCTCAGCACTCCACTGAGCTGTTCTTTCAGTAGTAAGCCACTGACCTGTTAGAACTGCACTGAGTTAGGCTCACGGGGATGTGTCTGCAGAGCATCGCTCGTCATCTTCGAATTGGGTCAAAGATCGCTTAATCAATTCTATAAAAGAATAAGTATTTGAAGTCCAGTCTATTTTTGTTAATACTGAGCTGTACCAGATACAACCTGAAATAGTATTTCCATTCTTCTGTTAATTTTGTATTAATTTCAGCAATTGTGAGGTCACTCCTCTGTTTTATGTTGAGACTCTAATGCATCTTCTGTGCTGCCTGCCTGACGAGTATTGCTTTGCCTTGGGAAGGGGTGTGTGCGTGGAGCTGAAAAGGAAAGGAGGGTTAGCATCTGTAGAGAGAAAAGCTCTTCATTTACACCCATTTTCCTTAAGCTGGGCTGAAGAGGGAGAGGCTGTGAGTGGGCACGTCTGCTCTGCCTTATGAGGAGGTGCCAGTGGGGTCTCAGGCAGGAGCAAAAACACTGCTTACTTCTGTGCTTGATGGTCAGCTAACTTCTTTTCTTTTTAATAGGAGTGGGTGCAGCTGTAATTGATAACTACCTTTACGTAGTTGGAGGTCATTCAGGGTCATCCTACCTGAACACTGTACAGAAGTATGACCCCATCTCAGACACGTGGCTGGACTCTGCTGGTATGATGTACTGCCGCTGCAATTTTGGTTTGACTGCACTTTGATGCCAAGCAGGACGTCGTGGACCTGTTGCAAGGATGGAACTTGGTCTGGTTGAAGATGAACCCTGCTGCTGGAGAGCATATGCTGCATCTTCTGGAGCTGGAAAGCTGCAGGAACCTGGTGGAGCTGTGGTTGAAGAGAGGAAGGAATCGTTTCCTTTCAGTTGCTGTCTTTGTTACTTCGGTGCCACGGTCAGCAGGAGCAGGAAGCTCACCAGCAGCTGGGCTCGGGTGGCATCTGTTACAGGCAGGGAACTTAACAAGTACTGTACATGCCTAGGACGTGGTTAGGACATTCACTGTCTGTCTGACCCTTTCACTTTCTAGAGCTTTTCTCTCTTCCTCCTGCCTACTAAGAAACATGAAGTTTCCTGTGCTTGGGGTGAGAGATGTACGAGTGTGCTGTGTGACTGGTTCTGCTGGTTTCTGCCTGGTTGTGTCTTCATGTTAAGAAAATGCCAGTGCTTCATAATTTTTTTTATGAACAGTAACTAAAGGGCTGCCTTGTTTCTGTATCTCAAGGTCTGTAAATAATAAATGCCATAGTCTGTTGCCTGTACGCTCTCCTTTGTGACCTGCTTGCTGGTAGGAGGGCTGGGACGAGTGCTAACCTGACAGCACAGGCAGGTAAAAGGAAGCTGATGCTGTGGGTTGTAAGGGTTACTTCAAACCAGGTGAGTGAGTAAACAGCATTTCTAGCTCATTTAGCATGTTTGGGTTTGTCTTCTGCTTTGAGCTGGGAATTGTGGTTATCCTGAATCTCTGTTTTGATTGCGTGTTGCCAGACGTGGTTCTGCCTCGGGTTCCTTCTGTCCTAACGTGTTAATGTTTCCCCTTGTTTTCCAAGCCCAGGTAGTATTGTTTTTGAAGGTGCAATAATATTTAAACCAGTTGCTTGAAAAGCCATTTCGTTGTGGGTATGTGTAGCAGACGTTTTCCACGTGCACTAAATTTATTGGGAAGCTCCTGCAGAGCTGCTCGCAGCGAGGTGAGCGGTGGTGGTGGATCCTCCAAAAGCTATCGCTCAGGTTGAAGCAGCTGAGCTGTCTCCATGCAGCATGGCTCACCCATGGCAGCTGCCTGCATGCATCACAGTGTCCTGCACGCGGCCTTTGGGTTTGGCAGAATCAAGCAGATCATTCACAGTGTCAGAGTTACGGATGCAGTTTATGGGACCCACTAAGGATTTCTGGTTATATAGCAATAATAGCAGGACTGGGTTATTCCAGCGAATCGTTCTGCAGGACACGAGCAGCTGCACGGTGTGGGAATGCAGAGGAGGGGAGAAGCTGGGGTGTGGGGAGATGTGATGCTGCTTCAGCCTCTGCATTCCTGTCCTGGGGAACACACAAGGGGAATGCTTCCTTGTGCTCTTCTCATTGACAGCATCACAGACGCCATCTTTGTGATATTTTTTGACATCTGTCAGGAGATGAAGTTGCTTAACCATGTTATGCTAAGGAAGAAAGTGTTCTTTCAAGGCAGGCGAGTGCAGCAGGAGGTGTCTGAGCAGCTCGGTGCACTGTGCTGCTCCGAGGTCAGCCGTGGTGGGGTTCCGTGAGTGGTGAGGCCTCACCTGGAGCACTGTGTCTAGTTCTGGGCTCCCCAGTACAAAACAAACCAGGGATCTGCTGGAAGGAGTCCAGCGGAGGGGTACAAAGATGATAAAGGGCGTGGAACAGCTCCCTTATGAGGGAAGGCTGAGAGAGCTGGGGCTGTTCAGCCTTGAGAAAAGAAGACTCAGAGGGGATCTGAGCCACAACTATAAATATCTGAGGAGCGGGAGGCAAAGGGACGAGGCTGGACTCTTCTCAGCAGTGCGTGGTGATAGGAGGAGGGGAAATGGCCACAAACTGAAGCATGGGAAGTTCTGCACCAATGTGTGTGGGAACTTCTTCACAGTGCAGTGATGGAGCACTGGAGCTGCACAGAGGTGGTGGGGTCTCCTTCTCTAGAGACATTCAGGACCCACCTGGACGCCTGCCTGTGCAACCTGAGCTGGGAGCTGCTTTGGCAGGGGATTGGACTTTGATCTCTAGAGGTCCTTTCCAACTCCTACACCTCTGTGATGCTGTGATTCTGTGAAGATGTCGGTGCATCTTTGGTTGAAATACTCTCATTGAACCTATCAGGAACCTGTTTGCAGAAAGTGGAAGGTGGTGAGAGAGACAGAAATCACCTTGATGTTATCAGAACAAAAACAAAGTCCATATTTTAGCATGATATTGGTTATTCAGTGCAAACATCTTTCATTTGTGGAAGGCAGAACGCTTCCAAGTCATAGGATGTTCCGGTGTGTGGGTCTGAGCAGCAGCAATACTCAATTAGGCAGAGATTGACCTGAAATTGTGTCGTGCAGTGTTTCTACACTCAAAGGCAGCAACATAAATGATCGCCTTTGTGGGTAGCCTCGGGATTCAGAATGGGAAAGACACAGTGCCCCAGCTTCAGGCATCAGCTCGAGTTGTTCTGCCCTCCTCCTGTCCTGGTCACTTGCTGTCCCACTCCTCGAAGCGTGTGGTTCTGGGGTGCTCAGGCACCACAGCCTGTTGAAACCTGCACCCCAAGTGCAGCACTGCCGTTGTCACATCTGTCCTGCAGCTGAAAATCCAAGGACCTTCCAATAAGATGTCATACGATGATAAATTCTCATCCAGCTCTATTTTTTAATCACCGAATGATCTGTAAAGCACTTTATAATGGGCACGAGTTCGTGTGTGTATGCGTAGTTCCCAATTTCCCCTTTTTTTAACTCGTATTCATCCGTGACCTTGTCGTCTGCCTCCTTCCAGCAGTGCTCCTCTTCCAGGAGTCCTCCACTGCTCTGTGAGGGCCCCATGTGTCACACACACATCACTGCGTTCCCTTTGCTGGGAGGCAGCACGTTTCCTTTGTGAAGCCGCCATCCCCGAGTCCCCATCCCTCATGTAAAACAATGCAGAGCATCCAAGCTTGCCTTAAATTCTTGAGATCTAACCGAAACGCAAAGAACTGGATGATGATTCCTATTACTTTTGCCTTATGCTCTGTGCTGTATTTTAAACCCAAGGAGGACTGTCATTTTTAGCAGGTTGTACAGGGGACACTGTAACGTACCTGGATTCACACAGACGTGTTCTGAGGTGCACAGCTTTTAGCAGCAGCGTTCTGCTGGTGCTGCTGCTCACAGCGTGCTCCTGGAGTGCAGCAGGAGGTGAGCCGTACGTTGCATCCCCATTCCTTGCCGGTGTTTCCACCACGTTGGCTCTCGTGATACCACTCTGTGATGGTTGTTGTAACTATTTCGTTGTGCGTGAAGCAGTTCAGTGAATAAACCTGGAGGAAAGCTTGCTTTCACACCGTTGTCAGGTGCTGAATGTAAACACGCGGCCGCCTCTCTTTCTCGTGTGGTAACCGTATCTTTGTGGTGTTACCCCAAAGCTTCCCCGTTTTCATGCGTTCCTCTCTGTTTTCCATCTCTGCCCTGCTGGACCAGCATCTGCTGAGCACAGCCCTGCTGCTGCCTGCCTGCAGCCTGCTCTGGGAAGCCCCCGTGCTCACTTTCCCTGCTGAAGGGGGCTCAGCATCACAGTGGCTGTGCAGGAACATCTGTTGGCATCGTTGTGCAGCTGCACAATGCTGCTTTGCAGCTGGATGGATCTTCATCTGTCTTCCAGGTGGTAACGTCCCCTGGGTGATGGTTTGCATGAAGTACCAACAGGTACTGCTCTCTCCCCATTAGAGAAAGAGAAATGAAAGACTTGGCACGTGAGGTCACATTCTATTTTTGCTGGCTTCATCTGAACGCAGACACACGTGGTTGCACCTAACGGAGAGTGGGAATTAGCAGCACATGTCCACCACTTCCTCATACCCACAGCAGCTTTTACCACGTTGCTGCCCCCCTCCCCCAGCTGCCGGGTGCTTCCACATTACCTGGGAGCTGAAGGTGTGGGGTTTTACCTCCTTTCAATGTAACGCTTGGTGGTGTCCCTTAAGCAGCTGAGAAAAGCACGCACAGAGCGCTGCCTTTGCTGAGCTGTGTCAGTGCTTCCTCGCAGCTTGGGAAAACAAGGTCCTGGCTGGCCCTGCACAGGGGCAGGCGTGTGGCTCTTGCTCCAAATCCCTGTGCTTCATCCCACGTTGCCATTTCTCTTATTTCAGAGACCTGCATTAAAGCTTGGCGGTGTTAACCCCCACCAGAAAACATCCCTCCTCCACTCTATCACTGCAGTGCAGGCATGAAGGCAGCATCCATGTTGAGCAAGAAGTCTCAGTTGTGAGCCTTGGTACTGTGATTGCTGTCTCATGGGTGCCAGCTGGGGCACCTCTCCTTCCTTTGGAGCACCAGCATTCAGTCAAAGACTTCTTTTTGAGGGCTGAATTATTGTCTGGAGCTTCTTGTGGCTGACAGGTATCTCCTTTCCTTCTTCACAGTGCAGTGATGGAGCACTGGAGCTGCACAGAGGTGGTGGGGTCTCCTTCTCTGGAGACATTCAGGATCCACCTGAACGCCTACCTGTGCAACCTGGGCTGGGAGCTGCTCTGGCAGATCAATGATCTCTGGAGGTCCCTTCCAACCCCTACAGTTCTACAATTCTGCATCCCTGAGTTGGAAACCCCCTTTTCTACCAACTCCCATTCTTGCTGTCATTCCCTCACAGCACCCTTTGGTTCTGTGCAGTGCAGAATAAGCATCTGTGTGTTTTGTCAGCAGGTGCACTGCTGTCCGTGCTCCGCAGCCACACTGCTGGAAATTCAGGTACTGTGCATTTTAAAGCCAAGAAATGGTATTGCTTCACTGAAGGACAGCAGTGTTACTCGAGAGCCAGAGGTAAAGGCACGCCTCAATGCTTTGCTTAATTGGAGGTGAAACTCAAGTGCTAACAGCTTTGGGCTCCGGAGGATTGCTGAGCTTGCTATGAATGCTGGGATGCAGAAGGTATTTCGTTGTGCTGTGGACGTGGATTTCTGCTCTTTGAAGGATGAGAAGCCCCCGATCTGCACGTGTATCTCTTGGTGTGCTTGCAGGCCCAGCACTACACTGCTTGAGGTGAAGGCACTGGGGTCTGGGAGCTCTCCCACCTGCAGTGCAGGGCCGTGGGGCTGCAGGGAGAGGCTGAGCATGGACACAGCCCCTCCTGACCCCATCTGCAAGGCAGCTCCACTGCCTTCTGCTTTCTGGGTTAGGATGATGCTGATTTTTTGCCCTTCTTTTTCCATCTCAGACCCGTGGCAAAGCACAGCGGGTGAGTACCTCACGGCATGTGAGGTCAGGCCTGCAGGCAAGCTGTAGGAG
This sequence comes from Callipepla californica brunnescens, assembly GCA_023055505.1. Classification (NCBI taxonomy): domain Eukaryota; kingdom Metazoa; phylum Chordata; class Aves; order Galliformes; family Odontophoridae; genus Callipepla; species Callipepla californica. The sequence goes on along the minus strand of JALIRH010000004.1, from coordinate 47,990,228 downwards.
ATCACGGGGTCACAGCATGGATGGAAGGGACCCCAAAACCCCAACCCATGAGCAGCACCGTGCTCTTGGCCTCATTTGGTTCCACAGCCTAAGCCTGTCCACACCCAGATGCAATGTCTCGCTCTCAGCAGCTGCTGCCCTGACCAAAGCTGAGATGTTTGCAGCCCGGCTGCCGCGTCCCCCTCCCTCTGCTGCTTCCATCTCAGTGCAGCACAGCAGCATCCCAGCCCCAGCACTGTGGCTCCTGCTGCATCCCCACAGGGCCCTGTGACCCCAAGTCTGTCCCTGGTGACACACAGGTGCTTACAGAGACGCCGTGTCCAGTTCTCTCTGCCACGCTATTTATTTTCAACCCTGAGCTGTCCTAAAAAAAAACACTTTACTCATTTGTGCAGATTAATTTAGAGAGCTGGAGATAATAATATTTTATAAATTTAGCATAGATTTCCCAAAGGGTTTGCAGATATTCAAATTAAACTCATTCCATTCAAGCTGATACTCGGCTAGGAGCAGCCCAGGGCTGGAACACCGTGAGTCACTGGATCATAGAATACCCTGCGTTGGATGGGATCCATAGGGACCACCGAGTCCAATTCCTGGCTCCGCACAGAACCACCCAAAAATCAGACCATGGGCCTGAGAGAACCACACTTGGCTTAGTGCTGTGCCAGCGGATGCTGTGGAGGTACCATGCACATCGGGGCTCCTGGTTCTTGGTCCTTCCCTCCTCCTGCTGGCTCCTCTTTCCCCTATCTGCATTAGGATTACCTCGGGATGGAAAAGATCCGGTTGGCTTAACGTAAAGCGACAGACCTCATCACATAGTGTCATCCTGCATTTCCGAGAGGAAAGAGAGAAATAGAGTGCGAAAGTGTGAGGGGAAAAAAAAAAAAAAGATGTGAACGCTCTCCAGGGTCACAGCAGCAGGAGATGGGAAGTGGGACATGGGAGGGGTCCCAGGAGCTCAGGAGTGTCCCCACAGAGTGGGACAGAGCCCGGCTGTGTGTGCCCAGGGCTGCTGGCTGGGGAGAAGCAGAGGAGGGGTCTGGGTGTGTGAGGAATCATAGGCTGGTTTGGGTTGGAAGGGACTGTTAAAAACATGTAGCTCCATCCTTCTGCTGCAGGCAGGGACACCTCTCTGTGGAGCAGGTCACTCCCAGCCCCATCTAGCTTGGCCTTGAGTGCTTCCAGGGAGGGGCATCCACAGCCTCTCTGCGTGTGTCTGTGTCTGTGGTTCTGTGTATCTGTGCCCACGTGCTTGTGCTTTCCTATGTCCCGCGGTGAGATGCTCCCGTGCCCGCTCGCAACCCGGATCTGACGATAGACAGCTTATTTTATTCTGCAGAACAACAAGTTCAATAATAATAATAACAATCGAATTTGTCGAATTCACCTTTTCAGTTGCTCAGGAAGCAGAGAGGTGTCTCGGAGGCAGCATGGGGGAGGCCGAGCACAGTGCAGCTGCTGCCACTGCTTAATCCAACGCGGAGAAGAGGATGCGAAGCTCTGAAGGGATCTTACACGCACCCCCCCGTGACATTTGACACGCTAATCTCACGGAAATAGATTAATTACGAATGCTATTTCTGTCGGCTTAACTGACTGTCAAAAGGTCGTTGCTAAAGGAGGATGAGGATGCGGAGGTGCCGTGGCCAGGCAGCCCCGGGGGCACGGAGTGGGGGGGCAAAGGGGTGCGGGGTCACCCCGGGGGGACCGATGGGATGGGGGGGGGGGGGGATGTGGAGGAGAACCGCGATGGGGAACGGCTTCGGGTGCCCGGCAGATGGTAGCAAAGCTCCGCTGCTCCGTGCCATCATCCGACGGAGCTCCGGGGCTGAATTAGGGCAGCCGGGACGGGACGAGGGATGAGAGGGAAAGGGAGGGGCTCTCCGGGGTGGGATGGGGGGGAAGGGACGGGGTGAACATCCGTCGGTTGTGGCCGAGAAACCCCGAGGGGACGGCCAGGGGGTCTCATGGGGAGGAGGGGTAGGTAGAGGAAGGAGAGGAGAGCAGCAGCTTGCAGCAGGACTGATGGCAGATATGGGGCTTTTCTTGATCGGAAGTTTGCAGTGACTTCTGAAGCGGTGTAACTTGGTGTTGTCGGAGCAGAAAAGTGGGGAAGAATAAGGGTGAGACACCTCCAGCGTCCACCGACAGTTGGGGATGTCCGCCCAGCACGCAGGGATCCCATGGGGTGCGGGTACTTTTGTTTTGGGGTGGCTGCATCCTCGGTCTGGGCAGAGCACTCAGCTAGGAGCCTGGGGACTGGGAGGAAATGGGCACTTTCAGACCCAAGTGGGCATTTTCAGCCTGAAATGGGCACTTTCACCCCCCAAAACGGACACTTTCACTCTGAAATTTGCATTTTCACCCCTAAAACAAGCACTTCCAGCCGGGAACGGGCACTTTCACCCCAAAACGGGCACTTTCAGCCTCCAGAGCAGGCACTTTCACCCTGAAATGGGCACTTTCACCTCAAAATGGGCACTTTGACCCTGAATTGGCACTTTCACCCCCAAAACCAGACACTTTCACCCCAAAATGGGCACTTTCAGCCTCCAGAACAGGTACTTCCACCTGAAAATGGGCACTTTGACCTCAAAATGGGCACTTTCAACCTCCAGAAGAGGCACTTTCACCCCCCAAAACAGATACTTTCACCTCAAAATGGGCACTTTCATCTCCAAAAACAGGAACTTTCAACACTAAACAGGTACTTTCGTTCCCAAAACAGGCACTTTCAACGCCAAATGGGCACTTTCAGCCCCCAAAACAGGCACTTTCATCCTGAAATGGGCACTTTGACCTCAAAATGGGCACTTTCAGCCTCCAAAACAGACACTTTTACCCCAAAATGGGCACCTTCATCTCCCAAAACAGGCACTTTCAACCCTAAACAGGCACTTTCAACCCCAAATGGGCACTTTCAGCCCCCAAAACAGGCACTTTCACCCTGAAATGGCCACTTTCACCCCCTAAATGGGCACTTTCACCCCATGCAGTGCACCCAAGCTGCAGGCCTTGCAGTGTCTGTGCAAGGAGCAGTGATCCACACCTGAAGCTCCGTGCCGTGCCGCAGCCATCGGAGGTGTTTGTTCCCTGAACCAAGAAGCAAACAGAACCGAGGGCTCTTTCTGACGTTCTTCACATTTCCCACGGAAAAGGCAGCCACGGTGACGCCATTAATATTGAACAGCTTGCCGTAATAAAATATTTAAACTCAAATATATTGATTTTCGCACTTTAATACGGCTGTGGAGCAAACAGGATTAGCGGGGTCTCGCGTGCGGCACTTTAATTAAATCCATAAAGCACGCTTCTTCATAAACCTCCACGTGTGGCATCCTCTGAAACAAAGGGCCATGGTGGTGGCTCAGCAGTGGGAGTGGTGTGTCCCAGCGTGGGGATCTGCCCTCTGCATGGCCCGGCCCTGCGTGCTGGAGCTCCTGCCTGGCTGAGAGATGAGCTGTGTGTAGTGTGGGTCTGTGCCCGTGGGTCATGCAAAGCTTTGTAGTAAGCCCCCTCTGCGTGGGCCACCAAAACAACACACCCAACTGTGCACAACCCCATTCTCAGACCTGCTCCATCCGGGAGCACCTTCTGGTTTCATGTGATCATTTGTAATCCCGAGGCAGAAGTCTCGCCCAATTTGATTTCCGTGAAACAAGTCAGAAATAAATGTTATGAAGCCAGAGAGCAGTGAGGTGTCACATCTGAACTGAAGGAGGCCTGGGTCCCGTGAGCTGCACCCATCCACAGTCTGATCCCAGGGGCTGCCCAGGGCTGCACCAGTGCTGAGCTGTGCAGGTGTCTGTGTTCTACACACAGTGCTCCCATCTGCCAATCCATCCTCCAGCCAGGAGACACCTTTGCATCTGCTATCCATGGGGTCAGCCCTGACAAGCCCACATTCCACCCCAAGAGCAGCTTTTGAGGTACACACTTCCCCATGCAGCTGGGAGAAGCAAGCTGTTCACCCCACGCCAGCCCTACACCAAGCACAGGGAGCAGCATGTGTGTGCTCCAGGCTTTGGGTTCTGTGCATCCTCCCGGCATCCAGCACTGATGAAATAGCGAGCTGTCCTCTGTGTGTGTCTCCAGGTTCTGCACACATGCCAATAAATGTTAGGAAAGGAACGTGATTATGATTTCTGACAGTGGTTGCCGTGATGCTCAGAGATGCACGAAATGAATGATGCTTTGTTGTCCGTGTTATCCATGCCATGTGGTTGGGGAGGAAAAGCAAAGCATTAAATTAGATTTTGAATACGGGAGATGGATATCAGCACCGCTGAGAGGTGCTGGGGTGGTTGGGAGGAGTGTGTTGGTGGTGGAAGCAGAAGGTGTGGCCGAGCTCTGTGCATGGGGATGCACTGCTGGAGAGAGGGGCTGTGCCCACAGCAGGGGCTGTGGGGTGATGTGGGTGACACGGGGTGATGTGGGGTGACACTGGTTGATATGGGGTGTTGGCCTCACATCGGCCCTTCTGAGTGCTGCTGTGTGCAGGGCAGGCTGTGGGAAGAGCCCTGCTTTACTGGGAGCAGATCTGCTTTGCATCAGAGTGCTGATATATCTCTGCTATTTCCTGCTGTGCTTCAGGCAGTCATTAATGGGCATAAGTTTGTTTGTTATGACTGTGAGAGCACTCAACATTTTTGAATGACTCCTGTAATGGATTTAAAGAAAATGGAGAAAGAGGAAGAATACTGGGCTCAGAAACAATACTGGATCTCAGGTTTGCAAATCTCCAATATGTTTTTTCTTTCTGAAGGGAACTCATGACTGAGTGCCCTCCTTCACTCAGCAGTATGCAATGAGTCTGAACCCTCTCCTCCCACTTCTGCTCTGTGCCTGGCTTCACCTTTCAGCAAATAACATTCCCCATTTCCTTTCTCCTGCACTGTGTGCTGTCAGGTGGGTGTTGGGGGCTGACACTGCTCAGGGCACACCAGTCCAGCTCCACTTCACCCACATCAAGGTAACAAAAGCTTGAGCTATCTGCCATCTTCCCGCATGATACTTGAGTGTTTAAGAAAAGAGCTTAACTTGCAAAGTTACACTGACATTGGGAGTCTTGCATACCTAATAAACCATGGCTTCTTTAACTGAAAAGTGGAGGTTTTCATGGAATGCTACCCTTTTCATTACTGCATACATCTTAGATTTAATTTGGCATGGGACACATCAACCTTGGCTTTTGGAGACAAGGTTAGAGCCTGCAGAGCATGAAAATGAGTTCTTCCAACCCCCTCTTTTTGTTATTTCCTACTCTACCGGGCACAGGGTCTGGAAGGAAATGGGAACAGGAATTACATTCTACATGGTTTGGCATGAAATTACTACAGGAGATGGATTTCCTCTTCTCCAACGGACACTGTCCCATTTGTTTCCAAGAAGACGGAACGATTTGGGCTGCAGAGGAAGGCTGTAGCTAATACAATGCATTTTGCTGAGTACATTTCGAAATGTTCTCTTGTGCTGGAGGGCCTACCACAACCTTCTGCTGTGCTTTGGAAAACACAGATCCCTCCCTGTAGCCGAATTATTGTTCCAAAGAGGCATTACAAAAACCTCAAGGTGTTTGGGTCGAGTCTGCTGTTGGTGTTTTGCTGCTTTCCATCCTGTTGGGGATGGGGGAGCCCATGGCAGCCCCTCGTCCTGCAGAGGATGGGCAGAGATAGCAGAAGAAGGGAAAGCAAACAAAAAGCTGTGGTCTGCGGAAAGAAAATAAGGCAGCAGAGTTGATACATGGCTCCATGGCCTCATCTGGCACCAGGAGCTGCTGAGCAGGGCACTGGGATGGGATGTGCTGATGCTGCAGAGGTCGGATGGAGCTGAACTTACTGCCTAGTGCAGCACTGACCCCATGGGACAATACCGGGGCTGTCACCTCGAGCACTGCCAGGTCCTACTGTGACACCCCTGGCCTCTGCTGCCAACACTCACAGCTGTGCTCTGAGCAGCCAGGACCTTGCAATGGTACAGGGGGAGGGGACTGTGAGGAATACCTTCTGCATGTGGGGAGGTCAGACAGCTATGGCAAATCATTTGCTTTGTTGCATGCTGATTTTGCTCCATCAGCTTTTAATGAAGCGAGACTCTTTTGTGTCTTTAGATTCGACTTTCACTGAAATGACAACCTCTCCTCCTTGCCCTTCAGTGGGCTGTGAGCAGGAGCCCCACGTGCACCCAAAGCCAGCTGGCTGCAGCAGGCACCATGCAGCTCCTGTCCTGCTCTCCCATGGTGCCGAAGAAGTGCCCATCCCAGGAGGTCACCACCACCAGATCTCACAGTGGTTGCACTTGCACCCCAGGCTGTGTTCCCAGACCTCATAGGCTCAGGGTGGAGGAGGTCACAACCAGCATACAGCCAATTTCTTCTGAAAATCAGCAGGTTTTGTGGCTGGCCTTTCTTCCCAGGGCTCCTGGGGCAGCTGAGCCTGCCCTGGTGCTGCTGGAAGTCTTCACGTTGGCTCCAGTGGTCCTCCAAATCAGACTCTGTCAAGATGGATGATAACACACGTTTCCAAATGGTAATCCTCAAAACTGAGATAGATTCTTTCTAGTCATTGAGAGAGCTCAAACAGGGGAGATTTTGGCTGGGTATAAGGAAAAATCTTTTACATTAAGGGCAGTGAGGCACTGGAACAGGCTGCCCAGAGATGTGGTGATGCCCTGTCCCTGGACGCGTCCAAGGCCAGGCTGGATCAGGCCCTGGGCAACCTGATGGAGCTGTAGTGTCCCTGTTCATTGCAGGGCAGTTGGACTAGAGTCATAGGATCAGGGGATCATAGAATCCTTAGAGCTGGAAGGGATCTCTGAAGGCAGTTGAAGAGGTGCTGTGCTTCATGGCTGAGTCCCTGGGCCTCTCTGTGTTTTGGTGACACAGCATGCCACAGGTTGGGCACGGATCGCCGGCAGTCACAGGCAGCACGCTCACACCACACTGCTTTACAGGGGCTAATGAACTAAAGTGTTTATTTCATGCTCCATTTCCACAACTAAATGGCTGTAATATATAATGTGATTATTCCAGTCTTTCTTCAGCTGCACTTATGACCGTAAGGGACACGGAAAGTATCATCACTGGGAGAAGAGAACCGCTCGTGTATTTTTGCATGCAGATCATTGTGTGTTAAATGAGAACGCTGACATGCTATGGAAACAAGTAAACCGAGTTTAAAAATATCAAAAATTCCTACTACGTTATACTGACACCTTACTGATTTGCAGCAATCTTCAGGGCCTGTGATTAATGGATGTTCTGCCCACTCTCAAACATCTTAATTCACTTCAGTCCCAATTTCGTCTTGTCACACCCTTCAAAATTTGATATTTTCCTCTATGATCTATGATCTGAAGAATCACATTGCAAGCCCTACCTACTGATGCTCTGGAGGTGTAACCTGCTGGATACAGGTAAGTCTCCAGGGGTGCCTGGATCTCTCCATAGAAGGGGACTCCCCCTCCTCTCAGGGTAGCTGTGCCAGGTCAACTTCAGTAAAAATTCCCTCTGTGAGCAATGAATCTTACAGATCATAGACCATGAATGCTCCAGTGAACCCTCTGCCCTGCATGAGGCCGCTGGGAGAAGGATGGCATCCCTTCTGGTGGGATGAGGCAGAGGCCTCTGCACATGGGGCAGAGGCAAATTGAACTTGCTGAGAGAGGACCCTGACCCCACCACCAATCACACAGTCATAGTCACACCACGTTGTGTGAGTCTTAATGTGTTCTGTGTGAAAACAAATTCTCTCTTCTTGCCCTGGAGGTCAGTGACCTGTCCATGCCTAAGCCCACTGAAAACTGAGGTTATTATTCACCCAAGTCTCTGGCCCTTTTCAACCCAGGCCACTCTATGATTGATTCTGTGATTCTGTGAACACCATCATGTGCTTCTCGGCTGGCACTGCTGCCGTCCTGCAGAATTTCTTTGCCCATCCCAGGCAAGCCTAAGAACAGATAGAGCTTTCTCAATGGCTCTGGAGGGGGCATCTGTTCTGTGTCCAGCCATGACTGCTCACACAGCACCGGGCAGGGCTGAGCCTTCCTCAGTGCCATGGGTTGGGTTAAACTATCTCCTGATAATTTCTTTTAGGATTAATATTTCTGGATTCTTAATTGCTCAAGGTGTGTGCAAGTGAACAAAATTTCACAGAAAATGGTTTCCCGCTTCCACCCATCAGTAATCATTACACTCAGAGGAAAGTGTTGTCAAATAGCAGATGGCACATTATTCTAGAATTAACTGATCAACATATGTTTACTTTATACGTGAAGTCCACGTTTGAGATGTTCAGGTGTTATTTCATGTGTGTGTAAAGGAATACCATTTTCAAAAGCCTCAGCTCCCAGAGGGCACAATTAGCAGACTCAGACGTATAGGTGAAATCAAGTTTTACGCCTCTACCTGATTTCTACTCCTTTGAGTTGTGACTGTGCTGAGAAACAACTTCCTTTTGAACTGAACAAGTATTCTGGGATGGAAAGAATCCCTGACCTTGGTGTGATATTTGTGTTCTTAAAATTGTGGTGCTGTGGGGGTAGGAGACCTGGGCTGCCTCAAACAGTGTTGGCATCCCCTTGGTGGACACACGCGGATGATATAGGTCAGCTCCATCAGGAGAGGAATCAGCCCTGGGCCTCCTCCTCTTTCTGCCTACATTTGAATTGCAGCTGTGAATTGCTCCTGGCTCTTGTTTTTCAGAGAGTACTGAGTGTATTTTAAGGAAAATACATCAGAAGCGAGGAAATCTGAGTGCACAACCCCCAGGAGTGGGTTTACATCCCAGTTTGGGGCTGAGCACAGCTTCCCCATCGCTGCACAGCACCCTGCAGCAGTGACTGCTGGGCCAGATGTGCCTGCAGCTGTGCTGACCCCATGGAGCCCCCAGCAGCTCTGCACACAGGGCTGAGTCCTGCTTACTTCTGCTGCTTCTGTTCTTCAGCCAGAAAACACGAGCACAGTTATGCCCTTCCCAGAGCAAATTTCTTCTCTGTGTCAGAAATGTGAACTTGAAAGCTGAGGTTTCCTTCTGCCCACCTTGCCTGTGAGTGAGGGGGTTGGACTCGATGATCTCCAGAGGTCCCTTCCAACCCCTACAATTCTGTGATTCTATGACTCTGAGTGCTGCCTCTTCTTTCTCTACACCTGAGTAGAAAAGCATTTATCTTCTATTGCTTGATCCATGCATCAGAATGGCTTCAGCACTTCCCTGAGTGCTTCCTTTGCTTTGTTAGAGCCCTCTTCCAAAGCCCAACCCCCTAACATACTTCTTTCTGCTCTATAGCAGTTTGGCAGTTCTATGGCTGCAAGGAGTGAAGTCTTCATCATCTCCAGTAACGCATTCTGATTTTCCTCTGGCCCCACATAATTCCCTACTTCTATTGGTATTATAAATATGCCTAGAGAAAGGGATTTCCTTTGCTCTGGGTTGTATAGCCAAATGCTTCTTTCTAATGATGCCACACTGTGGTATACATAAACTGCATGCACTACATCAGGCATCATAAAAACCTCCGCCTTTTGCAGCTTTCTCCCTGAAGTGCTTTTTCCACCAGGCATTCAGATGGATACCTCCCTTGCTCAGGAGCAATTTGCACGCAGGCAGACTCCCCTGGTGAAGAGCTCTTTCCTCTGGCACATCTTCCCAGCTGCTCACAGTTTAAGGCCATGCCCCATCCCCAAAGCTCTTCTTTTCCAGGCTGCAAGGAAGGGGAAGTGTTAATTTTTACCATCTATTCCATTGTGCTTGGTTCATCTTTCCCATCCTCCTCCTCTGGGCAGCGGTTCGCCGTGTCATTTGCTTGACATCACTTATCGCAGCGGTGAGATTTTTTAACCAGGCTGAAATCTATTTTCTAATTACAAATTTATTTCGAGCTTTGGGCCAGTCCCTTTGCCGTGTGAGATCTGCAATTGCTCCACCAGAGAACTCGCTCTTGTTTAAAGCCCAGCTCAATACGCACAGGGGATTTTTAATTGAAGTGCCTCAGGACTTCGCTGGGGTTAGAATTAGGTCAGAAAGTATTTTCTCAGCCTCTTCCAAGGTGAAGGCGTTCAACCCATTTCTGTCCACTTTTCTCATACACAAGTGGTACGGTTCCACAAATAGGAAGCAGAGCTCAGCTGTGGCCTTCTACACTACAGTTGTAATTGGATTCATAAATCCAATTACAGCAGTTTATGGGAGGAACAACTTACGCACAGATTCAAGTTTTTCATCGTTTTTCCACTTTTCATCCCCCACATCTCAGAGCCTGAGACTGCTGGTGATAGATAGGAGCAGAAAGAGTGGGTGTATGGCATCACGCTGTGCTCAGACGTTAACTCTTGCAGGAACAGGGTGGTTTCTGCACGTAGGCTTGATTGTGCAACCAACAATTTGAAAGCAGAGCAAGCTGGAGGTGGGGTAGCAAAACATTTATCCTGAGCCTCGGAAGTGCCCTGGGTCAGGGGGGTGTTGCTGTGAATGCAGCATGGCACCAGATGGCTGCCTTCTGTGCCCAGAAACCCATCTCTAGGGTTACCCTGTGCCCTGGGCTGCCCACAGAAGCATGAGCTGCACAATTCTCTCATTCCAAGGTGGTGGCTGCAACACTTCCACAGAAAGAATCATGGTGGCCAAGCTCCAGCAATGCACTCCAATTAGGAACGTGGCCTGGAAGTGGACTGGGGTACCCACCTTGGGTACCTTCCAGCTTGGGATGAGTCCACTCCATCACAGTAAGACAGAAATGCTTTGATGTTTTTGTTACAGACTGTACGGGAACTGTTGAATCATGGCCTGAACCACTGATTGATCACCTGCAGTGAGCACTGAGTCAGCTGCAGGAGCAATTCACCTGTGTGACTGGAAAGGGTGGAGTCTGGCTCCACCTCTTTTAGACCCCATTTAAGGGCTGACCACCACTGGGGGAGGATTTCTTTCTGGAGATTGTTCCTTTGCTGTTTCTACTTTGAGCCTGGGACATGGGTGAGTATCCCATCTCTTTTTGACTGTTCCCTTCCACCACAGTGATCCTTCTCATTCTACATCCTGACTAATATACAATTTGAACTGCTTATTCTGTTAACTATGCATCTGTCAGTGATGTGCAGATGTTCACAGCATGCTGTGGATGTCAAAAAGGTAACGTTTCCTGCTGTGAATTTGGAGGTTTTTGTGTTTTTAATGCTGGGGGTGTTGGAACAAACTGGAGAGCGTAATGCCTGTGGCACTCAATGGTCTCAAGCTATAAATAGATTTATGGTTATGTTTTTATTTCAACACAAATATTGGAGCCTTTCTACCCCTCCTGTAGAGCACTGCAGGGATGTCTGCTCTCCTGGGCTGTGCTGATGTTTGTGCTGAGCCTGTGCCTGGGGCTCGTCATCTCTTCCTGGAGAGTTAATACTGAAGCGTTACACCAAGAAAACAAAGTTCCCATTGCACCAAGGAATCTTTCTTGCTTATATGACTTTGTGCAGCTGATTGTGGAGTCATAAGGGATTGCTGTACAAGCTGCCTAGCAAGTTTTTGTTATTTAATTGAAATTAAATTAATGATAGAATTGTAGAATCACTGAATGGTTTGAGTTGGAAGGGGCCCTTCAAGGCCCTCTGCTCCCTGCAGTGTACAGGAGCACCCACAGTTCTATCAGTGCTTGGAGACTATCTCATCATTGACCTCAGATATCTGTAGGGATGGGGCACCCCCACCTCTCTGGGCAAGTTGCCCTTCTATAAAAATCTTCATTCAGTACCTCTAAGCTAACTCTTCCCACTTACAGCTTGAAACCATTTCCCTTGTCCTGTCACTGCAGATTCTGTTACAGAGCCTATCCACTTCTTTCTTCTAACCATGCTTTAGGTACTGAAGGATCACTCTCAGGTCTCTCTCAATCCTTCTTTGATCAAATGATTAAACCCATAACTTTTTATATAGCATAACGTAAATATTTCATGTGTGAACCTAAGACCATCTTCAGATGCTTCATAAAGCAAAAAATCTCATACTCAGCAGAACTGAATAGCAACATTCCCTCTCTCCTCAGCATTTCTGAAAGCAGTAAGAAACACTGGCCATGTGCTCTGTACATACTGCAGGAATTCAAACCCCTTTTTGAGTGTGAGACTCTTGCATGGAAAGTGCAGAAGCATTTGTTGGAAGTATTTTCTCTTCTATATGCTCCCACTCAAGCTGTAGATGCCTGGTATCAGTACTGCAATGGCCTCGGACCTTCAAGGAGCTTGCTGGAAGGAGGGCTGTGCTTTGATGGAGTTACCATAAGAGGTGAGATGGGGTGTGCATCTAATGAGTCCCCTCAATCAAACTCAAATTTGATTCTAAAGCTGTGGAAAGAAATGTAATCTGTTGCAATGAAATTCTGGTTTGTGCTTCACGTGCCCTCTGCCTCTGGAGCGAGATGGCTGTAGCTGAGCCCAAGCATGGAGAGGAAGATGGGTCTGGCACTGGGTGCTTGCTGCACAGGAGAGCTCTGCATCCCTGAGCAGAAGTTTCATCTGCTTCCTTTGACGCTTCTCAGTCACTCCAAGTTTTGTGTTGCTAATTCACGAAGCAATCTTCTCATAACCTCTGACTCCTATACCTCTGTGTGCGTGCGCTGCCTTGGAACCAATGAAAATTTCGTTATGTACCGTGAACGAGGAGTGGGGGTTTGTTTGTGCTGGGAACTGGGTGGAAATCTGTTTCTGTACTTTTTATCAACGTTACTTTATTTCTTCTCTTGCTGCCATGAAAGAGAGTCTGTGCTATGCGAGCAGTAGTGTTTAACTGTGACCGAGTGAATTAAAAGGGAGCTTTGGCTGTAGATAGAGCAGAGATGCCCATGTTTCTGTGAGCATCTGCCAGGTTCTTCCCTCTTTTTAGGTGAGGTGTGTGATGCTGCAAAGGAGCCCTATTGTCACCACTGGGGAGATGCTATCTCTGCCACAACCCTATAAGTCAGACTTTACTCCTGATCGAGCTGAGCACACCAGCCAAGTGATGAGCTGCTGCTTCTCAAAATCCAAATCAGTGTTGTGATTAAACACAGCCTAGGAAACGTGCTGGCCCCAGCCACACCCAGCCCTGCCTGTGTTGCACTGCTGGTGGCTTGGTGACCTCACAGTGGCAGGGACATTCTGTGGGGGGTGGAATCTGGCAGGACTCTGTCTCACATCACACCCAGCTCCTGCCGGCCCCCTGCCATGGGGCTGCCCCACACCTGAGGGTCCCCCAACCCCAGAGCTTCTGCACACCATCACCTCCAGCCATGGAGATGCAAGGAAGCGGAGAGCAAGAGGAAATGTCAGAAAAGGGAAGTGAAGGCTCACACAGCTGCACAGAGGACAGAACCTGGGATGAGAGCAGTGATGCCAGCATCTCTGCAGCTGTGGCTGAGCAGCTGGGGGCCCTGGGGCTGGAGGAGGCTGTTGGAGCTGGCCTGCCAGCAGCATCCCCGAGCGGCAGCCAGTGTTCCCTGGGGCAGGAGCTGATCCCCAGAGCTCAGAAGATCTCCAGGGAGAGCAGCTGGATGTCTCTGGAGCATCCCTCATGCCTGGAGGGTTTGGAGGACCAAGCTTCCCCGACCATGAGGCCGCCATCACCGCTCAGCGTTGACTCTGAGGAACGGGGTGAGCGAGCACAGGCCATGACCTACCAGGCTGAGGATGGAGTGTCCTGGGTGAGCCAGCAGGTGAGGAGAAAGGTAACCAACAGGAGCCAGCAGACCTGCACTGCATGGAGTGGGAAGGCTCTGGCAGAAGCTCTGACATCTCCCAGCACGGAAAATTTCAGCAGCATTGGTGCAGAGAATCGTGTTTCCCAGAAGCTGGTACAACAGAAACCTGAGGAATCTGCCCTGGTCCCCCACAGCCAAGTGGTTGTGGAGCTTCAGATGGATTCTGCCAATCTTGAGGGGTTTGAATTTGTGCTGGAGAGAAATGAACAGAAGAACATGTTTTGTATAGGCTTCACTGGTACAGATGAGCAGAAGCACAATGTTTTCTCACCAACCAGAGATAATTTGAAGTGCAGTTTATCAAGTGAAATGATGAGGAGCCATCATGAGCAAATGAGTGATACTTGTATGAAGGTGAATCAGCAGACAGCAGAGAAAGCAGTGTTCCAGTGCTCCATAACTATGCTGGAGGATGCTGAGGTGACATGCAACCTCATGTCTCTCAATGGAGGGAAGGAGACAGAAAAAATGGGGGAAATCTTCATCATCTCAGATGAACAAATGGGTAGCACTGTAAATCAGACAATTCATGAAACAACTCAGGTGTCACCTGGAAGTCAGCAGCCCCAGTACAGCCACAATGTGGGTGGGAGCTGGATGACTCACATCCCTGAGATGTGTGCTACAGTGGAGGCACAACTGCTGCAGATGGTGGCATGCCAGACATGGGGCAGTGGGAGTGAGAACAGAAATGTGGAGATGACCTCAGAGCTCCGGGGTGCCTCTGTTGGCCCTAAGGATGCGCAGAGCATGGACTTACCCAGAGGAATGGTCAGTGAGGCTCAGCAGACTTGCACTGTTATTTGTCTCAGGGAAGGTATCTGGATCAAGAGAGAAACTGATAAATTACTCAAGAAAGAAAGCTAACAGACAAATGCTACTCAGGAGTGAAAGCAATCAGGAAATCCCAGTTAGCTGTGCCATCATAATTTATCCTGCTTAACAGATTTTCTTGCTATGCCTTAGGAAGAGAGGAAACACTACTGAGAGGTTTCAAGCAATGCCTGTTGCTGTGCATGTCTGTAAACACTGAAGCCATTGTGTGGGACATGGGAAAGAGAGAAAGAATGGTGGAAACAAAGCAACAGCAAAGCAAATACAGAGCTGAAAAGTGCTGGAAGGAGTAAAAGACACATAAAAGAGGATGAGCAATAAGAAAAAGAAACAGTCCTGTGTTGTCACTAGATTTTTGTTCACCAGCTCTATCTGCAAACCAAAGGCTTGCATCACGTCTCACACCCCAGAACATCTGGGAGGAACACATAGCAGATCCTCCTGGAAGACATATTAAGGCACATAAGGGATGTGTGGGTGATCCAAGACAGCCAGCATGGCTTTGCCAAGGGCAGAGCGTACCTGACCCATTGTTGGCCTTCTGTGGTGGAGTGACAGCATCAGTGGATGAAGGAAGGGCGGCAGATGTCATCTACCTGGACTTCTGCAAGGGCTTTGACCTGGTCCCACACCACATCCTTATGTCTGAATTGTAGAGATATAGATGTGAAGGCTGAACTATCTGGTGGATTAGGAATTAGTTGGAAGACCGCAGCCATAAGGCTGTAATCAATGTTTCTATCTCTGGGTGGAGGCTGTTGACGTGCAGTGTCAGGCCTAGGGGTTTGTCTCAGTGTTATTTAACATCTTTATTAATGACACAGATGATGGAATTGAGTGTACCCTCAGCAAGTTTGCTGACAACACCAAGGAGATTGGTGCAGTTGGTATGATAGAAGGAGGGGGTGCCATCTGGGGAGACCTGGGCAGGCTTTAGAAATAGGCCCAAGTGAAATGAGTGAAGTTCAACAACATCAAGTGTAACATTCTGCACTTGGGTTGGGGCAATCCTAGGTACGTGTACCAACTGGGAGAAGAACTCCTTGAAAGCAGCCCTGTGGAAGAAGACATAAGGGTTTTGGTAGATTGAAAAACTTAACATGAACCGGCAGTGTGCGCTTGCAGCCCAGAAGGCCAATGGTATCTTGGGTTGCATCAATAGAGAGGGGTGGCAGTGGGCAGGGAGGGGATTGTTCCCTTCTGCTCTGCCATCATGAGGCCCTACCTGGGGTACTGTATCCAAGTCTGGGCCCCCAACACAGGTGAGATGTGGAGATTTTGGAGAAAATCCAGAGGAAGGCCATGAGAATGCTCAGAGGTTGAACCACCTCTCCTATGAAGACAGGTTGACAGGGAATGATTTTGAACTAAAAGAGGAGAGACTTGGGTTAGATAACAGGGAAATCCTTCACTGAGAAGATGGTGAGGAGCTGGCACAGACTGCCCAGAAAGGCTGTGGATGCCCCATCCCTGGAGGCCAGGTTGGATGGGTCCTGGGCAGCCTGTTCTAGTATCTGATTTAGAGGCTGGCAACACTGCCTGAAGCAGGGAGATTGGAGCTAGATGATCTTTGAGGTCCTTTCCAACATAAGCCATTGTATGATTCCATGCCATGGCCATGAGTCTGTTTGCTCTGGAGCACAGCTGGGCTTGTACTTAACACACTGAGCCCCTGTGGTTTCTGGCTGCAGAGAAGATTCCACTGATGTCCACCATCAGAGCTGTGGGCTCCTCGCCTCCTGAAATGGCCCTACTTGTGAAAGCTTGTCCTTTAACTTCTCCTTTATCATTTTTCTCCACCTATAAGTGGGGACAGCAATGCTTTGTTTCCTAGGTTTTTGATGCAGGTCACACAGAAGGAAGAGAAGCTTTGCACAGTCAGAAATTGCTAATGCAACCCACAGCAAAGTGCTGCTGGCTGCATTTCTCCTCCAAATCAGAGCACAAAGACAGTGGCGAGCTAGATTTGCATGTGGAATGGAGCAGGCAGTGCTGAATGTCCCCTTCCCTCTGTGCTATCCACCCCTGTGCTGCCCTTCCCTGTCACACTGGCTGGGAGATGTCAGGTTTCCTATCACTTGCTCTGGTTTCTGCGCACATCTTTATCTGCAGGCTTACAGCATGAAGTACCTTCCAAAAGCACTGGCTCCCAAGTCTCAGGATGATGTGAGCTTTTCACCTTGCAACATCATTTTTAAAAGGTTGTTCTAAATGTGGAGTAATCCCTTGGCTCATAGAGTCAAGCTTTAAAGTACAAATCCTAAAGACTCAGATCCCAGAAGGAAATGAGAAAGACCCAGGATTTGCTACCGCTTTCATAAACCTGTGTCATCAAACCCTTTTCCTGAGTATGGGCATTCTTCGGACTTCATTCCGTACATTTAGATGTGGCAGAGCTAGTTCTGACTTCATTTCTAAAGGGCTACACGGTGCTTTTGGTCTCCTTCCTGGAACCCGAGTATTTATGTTCTTATGGATTTTAAAAGAAATTTACATCAGCGCTGAGCTATTACTTTTTGAAGTGGGGGATTTGAGAAGTGAGCATGAAAGTGCAGCTTGTGTTGGTAACCTGAATGCAATTCTGTGTGATGTTTTGAAGTTCTGTAAGAGATAAAACTAGAAGAGAAACCTGTAGCATGAGAGATAGCTAGAAACACATACAAATACAAAATCATAGAATGTGATCGTAGAATGGGAAAGGATCACTAAAGACCACCTGGTCCTATGATGAGCAGGGACACGCACAGCTCCATCAGTGCTCAGAGCCCACTCCCTGACCTCGGGGATGTGCAGGGATGGGGCACCTCTCTGGGCAGTCTGTGGGCACTTTCTTTGGGCTGAGGGCTGCTCTCTTGGGAGCATCCAAAGATGAGGTTTGGTACTCACTTGTTGCAGCTGCTTTGCACTCATTAAAGCTGATGTGACTGTAACGAGAGGGGAAGTGAGCTCTCGGCCAGGCTGCTCAGCAGCTGAGGCTCTCCAAGCTCATTGTTTCCAGAATTAGCATCCCTAGACGGTTTGTTCAGGATTGCTTTCTGCACGAAGGAAACATCCTCTGCTTGTTTTCACTATGGCCGTTGGGAAATATGTTTACAAAGATCGCTTAACTGTTATCATCTCACTGCTTTGCTCTTATCTCACAGTGACTCTGATAAGTCTTTAGGAAGGCATTTGTCTGGATGAGATTTCAGAATTTTTGGCCAGTTTCCTGTGTGGTTTCAGGCAGAGTTAGGAAAATATATATCAACAGCAATTTCTGGTCAAAGCATGCTGAAGGTTTTATCAATGCAGTCTTGAAAGGTTAACGTGGGTTGATGTTATTCTTTGTGCAGTGAAAGCAGGACCTGGGAAGCAGTTGCTGTGGGCAGGGCTGTGCTGCCTGCTCTCCTGACACTTCTGGATGGCTTTTCCAGCCTTGATGATTCTGTGATCCTACAATTCCTCTACACCAGCCATGGGGGAGCTGGAGCTAAACTATGGGCTGCCTTGAAATGAGGAGCAGGGAAGGATGAGATGTTGATTTATTATTAGCTGAGATCTGTTTTTACCACAAGAGAAGCAACGAGTAGGTTTCTCCTATATATTTGTTTTCTCAACAGAAGAGGGCCAGAGCGTGTACCAGAATGGCTGTGCTTTTGGGTAAAAGCTGCAATTCACATCTGAGTGCTTTAAACAGAACTTCTTTGAAAACTTAGACTCACAGAACCATGGAATTGCTTGAGCTGTGAGAGGCCTGGGGCTGAACCCTCATACTGGTGTGGGTGGAGTGCAGAAACATTGGGCTTCAGTGCTGTGCCCAGCAGTCAGCTTGGTAAGCTTGTAGTTGTGGGGGAAGGGTGGTGTTTAGATGCTTTTATATGGTAGAACATTATCCCACTGGAGCAAGTTTTGGAAAAATCTATGTGGTGTTTTTTTTTTTTTTTTTTTTTTTTTTTAAATTCCTTCTGAAATTGCAATAAATATCTCTGGAGGATTGCTCATTTTATTAAATACATCTGCCATAATAGCCAGTGGTCTTGTAGCAAGCATGAACAGCAGAAGCAAGCAAGCTGTAAATGCTTAGGGTGCAAATGCTATGCTTGTTCTCTCTCTTCCTCAAGCTCGGCAGAACATTTCCTGGCAAGAGCTGATGAACACTGTGGGAAGGAGGCACAGTGAGGCCTGGGGAGTGGGCACTGTGGGGCACAGCCTGGAGCCCTTGTGCTGTTGTATGGGCAGCTCTCTGTGGCCTGCATCTGAATCAATGCAGAGAGCACCTCTCTGATTCTACAGTCCAAAGGTAAAATAGGTATTTTACTGGGTATTCAACTTAGAAAGTAAGAATCCAGCACTTATTTTGGTGGGATAAACATTTAGGATGATTTTCTGCAGTCTTGCCTTCGCAGGATATTCAAGAGGACGGCGACGATCTCTCTGTGTTCCTTTGGACAATTTTGCTTGTTCCACCGCCAGGCACAGCTTCACAGATGTGAAGGAAAATAACGAACAGTTTGTTTTGCAGAGCAAGGCTGTGTAGTAGTTTGTTGTAATTGGCATGTGAAGTTGGGACAGAATGGGAGCCAACTTTTGCCAATTTATGCGACTCGGGCGATGTCTCCTGTGAGCTGATTGCTAGCAAAGTGTACTGGTGCTTTCATTAGCTACCTTTGAACTGCTCTGGATGGAAGCAAGAAAGCAATCACTGAGTGCTGGGGGCAGGGCGAGGCGGCAGGTTTGTTTTCTTTTCATAACATTTCAGATGAGGTAGGTGGTGAGGGAGGGAATCGCTTCTTTCCTCTCCTACTAATGAGCACAGACAGAATGGAAAATGTGGGGTGTGCTGCAGCCCCTATGTCACACACAGTGTGCAGGATGAATGTGGGAGCAGCCACCAGGCTGTGACCTGTGGGTGCTGCAGACCCTGCCCTCGGGGTGCTTGGCTTTCTGGTGATGTGCTGCTTGCAGCCACTGCTCTGGGATGGGGCAGCCCTTCTGCAAGGAGGGTGAGGAGGAAAGGAGAGGTCAGGAGACGTGTGCTGCTGCTGCAGGCTGCCAGCAGTGCTCCCACTCCTTGTGCAGCAATTGGTTCAGCATTCCCTTATGCTCACCAATGTGAAGCATATGCTCAGCACTGCAGGATAACGAGCAGCAGCTCCATCTCAGCTAAGGGCAGCAGAGCTGGGAGCTTGGTGGAGGCTGCTTTGCCTGCACTGCCATGCAGGAGCAGGTGACCCCTGTGCCACACCAGCTGAGCTGGGGTGCAGTGCACTGCAGTGACTTTGCTGAGCTTTGGGTGCAGACACACAGTTGGAGACACAGCATGAATGTTTTGGAATATATTTTGGTCTTGAAAGGAAGACTAGTTGTAGTTCCTGCTTGTAAGAGTCTCTGAGCTCCTGAAAAACGAAAAGCCATCGCATGATGATTTATTAAGAGCACATCGA
Organism: Callipepla californica brunnescens; assembly: GCA_023055505.1. NCBI lineage: Eukaryota > Metazoa > Chordata > Aves > Galliformes > Odontophoridae > Callipepla > Callipepla californica. The sequence continues at coordinate 47,970,246 of JALIRH010000004.1, read as the reverse complement.
AGTGTTTGGAGAGCCATAAATCACATGTTGTGGTGCTGCTGTGACGCAGTGACTGATATAGGAGAGTAACTCCTCATGGAAGCACCAACAAGGGCATGGAGCTGAACCTGCCTGTGCTTCGTGTCTCCCACTTTTTGTGACATTTAAGTGCATGCTTGTGTAGCTGATAGGAGCAGGATCAGACATGGGGAGTGTTAGCCATCTTTCCTGTAACATACTTATACTGCTATTCTATCTGGACCTGAGGAAACTGTGTGGATGACAGAGAATTAGCACGGGGTGCCCAGCCAAGTCACAGAGTCTCTGTCCTTCACAGAATTCCAGAACTACAGGGGTTGGAAGGGAACTCTGGAAATCACTGAGCCCAAGCCCCTGCTAAAGCAGGTCCCCTAGAGCAGGTTGCACAGGTAGCCATCCAGACAGGTCTTGAATATTGCTGGAGACTCCCCCAGCTGCCTGGGCAGCTTGTTCCTGTGCTCTATCACTCTTCAAAGGCTGCCTAGATGTGCCCCTGGGGAATGTGCTCTGGATATCCCTGCTTAAGCAGGGGTTGGACCTGATGGACCTTGAGGTTCCTTCCCAACCCAACCATTCTATAGCTGTACAGGTAACAGTTCCCAGGCAGCTTCTGCTCCCTCCAGGGCTGTCCACTGCCCATGGGGCTGCGGGTCCCAGCTCTGCTGTCAGGAGGAGGATGCCATGAGCATCAGTGCAGCTCATCCAGGGATGTTCCAATCTGAGAGGAAACAAAAATCAGTGTTTGAGAGCAACCTGGGCTCACTTCATTGAAGTGTCTGCAGGCGAGTGATAGTTTCAGGAAAGCTCTGTTTGTTTGCTAGAAGCCAGACAGGGTTGTGCTCTCAAGTGCATGGTGGGCACCCTCCCCAGCTCTGTGTCCTTCTGAAATGAAGATTATTGCTGAAACAAAAAGCTGAGGGCCTGGCTCAGCTCCACAAACCAGGTGGTTTGTATGGGTACTGGGGAACACAAATTGTTTGCAGGTGAGCTGAGTGGATGCAGCACATCACTGCTCCACCCACATGAATCTTGAGAAGAGTTTGCTTGGCTGAGTTACAGAATCATAGAAAAGAATCAGAGAATGGTTTGAGTTGGAAGGGACCTTGAAGTTCCCTCTGGTCCAAAACCCCTGCGATGCACAGGGACACCCACAGCTCCATCAGTGCTCAGAGCCCATCCCCTGACCTCGGGGGTGTGCAGGGATGGGGCACCACCACCTCTCTGGGCAGCCTGTGCAGTGCTCCACTACCCTTAGTGTAAAAAGCTTCTTCCTTGTCTCCAATCTAACTCCCCTCTTCTAGTTTGCAACCATTTCCCCTTGTCCTATCACCACAGACCCCACTGAAAAGTCTCTCCCCTTCCTTCTTACAGCCCCTCTTTAGATACTGAAGTCATAACTGACTGTAGTTACAGATACGTGCAACTATTAGATAACAAATGCCCATTTACCTCCTTCCTGGGAAGATGCAAATCCACACGGCAGAGCCAGCAACACTCCTGCAGGCGTACAAGGGGCAGAGCTGCAGACAGCTCATCCCATAGTTCTGATCCTGAGCTGTGAGGGTGGGCACACACCCCTTCATTCTCAGCACAGTGGATTTCGGCCGCGGTCCCATCTGCGTTAACCAGCGGAATGCCGAAGGGAAAGGGAACGAAGCATCTGTGGCATTTCAGAATAATGTGCCTTTTTTCATCCTGCCTAATTTAACGCATGCTTCAGACGTTCCTGTCTGAGTGCTGTGATGGATCTTCCTGTAGCGAGCGTGTCTGCGTTGCTCCGAGTAGCTGGTAGCTATTCGTGCCTAGAAATAAAATATGGGTATGTTTAAATTCTCCCCTTTACATTTGGCGCCGCAGTTATTAGTGAAACCAATGTATTTTTTGGCAGTTTCTGCTATTACTTTGTGACTGCTTGCGTTTAACTAATAGCCTTTCTTCTCCCCCAGACCTCTTCTGATATTCTGAGGCTCTGACGATACTGAAACCAACACTTTGCTGTAACGGCACGGCCTCATTAGGTTGACGCATTTGAACATACATACTAATAAGGCTGCCGGGAGAAGGATACTTTATTTTGCTCTCCCCTGGCGTTGCCACTTGCAATAAGAGCAATGGCCTCCAGCATAGTGAGTTCTGAGGAGCATGGGCGCGGGGGGAGGCACAGAAGCAGGAGAACCCTCGTGCTCTCCCTCTCTCTGCATGAGGTTGAGCAGCGCAGGTAGCACTTTGTAATTAACTCCCAGTCCATAATTCCCAAGCGTGGGGAGAAGAACTGCTGCTCAGCTCGGCGAGTGCTAAAAATAGAGCTGCAGAGAAACCCCATGCCAGCTCACGAGCGTGGTTACATTACATGTTTAATTAACAATACGTTGACCGTGTTACCTGTGGCTGTTTCCTCAGTCCATTGCTGTGTTTCGTGAATGACACTGGGAAACCTGCTTTGTCCCATTTGTCATGGAGCTTAAATTAGATTTTTTTTTTATTATAACAGCCAACAATGATGGGTTTTGTTGCTGTTGTTTATTTATTTATTTTGTAATGGGCTCTGGAAAAGGTTTTACTTCCTTTCCCATTATAACGGAGCCTTCTATTTCTTTTGAGGTATTGGCTGTATAAATCTAAGGGCTCTCGTAATGCCTCATTCCAGCTCTAATAGTCATCCCGGTTTTGCTGCTCGGAAAATATGAGCAAGGTAGCATTGCAATCACAGTGAGCAGCGTGCCAAGCCCGGCCCTCAAAGGCTGCATGGAGCCCAGGGGAGCATGAGCTGCTCAGGCATGGCAGCACCCAGCTGAGGCTGTCTGCTTTCCAGAGGTGTTGAGTGGCAGTTATGGGTACAGCTGGAGTCACACTGAAAGAGAAAGCTGCAATTTGATTGCGTTTGGGTGAGGACTTGAAGTATGTGTGCTTTGACCCTTTGGAAGGCTCTGCTTCTGCTTTCCTAGTTCTTTTCCTTGGAGCTATAGGAGGACTCCAGCTTATGGCTAAGGGTCAGTTTGGCTGAGGGGTTGGACTACATGACCTCTAGAGGTCCCTTCCAACCCCTACCATTCTGTGATTTGCTGCTGACAGCTGTGCCCTTAACTCATGCTGACACTTCAAAGAGAAGAAGCCATGGCCCCACCTGGGAGCCCTTCATGGCACCCCATTCCCTGTACCTATTCCTGTTGGTGATGCTGTGCTGCGGGATGGGGAGAGCTGAGCAGGGCCCTGCAGGCAGCCAGGCTGCAACTTCTGGCTTCTTCTCCACCTGCCTGCTGCCCAACCCTGACAGCTTTGGTTTTTCCTCAATCTGAACATTCCAAGCCCTTTGCTTGCTGCTGCTGCTGCTCTGCTGTGAGGCTGGCGACCAAGCAGAGCATCCCATGCAGACCACATCCTGCTGCTGCCACTTCCCCATGGGCTGAAACCCCAGCACTGCACCTGAGCTGTGCTCACTGCTGAGCACAGAGACACAGTTCTGCCTCCTACGTGCGTTCCCCGTGTACTGGAATTGTTCTCCCTGTGTTCAGCTCTGTGCATTAACTGGGTGTCACTGGGGCTGTGCTGAGCACTCATTCTGCGGCTCATTCAGCAGAACTCAACTCAAAGCACTTCTTTTCGATAGATTATTATTATTATTATTACAGCAATTCACGTAACTGGAAAGAAACGGGGAACTTTTGGGCATCAGTGAAAGAGATGACCTCCTTCTGCAGCCTCACATAATGCAAATGGTTATGTACTCTGCTCTCCATAGGATTTAGAACTAAAATGTGCAGCTTCAAAGTGCACGGTGATGAACATTTTCTTTTTCTTTTTAGACTGCTTCACTGCTGGCCCTGTCGTGTACTGTTAAAGTCCTGCTTTTACCATGTAAGTTAAACTCTGACAGGTGAACCTGACCTGAGTGTGTATCTCAACCCTGGTGTCGTTTTGGGATATTAATCATGATGCTCAGCAGTTTCCATATCTGAAGAGCTTTGCAGAAACAAAATATTAATCTCCATGGCACATCCCATGTGATGCCCAGAGCATGCCGTGTGCTGGGGTGGGTGGTGAGGTTGCACCCTCCTTCCCATCAGGAATCACTGTGGTCTGTAAAGGAAGAGCTGCTGCTGTGAATGTGACAAGCCCAGCTCCAGGCTGAGTTTCTGCTTGCTTTGTGTAGCCGTGGAGGCAGAAGCTGCACACAGAAATGCCAGTTCATCCCAATCTGTGAGGACTGAAAGGTCAGCAGTGCTCAGCCTCTGAAGCAGCGCTGCTTTTCCCCAGGACATCACCAAGTACATAGCATGCTGTCTGTCCATCCCAGGATGTCTGGCAGAGCATGGGGCAGCTGTGGGGTGCTGAGACCCCCTGCTCCCCGTGCTCTGAGCAGGGATATGGAGGCACAGGGCTGCATGCACCAGCCCAGGGAACCCCGTGCCTGGAGGAGCCCTCCCACTGCAGGGGATGCAGCGGCTCCTGCGTGCAGAGGATCCCGTGCAGTGCAGGTGTTTGTGAAAAAGGTCTCCTGATACCTCACGCTGCTCCAGTTTACAGTAGATGTTGCCTTAAGTTAGCACGCCGCATTATAACGTGTGGCAGGTATTGCAAGCTGTGTGACAGATGCATTTTGCGATAGGCTTGATTCCTACAAGCTCACAAAACCATTAATCTATCACTGCTACAAGGAGGCTGAGATACGCTCTCCGTTCTCTGCGCTCAAAGCATCAGAGGATACTGATTTATTTATTTTTGGCCTTCTTCCAGCTGCTTTAAATCCCTGCGGTGTGAGGAGAAAATCTCCTTCATTCTCTCCCTGCTTGTATGGCACGTCCTGAAGAAAGCAGCGTGCCAGGGTCTTATTTCATGGGGCAGAGTGACTCAGCTCAGGCTGCTCAAAGCCCCATCCATGGCCTGGGGCACCTCTAGGGATGGGGTACTCACAGCTCTGGGCAGCAGTGCTGCGGCCTCTCTGCCTCTGAGTGAAGAATTGCTGATGGACACCTGACCTAAACCTCCCCTCTTTTAGTTTGAAGCCATTTCCCCTTAGCCTGTTACAGCCATCCTGGTGCTGGGACCAGTTTCCTACGGCTGCTGGTGGGGCTGCGAGACTGGGGATGTTGTTTTCTATGATAGCAATTCTTTCTCCCCGAGATAGCGCGGGTTTTATTCAGAGACTAGCTTCACTAAAATGTTTACAGATTACTGTTTTAAAGACTCTCAGCTTGGCTCCTTGTACTTACTTTGTTTTATACACACATGTATTCTGCCGATAACACAGAGGAATTCAGCTTGTTTCATTAAAAGTGAAGGGAAGGAGCCTCGGAGAGGCACAATCTGCACTCAGAAGTAATGAACTCGCTGGGAGCGAGGACAGCTTGTTCTCTCCCTGTTATTTATTTACTCGCTCATTTGCACGATAACAGATGGATATCAGCGTGCGCCGGGCTTGCTTGGCGGTGTAGGTGCAGGAGCTAAACCGCTGCTAAACTGTCTGAAACCAGTTCAAATGAAGAACTTCTCCCCTGATAAGAGGTGAACAGTATGGCTTAATTAGATTTGCAAAGGAGGGATGCGAAGAGGACATGATTGCCTCGAAGAAATACACCAGGGCTAAGCACAGGGAGGAAAAGGCAATGTTGAACCTACAGGATGGTGCTGGCGCGAGGGCAAGCGGGTTTTACATTTTCATGCGTAAGTTCAGGCTGGAGAGCAGGAGAAAGTTTCTGAATTCAGGAGAAAGAAATTGAGAACAGTTCACTGTAGGAGAAGAGAAATAAAAGATTTATTTTATTCTAAGACAAACTTTAGTGCTTTATGGCATGTGATGTGTTCCCATGGAAAGCTATTGCATGTTATAGATATGCTGTGTACTTGTGCAGGAGGTTGGCTGGGGATTGAGCACTCCCTCGGTGCATTTGCAGGTGACAGCAAGTTGTTAGGAAGTGGTGGTCTGCCTGGAGGTAGTGAGGCCCTACAGAAGGATCAGGGCAGGCGGATTGATGGGCTGAGGTTCACCAAGACCAAGTGCTGGGTCCTTTGCTTTGCTCATCCCAACCCCACGCAGTGCTTGGGGCAGAGGAAACGACCCTGGGGATGGCAGGCAACAGCTGCTGGATGTGAGCTGTGAACTGAGCTGTGAGGGGTCTGGAGCACAGTCCTATGGGAGCGGATGAGGGGATGGGATGGGTCAGTGTGGAGAAGAGGAGGCTCAGGGGGACCTGATGGCTCTCGGTGGCTCTCTGGTGGGAGGTGGTGGCGAGGGGGGTCAGCCTCTGTTCCTGAGTGACAGTGATAGGAAGAGAAGTGATGGCCTGAAGTAGTGCCAGGGGAGGGTCAGGTTGGGTATCAGCAAACATTAATTCTCCAAAAGAGCAGCCAGGAACTGCGCTGTGATTCTATGATCAAGGATCACGGGGTTCTACAGAAATATCACTAATCAGAATTACCCTACGTGCTCTAAGCAAAAATTTCCAGAGATGCTATTCTGGCAAGTAATTATTTTCAAGTGTAGCTTAAAATATGCTCAGTGCTCTTTCTTCCTGTGCATACTTTCACATATGTGAACTTTATTCTTTGCTTAATGAATATTCTTTGTTATATGTACACAGCAAACGTGGCATATTAAAATAGACCGAATATTTGACTAAAGTTTAAACTTGTCACTCAGCACCGTGATAATAAATGTCATAATTTATTCAACCTCCTGACTGAGTCCCCGAGCAAATATTTCAGAAGAAGCTGCTGATTTGTCAGTGTGTATGACTTTATTTGCTGGAAAATCTCAATAACCAAATTGTGGTGCTTCTGCAGAAAGCATTAAGTCAAGGTTTTCTATTGGCGAGTTGATGAGGATGGTCTGACGTTCTGAATATTATTTCCCAGCATTCTGTTTTTTCTTAGATACATTAGGTTGGAAAGGACCTACAAGATCATCTAGTCCAACCATCCTCCCACCACCATCCCTACCCACCAAGCTACTAAATCAAATCCCTTAGCACCTCATCTAAACGCTTCTTGAACAGCGCTAGGGACGGGGCCTCAACCACCTCCCTAGGCAGGCCAATCCAGTGCCTGACCACTCTTTTCTTGCTGTGAAGTTGTCTCTAAAAAGCTGTTTTTCTTGTGATGGGGTATCGTTTTTATACTGTTTTGCAGGTTATTTACTGCGGATAAGCTGAGAATGAGTTCTAAACAGATGTGATGGAGAAGCAGCACATACCTCTCCAGCTCGTTTTTCTTTTAGTTGTTAAATACCGTATCTCTTCTTGTAAGGCAAAGAAAGCTATTCAGTGAGGGTTAAACCCCGGGATCCCCTCTCTGAGGTCTCTCCCCCCACAGTGCCCTGGGCAGGAGGAGCTGTGGGGCTGCAGCAATGTGCCCGCTGCCTCCTGCCTGCAGTGCTGCTGTGCTGTTTGCTTTCCTGTTTGGAGGAAGGGAACAGAGATCCGCTGCATATAACTGCAGAACTTAAACAAGGATCCCCTTTCACGTCAGAGTTGAGTTTTCAAATGCTTCAGAAGCCCATAAACGGTGCGGGATTGGCTTTTCTGACCCTCTGCTCTCCAGTTCCTTTCATCTGCTCAGGCTCACGTGTCTCAGATCAAGGAGGCAATTTCCTTTACAACAGCCCGGGATGTGCAAGCCTCAGTACGCCAGCAGTCATCTTAGCTTTCAGGATCAGTGGATTACAAAGGGAAACCAAAGAGAACAATTGAATACCATTTCCTTGCCCCACCAGCTCAGCCAGGTACGCAGCTGCCCTTGCTGCTCTTCACCAGCTCATCCCACCGAGCTCAAGGGAGTTCCAGATATGGGTGAAGGGAAAGAAGGTGGGCAGAGAGAAAACTGCTCCTTTTTACCCCCTCTAAAATTCCTAAGAAGTGAGCGCAAAGCCATCCTTCGTCATCTCAGCTGCTGAGTTGTTGGGGGGCTGCGTTCTGCCCCAGGGTCCCCAGTGTTTCCAGTCTATGTGTCACAGAGTTAGAAAGATTCTCCATAACTAAGAAAGGAGGGTGGAAATGACCTCTTTTGGGCTTAAAATCTTGTATTCTGCTCAGCTGTGACGGCACAAACCACCTTGGCAGAGCTTTTTCTCCCCTGGATTTAATATTCTGGACCTGCAGCAGCCCTGCAGAGGGCAAGTATCACACAATGCATTTCTCACACTGCATGCAGGGTCCCTGCCAGGCTGCAAAGGCACGTGTGGCTTGTCAGCTGTTTGCTGTACCCATGCTGTTAGCTTTGTGTCCCAGGTTTCTCTATGGCCTGACAGGTGCTGGTGGCAGGCTCAGCAGCCGAGCACAGCTGGAACACAGCTGCAGAGTACAGCTGCAAAGCATATCCATAGAGCATAGCTGGAACACAGATGCAGAGTGTATCTATAGAGCACAACTGGAGTGCTGCCCAGGCTTGCAGCTGAGCTGTTCTGAGCCCACTGCGTGGACGTGCACTGGATGCTGCCACTGCAGCTGGAACCTGGAATGTTCCCATATCACTGCTGAGGACAGGCAGTGCTGCAGCAGGCATGAGCAAATCCCATGGCTGCTTTTCCTACTGTGCTTGACATTAATGTGCTTTCTCTCTTCTGATGTTGCTTCTTTACACAGAATGCCATGGGCAGTATGGGAGCTTGAGAAAAGCCTTGTCCTCCTGCAGGAGTGGATTCAGAGCATCAGCCCATGACTTTTCATAGATACTTACTTTACTTGCTCTGTCTTCAAATACCTCGTGCTTTTGGGGTTTGCCACTGCCTCCCTGTGCAGCTGAAGCTGTGCTGCATGGCACAGTGTACCTGGAACCCACTTCTCTAGGAGCTGCAGGACAGACAGCGAGCAATAGAAACATTTTAAACAACTTATTGCACTACTACTCTTACATGGCATGAGAAGCAGCCTGCTTAGTGAGGGGATATGGGCAGTTAAGGAAGAGACATATTTCCATTATAACATGCACTCTTCACAAGGTGAATTAATAAAGGTTTCTTATAGTGGCCTGAACAGAACTTCTATTTCTCATGCCTGTCAGCACTTGGCATTTTTTATAATTCATCTAGGTTTGCTATGGGGAAGTCAGCTGCTCTAAAAAGCAGACACTTTGTGTACACTTGTAATTTCACCACAAACGGGGAGGTTTGTACAGTGCGAAATGAAGCAAACTGGGATAGTGGTAACAGTTGATAAGAATTTCCTAAGTATTCTCCTGCTTATCTCTGCCATTAGCTAATTGGAGACTGGCTGGTTGCCATGGTGATGTGGATGCAGGATCGATGCTCACAGGGCTGGGGATGGAGGGGACAGCACTCAGTGCTGGGCTCTGCACTCTGTGGCAGCAGTCCTACAGCCCACAGGGGCCTGGTTTGCACTGCAGGACCCGGAGCTAACCACTGGCATCAGGAGTTTGCTCCTGATCAGCCCAGATTTCATCCATCTACTGAACCTCATCCCTGTGGTCTCTCCTGAAGCACATCTTACACCCAGGTAAGCACTTCTGTTGTCTTAATGAAGGCACACAAGCACAGGCATGATACCTTCCAGACATATTTTTCAAAATAAAAGAGGGGAGACTCAGACTGGGGATAAGGAGGAAGCTTTGTACACTAAGGGTGGCAGCACAGGCTGCCCAGAGAGGTGGTGGTGCCCCATCCCTGCAAACAGATGAGGTCAGGGGATGGGCTCTGAGCACTGATGGAGCTGTGGGTGTGCACTGCATGGAGTGGGACCAGGTCCATTCCCACTCAGAGCATTCTGTGGTCCTAAGAAATCAGACAAACTGAGATTAGAAATCAGAAATCACTGCAGGTGATGAAGTACCAGGGCATCTTAACAAGAGCTGTACTGGTTTGCCCATTGCTGGAAATTAAAATCAAGATTGGATGCAGAGCCCAGGAGCAAGCAGCCTAGGTGCAGAGCAGCCACAGCACCCAGAGGTGTATGCAGCACCCCGAGCAATGCACAGCACCCAGAGCTGTGTGTAGCAGCCAGATGTCTCCTGCTGAGCTGCACAAGCAGGAGTTCTGTCCCAGCCCAGACTCTGTGCTCTAATTATCTGCGATTATCACAGCAGCTTTTCACAGAATCAAAGGCATCTCCTGATAAGTACATTTCTGTTGACGGCTTGGTTTCATTAGGCTGTGTTTCAGATGGGCTCCTTTTCAAGCAGCCCAGGAAGGTTTCGATATTCATGCTGGAGAGACACAGAGATAATGAAGCGCCTTGCTGACTCAGCTGATTCCTGCTCTCTGCCTTAATCCAGCTCACAGATGACTTAGAGAGGGCCTTTGAAATGTCTCTTAGCCCTGCTAATTGATGTGCCTCTCAGCCAGCGCTGTGCTTGAGTTCCTCTAATAAGCCTAGTATAACCACATTCCCTTGCACAGAGCCAGGTAATTTGCCATTGGCCTCCCCTGGCCCCAGAGCCACTCAGGAGTGCTCAGCTGTGGCTGTGCTCTCAGCAGGCTTAGGCCAATGTGAATGTGGCTTCCATGTAGCACATGGAAGAGTGCAGCAGGGGGACAAGAGCCTGCTGGTGTTCTAGGTGAGTGCAGATGTGTCTACCAACAGCCCCAGCCTGCTGCAGGCACTGGGGTTCAGTTAGAGTAAACCTAGGGTTAAGTTAGTGTAGAACAGGGCTCTGAGTAGGGCAGGTTAGGGTTAGGATTGGGGACAAGGTTAGGTCAGGTCAGGACTACATTAGGATTGGGTTAGGGTAGACTAGAGTTGGTTAAGTTGCATTAAGTTAGGTTCTGGTTAGGGTCAGGTTAGGGTTAGATTAGGGTTTCATGAAGCTGATATCACCCTGGTACTTGTGTGTCTCCTATCTGTGATGTCCAACACACAGCCTGAGCACCACTTGGCCACCTGCCTCAATGATGGATCCCTGCAATCAGCACAGGCTCAGAACTGCTGTTTTACAGTTTTCACCTAATTTGTAAAGCAGTACTTGACTGTTGATCTATTCAGGCTTCACCTCACTTTTAAACTTTGCCTGTAAGTGGGAACCAAAACCCAAGTTGTCTTCATGGCAGGAATCATTCAGTGCAGCCAAGAGCGTCATGACAATGCAGTGTCCATCCTGAGCTGCAGCGATGGCTGTCCTTTCCCTGAGCATCTCTGACCTAAGGTGGATCCTAAACCCTCTGTGATGAGGCCCTGGCACTGCCCAGAGCTGTGGGTTCCCATCCCTGTAGGTGTCCAAGGCCATGGATGGGGCCCTGGACAGCTGAACTGGGGGGCACCCAGCCCTCAGCAGAGCTTGGAACTAAATGGTCTTTCAGATTCTCTCCAACCTAACCGTTCTGTGATTCTGTGATTTGGGGCTGGGGCTTGGTGCAAAGGCCATCCCCACCAGTCCTGCCTGACTGCCTCCAGCAGGATGCTGCTTTTTCCAATTGGACATTTTCGCATCACTTGAGAGCACCAGGAGATTAAAAAATGTCCTTTCCTCTTCAAGGTTTTTTAATTAACATTTCTATTATCAGGCTTAATTAGCCCATCTCTGGCTTCCATCTGCTTTTCTCTGTCACAGCCTGCTGAAGACACTTTGCTATGACATTATGCATCCCATCATCAGGAATAATAAATGAGCATCATTGTGCTCAGATTACACAGCTTGAGCTGAAGGACCAGGCCCTGGTGTTGAGAGGTGGCCACTCACCCCTTCAGCTGCCACCTGATTTCTGGGTTAGAGCAGAGCAGGGATTGTTCCTGATACTGCAATTATGTGTGTTGTGTGGACGAAGCCATGGCAGCACTGGGAGCAGAGATTTGTAGTTGGCTTCACATTGCTCATCCAGACTCCTTCCATGTCCAATATGTATGAATCCCACTAATTTCAGATGCTGAGGAGAGGGCAGTCACTGCCCAGGGGTGCAGAGATCTCAGGGCTTGGAGCCCTGGGGGCAGTGTGTTCTGCATGGAGCCCTCGGGCAGCCCAGGTGAGCTCTGCTCCAGCCAGCACACACAGTGGGAAATGGCTCTTCTTGCAAACATGAATGCGCTCAGCAGCAGATATCAAATATCCTGAACAAGCACAGCAAGGCACGCGCCTGTACACAAGATAAAGCTGGAGCAATAGATGACAAAGATGAACACAACCCAGAAGATATTTCTTATTAAACAGTTGCCTGCCTGATTTGTTTCCTGCATTAGTGATGATGCATGGCTGCTATTCACATTAATAGGCGACCATAAAGTATTTTTGTCAGCTGAGTTTTACCTGGAGTTAAATAAAATATTACTGTTTATGACAGATTTAACTACAGGCTTTGACGTTACAGCATCCTGTTGCTCTCCCGTAGCAGACTGAACATTTAAACGCCTCTAACATATTGCATCAGCAATCACAGCGTTGCGATAGCGTGACTTTTTAGCTTGATTACACTACAAGATGAGCTTTTAAGCTTTTACGAGGACGCCATAAACGTCAGCAGCGAGATGAAACACCCAAACAGAAAGCAAACGCTGGGCTTTGTTGAAGGTTATTAATGGCCAAATGCTGCTGTCAGCGTGCACAGCCCAGAATGGACGGAGCAGGCAGCACTGCTGTGATATGGTGTGGGGCTGGCTCAGCACTGTGGGGCTCTGAAAGGAAATGTCCCCACTCTGAGAACTGCTGGTGCCTGGGTGTGTGGAAACTGCTGAATCAGGGCCTGAACCACTGATGGATCACCCGAGGCGAGCACTGAGTCAAATATGGGAGCACAGGTGAAGGCAGTGCACCTGTGTGACTGGAAGGGTTGGAGTCCGACTCCAGCTCTCCCAGACCCCATTTAAGGGCTGACCACCACTGGGGAAGGGTCTCTTGTTGGAGATTTCTCCTTTGGAGTTCTTGTGAGCCTAGGGCATAGGTGAGCATTTTCCTTTATTTCAATTGTCTCTTTTCTATCACAATAGTTTTTCTAACTATGCCATCTGTAAAATATTTTGGCTGCAATACTATTTGGTATTATTCATTCTGTCAACCATGCACTGAGGCACAGTTGCTGTACACAGAGCATTCTGGAGAGTGGCATTGCCATGTGCTGGTTTCTACACTGCTGCTTCTGTAAATCTCAGAAATGTGCCCTATGGACTACGTTGGTGGGAACCCTGAACTCCTTGTTCCCTCTCTTCTAATGCTAACGTTGTTTTGTATTTTCACTAATCCCAAAGATTTAATTGTGTCAGAAGTGATATTGATGAGTTGCTGCAAGATTCTGAGGCCCAGCAAAAGTCGTGGTTAGGGTGTTTCCAATTAACATGCCTCCTACCATCTCATTTCAAGTGGAATATTAAAGTTTAAGGAGATCAGAAACAAACTGTTTAATTGCTGGACACAGGATACATTTTGATCTCCTTCAATAGGAGAAAATGAGTGAAAGCTTTGCTTCATTTGCAATTGAAATTTATAAGATGAAAGTAAAAATAGGCATATTTATGCAGCATTAACTCTAAGGAGCATTGATAACAGCCTCTGCTCCCTCCGTTTAGAATGTTCCTTTCAAAATATTGAAGGGGCATTACATGTTTTATTTTTTCACATTTCCTCTTCTGTTATTACCTTACTGGTATTTTATGTATCTGACTCTGTGATCCCAAGATGTAGGAGATTGGGCAATAATGACAAACAGCAGTAGGTGAAGAAAAGAGGGTTGAATGGCAAGAGTGAAAAAAATAAGGTGGTGGTGCTGTAGTGGGAAGCAAGGCACCCAGTTCAGCCAGAATAAGAGAAGTTCTCTACCTAGGGCAGAAAGACAAACCAACCGGAGACATTGCACTAAACATTACAGCAGTAACATAAACAAAAGGGAACAGAAACCCTCAGTAGCAGTGCTACAGATGCAAGGACCATTCAGGAATGCTGGAGTGAAGCTCAGGATATTGGGAAGGTGCATGCAGTAATGAAGGAAATACTGGATGAAAGCAAAAACAGAAAGGATAGAAGATATAGACAAGCCCTTGATTCTTGCTTGGAATGGTTTTGAGTGAGCATGGATGACCAGACTCCACGGAGTAACACAGGAATGTGCTCTAAGCCCACAGGTGGGTCTGCAGGTGGGTGGGTCTCCACATTTATCACCCCCCAGATGGCTAAAGAGGAATCCCATCAGTAGAAGAGACCTTATCTCCATCTTCCCAGGGACAGGCAAGGCTAAAAAAGGTGCAGTGAGGCTGGCAAATCACCGCTGCTTCGAAGCGTGGCAGTCAGATGCTGCACTCCCTTGCAGTAAGCTGATCAATGGGACATAATGATCTTCTGTTTGGGTAAGCAAAGAGAAGAGCTTTATGGAGAACCGATGTCTTGGAGAAAAGCTGTGCACGGAGCGCTCATAAGTCATTGCACTTTAAATTACTGTGTGCTTGAGAGAATTGATGAGGTCAGCTGGAGCTTTGTTGTTAATGAAGAGACTGGAGCTTTGAGTTTCAAAGGAAGGAACCACAAAATTCAGCAGGGCTGCCAGTAAGGTTGTGGAGGTGGGGATCTCAGCTGAATGTGGATAACTCCAAGTAGTTGGAGCCCACAGTGCCACAGCTGTGTGAAATTTGGTCCCAAGGTAAGAAGTGCAGATCCACCTGAGAAGGGAATTAGGGATAAGCAGCACCTTCAGTGAGAGAGGGGAAGAGCTGATGGTGAGTCCCTGCTGTCCCAAGGCCAGGAATCTCAGGGATAAGCAGTGAGAGTCTCAGGGCAGGTTGAGCTGCAGCTCATCCCCTAATAAAGGATATTAGACACCAAGTGCTCCCATAAATAAAAGGGTCATTAACACACAGAAGAACAAAGAGAAAAGTGGAGGTTCTATGTGTTGAGGATGGACTGAATTTAAAGGTAATCTGCACATTGCCCCATACAGAGTGTGTACATCATCTCCATTTGCAGTAAGGATGATCTATGTTAAACACAGGGACTAAAGGAATAAAACAGTTGCTACTGTACCAGATGGGATATTATGACTTAAATTGGAGAAGATGGATAATAATGAAAAGCTGTAATATGACCAAGGAGATGAGTAATTGCCTAAAGGAGAGATGAAATACAGTGTTAGCGGGGGCTGCAGGCTGGAGAGAGTTGCCAGTGAATTTTCTGAAAGACAAGAGAAGGGACCAATTTTATTTAATGTTTTCATTATCAATGTCAGTACAAAAATCAGAAATGTGCCAAGGGAACTTCAGGACAAAAACCAGAAATGTGCTCAGTAACGCTGAGCTGGAAAGCATCAGTACAGCTCTTCTTAGAGAGGAAGAGATGGATGATTTTCAGCACTGCAATAGCAGAAATACACAGAATGTACTAATGCCTTTACACGTCTTAAACTTGGCTTTAAATGAAAAATCAGTCCTCTGGGAAGATAATTGGATGTACTGGTTGATCACAGGCAGGCCAGGGCTGGGGGAGGTGTGAGCTGTGAGGGGTCCTGTGCCTGGGGAGCCCTGGCTGGGCATCACCATGGGCAGCCTGGGACAGCCCCAGGGATGCAGCCTGCCTGCGCAGTGGCTGGCCGTGCCCTGGGCTTCTTCTTCTGCTTCGTACTGAGAAAATGTCAGCTTGCCTATTAGCTCAGCGTTTTCTTTCTGTAGCATATTTACTCTCCTCATTTCCTCAGGTGGGTGACTAGCAGGTTTCCAAGCTATGTAATGCATTGTTCTTTTCATTTCTTATTCTCACTGCAAATTACAGCTTTTTCTCTTAACTTCATGTGGTTGTTTGCAAGAACTGGCCAGTCCTTATCCTGCATCCACTTCAAAGAGCCTGCAGGCACTCAGCATTGGGTGCTGGAACTTGCTATGGCATGCAGCTCTGAAATGGGGCAACTTCCAGATCTTTGCTGGGGCTTTCAGGGCACAGCGTAGCTCCCGAATTGCCCTAAGCCTTACTGTGAGCAAAGCAGAGCTGGAAGAATGAATTCTGCTCCCTCACGTCTGGGCATTTCTTTTCTTTGTCCAACCAGCCAGCGCTGGTACACTGACCTGCACAGGTATTTTTGGTGTATTTTTGTATTTTGGTTTGGAAGCGGAATTCAGTGGACAGAAACTGTCAAGCCAACTCACTGCAGGTGCCCTTATGTGATCCGACTCAACTCAGGTTTTTGTTCATTGTTCAGTTTGGGGCACCTCATTAACAGAAAGGACATGGAGGTGCTGGAGCAGGTCCAAAGAAGGGCAACAAGGCTGTGAAGGGCTTGGAGAATATGCACTATGAGGAGAGACTGAAGGAACTGGGGCTGTTTGGTCTGGGGTAGAGGAGGCTGAGGAGAGATCTCATTGCTCTCTTCCAATATCTGAAAGGTGCTCACAGTGAGAGCGGGGTTGGGCTCTGCTCACTGTTAACAGTGACAGGATGAGGGGAAATGGCCTTAAGTTGTGCCAGGGTAAGTTTAGTTTGGATATCAGGGAACCCTTTCCAGAAAGGGTCGTTAAGCACTGGAATGGGCTCCACAGGGAGGTGGTGGAGTCACCATCCCTGGGTGTATTTAAAAACCATTTGGACGTGGTGCTCAGGGATGTGATTTAGTGGAGGGCTGTTAGAGTTAGGGCAGTATTGTCAGGTCATGGTTGGATTCAATGATCTTTGAGGTCTTTTCTAACCTGAGTGATTCTATGATTCTATAACTCATGCTTGGTATTTGAAATCATAGAATCATACGCTGGGCTGCAGCACTGGGCCTGGAGCAGTGCTACCCTCACCAGGGCCAAATACCATGAGATCGTTCAAAGCCACAGGTGAAAACTCTGATTAAAGGAATTTGTTAATTTGATCTCCAGTAGAGGCCACATGAGGAGCAGCCACAGGTTCTGCAAGAACAACAAATGCAAAAGAGGCCCCCAAAGAAGATGCCTGAAACAATAATCCTTCCTGGTACGCGTGCTTCGTGGGGATTTGGAAGTAGGTCTGGGTTTTGTTGATATGACAGTATCAATCAATCTAATTAGATCTCTTTGCATAATCGCATAGCATTTGCATAAAAGTAAAGCCAGCCCAGGAGACAGCTAAGAGAAACAAGGGCTGAGGGAGAAACAGAAACTTCTGAATTATCGCTATTTTTCCAAGTCTGAGTCAGCTATGCTGGAAAAAAACTTGTGTGAGTTGCAAAACCTGAGTGCCTGGAGCCTACATCTGACAGAATGAAGAACAGAGTGCCTTTTAAGAATGAAAATATGGAGAGAAATCCTGAAAACTTCAAAAGCTCCTCTGTGCTCCAGCGGAAGGACCGAGAGGTGCAATTTCTGGCAGTACCTGAATATTGAAAACTGTGCATTTAATTAGGATTCTTAGCCTGATCTTTCAAATTCACTCAAGAAGTCAGAGAAAAATAGTTTTGGTGAGGCAGAGAGACTGTGTTGGGCTTTGCTTTTAGTTCTTCATGCCTGTTGAACTGTGCTGAGGGCACACAGAATGGGGGTATATCAGAAGAGAATCACTTTTTAAGCAAGAACGTGATTTAGATGACATGCTTATCTCACATCAGGCGTGAACAAAGGCAGGAGTTGGGCAGCTAGGTTGTCTGGCTGAAGCCTGGATCAGACCAGAGCTGTGTGACTGCAGTGACCAATGGCACCTGATGCGTGGTGGGGACCCATAGTGAAGCCTGAAGAGCTATTCCACCTCTGTAACATGCACCTCAGCCTCTCCCTCAATTAACAACAGAACAACCCTTGTAAGGGTTGCCTTCAGCACGCATGGGGCTTGGTGCCCCCTTGCCAAGCCTATAGACTTGGCCTGTGCCAGTGCTTTGCTGAGAGGAAGCACCCTTGCACCCATCGTCCTTCCTGTTTGCAGGTATGTTTCAGTAAGACATTGTGGCTCTGTTGCTTTGTGGGTAGAATTCAGGTGAACTATTAATTAACTGTCCAGCCTTGAGTTATTTAGTGCTAACACAGCTAGTTCATTTATTAATGGCAACTCAGAATCTGTTATCTACCACCTCAATAAACCATTTGTTTTCGACTTGGCGTTCCTGTTTCAGTGCAAGTCCTCAGGAGGGCTCTGACAGGAAAGCACTGACTGATAAGTGCCTACACGCAATCCTTCAGACACAGAGCACTGATCAAGCCTGAGGCTAAGAGTGGACCTAGCTGTACCTAGACTCCCGAGGAGCTCAGAAAGCAGGCGGCCCTTCCTGAGCCTTGTGACCCAATGGGAGCTCTTCCCCATGCAGCTATGCAGGGGATTCCTATTCTTAATGGGACACTGAGTCATCAGGAGAACTTCTGGGGAATGTCCAGAGACCCTCACAGAGCTGGGAAGAGCCCTGCAGCCCCTTGGGCCAGGCAGGTAGCAGAGCTGCTCAGCATGCTGCTGCCCACAGCTGAGCTGGGGAGGGCTCTGACCTCCTGCCCCAACTGCCAGCAGCCCCAGGGGCCGCCAGATGTGGCTTTCCCTGCCCTACACCTGTGTTCACAGGGCACCCAGAGGATCACATCCTAGTACCCAGCTGGTGTACCAAGATCTTTGCAGGACGCTGTTCAACCATAAACCTGTGTTTCCCAAACAGTGACTTTTGTTAAGAGAAAATTTTAATTTGTCTTCCTTAGGAGTGCGTGTACTTGGCGAGTGACCTAGATTTTGATTAATGAAGTGAATAATATATTTTTCTTCAGGCTGGAAGCTACTGAGTTATTTTTGTTTTCCTCTTTAATCCTGAAATTGGGTTAGCCTTAAGGTGGATATGCAGATTCAGTATTACTAAGCTGATTGTTCGATTGAGCTACAGTTTAAGGAATATAAGTGTTTGAATGAATGCTTTTTTTTTTTTTTTTTGGCCTGCACAAGGCAGATAACTTGTGACAAATAGACCAGAGATAGTGGCTAGACTAATTATGCTTCCTCACACATTTGAGGGTTGCCAGGTATGAGCTCAGTTCAGTGGGTCTGTGTATTCAGGTGAAGGGCAATAGACTCGATGCCTTCAAGTCATTGTTGCCCAAGGGCTGATGGACATAGCTTGGCCTGAGGGAGAGGGATGGTAACACAAAACATTTCTCCTCCCAGAACACTGGCACTGCTGGTCAGGGAGTGGTGGGATGCCCCAGAACTGAGGAGATGTGGCACTGGGGGTTGTGGTCAGTGGGCATAGGGGTATGGGCTGGGCTTGGGGATCTTGGAGGTCTTTTCCAACCTGGATCACTCTGGTTCGATGATTCTGTGAATGGCTTGGGGCTGAGGTCACAGTGTGTGCAGTTCCTACTTCACCCCTCGGGTGATAACTTTCACCATTAGCCCAGACAGCTGCTTGGCAGCAGGAGCTGCTGGCTTGCTGTTGGCCTCCAGTCTGCGGGCAGCCACCTGTACTGGGAATCATGCAGACCCCTCACTACCACCTCTACTCCCATCTGCACCTGACTTTCTCAGCCTGTCCCCATCAGGAGGTGCTGCAGGCCTCTAATTGTCTGATTAAATCTTGCACATTCATTATTTGCTGCTGGAAATAACGGGTACTGAAGAAGGTTGCAAAGCGAGCTCAGTACCAAATTGAGAGAAATGCCTTGTTTTGGTGAGCTAACTCAGGGGAACTTAGCAGATGCTGATTTCTTTCTTCTCTTTCCTAAAAAAAAAAGCAAGGCAGGGAATTGTAAAGTCCTCCAACTGCAGCTGCATGGGAGCTGGGAATGCTGCTTGCAACAAAAGCCTCACAGCATCCCCTGAGTACAAGGGACAGCTAGTAATATTGTCCTTGGGGCTGAGGGACCCTTGGTTGGGAATCCAATGGAGTCAAGGGCTTGCTCCCAGATAGACTCATAAAAGTACAGAAACAAAAACCAGCATCTGCTCCCCAAGGCCCCACGTCATCTTTCTGCCTGCCTTGGTGCACAGTGGGACTGGCAGCAGCAATCCAACCCTGAGGCTCTCAGCTCAATGTGTACGCAGCACTGCTAAGTCCCAATCATCCTCACCTGCCTCACCACCCCACCTGGGCTCCATTTAAGCTCCATCCTGGGCTCTAGCTCTGATTAGAGTTCTGCTGCAGGTTTGACTGGTCTCTGAGGGAGCTCAGGCTTCTGTGGTCCTGTCTTTTTGCTGCCCTGTGCTCCAGACCTTCTCTTGGCTGATGATGACTGGGGATGTGACCTTACTGGGATGCTGCTAGTTGCACCAGGTCGGTGAGGGCTCTGCTTGTGATGGGGTCCCTGTAAGCTCCTGGCTTTTTGCTGCCCTACTTGCCGTTCCCCCTGGCAGTATGGGCAGCTACCCAAGGCCTTCTAGCTTGCCCTGCTCTTCTCTGCCTTGCAGGGTGCTGTGTGTCTGTTCCTGTAGGTGCTCAGTAGGCTGCAGGAACTGCCTTTTGTAATATCCTGGAAGCCTTTCTTCCACGTGGAGCCAAGCAAGCTGTTTCTCACACCACTCTGCATGAGGCATGTTGCACTGGGAGGGTTTCTACTTTCTTGGTTCTTGTTATTATAACTCTTGGCTCAGACACTTTTGCACATAAGAGTGGTGGAAGAAGAACCCACGTGGTCATTTTGGAGTATTGTTGTCAGCTCTTAGAAGCCTGGTGCTGCCAGAGCCTGTTTGCAACTCAGCTTGCTTTTGTGAATTCCAGTTGCGTTTCTATGATAAAAGCCCCCTTTCTGTGGTGCCGTAAACCAATTGATGCTTCCATCACTTAAACTTCTTTCTTGTTATGCCTCCCCAGCATTGCTGCTGGGGAGAAAAAACACTCAGAGCGATGGGGCAGCAATCCTGCTGTTGGGTTTTCAGGGCACGGTGCTGGTTTACACGTGCACAACACCCAGCTGGCTTTCTATTCTTGTTTAACTCCTACCATATCAATTCACAACCAGGAAAACCCATGGTACTGCCCAAACTATGCTTCCAGGTACAGGACACTGAGGTTTGTGGGGCTCCAGGACAGCCAAACATCCTCACTGTGCAGCAGCCCACAGCCATCACTCCTGGCCGCAGTGCTCAGCCTGCAGTTGCAAACAGCCCTGGCAACTGTTTTATCTCCTTCAGCTACTTTTGTCGCTAGGACTTCATTAGCACTTGTTTATTCCAATGGCCTGTTTCCTTCAGTGCTTTGAAACAGGGGATGAAACACCTCTGTCCAGTGCTGTGTGGGCTGTGCTGTGCTGGTGGTTGTGCCCCACGGGTGTAGCAGCAGTGTGGCTCTGCTGGGCCTGGCAGTGCTGTGCTGCTCGGGGAGGGCTGGGATGGGCACGCACGATTTCCTCCCTCTTGTTTTTCATCCAACGCTTTTTAAGTCCAGAAGTAGGACAGAACACAGCGTTTCTGACTGTGCCGGTGGGTGTTTCCAGCCGGCTGACAGCTAGGACAATTTTTTTATTACCTGTGTTTTGATGTAAATTGGAGCTGCGGGCTCAGGAGGGATGAAGCTCCCTGCCAGGGAGCAGCCTTTCAAGCAGCTTTCTGGTGGTGGGGCTGGGCTGCAGACCCACTCGTCTCTGCTCCCACTCATCTCCAGGCCCTGCGGCAGGGAAGGAGGCTGAGGAGCTACGACGTGAGCACAGACGGCTCTCAGCACTGAGAGCTACAGGGGCTTTTTGAACTTCAGGACTCAGAAAATGCCTGGGTAAAAGAAATAAAATATATGCTTATGTGTGTGGAGGTGAAAAGTTGCTCCCTCCTGAGCATCCAGCATCACGGGTGCTCTAATTGGGGCCTTTTTTGTATCATGTGCTGGGCACGGTGTTCCCTCACATCCTCGTGGAGCTGCTGCTTACATGTGTGTGTCATCTGGTGGCCAACACAGTTCTTCCTCCAGGAAATGAACCAGTGCTGGTGATTCCGTGGGGTCAGCTGCATGGAAGATGGGCATTACTATACATATATGATATAATTATATATTATATGTATCATTATATATCATATTTGCATTGCAAAGCACTGCAAATTCTGAAGTGCTGAACTCCAGCAGTCCATGAAACAGTGTAGAAGGAAATGAGTTGACTTTTGGGACTGTAGAAAAAGCATATACAGATCTATTAATAATTAACTATTCTATATTAATTTCTTTTTTTTTTTTTTTTTTTTCCCACTTCAGCGTTTTTCAGCTCACCCCTCTTTGGAAACACTTGGCTGGAAGAAATACTCTTGATGTGACAGAAGGTGCTCTGGAGCTGGTGCTTTCACTGCAGCACACTGAGTTCTCTCGGTGGCTTTCAGAGGCTCTTGGAGTCCTTTGGGAAAGCAGCTGTCAGTGCTGTGCTGTGAGCACTGGTGCTCAGGTTGCTCTCTGAGTGCTTTTCCTTTTGCTGAGCCCATCTGCAGGGCTGAGTGACTGCACTGGGTTGAGCTGTATGGTGTAGTTGGCCATCTCGCTGCTTTCTGTCTATTGCTATTGCTGCTGGCTCTTCCCAGGAGACCGAGCACTCAAATGAGTATTTAATTATCTCCTAGGAGATCATGATGTGAAACTCTGCAGCTCACGGTCCACCAGGACTAATGTTGGAAGGAGGGTACCGCTGCTGTTGCTATGGGCTCAGAATACAAAACACGGGGCCCACCACCAAGGCCCTTGTTTTACATGGGTGCAGCAGATCTTCCCAGAGTTCAGGAAGCAAAAATGAGGTATTCTAAGCCTTTTAAAGTGCTGTTCAAGTGGGAATTAGGGCTGCTTTTCTCTGCCCTGCTGCAGGGGTGCTGGATCCAGCCCTCTGCCAGGGTTGCTGGGCTGTTGGAGATAAAAGCCTCTTACAGTCCGTGTGCTGTGACTGCTGAGATAACTGTGGAGGGGAGCCTGCCAGGAGGGAGAGGTATTTTCTTTCTGAACTGGAAAGCTTGTCTTGCACTGGCTGCAGGAGCATGGATCTGGCCCCATCTGTAGTGCGGAGCCCCTTCCTGCTGAAGTGTGTACATGGGGGAGGAACATGGGGCTGGCAGTGTGGCTGTGGGGTGCCTCCAAGCCTGGCCACAGAAGAGAGGAGGATCCAGAACCCCAGCTGGGACCTCCCCATGCTATGCTGGCTTTCTTTGTCTCAGCTCTTCCAATTGAGTGTTGCCCTGGTTGCTGCTGCATCTTGAAGAGAGAAAACTGTTTCTAGGTTCCTTATCTCAGTACAGAATACGTATCTGGTAATAGATTGGAGGGACTCTTCATCTTTATGAGCTGCTCCTGCATCCCTGGCTTGTAGAAAGGCTCCCATGGGGAACCTGATGGCCACTAGAGCATCTTCCCTTCCCTGCTGGAGGATGTGCATTGAAACACTTTCTTCAGCCTCACTTTCAAGCATGGAAACTCACATCCTTGTAGCTTGCTGTGTGCTGTGGTTCCTGCTGTCTTTAAAGGAATTTTAGATGCAGTGGAAAGAAGGAAATAAATCTTCAATTTT
The DNA here is from genome assembly GCA_023055505.1 of Callipepla californica brunnescens. Taxonomy (NCBI): domain Eukaryota; kingdom Metazoa; phylum Chordata; class Aves; order Galliformes; family Odontophoridae; genus Callipepla; species Callipepla californica. The sequence goes on along the minus strand of JALIRH010000004.1, from coordinate 47,946,997 downwards.
ATGCATTTTGATTTTTATTACTGCCTTAATATTATACCCATCTAATAGGAACATTTCCAACTTTGCAGTGTTAAGTGTTTGGTTTCAAGTATTACCTTCTATAGTGACAAATACTTTACAGTTATGGACTGGGTGAAGCTGCATCTGTGAGAATGTGCTTGCACATGAATTTCCCCAGAATACCCATTGGATCTTCCTCTTCAGAAATAAAATACTGCAGGGAATGGAGGTCTTATTTCAGACAGTGAGTAAGGCAGTGACCCAGCAGCAGGTGGCACAGGAATGTGCTGTCTGCTGCTGAAGATTTACAGGGTCTCCAAAGTGCAGCAACAGAGAATGTTTGTAACTGTCTCTGATCTGAGCTTGATGTGTTGTCTCTGGGCTTTCTTTCTTGCACTTGAACACTTTCTGTTTCATGCCATTCGAAACAAATAGCAGTGGCTATCTCTCTCCGAGCAGAGGGCAGAGCAGCCAGGAGGTGTTCGAGTGGGTTGGACAAATGGTCCTTAGTGCTAGAAGTTTTCCTGTTGCTTTGTGGTGAATGGTGGCTGTAATGCCTTCTTGTGGACAAGAGCACCTCCTTCCCATAGGGTTTCTGTTTTGTGAGGGAGAAGGAAGGAGGCTGTGCATCCTTCCTTGCCCCTCCTGTTCCTCTCCCCCCAGTTGCTATGTGGGCAGCAGTTGATGATGGATGTGCTGGGGATTTAGGGTCAGAGCTCACCAGTTCTGGCCTGCAGGTGTCCATTCTTGGGCTTGGGCTCAGCCTCCTTGGTCCCTCCAGAAGGTGCCTGGAGCAGGGAGCAAACAGCTGAGCTGAAGAACAGTTCTGACGTGAGATGGCTCTGTTGTGAGCTGGGTGGGGTTGTGGGAGTGCTCTAGCAAAGCAGACCCACTACTGAGAGTTTTAAAATAACTTTTAGATACCACGTGTAAGGTTTTGAAAGCAGCAAGAAGCCTTCTGTGCCTGAGGAGCAGTGCTCTCTGCATCAAGCAGCATGCTTTCCCTCCCTGAGCAGCGGTACATAATGCTTCCTCATATTAGCTTACAGTTGATATGTTCTTTACTAAAATGCTCTTGGCTTTTCAGTGAGAAATAAGCTCAGGCACACTGCAGCACAGAGGTGTGATGGCTCTGCATGTAGATACACGCAAGTGAGCTCTGCCCTGGGCACAGGGAGCAATGTGGTCCTGTGGGGGCACATGCCCAGGGACCCTGCCTGCCTGGGCTGGAGGAACACATCCCACATCTGCAGCTGCCCCCAGTGCAGCCCCAGCTGCATATTGCAGTGGCCCTGGAGACCTTCCAGGTGTGCTTTGTGTTTATGTTCTTACTTCAGGAACCCAAAGTTCTTTTCTGTTAATAAAAATGGGAGAAAGGGGGCACGTGGGAGGAGGTTAGGCGTTTCCAGTCACGGCCCTAGTGGTGTGGAAGCTCCATGTTATTCAAAGGTAACTCCATCTCTATGGAGAGTCACGGTAGTCACTACCCTACTTGAGCTCCGTGTTCATGTTTTTTTAATTAAAAAGCTAAGCTGGGAGGATTACATGACTTTTCTTTTAAAAAGAAAAAAAAAAAAAGCCACTTGAGCTAGAGTATTAAGTCATTACCGCTAAAGAAATCAAACAAAAGTTGGAGCTGCAAGCTCTGGAGGGGAAGAAGAAAGGGCAATGGTGTATGTAATATATTTACATATTACAAAAACAGCATCTGTTCCCATCACTTCAGCCTAATCCTTTTCAAGAGCACATAGTTTTGATTTAGATGCTTTCATGCTGCTTTCTGGGGCAGATTTGATTCTGTGCCATGTGAGCATCACCCTGAGCACAGGGCCCTCTGTCCTTGGGGGGCTGAGGGGATACTGCTGTCACTGCTGGGGCTCTGTAGAAGGCATCAGGCTGTGGTCTGACCTCCAGGAGCACCTGAGAAATGAAGGTGTTTGGGGACTCAGACTGTTGGGCCTGTGTCTCTTGTCTTGATGCAAGAAGGGCCTGCGAGGTTGTTTCCCTTCACAGACAGCTTGGTGTAAGGGATTGCTAAATGGAGTGCTTTTCAATATTGAAAGAAAATCAAACAGAATCAGAGGGCTTGAGATGAAAGGCAAGGTTTGTTAGTAAGTCCTCAGCAAACCAAAGCATGGGTCGAGTGACCCCAAAGCATGTGGGAAGCAAAAACACAAGGCCTCCTGAGCAGCGCTGAACTGGGAACTTGGTAGCAGCAAATTGTTGAGAAACGTAGCAAGAATTTGCCTTGACATAATGTGTCTGGGCTGAAGCTCTGCTGTAATGCTCACACATTTTCCACTTTGCAATGCAGATGTTTTATTGACTCAGGAGTTGTCAGTGCTGGGAATAGCCAATGAGTGTGTACATCCTTTACCTTGATATATCCCTGTGTGAGATTCCCACAGGAGAAATTTGGGGATGTAGAAAATTGGAGTTATAAAGCAGACTGGGAGCTCAGCAGAGTTGCACCTGAATGAGCTGCAGTATAGGCAGGGAGCTAAAACACTGAGCTCAGTCATCAGGTTTGTTGTGTTAACCCTTCCTAATCGGGTTTGTATGATGGTAAGTCCCCGTATGTGTATTTCTTAAGAACATGTGCATGTATATATTGCTGTGTCAAGGTCTCCATGTCCCTCATCTGCTTTTCTCTGAGCCAACCACAGTTCACCCCAGGGCTGCCTCTTGCTCACACTCTTGCATTTTAGGCACATTCTGCAGCAAACTCTCCCCAGCTGTCTTTCTGTCCTCCAGGTTGTCCTTATCTGGTTGAAATTAAGGCACTGGGAGATTAAATGCTTTGTGTCCCTATTCCTGCAGGGAGTATAACTACTTTTTCTCATGCTTGTCACTTCTCACTTGTTGTCATCACTTCAAGAGCCCTTCATCACCTTGGGAAGGAGCTTGGCCCAAGGACAGGTCTTCCCAGCAGAGGTCAGGATGCCCTGTGTGGGGACTGGCAGGTGCCTGTGGCTTCAGCTCTGACAACAGAGCCTCAGGGTGATTAGTTCCATGGAAAAGACTGACAATCTTTCACAAAGTACTTAGAGACAAGAACAACATACTAAAGCCCCATTTTCCCTTTGTCCATAGATGGAGAAAAGCATTAAAGAAGGGTGTCTCTGACTTCTGAAAGGGACAACTGAGGTGGGCTGGCAGCCTGACCTTTCTGCTGGTGTTGAATCCATTGCTGTTTTCTCAAAGGTGGACAAAGGCTGCCAATGGAAGCAGGGGTGGTGAAGTCAGAGGGTGAACTGTTGCTGCCTTGAGTAGGTGTATCTTCATTTCTAAACAACCGTCCACTGTTATTTGTCCTCTTCGTGAAGCAGGAGAATTGCTATAGGTAATCTCGTAGACTGCTTAGAGTTAGAAGATTCAGAGTTCCAGATTTGTGCTACCAATAGAGAGGCATTGTTATTTGTGTCCTAGATTCAAGGGAATGAATTTGCATGTTGTTGCCTTTATAGACGAAGCTCTTTGTAAACAGGGAAGTAAAAACAGTGCAAAAACCAACCAACCAAACAAAAAAACCGAAAGAGTGGAGGAAAGAAACATAAGGGAAAGTGAGAATGCAGAGTGAGGCATGTGATACCTGCAGTACTGAAGGCAGTGCCATGGGAGCCTCTTCCCCCTGGGTGAGTGAAAACCCAACTAATGTCACATTAGGTTCTGAGGTTTCAAGATCTAATAGGATGTGTAATCGTGATGCTGAAGCTGATCATCTCCAGCCATCCTTGTGCTGGTGTTGCTGCCTGCTAACAGCCTTCAGAGTTCGGGTAGAGCAGTACAGCCTGCTGCTGCTTTTTTTCCTCTACCAATTACGTTTTCTGATATCTCGGCTTTTGGCAGTAGTTTTTTGTCTCGCATTCTCTTTGTTTACCACATGCCATTGTAGTGCAGCTCAGGCACTGCCTTTCTGATCAAACTTCCAGCTTGCCATTAAATCTGACTCGTTTGTGAGCAGGTTCTGCCTGCAGCTGAGTCCTTACCCTCAGCAGCAAGCACTCTGGCAGTCATATGCTTTGTGGGGAAGTTGGAAAAGACCTCTAAGACCACTGAGTCCAATCCCAATCCATCGCCACCATGCCCACTAAACCATTTATTCTGGTGTGTCCCAAAGCCCTCAGTTTCCCACCCCAGCCGTGGCCCCACTGCCTCGGTAACCCTTCTGTGCACGGAGGCACCTCTTAATTTCTGTTTGACCTTGGTTTTAGGCTGGAGCACTGCCACAGCTGCTGAGATCACAGATATGGAAAGTGCAACAGAAAAACTGACTTACAGTGTTGACCAGGGAAGCGGATGCAGCTCCTTCAATGTGGAAAGAAACAGCTCGAAGGTGAGTAGCACATTTAAATGACAATTGAAAAGAAGCACTGCCAAATCAACGGGAGAGCTTTAGGTAGTATTCTGTATGGAAAAATGTTTCCTGCCTGAAAGTGGCCCCTGGGTGGTCAGGGAGCCCGAGGGCACCAGGCATCTTAACCTCCTCAAACCGCTTCTGCACACTGACTCTTCATTCCCATATTGGTCCATTGAAGATAATGATAATTGAGAATTTATTTATTTTTGCCTAATGTACACTGGCCTTTCCACGCATTAAACTCAAACTCACACCGCATCATTTAAAATTGTATCCAGAAATGATTTCCTCTCTCTGCTAAAGCCTCTGCTGAACGTCCGCTATGCAGATCTGAAATTCGATTACTTCTCCCGGGCAGCAGAGGAGATGAGGGCTGGAGAGAGCCGGAGGAAGCATTTTGTTCAAATTTATTGTCAAACTAAATCAATCTCCATATGAAAAGACTTATATCTTTGTCGATGTAGGCTGTTTTCAGCCCAGGCATCAATAAATTGTGGGTCAATCAGAGGAAGGCAGTGAGCCGCTTTCTGGCGGAGCCCTGCCTCCTTCGAGCTCTCCATTTCTGCTTTTCAGCTCCGACACTGCATAGGTTGAAATTTTCTTCCCTTGCCTGAAGTGTCTCAGTTATCAGCGTTGACTGAGCGGTTCTCCTGCTTCTGGTATCGGTGTCTACCTTAGGGAATGGATGTGGGAACTGAAGGCTGTGCTGCGAGGGATGGAGTGAGCATGGGGAGGGGGTGAGCAGAGGCTGTGCATGGCCACTGGTGCTGGGGACGGTGGTGCTGAAGCTCCTGCACCTACACGAAAATAGACTGTTTCAGTCAAGCAGTGCCATGCTGACATCTGCTTCTCTGCAGTAATCCTGCGCTGCGTAATAATAAACCCCCTGTGCTCCAAATCCGGCAGGAAGAAAGCTGCTTATTGATGCAGACAAGTGCACAGACGTCGTCTTGCTCTTCCCTGTAAAACTCTCAGTATTCTGAAACCTGTCTCATCAGCTGTCTGGGAGCTGAAAGATTTGCATCCTCCAGCTTCCCGGCAGGGAAGCAGGGCAGCTCTCTGCTGAGCTCAGCCCGAGGAAAGCCTTGTGGAGGAGGTGAGCTTTTAACCTGGCCCAACCTTTCTCAGGGCTTGAATTATGAGGCATTTTGATATATCAATAGCGATTTCTTGGGAGTGCTTTTCCTATTTGATGTGCATGAAATGATGCACACAATTCAGCCCAGCCTGGCCAATCGCTTCTGTGGATGGTTTCAGAATGGGGACAGGGAGCTCTGGGTACTTGGGGAGGTGCTGGGGAGCAGCAGAGCTCAGGGATGGCTCCAGCTGCCTTTGGTGCTCAAGTCCTTCAACACTGCCCTGGCAAATGGAACAGCTGTCCCAGAGATCCCTGTGTTTTATTCTCCTTAAGGCAGCTGCCAGCCAGAGGATGCTTAAAGAGCTGCCTGTGGTACCGACAAAGCCCTCCGGTAAAATAAAGATAAGGCCTGGTGAGAGCTGGGAGCTCACAAGTGGAGCACAAATTCCAGTCCTTCTGCACTCAGGGCTTGCTCAAATCTGAGGCTTATCAGCAGGAATGTGCATCCCTCTGTAGGGCTCCCTGGGCACATCTCATTTAACCTTAAATCAGACTGAAATTGTGCTTGCTGCCCAGGGAAGCAATAGCAGAGCTTTAGGACACTGCTTTTAGGTTCCTGTTACGATTTCCACTTTCAAACGAAAACCAGCACATGTGCTAAAGGGCAAAGATGGGCCAGCCCTGGTGTGCGAGTTCAGAAAATGAAGAATGGAACAGTCTGGAAATTCCTATCAATCTGCATCGTATTTCAGATGATTGCTGTACAAATTAAACAGTCTGGACAATCAAGTAAATGATGTGAGGGGAAATAAATACCCCCACGTGCACGCTAAGCCGTGCTACAGAGCTGCGTCGGTGCTAAGTGGATTTGTAGTGACTCTCTCTAATTCACTTCATTAGGAGAAAAGCTGTTGGAGACTTGGTGCTACCGTGATAAATGCAGTGCCCCTGAGAGCTGCAGGTGATGCGTGGTGTGGCTGTAAGACAACCAGCCTGTCCCACCCCAGAACACCTGCTGGCCAGGATTGATGCTGGGAGGCTGGGAAGGTGCATCAGAGCATGACTTTCCTTTTTGCAGGAAGCACTGGATTATATTAGTGTGGAATCATCTTTCACAATGCTGGATGCTAGGAAATATTCCTTCTCAGGAAGATGGGTGCTGCCCTGGCACAGCTGCACAGGGAGTGGGGGGGGGGGGGGGGGTCTGTGTCCCTGGAGGTGTTCCAGAATGTGGGGATGTGGCACTGAGGGACTTGGGCCACCAAATCTAAAGGACTTTGGTAGCTTCAAGAGGCCACAACCATTCTGTCCTGGTAACAAAATGCAGGCGAGTCAGAGAGCTGAGCTGCTCATATGGCCACACCAGAGCAAAAAAGACAAGCAGCTCGCCGTTTTATTTTAATGCAGAGGTCTGAAACCATTTTTATCTTTTTTTTTTTTTTTCTCTGCATACAAAAAGGGATGAATCGCTCTTGATGGATTCATCACAGCCATTTGTGTCTAACCGCTCACCGGTCCCCCGGGGCTGCCTCGGGTTGCGTGAGGAGCGGAATGGTTTCAAACGCCGTTTCTGTGTCAGCTATTTGTTTTATTTTAAATGCAGCCTTAGTTGCCCTGCTTCCTTCGTGCAGGTGCATGGGAAATCGCACGTTCTGCGGCTGATTACCGCGATTGCTCTGAGTCGGTGATGAAGGCTGATTGCCTCCGAGGAGCCGCGGTTGGAACGGGAAGGTCTGGAGCAGGGGCAGTGCATGGGGGGCTCCGGCAGAGTGCTAATGAGCAGACCTGGCAGCTGCTCCTCTGATTTCTGCCTGTCCTCATCAATAGGGAATTTTGCTGACCGAGCTCAGCAAGCTGATGATCCTCTTTTCGCCTGTCCTGTGCTCTGCGGGGCTCTCCGGGACGGTCCCGAGTGCATCTCAGGTGGCAAAGGAGGGAGCACAGTGGTGGTGTGGGAAGGTCTGGGATGGGGCGAGTGGAACGAGGGAGCAGGAGAGGTGCGGGTACAGGGCAGGGAGGCACGAGTAGGGATGCTGAGCATCAGTGTGCGTAGTGCAAGGAGGAGGGAGTTACTGACAGAGGAGATGGGATGGAAGATCTGAACAGTGATTGTCTTGTCAGGAAACAGCTTCTTCCCGGCAGATAAAAAAAAAAAAAAACATTTCAAATGCTAAACTGTGGGGAGGGTGGTGTAGGGCTAAGCGCTGAGGGATAGGGTGGGTGTGCCTGGACCGGCTGTTTGCATGAGGACGGAGTGAGAATGTTCAAGGCAGGAGCAGATCAGTGACCTGTAAGGGTTGGAAGGGACCTCTGCAGCTCTCCCTGTCCAACCCCATGTGAAAGCAGCTCCCAGAGCAGCTGCACACACAGCCTGCAGGCGGGTTTGGGTCGGTGCGGAGGAGATTCCCCCACCTCTCTGGGCTCAGTGCTGGGCTCTGCCATCCTCACAGCACAGAAGTTCTTCCCCATGTCCATACAGAGCTCCCTGGGCTGCAGTATGTGTCCGGTGCCCCTCATCCCAGCGCTGGGCATCACAGCACAGAGCCCGGCCCCATCCCCCACCCCACCCTGCAGATCCCCATCAGCACTGCCCACATCCCTTCATCCTTCTCTCCTCCAGGAGCACAGCCCTAGGGCTCTCAGCTGTGGTCAGACAGCAGCAGGACTCCAAGCAGCGGTGCTCTCTGTCAGCTCAGTGCAATGTATGGGCTCCCTGACCCGCCCGGCCCCACCAGGTGCTCTCTGCCGTCTATTACTGTCTCTTGAAAACGCGTCCTGCAATTCAGATGTGGATATAATGAGGATGATATACAGTTGTACTTCAGACCGAATGCGAGCCATCTGTCAAAAACAAAAGCTAAATTCTGTGTAATAAAAGCCACACAATGATTGATATTTCACATTAAAGGGAGAGCTGAAAAAAAAGCAATTTTGTTTATGGGCAAACCTGCGTCTGGCACATTTTTCATGTCACATAAAGATGGAAATCTCACCTTATGGCTATAGATTACAGCTATATCTCAGTCTTTATAATTGTGGACGGATAGGCACGTGATTCTACCTAAAGAGATAATTTCCCATGTATCACTGATAACGAATCCATCCGAACTCACTTTTTGCTGCTTCCCAGAGGTGTAGTGTTTCCCATTTGCTGCACTTAGAGGAGTGCACTCCATCCAAGAGTGGAAATTTTATTGGTTTGTGAAACTTTTCTGTGCTTCTTCCTCGCTTGTAACCGGTTCTGTGGGAGTGGGGAGAGGAAGGGAGGGAGCATGGCTGGGGAAGGGATGTGGCAGAGCATGCAGAGTGCTGAGAGATGGCTCTGAGTGCCTCCAAATTGTGCAAAACTTTTAATTATTCACCGTGGCATTTTGTGAAAGCTTTTTTTTTTTTTGCTGCTGGAGCAGGCACAGTGTGTAGGGAGCCCCAGGCTGACATCTGCATGGCATGGGGGGTCCTGGCGAGTCTCTGCAGTGTGCTACAGCACAGGGTGGGCTGACTGCTTGCTTCTGTGCTTCTCCATAAAGCACTCACTCTTCTGACCCTACAAGAGGCTGGTTAGGGATGTGAATCTGCTGGGGGATCTATGCAATGCTCACATCAGTGTTTGAGTGCAAGCTAGATGTTGTTAGAACTCCTCAAGTATTTCCCCCAAAGCTTCCGTGCAGACCAGCATGGGAAAATGAGTTCCTTCCAGTGGCCAACCCCTCCAACTGTGGGAAGAAGAGTTGTGCTCTGCGTTTCCTCCTCAATTTCAGGGGATGTGCCTTCCAGGTTCTGACACTAAGCCATCACCAGCTCTTCTTTTCTTAGCATAGTTATTTCAAAGGTACTCCTCATTAACGCGCTCCATGAAGCTGGACTCAAGCCATCTCTTACAGTAACGTTATGATGCCAAACCCAGACTGTCCTTCCTAGCAGCTGTATGTATGCAGAGTCTTTGGCAGTTGGACTCCAGCTTTGTGTGTGAGCAGCTTGGCAATGGGAACGTGTATCAAAGCTGGATTTTTGTGTCTTAAGTGATATTAAACAGAGGTCAGTTTCCGTTTTACCCTTAACTACTTCAAAAGCAAAGCTTGACTTCACATCAGCTCTCACCCCGTGGAAGTGCTGAGTTAAGAAATCATTGAGCTGGGAGGAGCACTTTGTAACAACGAGTGAGGTTTGATCTCCCCATCTTCACAAGCAGCTTGGCAGGAGGAGTATCCTCTCCCAGCACAGGGTATTCCCTCTGTAGGAGGAAAGGAAAAGCTGTGTTTGGTGCATGGGGCTTGCTGCTGGGACAGGGCTGGAGCAGCCCAGTGCCTTGGTGCATGAGGGGTCCTGGCTGTGGGGTTGAGCATCCAGGTGTGTGCGTGGGAATTGCCAAGGCAGGCCTGGTGCTGGCTCTGTCAGCCTGGGAATCCAGCCCCTCCATTTGTATTCGGTGTAAGGGTTGCCCAAGCTGAGAGCTCTTCTGGAACACATTGAGCCGAAAATTCATTTCTCTCTCTTCTGCTACTGAAGTTCAAAGGGGGGAATGCTGGCCTTGTTCCAGTGCACCGTTATCAGACCAGGCACGCTTTGGCAGCAACGAAGCCGCAGCAGAGCCCAGAGCAGTGGCAGAATGCTTTGCATTTCTCTCCAGGACTGCTGCCTCCTGCACCAGGAAGAAGAAACTGTTTATTGGAAAAGAAAAAGGAAAAAATAATTCCTGAGGTGTCTGCACCTGGAATTAGTTTAACTGAAACCCAAGAGGCAGTGACTCTCCGCTGGGGTTTGAAATCTAGGTATGTGAACTTTTCCCATCAAAGCATAACACCTTTGATGTTTTAATCATTGGACAATGTCGGTGCAAGGAGCAGCATCATTTTTGGAATGTGGTTTTCAAAGAGGTTGACTGAATTGTGATTAAAAAATCAATCGATCAAACAGAAAGCCGCAAAGCTGTGACCTGTGCTGCTGGTTTGATCGTTAAGGGCTCTTTGCAGACCCTGCTGGGACCCACTGATGACCGTGGAGGACAGCATGGGGCTGTGCTGGTCCCTCGTGTAAGCGAGAGGCAGTGCAGTGCTCGGGTGTGTGTCCCTGGGCTTTGCACCACGTGTGATGTAGGGATTGCTTTGGCTCACTTGATGGCAGAACAAGTTCCCGAGGGAGGATGAAGCCTGATGGAGCAACTGCGGGACTCTGACTTGCAAGCAAATTCTTGTGGTTTTAAATCCTCCATCAAGAGTTTGACGGCGAGGCGGATGGTTGCGAAGTGCTGCTGTGTGAGCTCCCAGCAGCCATGGGGCTATGTACTGTGATGGCCGTGGTAGCTGGGGACATCCCCACTCCTGTGGGACATGCCATCACCATGCCAGCTGCCACACAGCCCTCACCGTGTGTGCTGCACTACTAGGAAGCAGTGGCTTCAGGAACGTGGTATCGTCTGCTCCCTTGAGATATCAGCACACAAATACAAAGCATTCCCCAGGCTGTGCCTCTGAGCTTCAATTTATATTGCTGCAGCTTTGTTGGTGTGGGAGCTGGGGGCACTGGGGCACAGCCTGGCAGCTGCTGTGGGCACTGGTGTTCCTGTGGCACCAGGGCTGACCAGCAGCAGTGCTGTACCTACAGACAAACAGAGGTTTGGCCACAGCACACATGTGGCTGCCAATGTGGGTTGCTGCTTGAGCATTGTGTTTGTAGCAGAAATTCTCAGGCAGAGCCTGAAGCAGTGGTGGAGCACCTGGTGGGAAGGCAGGGCCAGCCCAGGGGAGCTCAGGTGCATGCAATGTACCTGAGTGACAGGAAGAGGTGCAGCCAGGATCCACCCCTTCCCCACCCTCATTTAAGGGTTGGCAGAGGAGATAAGGGTATTTTTTGCTGGAGATCTCTGTATACTTGCAGTTTTCCACAGGTAAGACGCTCCTTTCCTTCATTTCTGCATCTACAGCTGCTATGTTTGCATTCATGCTGTAGCTAAAAACTTTGCTACCCCCCTATTATTGTGGTACTTTCCATCCTGTTGTGTCATTATAGATGTCATTATAGTGTACAAGAGCTTACACCACGTATGTGTCTTCCACCTGGCACCAGGGGTGTAAAGGAGAATGCTCTGCTTACCTGTACTTCAGGAAAGACATGTGTCCTTGTCTTTCCAGTGGAGTAAGCCTCCAGCGTGTGTTTTTTATTAAAGTAATTTCAGTTTTGAACTGGAGAACAGCAACTTGAATAGCTTTCATTCAATTGGAAATGGAGAATAGACTCAATGAGGAGATGTACCGTTGGCAAAGGAATTCAGTGTTAATGCTTTATTTCAATAATAACCTCTCACTGTTAGTGAAATAGGTGGAAATAAGTCAGGATGAGATGATTTTTTCATAGGCTGCAAATGGATGATTATGGGCGATGGATTGTACAGAGCTGTGCGGTGCAGCCCCTTGCTGAATGCTGCTGTGTCAGACTTGTGTGCAATTAAATACTCATCAGATGCAACCATGGTGGATAAATTAACTCCACATGCTGCTAATAACTCATGGGAAGCCCTGTGCATGGGCTGCATGCATTTGTTGTGTTTCCCTTGCCAAGCATTAATTTTTCTTGGCTAGGCCAACCAGCCTTGCAACCGGAGGATGATTTTGGTGACAAAAGGTGCAGCTCCTTGGCACTGCAGCTATGGGCTCTGTTGTAATAAGCGGTGTGCCTGTGGCTGCTGAGGGGTTTCCATGTGTGGTGGGGCCATCTCAGAGCTGTGCACAGTCCTCCTAACGGTGCAGTTTGGTTGGTAACATCACGGCACTGGGGCCGTGTTCTATGCAGAAAACGATCAGACCACACTGAGCAAATGCTGCTGGGAGTATTTGAACTTTCAGTAAATTCCCTGTGTGAAAACAGTCCCTACTGATCAGGGTAAAAAGTGATTAAGGCCTTTGGTCAATGCATCTAACTCAGTGTTGTGCATCCCATCTGTCCTCATGGCACTCTGAGGTAGCTGCAGCGTTTCATACACTTTAAACGTGGTTTGTGGGAAGCGTTGGCAGCTCAGAGTGGTGGTCGCAGAGGGGGCTGAGCCTGCCCATGGGTCCTACTGGCTTACCTGGGGCTCTGCTATCAGCAGGAACAATGTGGAAGGGGGGCTGTGTCCCAGCACAGGGATGCAGAGTGAAACCACGTGAGTGAAGCTGTGTGGGTGAGAGGGATGTGGGAGTGAAGGTGAACTCTCTTCTCATGTTGTTGAATTTTTCCTCTCTGGTAGAACGCAGTTTGTTTAAGGCTGTTTTCAATGATGCATTTGATGCTTTCTATTTTTCTCCTAATAGAAGCAATCCAGAATATCTCATATTTGGAAAAATTACTCGTTATCGTAATGTCCCGCAGTGCTTTTCTAATTGGTAGTCAGTGTTAGTCCGAGACCATAACTATCCTAGCAGGATTAAATCACATTTTCACTAAAGCTAAACATGTATTTAGCAAGCGGATTTTAAATCTTTTCTATCATAATCTTTACACATCTAGTTCTGCAGTAAATTAGAAGCAGGATGGCTGCAGAGTGGGATTCTGCAGCAGCTCTATCCCTGTTCGGCTCTGCACGCCCCTTAGGTGCTCTGCTTCAACAGGGATTCTTTTCTAAAGCCTTTTCTGAATTGGAAATAAAAACAGATGAGACAGGAGCACGTCTCCTTTGTGCAGCGTGTGCTTCTGTACCCCCACTGCTCCACTGATGAAGCAGTAATCTGGTTCCCCTACAGCTCATCCTAAAGTCACTCTGTGATGTCCAAAAGTACTGTATGTCTGCAAGAGGGTTCCAGCCCCTGCAGGGGCTCCATGGCAGCAGTGGGCTCTGTCCGCACCAGGATGTGCCCGCAGCTGTGTGTGTGGCTGGATCTGCCCTGGGAGGGCAGCAGGAATCCAGCTGCAGTCTGTGTATCACCTGCTACAGCCCCTGCTGGCAGGGCTGTCCTCTTCTCTGTTCTTCTGTTTACCAAACATTTAGTTTCATAGATTCATAGATTCATAGATACATTAGGTTGGAAAGGACCTACAAGATCATCTAGTCCAACCTTCCTCACACCACCATCCCTACCCACCAAGCTACTAAATCAAATCCCTCAGCACCTCATCTAAACGCTTCTTGAACAGCGCTAGGGACGGTGCCTCAACCACCTCCCTAGGCAGGCCATTCCAGTGCCGGACCACTCTCTCAGAGAAAAAATTTTTCCTCAAGTCTAATCTAAATCTTCCCCGGCACAACTTGTGGCCATTCCCTCTCGTCCTGTCATTAGTTACCTGGGAGAAGAGGCTGACCCCCTCCTTACCACAGCCTCCCTTCAGGAAGTGGTAGAGTGCAATGAGGTCTCCTCTGAGCCTCCTTTTCCCCAAACTAAACAATCCCAGCTCCTTCAGCCGCTCCTCGTAAGACCTGTGCTCCAGACCCCTCACCAGTTTTGTTGCCCTTCTCTGAACACGCTCCAGGGCCTCGATGTCTCTCTTGTAGTGAGGGGCCCAAAACTGAACACAGTACTCGAGGTGCGGCCGCACCAGAGCTGAGTACAGGGGGATGATCACCTCCCTGCTCCTGCTGGCCACACTATTCCTAATACAGGCCAGGATGCCATTGGCCTTCTTGGCCACCTGGGCACACTGCCGGCTCATGCTGAGCCGAGCATCAACCAACACCCCCAGGTCCTTTTCCTCTATACACTCCTCAAGCCATTCTGCCCCAAGCCTATAGCATTGCATGGGGTTATTGTGGCCAAAGTGCAGGACCCGGCACTTGGCCTTATTGAACCTCATCCCATTGACCTCAGCCCAACTGTCCAGCCTATCCAGATCCCGCTGAAGGGCCTCCCTACCCTCAGGCAGATCAACACATCCTCCCAACTTGGTGTCATCCGCAAACTTACTGAGGGTACACTCAATCCCCTCATCCAGGTCATCAATAAAGATATTAAACAAGACGGGCCCCAATACCGACCCTTGGGGGACACCACTCGTGACAGGACGCCAGCTGGACTTGACTCCATTAACCACTACCCGCTGGGCACGGCCCTCAAGCCAATTCTCAACCCAGAGAAGAGTGAACCTGTCCACACCATGGGCTGCCAGCTTCTGCAGGAGAATACTGTGGGAGACCGTGTCAAAGGCTTTGCTGAAGTCCAGGTAGACTACATCAACAGCCTTTCCCTCATCTACCAGTCTGGTCACCCAGTCGTAGAAGGAGATGAGGTTGGACAAGCACGACCTGCCCTTTGTGAACCCGTGCTGGCTGGGTCTGATCCCCTGATTGCCATGCACGTGCCGTGTGATCTCCCTCAAGATCAATTGCTCCATAACTTTCCCTGATACCGAGGTCAGGCTGACAGGCCTGTAGTTCCCCGGATCTTCCTTACGGCCTTTCTTGTAGATGGGAGTCACATCGGCAAGCCTCCAATCTTGCGGGACCTCTCCAGATGACCAGGAATGCTGATAGATGGCAGAAAGCGGCTTGGCAATCACCTCTGCCAGCTCCCTCAGCACCCTTGGGTGGATCCCATCTGGCCCCATGGACTTGTGGCAGTTCAGATGGAGGAGCAGGTCTCTGACTGTCTCTGCTGGGATCACAGGGGGTGTATGATGCGCTTCGTCCCAGACTTCCAGGTCAGGGCGAGGAGTATCCTGAGGATAACTGGTCTGTCTGTTAAAGACAGACGTGAAGAAGGCATTGAGAACCTCAGCCTTTTCCTTATCCTCTGTGGTTACATTCCCTGCCGCATCAAGTAAAGGAGGGAAATTCTCCTTAGTTCTTCTTTTACTGTTAATATATTTATAAAAGGATTTTTTGTTCTCCTTTACTGCAGTAGCCAGTCTAAGTTCAAGCTGGGCTTTTGCATTTCTAACTTCCTGCCTGCAAATCTTGGCAAGTTCCCTGTAGTCTCCCCAAGTAGCCTGTCCCATCTTCCAGAGGACATATACTCTCTTTTTCTCCCGGAGTCTCAACAAAAGATCTCGGTTCATCCACACTGGTCTTTTTCCCCTCCGGCTTGACTTACGGTACTCAGGGACAGCCTGCTCCTGTGCCTTTAAGATTTCCGTCTTGAGGAGGGCCCAGGCTTCCTGGACCCCTTTACCCCACAGGAGCGAGTCCCAAGGGACCCTTGCAACAAGCGTCCTGAACAGGTCAAAGTCTGCCCTCCGGAAGTCCAAGGCAGCAGTTTTGCTAGTCACCCTCTTGATGTCAGCAAGAATAGCAAACTCTACCATTTCATGGTCACTCTGTCCAAGACGATCCCCAACCTTCACATCTCCTACTAGTCCATCTCTGTTAGTGAAGAGCAGGTCTAGCAGGGCACTTCCCCTGGTAGGTTCCTGCACCAGCTGTGTCAGGAAGCAATCTTCCACACACTCCAGAAATCTCATGGACTGCTTCCTCTGCGCGGTATTATATTTCCAGCATATATCAGGGAAGTTGAAGTCCCCCATGAGAACTAGTGCTGGCCATCGTGCAACATCTACTAGTTGCTTGTAGAACACCTCATCTATCTCCTCATCTTGGCTAGGCGGTCTATAACAGAGCCCCACCACGATGTCACTCCTACAGACCATCCCCCTGATCCTTACCCACAGACACTCCACTTGGTCGTTTCCAACCTCAAGCTCTTCAACATCAAGACACTCTTTGATATAGAGAGCTATGCCACCACCCTTTTTTCCCCGCCTATCCCTTCTGAAGAGCTTGTAGCCATCCATCCCAGTACTCCAGTCATGGGAGGGGGTGTCAAGCAGGCTTTGGATGGCCACTTTCTGGGATGTATAGAAAAACCTTCTTAAAAAAAGCTTTTGCCAGTATAAGTAGTTCAGTTTTAATCTGGGAATAGCAACAATGTGAAGTATTTTCGTAGATATTTACCATAAATATCTTCAGTAGAAAATTAGTTATAATAGTAGAATATGATCAGATTTAAATGCATGGTTGCTGCACTGACCTCCCTCTAGATGCAGCAGTCCAGCCCTGGGTTTGGGATGTGCGGTTGCTCAGCAATAGGGAAGAAAGGGGTTGTTCTTCCATGGGTTCTTTAGCTTTTCAGTGTGGCTCCCAGACAGTTATGTTTGATCAGAACTGGTAAGTGGGGACACAAAGGAGAATCTGAAAATAAAGTTAGGGGGGAGTGGGGGAGAGTATGAGATTCAGGTAGAGTTAAGGCAGGAGCTTTGAGTCTGAGTGACTTTAAGCCTTAAGAGGTTAGGAAAACATCCAGGGCAGATCCCATTTTCTGCTTCTCTCACTTCCTTTTCCATCCTGTCTTTCAAGCAGATCACTGTGAAATGACAGCAGCAAACACAGCTGTCTGGTGCTGGGGCCCGTCATAAATCTGAAGGCAAGAAAGAGTCTCCAGAAATCAGATTTCCAGATTTCTTGCATCTCTTTGTGGAGAGATTATCTTCTGTGTTCTGCTCTCTGCAAGAAGCTGATAGCTCCTGGGAGTCAGATATGTACACTTCTGCTCAGCCCCATGCCTGGGCTGGCGGCTGGGGAGCACAGGGGCTGCTGTCCGTGGCATGGGGGTGCTCCATCATGTTCCAAGTCCTGTTTGGATAGGCTTGTGGAGCTGCTCCCAAAGGCAGAGGAAACAGTGATAGGAGAAGCACGTTGTCAGGGTAGGCAGCCTGCTGCACACCCGTGGGATCCATGTGATAGTGTGAGGGGGCTTGATCACATACGAGTTTAAATGAGAATGGAAGGAAAGCAATTTGAGATATAAAAGAACAGTTTGGAACTTTTGAGGCATTTGCACTGAGGGCTCATCCTGCTGTTGTGGGTGATCAGAGTGTTGTCAATGTGAGGGGCCACGAGATGGTAGGAAGCAAAACTGAGCCTGACTTCTTAGTTCTGGCCACAATAACTCTGTGCCTTCTTGAAATAATTTCAGTGTGATCAATAACTTGTAAACCTAAGAAAAATAGGAAGGCACCTCCAGGCATTTGTCTGATGGTAGAGCAGTCTGATAGCCCATTGTTCTGGAAGAAACAGTGGGATCATATTCATTTTGAGGGTGATGATGCACTGGAACAGGTTGCCCAGAGAGGCTGTGGATGCCCCATCCCTGGAGGCACTCAAGGCAAGGTGGATGTGGCTCTGGGCAGCCTGCTCCAGTGCTTGGTGACCCTGCCAGTGGCAGAGGGTTGAAACGAGATGGTCTTTGAGGTCCTTTCCAACCCAGGCTGTTCTATGACTCTATGCATTTCCAAAAGCTGAAACTAAGTAGATTTCATCTTGGAAGGAAGCTGCTAGACAAATGGAGTCAGGATTAATTAATTCTGAAATCTTTAGAGAATTGTTTGATAAATATTTTTAATGCCTTTTATAAAATACACATTTTATTGAAACAAAGATCTGATTTGTCGCTCGCTGGCTCCAAATTAGCACTCCTTCAGAATATTACTCTTTGGGGAATTTGAGTCCTTTCATGTTTCATTCCAATTAAGGATGGTAACAAACACTGAGATCTTTCAGAAAGATCTGCCCAAGTCCTGTCAGTGAGGTATCCACAGGGAGCTCGGGACAGCACCTGGAATAACCCCCTGGTCACAGAACTTTATGTGGCATGTCATCATGGAGTAGTTGGGAATCTGCAGTATTTCAGTGGGCTGCAGCCATTTAACTGCAGACACATGACTTTATGTCTACAGATAAACCATTGCTTTCTGCCTTTGGGTGCCCGTGAGGGAGCACTGATCTTCCACCTTTCTGAGAGCAGTGTGTGTGTTAGAGTGGGTGAAAGAAATCTCCATTCCTGAGTTTCTCTGCCTGTAGCTGGATTGGAGCTTTTGCCAGCAGCTGGAAGGGCTTTAATCCCTCCTATATCCTTCATTCTAGCCCTGAGTTGCTTTAAAACCCTTTGTGGATGTTTCAGCTCCCCTTTTTGTTTGCATTTCTTTCCATGTTCTTTTTCTCCTTTAATGACTTCCTCAAAGCAGATGGTCTTCACACTCTTTTTCTTTCAAGAGATATATTCTGTCATCTGAAAGAGAATTTTTCGCATCTGAAGAGTGTACAAGAAGACTTTATTGCCTTGGGGTGGAACATATACCCAGAAAATGCACAGTTTGCAGAGACTTTAATCCTCAGGCCTGCAGCAAGAAGAGGATGTGTTTGCTAATATTTATGAAGCTGTCCCATTTTCCTGCCTTAGACCCAAGAAATCTTGAATTTTGGGATCTCTGTATTCAATCCATACTTGTTCTGGAAGGAGATAAGAGCCTTTGGGTTACACCTGCAATACTGGAAGGGGACTCTTTTCCATCAGAATGCATCTCTTTTTCCTCCTTCCTTGTGATCCTGCAGCCTGAAGAGGTCTGCTGTGTCCTTTTTGGAGAGGATCTGGGTGTGAAAGCAAAATGCAGGTGTCCACTCATCCGTGCTTGTCCTCTCCCACCCTGACCTTCCTTTTCTAGTAATGAGACCAGTGCATCCTCTGGCAGGAGCGTGTCTTTCTCTTTCAGTGCCTTTGGCCTGACTCAAGGCAGACATCCAAGCCTGATGGGTGTTTCAGAAACCTGAAATGAGTCCCCTTTTTCATCATCTCACAGTACATCCCTGCCTTTCGTGGGTTCCTGTTCAGCCAGTGGCTTGCTCTGCTGTCAGGTGTGGGTTTTCTCCTATCACACATGAATTAATTAGTACTTAAACCATCCTCAGTCTGTTTGCTTCTCTACTAATAAGATTAGCAAGCAATACACCAGGGAGGATGCTCAGAGGAAGATGCAGTTGTACACTTCAAGCATATATTTAGAGATGTTTGTCTCTGATATGACCAGAAAAACTGCAAAAGCACCCTTGAATAATTTGGAAGCAGGGATCCCTGGTGACGTGGCTTTTCAGTGCAGTCTCCAGATGCATGGCTTGTTGTCTGCCGTGGTGTTTATTGCTTCTTACGATCCAGCCTGTCATTTTGCTGGGCTCCAGGCAGTGCTGGGAGATATCAGTCCTCTCTCCTGTGCTTTAATTCCCCTTTCAGCAGCCGTTTCGGTTTATTTTTCAATTGCACAGGCATGCCAAGATGCAACACGTGCCTCACAGAGCTGTGTGCTGCGCTCTGCAGCTTCCCCCAGGCTCTCTGTGAGCTGTCTTTACAACCCTTTTCTAAGAAGCATCTCAGGAGAGGCTTCTACATCTCCCACTGCTGTGCACACAGGGAGTGTGTCCTTCAGTAGTGGAAAATGCTCAAGAACTCGTAGGGAAACATACTGTGGCTTGCTAGGAAAATACTGCACCAGAAACCCTTGCTGCTTTCTGGGAAACACATGCACCTCATGCTGGAATTGGACAGACCCTGCTCTTAGCTTTCCCTGGTGCTGTTTCAGATGCAAAAAGATATCTGCAGCACAGTTATCAGGACAGTACCAAGAGCAGGTTTGGGCACAGTGAGATGGGGACGTGCTCTGATCCTCATGTGCCTCGAGGTGGCCCAGCTGCTGAGGAGCCTTGTTAACATGCATCTTCGAAAGTGAGAGGCTGGAGGTGTGTTGTGTGTTCAGGTGCAGGCTGACATGGCCTGTCTGGTACTCCACACCTGCAGTGTGCAGGGCTGGGGTAAGCTGCTGTGGGTCCGTTCACTATCTGGTTGCATTTCAAAAGCATTAAGTAGCTTGGCAGACTAGCCAAGATGTCTTAGGTTAGACAAATTGCACACGGGAGAGCTGAGGGGATAATCTAAGGGTAATTCTTGCAGTTTGGGTTAATTTAGTATCGATCTCTTTGCAGCCCAAAGGACCAAGAAGGTCACAGTGGCATCAGGATGGAGGTCTGTAACTCTTTCAGATGAGTTTAAGATCTGTAACTCATTTTGCCCCATTCTTTTCATTGCAAGAGTGCTGTAGGAGGTAAATCAGAATTCCTACAAGGAGATTTATCAAAGCTTTGATTGCCTTCAAGGATCAAGAGCAGGGTGGATGCAGGACCAGCTCCTTGCCTCAGGTCAGAGCCATCCTGTGCTTCAGCATTAGTACTTGATTTCTGCCCAGCATTCCTCTCATTGCTGTGCTTGCGTGGCCCTCAGGGTTAGAGAGGTCTGCTCTTCAGCACTAAGAGCTTTTTCACTCATCAATCTTTTACCCCTCTGTGTTATTTTTCTAGAGAATGAGTTGCCCCGGCACAGGGCATCCTCAGGGTGTGTGTTTTGATGGGGAAACAATCTTACTGCAGTGCACCAAATACAAAGGGAATGTTAATAGTTACATAGCCTGGAGCCTGTTAGTGTACTGACAGTGACAGGAGGTGTTTCCTCACAGCTTGGCTGCTGAATGATGAGAGCTCAGCAGTGCCTTCTCTGTGAGCTCACGTGCCCAAATCCCACCCTGTGCTTGGGCAGCTCATGCTGAGAGTCCCTGTGCTGAGCAGTGCTGGTGCCCTCTGTCCTTGGGGCAGGGCTTTGGTGAGGAGCTGGCTGTGCTCTGAGTGCCAGTGTTGAGTTTCCTGGGTGTCTGGGGTTCCCTTTAGGCCATGCCTGTGTGTCATGGCTGTGCTGCTTCCCAGCACTTGTAATGGAATTCTCCATAGATGCCCATTTGTCTCTCTGATATAACAGCTAGGTAAGTTGTCAGATCCACATGTGTTTTGGAGAACCTCGTTGCACATGAAGTAACCTGTAGTTTTACTTAACCTGCGTGATGGAGAAGCACTGTCCTCACTTGCATCTGGCAATGAGCAGGAACTGTCACTAATTCCTATTAAATGAACTGTGGGCTGTAACAGCATCAGAACATTTCCATCCATCTTCCTGGATAAAGCTGTCTGCGGTCACCCAGGGTTTGCCAATTTGAAGGAGTTTCCTATCTGCTCCCTGTGATGCTTAAATTCAGCCCGACCCTTCTCTGCCTCCTTCAACAATAGGTCCTGCATGCAACAGAAAGTTTCACTCTGATATCAAATGGGACAGCTGTGAGGGGGGGAAAAAAGTGAAAATAGGCTTCTAAATGCATCTGTGATGTCAAAAGAGGTTACTGGTTTGTCCAGTCGTTTCTGCAGGCACCACATCTCCAGCTAGATAACAAGGCATGCTTCCCATTGACAGAGTAACCACTGGGACATGGTCATTAATAATGAGATTGGGGATGCGTAGACAGCCTGGAGTTGCTGGGCTGGTTAGGTATATGCACATATACAGTTTGATAATAGGACCAAGATGTCTGTGTCATGATTGAAGGAGTTAAATACTGGCAGTGGGTTTCCTCTGGTCAGCAGTAGCTGTGACTTCTGAAGGGTTTTTTTTTTTTTTTTTCCTTGAAAATGAAGAGATTTAACTTTGGGGTAAAAAATAGAGTGGCTGCAGAGGGTCTGCAAAGGAAAACTGATCCTGGGGAGAAGTTTTAGGGATGTGAGGCACTGGAAATTAAAGTAGCGGGATTATTGTCTCCTCTGCTGTTCCAGTGAATATAAACCTGTGTGTTTTCTGGGCTTCTATGAGCCTGGAGCTCATAGAAAAGTGAGATAGTGTAGATTATAAGAGCAGAGATCTTAATAATGTGAAGGAGAGTCCCATCTGCTTACTGATGCATGGAAAGTTCCCATCGAGGATTTATGTCCCAGTCGTGTCAGTTTAGTTTTATTTTATATCACGCTCTACGAAAATTGCATTTGGAATAGTTTTCTGCGTGGCATTTTGTCCCCTGCTCTCAAGTATCACTGCCTACAAGGCAGTTAATAATCTAAAAAAGGTTTCTATTTGCAGTTTAACCTGATACAATGGTGTAAGGCTGCTGATCATATATCTATGGGAGTCTTTGGGTTATGCCAGCTGTGCAGATCAGGAGCCACAGTGATCACTGGATTGTATTGATGTCTCTCGTGCAGTCATTGCAAGCCCAATCATCAATACAAGATGGGGTGCGTAAGGATGGAGCGCAGCCCTGCCTAAAAGCACTGTGAGACCTCACCTGGAGCACTGTGCCCAGATGGGGCACAGGAGAGACATAGAGCTGTTGGAGTGCGTCCAGAGGAGGGCCACGAAAATGGTCCCAGAGATGGGATATCTCTCCTGTGCAAACAAACTGAGAGCTGGGGCTGTGCAGCATGGAGAAGAGAGGCCACTCAAGCTCCCCTAGCAGCCTGTCAGTATCTGAAGGAGCTGTAAGAAGGAAGGGGAGAGACTCTTCAGTGGGGTCTGTGGTGACAGGACAAGGGGAAATGGTTTCAAGATAGAAGAGGGGAGAGTTAGATTGGAGATAAGGAAGAAGCTTTTTATATTAAGGGCAGTGGAGCACTGCCCAGGCTGCCCAGAGGGGTGGTGGTGCCCTGTCCCTACAGACAGCTGAGGTCAGGGGATGGGCTCTGAGCACTGATGGAGCTGTGGGTGTCCCTGTACACTGCATGGAGTGGTACCAGAATTCCTTTAAGAGTCCCTTCCAACTCAAAAAATCCTGTGATCTCACAGACCTTGCTCTTCCGACCCAGTCTCCCACTGGAGACTCACAGGCCCAAGCTCACAGTCCCTGTTTCCAGACAGGCCACCCCTCCAGCAACAACTTGGACGGAGGAGTGGTGCCAGCATCCCTCTGTCTTGTGCCCAGCTGACCACTGGGTTGGGGAAAGTGGGGAGTGCCCTGCAGCACTGCATTGGGAGCTGCCCTCAGGCTGGGAACTCTCTGCCCTTCATGGTTACACCATGTTGTGGAATGGACTGTGGAGGCGAGAATGGGTTGGCCCTTTGCTCCTGAGTACCAGCAATATGGTGAGAGGTGATGGCCTCAAGAAGTGCCAGGGGAGGCTCATGTTGGGTAATGGCCCAGGTAGTGGTGGGGTCACTGTCCCTGGAGGTGTCCCAGAGCTGTGAGGATGTGGCACTGAGGGATGTGGGCATGGTGAGGTAGGCTGGGTTGATGCTGAGCTTGGGGTTCTCTGAGGTCTTTACAACTTTAATGATTTTATGATTCTAATTGTCTTTCTGACCCAAAGGAAGTGCTTGTTTTCTGGCTCCTCTCAGCCTGCTGTACCACATACCTTTGCACACAGATATGCATGAAGCAAGTGACTGATTTCCCCAGTGATGTGCTCCTTGATGTGATTTGCCTTAAAGTAGGAGAATCCCTTGGATGTCAGTTGAGGCAGACACTGTCCAACTACCTAAGATGTGCTTTTGCACAAGCCATGTTCCAGGTGATGAGCCCTGCATGGAGCAAGGGGATGTGAACTTCTGGGTGAGCACAAGTGGCTCCTGAAGGAGAGGACAAGCACTAAAGTAATGGCCTTACAGAAGATAGGAATGGACAAGCAGGGGCATTCAGAAATCATGTGGGGTGGTACCCCAGTAACAAGCCCTCCCTTTTGAGCTGTGCCATGCAGCCAAACCCCAAGCTCCCTTGCCCCAAACCAGCAGGGCTCAGACATCTCAGCGTGTGGGAACCCCAAAGGCAGCTGTGCCTGGGCAGCATGCTGGTGCCTGTGCCTACATTGTGCTGCTCTGCACCATTTGATGTTTTCCTCCTGGGCCTGTGGTGAGTTCCTGAATCACCCATTCTGAGAAGACCACCGAGATTCAGCCTGTTGTGTTTTGTGCTGCCGTGCTGAGTCCTGGCAGCGAGATCTCTGCAGGGATGGCAGCACTCAGAGCTGTGCTCAGACTCACCTCACTTCCCAGGAGTTTTGGTTGCTAATTGTTTCCTAAATATTCTAATTCATTTCTAAATCACGTTGCCATGGCAACCATAATTCCTATGCATTACGAATATCAGACACCTCTCAAATCAATTTGTTTTCCCTTGTTGCCATGGTGACAGACATTTTGTCAGAATTATTTAGGTAGTGAGAAATCCGGAGACCTTTGTGGAGCCGGAGCTGCAGGAGGAGCCCTGCGGGGAGCCAACCTCCCATCCTGCTGCTGCTTTCTTCCTATCCCTCCTGCCCTCTGTGGATGTGTGTGTGTTCCCAGAGCATGAAGTGGCTTGGAGCATGCAGCCCAGAGGCTGTGGTCCCACCTCTGTCCTGTCTCTCACCTCAAGAACTGTGTTCATTGATGGGCACCTCGGTACAGAAAAGACAAGGAGGTGTTGGAGCAGGTCCGAAGAAAGGCAACAAGCCTGTGAAGGGCTTGGGGAATGTGCCCTACGAGGAGAGACTGGAGGAGCTGGGGCTGTTTGGTCTGGGGAAGAGGAGGCTGAGGAGAGACCTCATTGCTCTCTTTCTATCTCTGAAAGGTACTCACAGCGAGAGCAGGGTTGGGCTCTGCTCACTGGTGACAGTGACAGGATGAGGGGAAATGGCCTTAAGTTGTGCCTGGGTGTGTCTGAAGACCATTTAGGTGTGGTGCTCAGGGCCATTTAGCTGAGGGTTGTTAGAGTTAGGGCAGCATGGTTAGGCTGTGGTTGTACTCTATGATCTTTGAGGTCTTTTACAAACTGAGTGATTCTATTATTCTCCATGCTGGTGCACATCACACAGTTGGCCAGGGAGCTCTTCCCATCTGCCAGCCTGCAGTGCCTTTCCACTCTGTTCTTTGATGGTTTCTTCATGTGGGCCTGTGTCTCTTTTCCCACCTCAGCCTGCCTAACCTTTGCTTTTTAGAGCAATTTCTAGTTGTCAGGTTGAAATTCTGCCTACATGTGTTTGTTGGTGTAAGCTCTGACATGAGCAGAATTTGAGTACTTTGAGAAGTCTCAGCATTTCACTTAATTGTCTCAGTGGTAGCTGAGGTTTTGGAAGCTCTGGCTTGCTGGATCTTGCATGTCACCTATTTTATTTTTTGCTCAGAACCAGGGTTGGTTCCCAGTGGCAGTTCAATGGTCGACTCCCCACCCAATTTCTCCAATCACTTTGAAGAATGCTGCCATCAGGATCCACCACCATGAGCAGCTGCTGTGCAAGAAAGTCACTAACTAAATAAATAAAAAATCCAAAGACTGTTGGTTTAGACCATCTGCAGAGTCCATGTTCCTCCAATCTCTGATTTGGAGAGCAATGGCATCATACCATATATGACATAGAGCCTGCTCTGTAGAGTCTGTCTGCATCCATCTATGGGTTGATAGTGACAGGACAAGGGGGAATGGTTTTATATTAAGACAGAAGAGACTGAGGTTGGCTATGAGGAGGAAGTTCTTCATTTTGAGGGTGATGACACACTGGATCAGGTTGCCCAGAGAGGCTGTGGATGCCCCATCCCTGGAGGCACTCAAGGCAAGGTGGATGTGGCTCTGGGCAGCCTGCTCCAGTGGTTGGTGGCCCTGCCCATGGCAGAGGGTTGAAATGAGATGGTCTTTGAGGTCCTTTTCAACCTGTCCAGTCTATGATTCTGTGCGTGTGGTGCATCCAGGGAATAAAAGATAATGGAAGTGTTCTGCAATTAAATGTGAGTGCTTACATTACTAGTGAGCTCTGGAAAACATTTATCCAGATACAAGTTGGGAACCTCAGCTGTGGGCTTGGTGGCCCCAGCAGCCTGGGACTGTGCTCCTGCATGCTGTCCTGCTGCCGCTGCAGGGTGCTTGTCCCTGCTTACCTGCGATATAGGGGGTGCACCTCATTCAAAACAATATGCAGTGCCGCCTGTGCCGGCAGTGCCAGGCAGAGGATGCAGGATGTTGGAGCAGGAGCTGAAATCTGGCAGCTGATGTCATGTAATGCTGCTGAGCATGTGGTCATCAGCCAGTTAGAAGGGGAAACCCCCTGAAGAGAACGTATTATTCCATATCGAAGGTGATCAGAAAATACAAAGCAGCACTCATCCCCCTGTGTTAATCAGGGAGAGCAGTCAGAGGGATTTGTAAGAAGCACGCGTGTTGCTGCAGACTTCCCTGCTGCCGTGGCTTTGCCTTCCCTCCGCTTGGTGGTAGCATTTTCTCTGTCTTCCCTCCTTTCTCCCAGCAAATAGCTGTAGATGTGAGCGAGGAGACAGCTCCCTGTTAAAGGTATGATTGAGGCTGCACTGAGTATTTACTTTTCCTCTGTGATGCAGTGAAGTTTAATGCTCCGATCCTTCATGGGCTGAGCTTTCTGACGTTCAAAATACTGTCTTCTAATACAGAAAGAAGGAAAAGCTTGCAGCCTCAAAGCATCTACCCCAGAGCCCTGCACAGACCTGGCCCTGCAGGGAGGTGACAGCACAGGGCTGTACTCTTTCTGTTTCAGAGTGCTTGCAATCCAACTGAGTTACCATTGCATTTTGCAGGAGTGAGTCTGGTGGTAGGGCTGCTGCCCCTTCCCCAGGAAGGTGCAGTTCCAGCAGGTGGAAGCATCCCTGTGATGTGTCACAGTGATGTCCCAGCACTCCTCTCCAGGCTGACAGCACTGTGGTGGAGGACTTGTAGCCAGGAGTGGTGGCACAGCCTTTCTGAAGAGTGTTTTGCCGAGGAGCTGGGAGGCACAGAGTTTCTGTGGCACAGGGAAACCTGCAGGAGTGCAGTGAGTGCATGGATGGCTGGGCACAGCTCTGGTGACCTCGGCACACTGTGCTGGTGGGAGGATGCTGGGATCTAGTGTGGAGCAGGTGGAGGTTCTGGGGGCTGCTGTTCACCTGGCCAACAGGAGGGGGGAGGGGTTACCCCATGGAGTGCAGCTGTGGGAGAAAGCCCATGTGGGGCCATGGCTCCTTCCCATCAGAACAGCTGGAGGTGTGGTCTGTTGGCTTCAAGTTTTGTTCCATCTACTAAAAACCTACATAAATGCTGCTTCTTGGTGATGGACCATACGCATTTTGCTTATTTATCTTCCTTATGTATTTCTTTTTTCCTTTACTTGCTCTTTTCCTTACTCATTATTTGGCTGCCATTAATGTTTTGTGCTCTGAGCACAGCTGCTGAGGAGGTTGTGCCGAGGCACGTGCTTCTGCTTCTGTGCTGCGCAGGTACTTCTCATTTTCTGCAGAGCAAAATTGCAGCACCACCTGCTGTAAATGAAATTACAGTAACGTTTATTTTGTTTTATTTTTTGAAATGGAAGCATGCCATTTATAAATAGCTTTTCTGAGAGGCATTGACCGCCGTTCTCTTTCCTAACAGCAGCAGGCTCCATCGCCAGCAACTCGTGGTTATTGAAACACTGTGAATTGGATTGCGAGTTAAGAAGCCGTATTCTTTCCTGCGATGGCCACAGGGGCTGGCTGAGTTGTGAAACTGAAAGGGAACCAAACTTTTCCATCTTGCAGCACCTCCAGGACACAGACTGCCTGGGCTCCGTGTGCCTTGTGTCACACCTCACTGCGGGCATCTCTCTTAGGACTGATGTTTCTGTGGGCTGGTGGAGATGGAGAGCAGTGCAGAGCTCAGTGCACAGTGCCACAAGCTGCCAGGCTTGGGCTCAGCAGCAGATTTTGCTCTGCCCACCTGGGAGGGGCTCTCATGTAGATCACCCCTCTGCTTTATACTGACAGTGGAGCCAAAGGTTACAGTGATCATGGTAGCTTTTTAATGGCATTGTGAGTTCAACAGAAATATTGTTAGGAAGGATGTGGGGGACAGAGATGGTGCTAAAATCATCCTCAGCTCTTCCCTTAGTGCTTCTTCCTGCCTGGCAAAGGCTGAATGATGCCTTGAAACTGTGATGATGGATATGTGCCTCTGCGCTGCTCCCCATCACTCCACTGCAGTACATTTGCTGGTTTGCTTCCAAGTTTACTTCTGCCTTTCTGTGCCCTGGGACAGCCCCTGGCAGCACAGCCAGGTCTCCCTGAGATGCCCTGGCACAGAGGAGCACTGCCATGCATCAGCATGTGGCCGTGCTTAGCCGGGCACTGTGGCTTAGTGATGGCTTCGTAATTACAAGGGCTACCTGTCGTAATGCTGTGCATTAGAAATCATTATCTAGGATGAGGGATAAACCTCTTAACAGATTACTATTGCAAAATGTATGATACTTGGCTGTCTTGGAAGCAGCCGGCTTCAGTCTCTGTCAAGAGCGGTGTAATTACCGTAATGAGCTTTTGGCAGGTTTTGTTGGAAGTGTGGCTCTTTTTGTTCTTCTTTAGAGAAAGCAAAACAATTAAGTGGCTCTGGGAGGAGGGGGGGACTGCTCCTGGCCCGGTCCTCCCTCCCTGAAATCCATGTGCAGAAACAAGAGGTGCAGGCACTGCTGATGACAGCTCTTCTCCCAGCACTGTCTCAGGCTGAGAGCAGCTGCTTCTGGAGAATTCAGCCCTTCCAAGGCATCTGCTCCAGCTGTATGGATGCGGTGGAGCTGGCAGTGGGCATCGTGCAGCAGTGGCTTCAATTGCTGGGGCTTTGCGTTCCAACCTGAATCTCCGCTCTTTTATCTAGCAACCATTTCCCCTTGTCCTCTCCCAACCAACCCTGCTATAGAGCCTGTCTCCTTCCTTCTTACATCCCCTTCAGATACTGACAGGCCACTCTGAGCTCTCCAAACAGCCTCTCTTCTCCAGCAGCACAGCCCCAGCCATCAGCCCTTTCTTGTAGAGGTGTCCCATCCCTTGGATTATATTTATGGCCCTTCTCTGAGTGTACTCCAACAGCTCTCTGTGCTGAGGACTCCCAGTCTGGATGCAGTGCTCCCAGTGAGGCCTCACCTTATTTGGATAACTATGATTCAATCCACAACTCCTCCTCACCCCAGGACCCTGGCCGTCTCTTTCTTTATGCTTTGCCGTTCTGCACCTGGAGTAGGACATGTTTAGGAGCAGCCTGTGCTGTGCTGGGCAGTGAGTTGCTGCCTGTCCCCATGCTGTGGTCCCAGCGGGGCTCAGTTGCACGCACACAGACAGTTCCTTTCTCCAATGTCAGCAGATGAGTGGATGATTTATGAATACATTTCTGTCCTAGCACTGGCTCTGCAGCCCTCTGAGGAATATTCCTAACAAAAAAAGGTTGTCAGAATATAAGGAATGCAGAAAGCTCTCTAGCAGCTAATGCTTCTTTCCCTCATGCTGCCAGCTCAGCCTGCACAGCAGGAAGCAGTTGTGCTCCTGCAGCACAGAGCTTTTGCTGCTGGGCACAGTGCTGCTGGGGGAGATGTGACCTTGTGAGCAGCACTGGGGTGCACAGGGCTACCAGTCCCATGGGTTTGGGAGGACTCAAGCTCATGCACTGAAGCTTGGAGCAGGAAAAGGTGGTGTGGGGAGGATGACTTTGCTTTACATGCTTTTGAGACGCTGGAAGCTCGAGTGTTTTACCTGCTCATATGCCAGTGCTTTATTCACATGGTGAGGGATGGCTCCAGCATTACACCTAAGGAACATTTTCCAATTGAAAATAGAATCCTTTTGTTTGTGCAGCAAACGAAAACAAAGCGATTGTGAGCTGCTCAGAGCTGAGCAGGGCCTGTTTTGCTCATTGCTGTCAGCTTTGCTTAAATCTTTGAAGCAATTGTTTTGCATTCAAGTGTATTCTAATAGCTGTCTGTATTGCTGCCTGTGAAAACCTAATTTCTGTGACAAATCATTTTCCTGTTCAGTGTGTTAGGTGAGGAGAGCTGCATTGCTAAAACCAAACCATCTCCCTGTTAACAAAACTGCTGTGATTGCTGCTGGCATCCAAGCCCAGCACACAGGCTGTGGTCCTGGGTGGATGCAGAGCCCCTTTCTTTTGCAGCCCTTGGTTCCTGCCATGTCCCACTGTCCTGCAGTGCCTGATGCTGGAGCTGCTTTGAAGTGTGGTTGCCGCGTGGATACTGCTTGCTTGAGGGTTGGATATGTAAATGTAACCCACAATCCAGGCTCTCAGTGACCTCTGTTCACCTGCTTCCTCTTGTGACCTCAGGAGCCTAAGGGGCACCTATTCCAGCCTTGATTTCTGCTCTTTGCTCCTCCCCTGTATTCTGTCCCAGCGGAGTGGTGTGATGATGCCTCCTTTCTTCCCCCCTACTCCCCATGCTGTTGAAGCTGTTCCCCTCCATGCCCAGAAATCCCCAGGAATGGGATTTCTTGGCTCAGGGGTTCATCTTGCAGGGGTAGTGCCACCAGATAGGATGCTGCTTTATGATCAGGGGCCAGAGCAGTAGCACTGTGCTAAGATATATGCAAGCTGCCAAAGTCCACGTTCCCCGTAGCACAATATCTTTGTGTCTTTCTGCGAGGGTAAGCGCAGAAGAGCTGCCTGAGCCCCAATCTCAGCACCCTTCCTGCAGCACTGGCTGCCTGGTGCTTGTGGCCATCCTTGGGTACTGGTGTGCATGCAGACTTGGGCTGGGTGCTGGGCTGTGTTTTCCTGCACTAATGCATTGAAACTTTACGCCTTTGTATGTATCTGGAACTCAGTTTTCTGGTGTCTCTAGTGGAACAGTAATGTTTCTCCTTTCTTTACCTCTGCTAATACCAACTGCTGCTACCAATGCTTGGAGAATCAGCCAGTAGTGTTGAAACACTTGTACATGATTCAGCTACCTTAATCACTGTGCTCAGACCATCTTCAGTAACCTACAGGAGGGAAATGGGCTCTCTAGCACATGGAAAGGTTAAGAAATAATGCTTGGTCACCTTTGCAAAGCAATTTGAGCTCTATGTATGAAATTATAAGTATCAGATGAGAGCTGTGCATTATTAGCCATCTCTTATCTCCAATTGACCTTTCCCAGTCCGTTTAACACCCAGTCAAAAGAAGCCAGGGCTTGCATTTTACATGACTTGGCAGTGTGCCTTTAGCATCTATTAGGGTGTCCCAGAAGTGTCCATTTCCTCATCGCACACCATTAGCCCTCTCTGGAAGGCAGGAGAAAACCCAGGGTGCATCGATGCTGGATGGGCTTTGTCTGACTGACAATGTCAGGTTGCAGAGAACCCAGAGGAAAAAAGAACCTGTATGTGGAACTGTCCCCTCTGGAGCTGCTGGTGGGCAGCTGTGGTGGGAAGTGGCCATTACTGGGGTGTGGCTGGGGCAAGCAAGGGGCTGTACATCACTCTTCATAGCCACCCACCTGCATCGGGTCACTCCTGGACTATGCTGACCTTTCCCAGCATGGTGCTCCCTCTGATCTTTCCAGGTGGAAACAAAGGTCGTGAGAATTTCCCTTCTCTGTAACCTTCTCATCACACCTGGTGTTAAGGGAGTAATTGTTATTGAATAGTGGATAACTAGATTTAAATTGTTTTACTGTTTCAATGATCATGTCTGTTCCTGTTTTGATTAACATTCAATATCCGATAGAAACAAGGAGTCTGCATGATCATTAATTCCATCTCTTATGAAACACTTTCAGCAATACTATGGCCTGAAGTAAATGCAAGGTGTTGGGTGGGAGGCTGAGCTATCAGTGAGGGAAGGGTCTGGGAATGAGGGGGTCAGTCTGTGTGTAGTACATGGTATGAAGTGAACTGTATCAATTCAGGTCAGGTATTACAGGTAATTTCTCCTAAAGAGCAGTACTGAATGGCACAGCTGCCCAGGGAGTGGTGTGGTCAGTGTCCCTGGGGGTATTCCAGAGTGGTGGGGATGTGGGCATGGTGGGGTGATGGGGCTTGGACATGGGGATCTGTTCCAACCTGAATGATAGTGTGATCCCATGATTTTTCTGAGCGCTGGACTGTAAGCAGCATGGATGAACACAGGCTAACCTTGCTTGTGCCTCTGCCCTGCTGGGAGAGCTGCCCCTCCTTGCTCAGCTCTCGGCCTTCTTGAAGAAGAGGAATATTTAGCAAACAAAGTGTGAGAACAAGTCCAGAAAATGCATGCAGGATGCGGGGAGCCCTGGCTGATGGGATTCCTAGGTTAGGGATCAAGGAGCAAACCCCAACAGCTCTGCTTTAGGAAAGTTTCTCCTATGTGTCATTCTGGGAACAAAACACTACAAAATGTCCATGGGCAGAGGGAACAGAGTGAAAGAGGTGTTGTGTTGTGCTGGGAAAGCCTCTGGTGTGTGCCTGGAGAAGTAAAGGAAGAAAACAAGGGGCACAGGAGTCAGCTGGTTCTGATGTGCCATACCCAATGGTCCCAAAAGTGCCAAACTCCCTCTAAAAATGGGAGAAATGTGCAGGGAGATCCTCCTACTGAACCAGACAGAGGTGTTTGATCCTGAGCGCCAGCCTCCTCTCTTGTTTCCTTGGGGTACCCAGTTTAATTTAATCTTTCACCATGAAAACCATTTTGTCTGCAAATGGAATGCATCTTGGCCACCTTCCACAATTGTGAGCAAATACATTTGCATACTTCTGTTATGCAAGGAGTTGTTTAAAACACTGAATTGAAACAAAGACTTATTTTCCATCCATGAGGATGACCAAGGGTATCCTCCAGTATGGAATGCATTGTCCTCCAGACCTTATGCTCCTTGTTGGTCAGTGCTTAAGAGGTATGACACAAACCTCCCATCAGCTCCGCTGCATACAGCCCATAGCTGTCTCTTGAGTAGGTCCAGAAGTGACAGGAGTCAACTGCTTTTCTTGCCCAATCATTCAGCTCTTCCTCCTGGGCAAACTGTAGCAGCTGAATTTGCACATTTCTGCAACAAAATGTCCAACCAATGTGTGTAACTCGCCATGTTATTTTGGTATCTCTAGCATCTATGGGCTGATCTCTGCATGGTGTGAGCTCTGCATCCTGCCTGAGTGCTTGTAAGAAAGGAAAAGAGCTGTGCTGCTCTGAGACCAAAAAACTGATTATCCAAATTAAGATGAATGCAACTGGGATAAACACAGTTACAGAACGGTGTCTCCAAGCATCTGGAGAGTCGATAAGAACGCATCTTGGCTGCTTTGCCTGGGTTCCTTCAGAACAAGGTGAAGATTGGCTTCAGTGCCTTGAAAGACATGTCTCAGCCCCTGGGTCCTTGATGTGAGTGGGAGGATAGTGAGTGGGAGCAGTGTCCTGCCTCATTGCTCCCTGAGAGCAGGAGTGATGGACAAGGAGTGATGGGGCTGGGCCCACGTGGCTGCCATCAGGCTATCTGCGGGGTGGGTGACAAATGGACAGATCCAAAAGGTCTTCGATCTGCCATGTCAGCTGCTCAGCACTTTGTGAGCCTCTCGTCCTTTGAAAAGACAGCGCAGAGCCATGCCTCCTGCCTCGCTGTTTGCTTTGCCTTTCACTCAGCATCCTCTCGTGGCGTAAGGACTCCACAGCTCTGCCTGAACGTGCCCCAGATTCTGGATTTTCTTCTATTTGGAAATGTTTTTTTTTTTTTTGGTGATGATTGTAGTTAGTATTTGAAAAAGAAATAGCTCAGGAGAGAGAGAATTGTTCTCCTGGTAGACATCCCACTCAGTATCCCATAAATAAATGGGAGTTAAAATCTCATCGCAATCTGGTTGCGCTGGAAACCGCTTCTGGCAACGCTGCGCCCAAGGTGGATGCTATAAGAAGCTGGTAAATTGCCATCACTACTCTAATGAAATATTTAATCAGATTAATTAATGTGACTTCATTAGTAGATGTGCTCCTCAGCCTGGTTCTGTTACTGCAGCTTCCTTGCCTTTTTATAAAACGACGCGGAAAGCTTGATTTACCGTCTCCAACGTCTCCTCCATTATATCTGCCTTGCTGCAGCTGGACGACCAAATCTGCCGCTCATCCATCAGCTCCAGGGGAAAGCATTCACAAGAGCTGGCTGGAGAGGAGCCAGGCTGGGGTCAGAGTGCAATCGAGGGGGCTTCCTTTCATCTCCAGCAAGCCCCAGGCTGGCTGGCCATATTCCAACCAGGCACACTGCGATAGCTGTTGGTGTGTGGACATGTTGGCATGGATAGGACAGCAAGAAGTGGGGACTGTGGAAGAGAGGCTTTTTGCTGATTCCCTTGGAAAATCAAAGCTCAAATCCCACGGGATAGTGTGTTTTAAATTGTTTGTTTACTTGCCCCCTGACTCTCAGTCTTTGAAGCAGCATTGGTGGCCATTGGTCACTGTCAGTGTGCAAAGTGCTCCTTTCCATGGCAGAGGTGGATCGCAGAGGAGCCACATGAAGCAGCAGGGTGAGTCACAAGGATGCCCCTTTCAGCACCGACAGATATCATTTCTCTGCTTTCCCCTTACTTACCAGCAGCATCTGCACTCTGCCAGTGTTGGGGAACCAGTGCCCTCTGCAATCTGTCCTGCCCGGGCTGTGCCCTTCTGACAGCAGTGGGATGCAGCATACTGGAAAGCAGCACATCAACACACACCACACCAGCCCCCTATTTTGCCAGCAGATGCTGCCCTCAGTGACAAGCAGGGGTGACAGGCATGGGGCTCTACAGCAGGGCTGTGTCTGGTGCCTTCTCCTACACGTGCTGAATCAATTTCCCTGTCTCATTTTACTGCTACGTGTCAGGGATAAGCATACACAATATATGGCTCCCACTACCACTTTCTTGGCAACTAGTAATCTGAAGTTTTACTATACATTGTATTACACTCTACAAAGTTGTTGACTTCCTCTGGCTGATCTCAAATGCACTTAAATCATGGATGAATGAACATATTTTTCAAAGATAAGCCCAGAGCAAATGAATTGGATTTATTTTTAATGCTGACTTGTTTCTAATGCCCAGTGACACATGAACAAACGATTGCCATCACTTGTCCTCTTTCTCCATGGGATATTGCTTCGGGCAGGATAATATCAGTGCATTTAGTGTTATAAATCATCCCTCTGGCTTGATATTTCTTCTTTAAGGAAGGGCTGAGATTCATCCTCCAGAAGATAGATCAAGCTTTCCTTCTCGTCATGGTATCACTGAAGCCAACAGCAAAACTCGTGTGATTTGTCTGATACAAGGACACCTCTGCTCAGGTGTTTCTGCCATGGCTGTCCTCAGCAGGTTCTGGGGAGGGGACATGGATGGGTTGGTGTCCCCAGGGCCCCCTGCTTTCCTGAGGCCACATCTTAAAGAAGAGCACAAAGTCAGGGCAGCTGCTTGCTGTCAGGAACAAAAGGTGTCCCGTGTCTCCAGTCATTGCCTGGAACTTTCAGGTCCGCTGCACCCTTCTTCATCTGAGTGACAGTGACAAGCCCCTGGTGCCAAATGCAGTAGTCACAGCACCTCTGCTTTGCACACCTGCCTAGGAATGTTTTCTGGCTTTCTTTCCCATCCCCTTCTTACATTTCTAGAATGCTTCTGTGGCTTTGTTTGAGCTCTGCAAAGCTTGGAGCTGGTGTGTTCACAGAGCTCCCTCATGACGTGTGATATCTTCCGGGGAAGACTGTCACTTTGCAGAGGAAAGTGGAGCATTTTGTTAGACCTGCATGGATGAGCCATGAAAAGAGCACTCCCTTGTGCAATTGGGAGCGGTGAGCAAACTAGATTAAAATATACTGAAAGCACAGAAAGACTCCTTAGAGCTATCCCCAGGTGCAGCTGAAAATTAGCATGCCTGGGGACTCTGATTCATCCCTTAACACTTCCCAGGAAAACAAGAAATCCTCTCTGCAGGGAGCAGGGATGGGTTTCCTTCTGTCAGCAACAAACTGTGAGCTCACTGAGCTTTGGTAGCATTGCCTTTGGGGAGAGGTACAAAGGGTGATGAGAGGAAATGGGTGATATGGGACTTAGGAGCACAGAGGTGCGCTCTTGGCCCTGAGGCTCTGGCAGCCTAACGAGGAAGCAGACAGCAGCACACTGTGTGGACTGGCCTCAGGCAGCTGCAGTCTATGAAGGAGAAGTGCTGGCTGCCTCCTGCCCAGGGCTGTGCTGCTCTCCCTGCCTGGTGCCTGGCTCAGCCTGCAGCACGTGGCCGCAGAGATGGCAGCACCCACACGAGCTTGGGGAGGCTTTGCAGCCAAAGTACTGTGCACATCGTTTAGAGGCATCTTTCTTTCTGCCTCTCTCTCTCTCTCTCTCTCTCTCTCTCTCTCTCTCTCTCTCTCTCTCTCTCACTCTTTTATTTTTTTTTTTCCATCAGAGAGCCTGTTTTTCAACACTCAGGCACATTGTGCCATATGTTGTTTTTCACGGTGTAATGAGGTGAGGCACCTAATGATGGATCGCTGGCATCCTTCCCAAGAGGTAAAGCCACAGAAACCTCACTCCATTTGGGAGAGCCCCTGTGGGCCTGGGCCGGGCTGCCTGGGCTCTGGGGATGGGGGCACCTTCAATTCTGAGGGCTGGAGCCCTGCACATATGGTGCTCTCCCAACACTGGGCCTGCCCTTCTGTGCTGGGGCAGGGCTGGTTCCACCATACCAACCCCAATGGTGCCAGAGGCCCTTTCCTTTCCCATACATCAAAGCAGCATAATTGTAATGGCTTTTTAAATACCCTTCAGAATGTATGTTGGAGATCTGAGGAGCTATTAATAGAAAACATTTTAAATCTCTCTAGGATTGTTTATGGCAGCCTCTTGTGAATTTGCAATGAAACGATAACTCTGCTGGGGAAATCTATTATGCCAAGCAGTTTGTTACATCATTTTTCAGTGTATTAATTTTAATTTCAACAGAGAAAAAGCCACAGCGAATCCATCCATCATTTCTGAACAAGATGGTGTACGTTGGCCTCGTGGGGCTCCTCCAGCTCTGTAGGCACCGTTATCAATAAATGGGAGGGAGAAATTCTGGGTAATTTCCAAATATGAGGAACTGTTACAAACCAAAGAACGCAATTATCAGAGCCCAGGTTTCATCTCCACACTGGGGACGAAGAATCCATTCAGCTTTGAACAAAGTAACCCAGGAAATTATTTTGGCGAACTCTCACATGCAAACATTTCAAAATCAGAGTAAGGTCTTCTGGTTTGGTGCTTCTCCCCTTGCTATAACCAGACTTGATAGTGCCTGTCCTCATTGGGCTGCAGGATGTCAGTCTGTGGATCTGAGTTCAAGAACAACTACTTAAGATGTGCAGTTTAAGTCCAGCACTGCTCTTCCATCCTGCCTGGAATAGCTGTTGTGCTTGTCTCTCTTGCTGCGTTTGTAAAACAAAATACAGAACTGAAAGAAACATCATTATTTTGAGATCTCCCATACCCCAACTTCCAGCTTCAGTGTTCTGGATGGGTTGGAAAAGGCAATTTGTTGGGCTGGTGCAAATCTGAGGACTGGTTCAGGCCTTAACTTAATCCCATGGCTCTCCTGGGTTTTCCCTTACCTCGACAAAGATGTGTTTCTTTTACTGGAACTTTTAATAGCAAAACGAGATTTTATTGTTCTCCATTTCTTTTTACTGTGGTCATCATTTTGCTTATTTGTGCCACATCTCTGTTAGTACTAATGCAGAAGAAGTGGAGACATTTTACCCTTTTATTAAAGCCCCTGATTTTATAATGTGATAAAGGGAAAACAAACTGTGACCTTATTCTGACCATCAGAAGAATGGAAACTAGTTTAAAAGGCGTTTTTTAGCCCTTTCCATCTCCTTCTAGCTGTTCTGTGCTTTTGCTGGTTTGTTTTGGGGGAAATTCCCCCATCCACACCTGCACAGGCACTGAGCATGGCTGGCCAAGAGCAGCCCAAGGGCCGTGGCTGCCATGGTCACATCAGCCCACGGCACAGCGATGCCCGGCTCTCCACACTTGGTGGTGCTGAGCTGGTGCCAGGCATTGGCCTCTCACTCACTAATTAGTCTTAATTACCAAAGAGTGGGTGCATTAATCATGCTTTGTGCTGCCACCATTATTTCTCTGCATTGCACTATCTGCAGCAAGACAGAGAAGCACCGAGGGAGCGGGCACTGCTGTAGCACATGGAGCACACTTCTCCCTGTCCTCCTGCCCACATTTATCTCCCAGTCTGCCCTAGGATGGGTGATGGAAGGATGGAGAGTGCAGCTCTGCAGGAGCTCCAGGTGATGTCGGCACACGGGGGAAAACCACTGAGCATGGCCCATCAAACCTGCAAACTCAAGTGAGCACATCCTTTCAAGAGTTTTATGTCCCTGTGTGCATCGGCTTGTGGAATGTACAAACAAGCCACACATGTTTAGCTAAGGTACACATATGTGCATATACAAGTCATACACATGCAAGTCATACGAATCTGTAAGAACTTCAGCCCTGTGCCTGATCATTCAGTGATATTTTTTTTCCTGCAGTGAAAACCTAGCTGGTTTTGTGTGACGCTTGCACAGATCAAATGCAAAATTATTCAGGTTAATCAAAATTACAGCTGAATGTTAAGTGTTGCAGAAGGCTCTTATGACACTGAATATCTGCGAATGAAAATGGCTGAGGAAATTTCATTTAACAATGAGCAGTGGTGCCCGAGAGAGAAAAATAACCTTCATTGTACATCCGCAGTGATGGGCTCTGGTTAATATTGTGCAGTAAGGCGATCTTTCTTTCATAGAACAATAAACCATTTCCTCACGGGCAAGCAACACATTTGTAACAGCTCCCAAATATGCTGGAGAGTACAGTGCTGTCCTTCTATCCAGGACCTCCCAGACCCCCATTCTTTGCTCATGGATATACCAGTGGTCCCTGTTGTTTTGTTAAAAGTTTGGGTCCTGGGGGCATTCTTAAGGGATTTTGCTGGTGTTCTGCTTTGTTCAGCTGCTTGGAAGTCTCACAACCCCAACTCAAGGTGGTTTCTGCTGCTCCTCATGGGAGGGATGGAGCTGGTGCCCAAAGGCTGCTCTGCCCGCTTCCCTGGGGGCTGTGGGAGGAATGCACAGTGCTGGGCTGTGGGCAGGGACCTGGGGCCCTGGGAGTCCCCAGCACCAGCGGGGTGGGATGAGGGCATGGCTGCTGGTGGCTTGCCAGTCTGGGTAGGCAAGGCTCACACTGGTGAGTGCTTAGCAGACAGACAGGGAAAGCCATTAGCTACCAAGGGCAGCAGGAGCCCGATGTGGCCTGTGGCCAGGCTCCAAGGCAGAGCTCTTAGTGAGGTGCCTGCACAGCTCAGCTGGTTTATGGAGCTGCTCCTCTGCCATCACTCGGTTGCACGGTCGCGACGGAGAGCAGCAGCTTTCTGCAGGTGCCTGTGGATGGTTTGTTGTCTGGGTGGCATTTATTGCTTTGTCCGTTTTACAGCAGAGCTCTGTTTAGCAAACAGATGCATAAAAACCAGTGTTGGGAAAATTCATGGGCAAAAAGAACGATTGCAAACAGGCTTTATCACCGTGATGGCCACAGCACATTGTTTCTTGCTTATTAACTACTCCTGTTGCTTGCAGATACGTGGCACAATGAAGCCCAGACTTATTGGCTTGCTGCAAACACCAATCCCTGAGGAAGGATGCAATGTATTCCATCACTGAGAGGTGCTCAGCTCCAGAAGTTATCCGTCATGCCGTGCTGGCCGTGCTCTAGTTGGCACCTTGCAGCATGGCCACGCATGGGGCCCTCTCACCGCATGGAGGTGTTCCACCTCACTGTTTACTTGGATATAATGTGCTTTTACAACCCTTTATTTCTTAACTGCTGTAAACTTGCAGCAGATTTTTACTGCCTCAAATTTATACCGCACCAGTTGGATAGCTGAATCCCAGGGGGAAGCACTTCACTTGGAAATTCGGGATTTTATGCCATCATAAAACCTGTGGTGGCACAGGTAAGTGGCGAGGCTGGGTACTAATTAGGGATGCTGTGTTCTTAGTGCATTAATGACATGCTGGCTTGCCCCTGGGTGTTGAGAGACATGGCTGTGCCAGCAGCTGGGGCTGGAGGAGGCCATGCAGGGTCAGCGAGGTGCAAGGCATGGCCATGGGATGAGCCACACCACTCCTGCTCCTGAAGGTGCACCCTCATCAGTCTGCTGAAGGCACAAAGCTGGGACGAGTGGCTGTCACATCAGAAAGCTGTGCTGCCATTCTGCAAGAACTGCGTGGGCTGAGAGTTGGGCAGAGAGCAACCTGATGTGTTTCAAGGGCAGGAGGAGACTTTTGTGATTGGGAGGGATAACCACACGCATTAATAATGGTTGGGGCTGGGCTGCTGGGAAGGAGCTCTGCAAAGAAGAACCTGAGGGTTCTGGTGGTCAACAGAGCGACCACGAGGCCAGAGAAGTGGAGGTGTCTCTTTCTCTGCACAGATCCAAACCTTCCTATGCACTCTGTGCGCAGCTGCTGTAGGGAACTGCTGTAACTGCTGTATGTGAAGTTTTGCTTGTCCTTCAGCATCAGTACCTGCTCCTTTGGGAAGTCTTCCATAGCATCATTTGACCTCTTAGTGGAAATAGATAACCAGCTATAGATCAGGGCCTTGATTTCTTTTCAGTCATTTAAAGTCGATTTGATGCATTTAAGGATCCCAGTGCTTTGAGGAGTAAATCCACCTCCTCTTGACTGCTCTTTCTTTAAAGTTTTTAAACATCCTGAGGAAACCAATGAAATGCAGTAGGCTTAGTGGGTTTCCAGATGGCTGTGGGCTGCTGTCCCACCTCTGAGCACATAGCTCTGCCTTTGCTGCTCACCCACTGGGAGCTGGGCCAGAGCAGGGGATGGATTTTCACCACTTCCTACAGTGTCTTTGGTCTGTCTTCCCCTTGCCTTTCCTGTAACAGCAATAATGGTAGAACTGGGGGGGTCATGGTGGCTGTGGCAGAGCTGTGCCAGCACTGTTCTGACTGTGGTTCACCAAAGCCCAGACACAGTGCTCCTGATGGGGCTGGCCTTGGGCGCACAGCGAGGTGACTCAGCTTGCTGAAGATAGCAGTAATAATACAAAAAAGGAGAGAGGCAGTAGTGATGTTCAGAGAATCTTGAATCACAAAATAACAGAATGGTTTGAGTTGGAAGGAGCTTTTCAAGGCCCTTTGCTCCCCTTTGCTGTGCACAGGGACACCCACAACTCCATCAGTGCTCAGAGCCCATCCCCTGACCTCGGCTGTCTGCAGGGATGGGGCACTCCCACCTCTTAGGGCAGCCCACTTCCCCATCCTTTTGGCAAAAATGCTATCTGCTTCTGCTCTGTCTGTTGAAAAAATACTTCTTTTTTTTTTTTTAATTATTTTTGTTTTTTTTCCAAAGGTGTATTATTCCATTCAGGTGTCTACAACTCACTCAAATCTGTACGTAGACAGGCAGCATTGTGAATGGCATTATTTGTCTGAAAATAGCATACAAGATGGGATAAATAAAGTGGGCTCATTTCAAAGCATACATATTATCATTTCTACCAGCAGACAGCTGCTCTTACCAATTCAATTAGTGCTTTTGACAGGTCCTGAGGAGGATGCTGGCCTATTTTTCCTCATGAAGATGGTGAGCTTGCAAGGCAAGGGCAGCATGGGAAACGCCTGCCACTGCACAGGAGGCCCTGAGACCATAGCTGAGTGCATGTATGGAGGGCACGCTGCTGTCAGCTGGTAGCAGAGGAGGTGACAAGTGAGGTGGCAGCCACCACGCTTCATTCATTTCATAGGTATTGGCTGGATGCTGGAGGGACGAGTTCCCTGCTCGGGATTTCTCTCTGCTCAGTGTTATCCAGTTGCTTTTGGTCATGATGTTGGGTGTTCACCTGTTGACCTGTGGACATTTAATAGGACTGGTCACTATTCCTGCTGTTTCCATGCCTGGGAGCTTCTATTTCTGAAAACAGAAGGAAAACCAACACCCAGTGGGCAATGTGCAGAGTGCTGCTTGCAGCTCCTGCAGGCCAGCAGGTGACAGCCCCAGCGACTTCATCCCGAGGTGACATCTATGCAGAGCAGGAATGAACCTAAGGAGTGCCAAGGGAGAAAGGATGTGGTGCAACGAAATGTGTGAAAGAGGAGAAAGGCAAAGAGTGTTGCAGAGCACATTGGTACTGTCTGTGTCTGCATCAATGGGACTCAGTGCAGGCAAAGCTGAGTGCGTGTTGGGAGAGAGATGATCCAGGGTCGCTGTGGGTGGAGGACAGTTGGGTAGAGCAGAACTGGTGTGGGCCCCTTTGCTTCAGTGTGAGCTGCCCACAGGCAGATGATCTGCTGGGAGGAAAATGCCATTTACAGACAGTTACTTTAATAGCTCCTCTCTTCTTTTTCCCCTCCTTTTTGCTTTTCCAGAGTATAGGTCACTTTGGAGGCGTGGTATTACCTGCTGAATTTATACCCAGCAGGGCTGGCGGTGTGGGTTGTTCATTATTTTGGTCGTTTTTCTTTCCAGGTACTTTTATTTTTAAACTCCATCTGTCTCTACCTGCGCGCTTCCTGCTGCCACCCATCAGCACAGCAGACACAAGTGGTGCTGCCAGCAGCTCGTCGGCACTCCACCTTCATTAATGGCTTTTCATCCTAATTGGGTTTCAGCAGCCTTGGAGTGGGGCTGACACGGAGGGCTGTGTGCTCAGAGAGGGTCACAGTGCACAAACGTTCCTGAGCAAACTCTCCCTTTCACACCAGGTTAAAGTGGACACAGCGCTTTTGGCCCAGGCCCAGGAGATTGTATTGATGAAAATGTCTTCAGTTTTACAATGCGGTTTTGGCAGTCGAAGTGCATATTTTGATCTCCTTCTCGTTGTTTGCTCAGATATTAAGCAAAAGCAAGCGAGGAGCTAAGCAAGGCGGTGCGGATGCTTGTTTTGCTTTGCTTGGTTACATGCTGCTTTATTGAATTTTTCACATTTGATTGCATTGATTGTTTTACATCTGAAGTTCTCTCGATGCTCAGAGCAGCAGGACAGCCCCGTGCACCCCTCTGCCTGAAGAGCCCAGGCTGTGCCAGACGGTGTCCTGTGGCACAGATCTCCTTGCGCAGCCCAGCACTCAGCATTATGCGGTTCTGCAATTCCATTTCATGCCTGACTTCCAGTCCCTAAACCCGTGCTTCCAACTCATTCCCTTACTTTGCCACTTTGCCTCTTGAAATCACACGTTTTCCATAATAATGATTATTTTAAGGTATTCACCACACTAAGAGTGATAGATGTTCTCAGTTCCCCCTCTGCAATGTGCAGGCTGCTCGTCCCACAGCTCCTACCTGACATGTTCCTGCTGTCCTGGGACACAGCCAGAGCCAGGCATGACCAGAGAAGGCCCAGAGAAGTGAGGTGCCCCATCCCTGCAGACACCTGAGGTCAGGGGATGGGCTCTGAGCACTGATGGAGCTGTGGGTGTCCCTGAGTATTGCAGGGAGTGGGACCAGGTGGTCTTTAAGGGTCCTTTCCAACCCCAACCATTCTATGACTCTATGACCTGCAGCAGTGATGGCAGGATGTGACACAATGTTCCTCAGCTTTGGTCCAGAGGATGGCCGTGTAGCTGAGGCTCAAAAATCTCTCCCAAGCTCTGAAATAAATCTCTGAATTTCATCTTTCCTGTGCTGCTTCCACAATGTGAAAAGATTTAGGACCTTTAATGTTGAATAAGAGTTAATATAGTGTGGTAGGTCTGATTGGCATGTTGTGATGGATTGCAATCCAAGGGGAGAAACCAGAAATGAAGCAGAGAAGACCCACAATGGGCATGGCTTCCCTCCTGGCCTTTCTATCAGTTCCCAGCAGCTGGTGACTGCCAACTCCATGGAGTTAAGTGCATAAGTACAGTTAACTAAGCATTGTAATAAAAAGCGATAATGGAAGAGTAAAAGGAGCCAAAGAAAAGATCTCTTAGATCCTCTGCCTGAGAACAGATATCAAGACTGCAAAGAGCAACGCATCCAAGCGTTATCTTTTTTAATGTGACAACTGGGTAATGTTGGAAAGCCAACAGCACTTGGGAAGAAATTTAGGTAAACATGGCATTAATGGAGGGCCCTGCAGAGGGACTGGTTGGTGCTGGGACAGCCAGGCCTTGGAGATGAGAATCCATCACAGAGCAAAAAGTGAGCTCAAACTGTCCTTGGGAACACAGCAGTTTCTCTTGCTGAATGGCATCGAAATACCAAGCTCCCAAGCTTCAAAATATTGTTGGCATTATTAAAAAGGGACCTTTAATTTTGCATTAAGAACATTTTAGCATTGGAATTCTAGAATTAAATTATGCATGAGCCGCAGCCGCAGTGCTTCGCTGGAATTAGTAACAGTTTTCTGTTCTACACTTAAGGTGTAATTGAACCTCCTGTACAGAAGGGCTGATGGGCTGGCTGTGGGAAGCTGCAGCCATCCCTTAAAACAAAGGGACAGGTTCTGCTCTCATGAGTGAGCATGAGAAGTTATAAAGCAAATTGGTGAGCCAGTTTGGGAAGCTGATCCTAAGGAGAGCTGCAGCAAAGGGCACAGATTGCACTCTGATACAAACCCTGCGGGATCCCTGAATGTCAGATGGGCAAATGCCACCTGGGCTGGCAGGGGGCACTGACATGCCAGCAGCACTCTCCTGGGATATGCCCTCTGCCCACGTGTGGCCAGAGTCACCGATAAGCCAACAGTCCTAATAACGCTCTCCAAGAGATAACACACAATTTTAGTGAATTCTCTTTACTTCACAGCACTTTCACATTTCAGTGAGAAAAACAATCAGTTCAGTATCACAGAGGGAGTCTGGGGAAGCTCT
This sequence comes from Callipepla californica brunnescens, assembly GCA_023055505.1. Taxonomy (NCBI): domain Eukaryota; kingdom Metazoa; phylum Chordata; class Aves; order Galliformes; family Odontophoridae; genus Callipepla; species Callipepla californica. The sequence goes on along the minus strand of JALIRH010000004.1, from coordinate 47,902,424 downwards.
CCTTTTCCCAATGGGGAGGTAATTTTGGCTTGTCTACAGCATGAAGTTGATCTCCCCATCTCAGGCAATCCCCACAACCCAGCTTTCAAGCAGAGCCCCACTGCATGCCTGTCAATTCATGGAATTACAGCATCACAGAATTGTAGGAGTTGGAAAGGACCTCCAGAGATCATGGAGTCCAAACCCCCTGCCAAAGCAGCTCCCAGCCCAGGTTGCACAGGTAGGCGTCCAGGTGGGTCCTGAACGTCTCCAGAGAAGGAGACCCCACCACCTCTGTGCAGCTCCAGTGCTCCGTCACTGCACTGTGAAGAAGTTCCCACACACATTGGTGCAGAACTTCCTATGCTTCAGTTTGTGGCCATTTCCCCTCATCCTATCACCACGCACTGCTGAGAAGAGTCCAGCCTCGTCCCTTTGCCTCCTGCTCCTTAGATATTGATAGACGTGGATCAGATCTGTTCTGAGTCTTCTTTTCTCAAGGCTGAACAGCCCCAGGTCTCTCAGCCTTTCCTCATAAGGGAGCTGTTCCACGCCCTTTATCACCCTTGTATCCCTCCGCTGGACTCTTTCCAGCAGATCCCTGTCTGTTTTGTACTGGGGAGCCCAGAACTGGACACAGTGCTCCAGGTGAGGCCTCACCAGGGCAGAGCAGAGGGGGAGGTTCAACTCCCTCGACCTGCTGGCCACGCTCTTCTTAATGCGCTCCAGGGTCCCATTGTTCTTCTTGGCCACCAGGGCACACTGCTCATGGCTAACCTATCATCCACCAGGACACCCAGGTGAGTGCTTGCTCACATGTACAGCTTGTACTTGCTTGTACAGATGAATCCACAGAGATCATTCCCGGGTGCTGAGCTTTGATAGTCTAGGGAACCTGCTTCAGCAGGGGGTTAGCCCAGATGATGTCCAGAGGTTCCTTCCAACCCCTGCAGGCTTGTGCTCTCGTGATTCTTGTTGGCTGAGTCTGTCTTCTTGAGTTGGTCCTGAAATCCCAGCACCCATCTGCTCGCTCCTCCCAGCTGCTGCCCCACACACCTGAGTCCCTCATGCCACTGCCATCTGTTGGCTGCTCCCCACCTTGCTTCAGGTTATCAAGGCAAACCTTGTTTTTAAGCCGTTCAGAAGTTGCCTTCATTGATTTTTATGTTTTTTCATCTTTTTTTTTTTTGTTAAGTATCTCTTCCACCTGTGGCATTCTTGGAACTGCATTTCTGGTACTTTAACAAATAGTTGCAACTTGAAGGAGAACATGCTGAAGTCAGAGCAGATGGGCTGAATAAATTTATTGATTTGGGAAGGATAACAAGAGAAATAACCTCCCTTTTTAGGGCAAGGAGGAAAAGATGAGGAAAATCAGTAGAATAGTTCAGCAGTCCTCAGAAAAAAATGCAGCTGGGAGAGGAATAAGAGAGAGGTGGGGAGGTTACACCACAAAGACAGTGTCGGCACGCATGGTGTAGCAATACATGGCACATATATGCACACATACATGTGTACACGCTCATAAACCCGGAGATCCTGGTGGGTATAAATGTTATAAATGGTAATGGCAAGCTACAAACAATCTAACCCCAATGAAGCTGCTCACACTTGTGAAGCCCCAAAGCACAGGGGCTGGGAGGAGCCAGCAGGTGCTGTGCTTGACACAGCGGAGTGCAATTGCTGGGGACATTTACTTCCCTCTGAGGATAGGAGCAGTCCTTAGGCCTGAGAATTTGGCATAGGGCTCAGCAGAACCCTGTCTGTAGCTCCCTTAATTGCTGTGTACAACTGGAGCTGTCCTGCACTGCATGGTGGGCAGCCCTGAGGACCTTCAACTCAACTGCTGCAGGTGAGCTCAGCTCCTGTGGTCCTTTGTGGAATCATAGGAAGGTTTAAGGAGGGGACCTTAAGGATCATCTTGTTTGGTGCTCTTCTGAGAGCTGTTGCTTTCTGCTTTGAAATGTCACGCTGTTGCATCTTCCCCTTGATTGCTTCAGTCTAATCTGTGTCTTTTAGACTGAGAATGAGGGAACTTTCTTCTTCAGTTTTATTTTTGTTCCTCTGCTACTCTCATTCTTCAGCTCAGGCAGCATTTCATCTTGGTGTTTTCCTGTGCCTGTATTTCCAGGCAGCAGCACTATCCCTGGTGTTGTGCCTGAGACAGGCAGAATGAGGAGCGTATTAGAGGGGAAACACTGCCTGCTCAGCCTTTACAGCATGCTGGGAGAGTACTGCAAGCTTGTGAGTCCATCTCCATTAGGGAGCTGCTGTGCTTTCTTTTTATACCTAAGATCAAATTGTAGTATCCTTAGTGCTGGAAGGGACCTCTGAAGGCCATTTAGTCTGATTTGCCTGCAGTGCACAGGGGCATGCTCAGCTCCATCAGGTTGCCCAGGGCCTGATTCATCCTTACCTTGAAAGCCTCTGGGGATGGGGCACCCACCACATCACTGTGCTACCTGTTCTAGTGCCTCACCACCGTCACTATGAAATACTCTTTCCTCATGTCTAACCTAAATCTCAGTTTCCTTATGTCTAAACTAAATCTTGAATCTAAATGTTGGGCTCCTCTTTCATACCTTGGCTGCTTGAGCCACTCGCTGTCAACCTGAGATGCTTTGTTTGGGTGGGCAGAGTAAAGTCCCAGTTTAGATCAGACCTGATGGCAGCAGCTGTCTGGAAGCAGTTTCCCTTGCAGGTCTCCCTGATGTTTATTGCATAGAACTGCAGACATTAAATGGGCAGAATTACAGCAGTGCTCCAGCCTAACTGGTGTCTGGATCTGTCTATTAATTTTCTAATTCATTAGGGAATGGCTTAAATCTGGAATGGATGAGCTTGGTAAAGGACTGAAAAATGCACTATGGAAAAAATCTTGAAAATATCTTTGAAATGCTGTTATTTAGGTGTTTTTGCATGAGTTCGCTTGTGGATTGCTGATGGGCAAAGATGGATTAAAAAAATGAAATAAAAAATAAGTATGATACATGTGAAGAATGTGAAATGCCCGTGTTAATCATTCCATTGTACTCAGAGGGGAAGTAGAATAACATTTTTTTTCTGCTTGAAAATGAGCACAGTGTGGGTGTTGCTCCTGGCTTTACCTACAACGGTCAGTTGAAATGTAATTAACTATTTCATGTAGTCTGGTTATAGAAACATCTAAGTGTACGCTTTGGGGGAGGGGTGTCTACAGATATGCTATACAATGAAAAAAAAAACAGGATGTGGTGCCAGAGAAGTACTTTGAAGAACTTCCTGGGCAATGGAAACTGAAGCACTGCAGTCACTAACACTGAGAATGATTGAATTACTTTTGCACGGAAGCTCACAGGAGGCTTCAGTGCTCTCTACAGCTCCATGGAAGGAGGTGGTAGTGGTGGGGTGGGAGTCAGCCCCTGCCCCCGGGTAACAGCAATAGGATTAGAGGGACTGGCCTCAAGTAGTGCCAGAGGAGGGTCATTTTGGAAGTTAGGAAGCACTTACTCTCAGGAAAAGCAGTCAGTGCTGGTACAGCTGCCTAGGAGTGGTGGGGTCACGGTCCCTGGAGGTGCTCCAGAACTGTGAGGATGTGGCACTGAGAGATGTGGGCATGGTGGGGTGGGCTGTGGTTTGGGAATGCTGGAATCTCTTTCAACCTGAATGATTGCATGAATAACACAGCTGTATATGAGCACAACTTTTGAGGATGGTTTACAGGCACTGCTGAGCACACTGATTTAGGATCTCTGCTTTTAAACCAAACCTTCTCTTTTTCCTTAGAAGCTGACGTCCTGTAGATTTAGGTTCCCATATCAACTTTGCAGATTAGCAGCACAGACAGCACTGTGGGGCAGGAAACCTGGTTTTCTACATCCCCACAGCACGTGCTGCTCTGTGTGCAGAGCTGTGCCCCAGGTGGGCTGTGACCCTGGCTGTATCGCTGCATTAGAGCCTGGCACAGTGGGATGGATGCAGCTGTGCTGTGTGTCACTGTCCTTGTGCAGCCCAGCAAAGGCTTGCCAAGGTACCCTCCTCATCACAGGGTGCTGGCACCACTCTGTACAACACTGGTTGCTAGGACATTCTTCATATCAGCTGGCAGTTCAGTGCTGTTTCATCTCGCCTGCCCTGCCCTTCCCCAAGGCAGTGGGTGTATGATGAGAAGCACTAAGCTGGAAGTGATCAGGCTGTGTCTAAGCAGGGCACAGCTGTGATACTGCTGGTCCTGGATCTCAGAGCATCCCCAGCTGCTCTGCTCAGTGCTCCTTGTTCTGACAGCAGCTCCTCATGCAGACCCTGCCACGAGGCCCACCTGTGCTCCGGGTGGGAGCTCAGCTCACAGTGCTGCAGCCTCAGTTGGAGATAAAAATTCCTGAGCTTCTGTCCATCTGTATTATACATTCCACGTGATTTTAATGACGTACTGATGTAGCTGTGATGAATGAATTGCAGTTAGGAGACCATTCTGTTTGCAGTGATCACTGCAGGAGCATGGATATCAGTGACAGGACTCTGCCTGCATGAATGTGAGGGAGACCCAAATCTTCAGAGCTGCTGTGATGCATTTGTGTTTATATAAGTTTTGTCTATCTTGCCAGTTTCAGAGGACAGTTTTGAGTTTTATATATATAAATTTTAATTTACTTATTTATTTATTTTTTGGGGGGGTTGTGGGGGGGGGAAGTCAGGAGGGTGGGTGCAAATAAATGAAGGAGAGGGGGAAAAAATGAAGAAAAGGAACTCTTGGTGGAGTAACGGGTGACTGGATTGCAGCAGAGCACCCTTGGGAAGGAGCACTGCTACTCCCATTGGGATCATAGGGGTTGTAATGTTGAGGATTTGCTTCAATCATCTCAAATGTCAGAAGCACTGAGTGTGGCTGTACCTTTGCAGCTCGCTTGTCTCCCTGGCTTTGGAGCAGCCAAGTGAATCCGATTTAATCTGCGAGAACAGTAGCACCCTGGGCCAGGTGGGAAGTTCTCAGTGCTTGCCTGAAGAGATTACAGCGGGTAGGAAATCTGTAAAGCTGAGTTCAAAGTCCTTGATACTTCCAGAGGTTTGTGGCATTGCTATCCCCACTCCTGATGCTGGCTGGGCTGTGTGCTCAGAAATCAGGTGTAGCACAAGGGCCTCCCCAAGCCAAGAAATAAATGGGCCTGGGCTGGGTGGGCTGTCACTGTGTAGTCTCACCCACTCAATTAGAGAACACTCCCTTACAGAAAAATTGTCAGAGTGATAGTATAGAATAAGAAACAAAGGCAAAGAGAACACTTGCTGTATCCATTGATACAATGGAGTGTAGTAGATATCCTGGGTCTTGTTTTGCGGTAGGGAAAAAGGCTGAAACACCAATTTGGAGGAGGACTTATTCCAAGGATTAACTCCCAGTGCCCCTTCCCATGGGTTCTGGGTGCTGTATGTGGGACGGGCAGTGGGGAGCTCTGATCCCTGCCTGGTGATGGGCATTCCCTGGGGCTCTGTGCAGTGCCTCTTAGCAGGGGCTGGGAGGGAGCACTGCTGTGTGCCTGGGCTGCTTCTGCTTAAGCCATGACCGCCTTTCACATCTAGAGATTTCTCAGGGGAGGAAATCAATTTCAAAAGGCATTTTTTTCCTTATTTCTGCTCGTTATGTTGTTCAGGACGAAATTAACTAATGAGATTATCTGCCAGAAAAATTGCCAGGCTGGTGCTCTCGAGCTCTAGTTTGTGCTGTGGATGGTGCCACGCTGATAACCACTCGGAGATGGCATTGAACACTACCTCTTTTCCAGCTGCATGTAGGGCTCTCGCTGAGCCTTTCCTCCTGAGAACTTCCCTTATTTTTCCCCCTTTTTTAAAAAAAAATCTGCCTGTGGAGCTCATACCTCCCTTCCTGACAGCAGTCACGTGGATGCTGCCTGCATCTGAGCCGAGCATATGGCTCAGCATTCCAGGCACAGTCGCACAGCCCTCCTGTAGGGAAGGTAACATCTGCCAGCTCCCGCAGCCTGTAATCAAACCTATGGAGGCAGAACTGCCAATGTCATGTCAAAGTGGCAAATTTACATCCTGGGGCAAGAGGCTTCGCTCCTGGCAGGCTGTTGACTTGATTTGGGTCTTAATTATTGTCATAGTCGTAACCTTGATGTTAGGAAGGAAAACAGAGCCCACTGATGGGAACTTGGTGCTCCAGAGTGCTGCCCTGGAATCCCACCAGGCTTGCCTAGCCCCTGGGAAGGCTCCAAGTCTTCTCATATGTCCATTGGGATCTCACAAGCAGCTACAGGATCACTAGGGATCCCTAGTGTAATCCCTAGGGATTTGTGAAGTGAAAATAAGGTGGAAGCTTCCAACCCCTATAGGAAGGGTTATGAAGCTGTGTAGGTGGGCGCTTCTCATCAGTAGTTACTGCCTGATACACAGGCAGAAGTTCCGTATCTTGCTGTAGGTGCTCCAGTGCATCTCCAGCTCCACTCAGTGGTGGGATGGGAACTATAGGCTGATAGAGCTCAGTAAAACTGAGCCAGAAAGCCCTTATTTTGGGAGGTATTAATAGCAAAGTTTTTCAAAGATTTAAGTATTGTTAGATGGTCCTAATATAGCTCAGTCTTAGCATGCTGCATCTAATTTTGGGAACGAGACTGCTTGAAAAAGAAAGAGGGAGAATTATAACACAACAGTGATGATGGGAGGCGTAGAAGCTGTTGCAGATCAGGAAAGGTCAGAATAATTTTTCTGGCAAATTGCTGGAGTGCTGCATATGCACCAGAAGAACCCTATGGAGTTTCCTTCCTCAGAGGGTTTTGGAGGAGTGGAGCGAAGGTTTGGATGGGACAATTGTTGGAACTCTGAATTATGGGAATGGGGGTTACAGCCACCAGAGAAAAGCCAGAATCTTACTGGCAAAAATTGGTAACCTGGCATTCAACAGCCAGAAGGAAAAGAGGAGGGAAGGGGTGGAATTATAAGCTTCACTTATATTCCAGCTCTCAGGAAACAAAGTGGATTATTTTTTTTTTAAGGGAAACACGGAGAAAATGTTTAATTTCAATTGAATTTTCATAGAGAAAGCTTTTTTCCACTGTATTTCTTCCTGGATCTTCATTTTAATCAAAGAGTCTTGAAAGATATGAGCTTAATTTACCATCCTTCTGATACAAGAGGAAATATTCAGACTTATCAAATGAGGAACTGTACATCAAAGGTAGAATAGATAAATACATTCTTCTAGTGCTGTTTCTTATGGAATTTACCTTAAGCCATTAAAGTTTTACTTCAGTAGTTACATGTACACCGATTTGCATTTTAGACTGCATGAATTTTAATCATCTGCTTTGAACGTGATTTAATGCCTCTGAGATTTACAATAAGATCCCTACCCTATTTCCTCATATTTAATTTTCAGATAGCTTCCCCCACCACTTGTAGCTGGACTCAGCAAACCGATTCTGGAGCCCCACTCTGACGTTCATTAATGTTATCAAAGGTTTGTGTGGGGATGGCAGAGATAATCTAAAGCTCATGCAGAAAAATCTGCTCTTAAAAGAGTAATTAACTTTGGCTCAGCTCAGAGTTTATCAGCGAGTTTAGGATGAGTTGTTTAAAGATCTAATTTTTAAAAGGATTGTGGCTTCATTATCAGAGCACTGATGACCTCTGACTAATTAAGTGCTGCACTGGCTATCTCTGGGGCTGCAGGGCTCTGCAAGGGGTGGAAGGGAAGGATGAGGAGCTATGAGATGGTTTAGCAGCTTGTGGTAGCAATGGGAATGGGTGGATGGTTGGACTAGAGGATCTTGTAGGTCCTTTCCAACCTTGTGATTCTATGTTGACAGGACTGATTTTAGGCTTTACAAGCAGGTGCTGAGTATCGAGGCTGTTCTGCCCTGCAGGTAACCTGGGCTCTTTGCTAGGTGCCTGTTGGGTGCTCCCTGCTGCCCACAGAGCCCTGGGCTTCATTGTGCCCAGCTGGGGCTGGGCTGTGCCTGCTGGGCATTGCCTTGGACAAGGGGAGTGCTCACCATTGTAGAGTGGCAGAAGGTAAGTCAGGATCAGCTAATAAACCTTTGCTTAGTCAGAGTGTGTCATGATTAGGGAGGGCTGGCTTTGCTTACTGGAGTAACAAAGCTGTTATGAAGGCCAAAGGACTCACGCAGACACTGCTGGCTTTTGCAGTGCTTGTCTTGGCTCTAACAAAGGCAGCAGGGATCACCAGCACAGCTGTCCTCTGCCCACAGAGAGCTGTGGAGGCTGCCTGATATCACTGTCATCGTGCTCATAGATGAGAAGGGGGCTGGAGCAGCACGACACCTCCAGCAGCTGTCTGTAGGGTCTGTGATCTGTGTATCACAGGAACAGAGACCAGCCCAGCCTGCAGCTGGTGGTGGTGAAGGCAGCTGGCAGTGGAGATGCTGCTGTAGTGTGGTGATCCACCGTGATGCCTCTTCCATGGAAGTATCAATAAGGCATTAGGAAACTCCAGTCAATGTTCTGTGAGGTGTGTGTGTGTATATGTATATAGCCAGGGCTGAAGCTGTTTATGCATTAAGTTTGTGTTTTGCAGCTGTTGGTTATGTGATGGGAATGATTGTTAAATCGAGAGTTTCGTTGTTTCATGGATGCAGTGTGGATTTAAGCACTTCCCTGGGCAGCAATATTTCCCTGTTTTCTAGAACCCCATGGAGATGTTAATGATATATTAAGCGCTAAGTGGAAGCTGTAACACCTTACCTGAGGAGATATTTCGGTTGTGGAACACTTTAGGAAACTTAAAAATTTGTTTTCCAGTTTTGCTGCAGACTTCTCTAAGACTTCCTAACTACTGACTGTTTTGTGGCTCGCTTCCCTGGAGAAAAGGGGCAGTTCTCTTTTTGCATATATCCGTGAGTATTCCTTTCTAGATTTTAGCTAGTGGCATCACTGATGGATGGCTTTCCTTTGGATGATGTAGGTAAAGAACCTTATTCATTAGTATTTATAAATTTGGTCTTTCTTTGTTCAGAAGAGAGAATGTGAGCTACAAGCAGTGCTGAACATCAGTTATTGAGATAACAGGAGTTTTACACTGAATCGTGGGCACGTGCCTTAGTTATGTGCAATTGGAAAGTTAACTCGGATCCCTTCTGAAGGGTCTTTTTAGTTCAATATATGTAAAGACTTCACAGTATGGAAGTCATAGCTGAGGTTGGAAGGGACCCCTGAGCCTTCCTGTGAGCAGTCCCAGCTCTCAGCATCTCCTCACAGCAGAGCTGCTCCATTCCAGCCTCTGTGTCCCTGCTCTGGGCTCTCCAGTAAGCTCCCACCTCCTGCACTGGGCATCCCAGCAGGGCTGTGCTGTGCCAGCAGTGCTGAGTGGAGGGGCAAGGTCTGCTCACCTGCTGGCTGTGCTCTGTGTGCTGGCCACAATCATCTTGGTGCCCACCAGGAGCTCCTTCCACACCCATTTCTCCATGTGCTCCTTGTGTTCTTCTGGAGATGTGGAAGCTGTGGCCTCTGAAGGGTCTGGCAGCTGGGGCAGCAGTTCCACTCCTTGGTGGGAAGTTATCTATCCCTTTAGATCTCCTGCTGGTAGCAGTACCACTCTTCATAGCCATTAGTGAGCTCTAATAGCACGCCTTATTTTGGTTCAGGATTTTTCCTCTTACCTCTTCCTCATTGACAAGGAAATGAGGAGCAAAGCTCTGTGAAGCAGTGGGTGATGCAGCGAAGAGCAGTGACTGGGTGCTGTTGGGTGTGATGTGAAAATACAGCTGGAGGCACACTGCCTGCAGAAACAGGGTGAGGGAAGCGTGTGTGCCGTGGTGGTTTGCTGCTCCCATACACATAGGATCAAAATGCAGTTATGAAAGAAAACACGATGCTCTCCGTGGTACAATGCCAGAAGAGACCGTTCCTCAGTGTAGGTTATATATGAGCAGAAGGCAAAAATTAAAAAACAAAACAACAAAAAAGCAACCAACAAAACAAATTCAAAGGCATTAAGAACATTTTCTTGAGCAGATGCGGAGAGCTGTCTCCCCTCCTCCTCCTCCCTGTAGTGATCTAGAAAATCAGTCCCTTGAGAGGACTGTAACCAGATGTGGGAACACTTATTTTTTTGACTTGATTTCAGCTGTGTTAGTAAGGAAGACTCAATGCAGTTTTCCTCATCTTTTGCTTCTCACTCTGGCAGAGTACAGAAGGCACTGGGGATGTTCCACTCGCCGTGCTTAGCTCCTCCTGGTTTAGATGCAACAGGAGCACAGCCCCAGGTACTCCTGGGTGACATAGAGCTGCAGGAGGTGCCCAGGGCTTGATCCTGCCATGCCCTGCAGGAGCTGCTGCAACACTGAACGGTGCACCAGGAATTAGAGAGAGAGTTCTGCACCCACAGCCAGGCTTTATTCTACCTCCACATCTAGGGCTCCTTCTTAAGGTTGTGTGGGTTAGGGGGGTTCCCAGTGGCTCTGGCTTGTGGCATCAAGGAGCTGGAACCTGCAGGGGTGTGGGCCCTGAGGTCACATGGCTCCAGTGATGAGGATGCTTGAGGTCCTGAGAGAGCTACAGTTCTGTTCTTGTTTAGAATTTCAAGACCCATTTAGTTGCTTTTCTGAGGTTTGCAGCTGGAGAGCTGAATTTAAACAGTAAACAGATTTCAAGGGACTGCAGTGAAAACTTACATAGATGGGGGGAGGAAAAATTCTTATTCTGTAACAGCACACGCATGGTAATTAATCATGGAAAATTTCAAGCCAGGATGATAGTTTGTATACCAAATAGAGCACGGTAGGCTATTTTGCTTTTAAAAGAAAACACAACTTGCAAGAATGTTATCTTTAAATTACTCTTCCACGGCATTACTCTCACAGCATCCCCCTCCATTGTGAACAGCCAAAACCTGCAGTAAGGCATCAGTGATACCCAGAACAGCCATCAGCAGGGGAACTTTGCTGCTGCTTCTGCTGGCTTTTGATGTTGCAGTGGTAGGACAGCTCCAGTGACAGGACATTCAACAATAGGGCAACAGTACTTTATTGCCCACCACCTCAAAATACCTTCTGGATCTTGGGTACATGCTGACAAAATTCCTCCTCATAAATGAGGGTCAATATATGTGAACCTGCCATATGTTGTTGGTGTGGTTACTCTTATCACTTTATTCTTTTGGGAGTTTGGTGGTTCAGGGCCATTTCCTGATCGCATTACTGTATCCTATCACACCAACAATTAAATGGCAGACAGATTTTGCACAGTGGAGTTGCTTGCAATCTTGATGTAGTCTTTGGACTTAACGTGAAAGCTGCCCTTGTCAAAAGTCAATGCAAACACAGCTCTGAGTGGGAAGTAACTGATGTACTGGTAATGAATTAAATTAATTTCCACAAAATGAGCTGATGGCAGGATTTCCATAAATTACTGCAGCTTAATGCTGGACCTGCTGCTATACCACATATGAAATGTTGCTTTGCTGCTGAGCTGGAAATGAGTGTTGGCAGACAAGAACTAGCTGTAGTCCACAATGTCACTAAATGCTGCACTTTAAAAAGTTCTGATAACATTTTATTAAATGGTTTATGGATGGGTTTATGGCAGATGATGATGGGTAAATTTGGTTCAACCATAAGCGTTTTTATGGCATGACTGGAATGCAGTTACCTGGCTCCAAGCAGTTCTGCTATAGCCAATAGGATTACTTGCATGAGTGAGGACAGCAGAAGTATTTCCTCTGCATGAGGAAAGTCATGTTTGATCATAAGCTAAATATTTGTCTTAATTCACATCACGCTAGATTTACTGTGTAAATATTTGATTGTTCTATTCTTTATTCAGTTCTGGAAATACCTATAGCATGTAAGGTTTTGGATGAGGGGAGATAATTGTGGGTCAGATAGAGAAATCAGTTCTTTCTAGCTTTTGTATCTTGTCTTTGTTAGATACACAAGTAGAATTTTCTGGAACGTTATGCCTCTTTTCACTCCTGTGGAAACATCCAGAGGTGATGCCTAGGTTACTTCCATACAGCCCTGCCCTCTTACTGGGGTGCTGCTGCTCTGCAGCCCTCCTCTTGTGGGGGGAGATGTCTTGCACTGGTGCTGCTCCTGCTCCCCTTTGGCCTGCCTGCTGCCCTGGGGACAAACTACCCCATCACCTCCTTCCCTGCTCTGCTGGTGCTTTGCATTTGCGGCACAGAGCTGGGATGCGGGAGTGTTGAAAGGCTGTTGGCAGTTCAACTAGCAACGACAAGTTGCTTTGCTTTTTGTTTCAGGAGCACTTTGAGCTTGCTGACATCACAGCTCTGCAATACTGGGAGCTGAAAGCAGTGCCCAGCTGAGGGGTGATGGGGCTGTCCATGGAGAGGTGAGACAGGAATTTCTAACGTTTGCTTTTAAGAACTTCGTAGTGATGCATCTTCTCCGAGACCTTTTACAGTATGCCTAATCTGTTTAATTTCATTTTATCTTATAACCATCATTATTAAACAGTAGTGGCCATGCTAACTGTAATAACACTGATGGTGAAACACTTTGTGTTGTGATATCCTCTGGTATCAGCCCCAGTTGCTCTTGTGGGACACTTCTGTGACTTCCCTTCCTCATCTGAATTATTCACTCTATTCCCCACTGATCTTTTCAGGATTTCTCTTGGAAGTGAAGTTTCAAACCACAGTTGGCTCTGCTCAAAGTGTGCTTTTTAATGTATTAAATGAAATCTAATGCTTCTGTGTGCCATTGTCTCAGGGAGCAGGGATGCACTGTGAAACACTGATTATGGGGAGAGATGGAGACAGCAGGGGCTGCTCCAGCACTTCTGCCTCTCTCATTGGGTTGATGTCATGGAGGGGAGATGCATGGGACAGAAAATCCTGAGTATCAGTGGGTACTCTGACCAGACACAGATGCACAGTGCTGGCAGCAGCTGTGCAGGAGGTTACTGAAGGGTTTTAATGCAGTCAGACACGTCTCTTGATCCACAGAGCCCGTAGGATTATGAGCGACCGTCACTTGACACAGAGTATTTTACCATTCACATTTCCATGAATATATAGCAGCTCAGGCCAACACAATAGCACGCTGCTTTAGTGAGAGTAAACTGAGTGTGCTTCTTATGTATTCTGTGGTTAAATACCTCGTCGTTGTCACCCAGATCTTTTTCAGGTCTCCTTATGTGACCTGCACTTGACTGGTGTCTGTCTGCAGCAGGGATGCCATGCCTGCCCTGCCACATAGCTGCAGGGGCACCATGTCCCCAGCTGTCACCAGGAGCAGCATCCCTTCACAGAGCTGCTTTCTTCTGTAGCAATGAGGGTCTACTTGTTTTTCCCTCTACTTGCTGCCAGCTAGCACTGTTCTTGCTGTCACTGCTGTGACATAAGTATCTCTCTGATTCACCATGGCAGAATTTGTTCCTTAAAGCCTATTTTTTATGTGATGGATAGCCTGGTGACAATGCTAGGCAGGGCAGTGGAAATAGGTATCTACTGGGCAGGCTAAAAGATGATGGTCCAGTAATAAAAGTGCCTTCTTCTGAAGTCCCTGCACCCTACCTGGCCCATGTCTGATTCACTTTGGCATCTCTGGAAGTGCTGGGGGATGTTTGTGAGTAAACATCCTGGATTTTTGTGGCTGTCAATGGGATGTCAGCCTGAAAGAGAACATGCTATTTACTTGCAGATGATAGCAAAGCTTACAGAACTGTAAATAACACTGGGGCTAGGTCAGTTGGGCAGATAGATGTGGGCCAGACCATGAGATCAGCTTGTATGAATTATGCACAGCCGAGGGGAGAGGCTCCTCTTGTGCAGACAGAAGCACAGGAGGGAAAGGGAGTGGAAAGAGTCTTAACAGGGCCTGGGCTGGAGCTCCCAGCGTTGATGCTGAAAGGGAAAGAGCAGCCCAGGTTGGTGGCTGGAGCTGTGAGTGATGTGTATGTGGCAGAAAGAAGGCCTGGACGTGGGGGTGAGGTGAAATATCTCACCCCAAAGAAGAGACACTTGGCATGCAAAGGTTTACTTGCTGACAGCACCAAGGATCTTTCTTTCTTCTTGGAGCTCCAGGCAGTGAGGTTCTGCCAGAGATGTGAGTGCTGTGACCCAGGAGCCGGGCTGGATGCTAGCCCCCCACTTAGGTGCTGCCTTTGCTGTGCTTTGTGACAGTACAGTTTCTGGTTTAAATGGGGAACAGCAAGATGGTTGATAAACTCTGCAGTTCCACACGCTACCATGGCGTGCAGGTCAAATGCACTGAATATTTAGATAAGTTTTAAAAAATGCAATTAAACAATTTTTCAAGCACGATGCCAATAAACTGTTATGAATGCTTTCATGTTTACCCACACTGCTTTATTAAGTGATTATTATTGTAAGCACACTTTCTATCAGTCAGATGAAGGAATATTTGCCATTAGAAAGTTAACTCTCATTTCCAGTGTAAGATTGTCATTAAATTACTGTAAATTAAAATGGGACTCCCTCAGGATTTTTGAGAGATTGTATATCAGAGTGAAGGCTCTGCAGTGAATAGAGCCTGTATCTGTTTAGCTGATATAATCGGGCTCTTAAAGCTGAAATATTGTGCCATAATTCCATATAGTGCCATGACTTACTGGGTGCGTGCTGGACTGGTGCTGCAAAATGCTCCCAGCAGTTCTCTCTTCCTTGCTTCTGTGGAAGGTTGTCCTCACGGCTGTGAGCATCACAAGTAGCATAACAGGGAGAGTGAATGTATTTTTATCTTGGCTGAGCACACTTGCTGTACTGATTGGGAATGTATTGCCTGACTTCAGCTGGAAGTGGCAAATGCAACAGAAGCAAAAGGCAAATTCATCTGCGCATAACTCATGTCAGTGCTGCCGTTGGTGTGACAAACCCAAGTTATTCCAGGCAAACACAGCTGGGCTGGAGGAAAGAAATCTGATTTACAATGCTTCAAAAGCTTGGCACGGAACTGGATGCTGTCTTTCCAGTAAAGCTCTAAATATTTTAGAGGGTTGTGCTCCCCACAATGAGGATCGTGATCTGGCATGTGGCTGCCAGGGCTTGCTTTGGACTAGTGGAAGTTTCTGTCAAGCTGTGAGAAGCAGTGCCATTAGGCAGAGGCTGGAGGTGAAATGTTTTAATTAGCAGACTCCATCTCCTGCTGTTCTGCCCTCAAATTCTTATCAGTGTGAGCAGCTGGGATGCAGTGCCAAACCTGAGGATTGACCTTTTATACAGAGAGGACTGCTTTTCCAAGTGGTTCCGCAGTAGCTATGGCTCAGGAGCTTGTCTTGTGTGGTTGGAAAACTGTGCAATTTCCCTGTGTATTTCAGTGCCCTGTGAGGAGAATGGTTGTTCCTTTCCCCTTTGCTCTGTCATCTCTTCATCTTGTGGCCCAAAGGACCACAGAGATAGTAGGGCCAGGTTGTTGTACCCTTGTTTTATAGTACAGAAGTACTTCCCAAAAGGGGCATAGTTCTTGAAGATCCAGGCTCTGACCCTGTTAGGGGCCCATGGGGTGGCCCAACTGATTGGAGCTGATCTGTGTTTGTAGTTCAGCTCTCAAACAAAGGCAGTAAAAATGAATAATGAATAAGCTCCTTGGAAGACTGTGTGTGGAGTCAGACCTCTGAGATCACAGCAGAAAGTAAGTCTACTTTTCCTACAGTGCCTGGATCTAATTGGAGAGGGGGGGGTCAGGTAGAGCTGAGTTAGGAGGGTAGATTCTGGGTGTACAGCTCTATCATTGCTTTATTCTTGGGGTCTGAGACATGGTTACCAGAATTCAACAGTGAAATTATATTCTTATTAATTCACACACTCGTAAGGGAGGAAATGAAATGGTTGCCCTTCTTAGGGGGCAATTGGAAAAGTCCTGACAAGGGGTGCTTTTGGTCATCTGCTGATGGAGGAGCAGATACTGAAGGATCGCTCATAGCCTCTTCTTGAGCTTCAGAAGGATCTCTATTTCTGGATGTAGTCCTGATCCTGAATGTAGGAAATAACAGTGGGACTGATTAAAATTAGAGTGGTTTTCAAGGGCCCTTAATGATATCTTTGTAACATACCATAAACAGAATTTCTGTAGGATTTCTGAAACATTACAGAAAAGTTAGCAGTAATGCATCATTTATTCCCTTTTCTAGCTAGCAAGCAATTAAAAGGGGTGAGGAGAGAGGATCTGCAGACACGTTCATGGAGAGCCCCACAGTGCCTCCAGTAAGAAGGCTGGGGGTATTTGTGATGGGTGCCAAAGGTGTGAACGGTCTCATGATGGCAGAGCAGAGTCCTGTGTGTCACCACAACCTCCACTGGGGAGATGCAGAGAGCTCAGCTTCTGTTGAGCTGGAGCAGCCTGGGTTATGGGGCTTCCCTCCTGGGCAGGGGCTGGGGGCCTACGGTGTGCCCTTGCAGGGAGCAGAGGCTGCATGTGTGCGTACTGCTTGAACTGCTCATGTTTGAAAACAGCTGCTGGGCTGGGGGAAAGCAGATGGAAGAAAGCAAAGAAGCAACACGTCTCATTAGCCACCTGAATCTGGGCTGATTCCCCAAGTGTCCCTGGATTCAGAGCTTGCAGTTGCTGGGGCCCAGGCTTTGCAGAAGCTATGCCTGATGCTATAGATGGGGATGTCAGTTTGCCCAACCGCCTCCTCACCAGGGCTCCACGTGGGCAAACACCTCCTGGGGAACTTCTGCAACCTGTCGCTCAGCTAACTGATTTGGATTCAGGTGAAGATTGGTTAGCTTGCTGTTAATGAAGCGTTGGTTGATGCCACAGTGACTTCTGATACTCTGAGGTTTTCTCAGGCACCGCTCATCCCAGGCAGCTCTGTCAGGCACTCATACCTGCCACTTGAAACTATCTTTTCTGGGAGAAGCCTTGTCAAACTTCACAGAAGGCCACGCATTACCTGCCACCCAAGTGGGAAAAGTGTGACTATGACTGCAGGCCATCGTGCACAGACACCCCCAAGTGCAGCCTCCAACCCTCTGTAAGACAGCAAGATGCCTGCTCTGTCAAAGCTCGTGGTTTGCATAGCGTGTTTGAATTCACTGGATGGAAAGAATGAATAGAAGGTGTGTAGGGAGATCAAATGTACCAAAAATGTGTGACTGGTGCACACTCAGGTTTGTTGACATCAGCCTCTGCCTGGTGGAGCCTGCGGCATCTCTGCTGTGGATGTAAGTCCATACTGACAACGTGGCACCTCCAACAGCAGACAGTTGGTGCAGCACTGTTCCCACCTGGACAGGAGGCTCCAGATGGCCTCTTCTGTGTTCTAGAGACGAGCGAGTTGCTCTATGCATTAAATATCCTCACACACATTTATTGTATATGAGGAATGAGTTCTCCTTGCATAGTTGATGGTGGAATTAGGAAACCGGCTTCTTGAAGGCAAAAATGAAGAATGTTTTAATTTTTTTTCTTGTGGACAAGGTTAAAAATGGGAATGGCAACTAGTGTATGTTTTTTCCCAGTCATGGATGTTCAAACCGTTTACACAGCAAGATGACAACAAACCTACTCTCTATTTAATGAACTAAAGATAACTGTAATTGGTGTGAGTCAGTGTGTAGGGCCTTTAAAGTGACATCGTTAAAAGATACCAAAGGAAAAGGTCTGCAAAGTGTTCTTTCTTCAAAACTGACTTAGTTTTAAAGCACTTTTTGTGCGAGTACCATCACAAGGATGACCCTCTGAAGGACAAGTTGCTCACAGCTATTCTCTTTGCCAGCTCTGGGGTATGGAGCATGGAGGGATACCCAGCCCATGGCAGCAGTGCCCAGGGAGGAGCAGGAGCTCCATGTAGCCAGCATGGCAGGTCTGCTGCAGCATCCGGGTGAACTGGGGATGAGGGATGAGCTCACAACAAGCACCGCAAAGGGACTAATTAAGGTGAGCAATTTTCTTTTGTTTCCATTCTTCACTGCAGCATAATTGGAAGGCAGAGGCCTTTTCGCTTGGAGAAGGATTAATTTTAACTGATAAATGCCCTGGTTGCAAATAATTTTCTGTAGGCTACTGCAGTGACATTATTCAGTGCGAAGACTGCTCAGACTGCAGCCCAACAAGGCACTTAGACCGAATCAGAGTTTCAACTTCTCAGTAACTCCAATTAAGAAGAAATACTTGAGGTTAGCACATCTGAAGAAGCTTCTTGGCTCAGGGTTTTGCTCAATTAACTTCTCTGGGCCTATCCACAAAAGCAACGTCCTCCCAGAGGAAACTTAAGACTTGTCATTAGTGGTGTGAAGGTTCTAGCTAATGCAGAAAGGGCAACAAAGAATTGAGCCTGGTGCTCTTGGATGTCCTCTCAGTAAGTGGAAAAAAAACTCCTGGGCCTGTTGCTTGTTGGTGGGAAGTGCCAAGTTCCAGGACTGCTCCTCCTCCTCCATGGGGTTTAGTCCTTGGGTACTTCCCTGTGTTATCATCCCCAGGTTTTATGAGAAATACTTATTTTGGTGCACAGAAGGAAAAACCTTTTGTTATTTTACTGTTTGAGATTAGGATTAGTCTTTAAGAAGTCAGTCTTTGCTTTCTGGTCTGTGATTTATCTGACTGGTTTTCCAAGGTAACTAGTAGCCTCGGGGTGTGTAGCCTTCTTTTCCCCTCAATCTAAGTCATACAGATTTTCCTTCCAACTCAGTCGGTTGTTGATGCACAAAGCATTTGAAAAAAAATCATTAGTTTTAATACCCTGTGTTGCGTTCAGAGGGTGGTGCTGCACTCACGTGTGATGCTGTATCCCTAGGCTTGTCTGAAACATCAAGCAAGGTCAAAAATTAACGTGCTCGAACTTCCAATAATGTAGCGACAAAGGAAGGGGGTTTGGGTTAAAGGAGAAACTGACTAATTCCCTTCTACAAGGACTGGAAGTGCTGCATGCTTCTTGCAAGAGCAAATGCCTGAAGTGCTTAAAATTACCAAGCTTCTGTGTATTGTGCAGTTTCTCAGTATTAGCAAAGAATTCTGAGTAGCTCTTACATACAGCGATTGAGTTGGGAGAGAGCTGTGGCTTTTGTTCAGAAAATTAAAAATAAATAAATAAAAACCCATTTGAAGAGCAAAGGGCAGTAGGGGGCAGAAGCCCTTCTCTTCAACTTAAAACGATTTTTCTGGAATCACTGAAAATGACTGAAACTGCAGGTTTCTGTAGCTCGGAATGAAGCCAGACAGAAAAGGCATTGTTGGCCATGCAGATAGGCAGCTCTCAGTGAGGTTCCCTGATGAATCCAAAGTCAGTTTTTGCTCTATATAAATGCTCTTGTTATAACTGCCTGAGAGATGTGCATCTGTTTTCTGTAGGAAATCCTCCTAACCTCAGTGTTTCGACTGAGCTTGAAAGTACTGGGCCCATAAAGGCTTTCCTCAGGTGGAATGTTTCTGCAGGGCTGACCCTCATCAAGGGGCTTTTGCTGGATCAGGCGTTGAGGCTGAAAATGAAATGCTACCCATCTAAGGCATAAAATTCTGCAGGTATTTGTTCAGTTATTTCTTCTTAGAGTGATTTTGTTGCACAGTAGTCCCAGAGCTGCAGTAGCAGCTGGAGTCCAGGAGCTAGCACCACAAAACTGAAAATGGGGCAGATTGAAGATGCCTTGCCTATTAAGCTAATAAAACAGGAGTAGATGTGCTAACAAAGGAAATGCTTTGGACTTGAGTTAACAGGCACAGTGACTCCTGAGCCAGTGCCTTGCAGATTGTGCCTTTGAGGGACACATCTCTTCACAGTCTGAAAACTTGCCCTTTTCAAGGAAAACTTTGTTTTACGTAGAGCCCAGCACCTGTGGGCATCAGAAAGGCCAGATGGATTGGGAAACAAATAACCAAGCAATCAACCCCCAGTGCTTGGACTGTGAGTCAAATGTAGCTGTACAACACAACCTTCCCAGGAAAAAAGTTTGCTATGTTTCTAATTCTCAGCTTTAAATATAAAATTATTTCTTTGTTTTTTTTTCTCCCATGTGAGAAGTTTATGGAGAAAGCTGTCTCCTACAGTTTCTCCTCTAAGCATTGTACACAATTTCAGACTGACTTGGCTGAAGGCGTGTGTTTGACAGAAAGGCACAGTTGTAATTTCTCAGGCCTAGCTAGGGATGCCAAATAAATCTATATCTTCTTGACAATTACATCTTTACAACAGCTTTGGGAAGAACAGCTAAAAAGTGAACTTATTGACAAGCTTTCTTATTAGAGGAAGGTCCTTTGGCAAGCCCTACGAACACAGCATTTCATGATGGATATCTCAGGAGCAGCAGAAGTGGGAGGCCAGTTAGAAATAGCTTTTTATCGACAAACTTAGATTTTAGAGGAAATTCTTCTAACAAAGACTTAGCTTGAGTCGTTTCACAGTGGATCGGTTAAAACGCGTACGTGAAGTATGAGTAATTTTTCCTTGAGTCAAACTGCTAAGTAAATTGGTTGAAATGCTTGTGCTGATGGCACCTGTTAACAAAGGGGCCTGTCTGCAGGAGCTGGCTGATGCGAACACGTACTGTGCATTTGTTTATTTCTGAGAACAATAAGTGATGGCTGGATGTGGCCAACTGAGAGCAGCAAATGGCAATACCAGTGCTGTTGCCGGAGCACTGTTCTGTCCCTGAGTGTGAAAGCAGTCCGTGCAGGGCCTGTCTGAAGCTGCTGTGGCTCCTTGGAAATGAATGACTTGCGAGGGAAGAACCAGAGAGAGAACAGGACTTGCTAATAACTCCTAGGAGTAGCACTACAAGCCAAACGGGAAGTGTTTCCAAAGTCAAATATGAGATTAATTAACGTTGTGTGTGATCTGGTTACACAGGAGAGCTAAAGCCTCTGATTTTTTCCTGCTCGTTCCATGCTCACAACTCCCCCACAGCTGAGCTGTCAAAAAGGACTAATGTAGCTTAATTTGGTTTGCTATTTAGGACGTCTATATATAAACTTACAACAGGAACATAGTATGTGACCCTGGGGGGATTCCTTATCCACTCCTCCTCTGTTTGGCCTACTTCTGGTAATTATTTTTTTCAGGTAGGTGCTTATTCATGAAGCTCAGGCCTCATCTTACAGCGTCTGTGAAATCTGCAAAACTGCTTTTTCTGGTGTTTTGATAAAGGGAATTTTAAAGCTGAGCAGACAGCTCTTCCCTGCCAGCAAAGCAGAAATGAGGTTCCCGCATGAAGATCCCTCCACCTTGCTGGGCTGTGAGCAGGACCCTGCTGTGCTGGAGCCCTCTCGATGCCCTACACTCCAGCACGGTGGTTGTGGTGATGTTCCTTCACAGCCACTGCAACTTAGTGGGATTGAGTCAGTGAAGCAGGGAGGGAGCTCACTTGCCCAGTGATGTTTGCAGAAAGCACAGTCTCCAAGTTCTGCGGTAAACAAAACAAAGACGACTGAGATCAATTCAAAGCTGGGAGAGAAGGAGCTGCGGGATGCCGCGGTGAGCACCACCTGGCAGCTGTCCTGCTGGGTGCAATAATATCGAAGCAGAAATCAAAGTAGCCCTCGCAGAAGCTGTGAGCAGTAAGAGAATGCAGCTGGGAGGATGCACTCTGCTCAGAGTAAGGGAGAGCAAAATGCAGGAGAGGGGAGGTCTATTGTTTTGAGCAGGTGGCAATTGAATCTCCAGGTGGAACGTGAGCATGCTGCTGGGGATGGAAATGCCACCAAACACCCAGCAGGTGTGTGATTAAAAGAAAGCACAGAAAACCTCACAGTCCACATGCTGGACCAGGAAGGCTGGTGTGGGGCTCTGCTGGTGGGGCCTGGCAGCATGGTGTGGCTGCATGGGGCTGCAGGAGAAGCCCCCCACCCCTCCAGCTGGCAGCTGTGGCAGTGTGCTGGGGAAGCTACTTTGATAAACGGGTGAAATATATAACAATTTATTTCCATTTGCCTCGCAGCATTGTCTGTGGGTTGAAATCCCACGCCGAAACAGGAAAATCATAGTCTAGCTCTGATCTTTTGACCGGGTTGATATCTGGACTGTAAAATGCTGAAGAGGATTAGAGAGGTGGCGCGGATTTAAAGAAGTAATAAAAGATTTCAGTTATTCATCAGCGTCACACAGAGACTGCATTTTCAGATGTAATAAAAAATTGCTATTTGTTGAAGTAGACAAAAGAGAAAAGCAACTGCAATTTAGTCCCGAGCAGAACAGAGACAGGATTATAGATAAAGCCATTGAAGAGCCATATTGTAACAGAGATTGTAGCCGACCTAAAACATCTTTGTAAGAGGCAGAAAGCCAAAAATTTTATGTGATAGTAATGCTTAACTTGAGAAGATGACCTGTATGTGGCGAAGTGAGGGAGCTGAAGGAACAGGTAATGCAGCAAGAACACTGCAAAAATGCTGGAAGAAAAAGCTTGCTTGAGGCACAGCAGGGGAAGGGCTCCGAGCGCCTTGTGCCCACCACGAGCACCCTGGGACAAGCACCTCTGAGAACATGCAGTGTGTGCTGTGCTGTGACCAGGAGGCAGTGCCCAGGAGCAGGGAGAAATCAAGGTGCAGCAAGTTTATAACCCTGCAAACAGCTGCTTGCCTCCTTCCATGCAAAGAAGAGAAAGACTGTGACTAAGGATGGTGAAGATAGAATCATAGAAGCAGTAAGATTGGGAAAAGTCCTCCAAGATTATCAGATCCAACTGTCAGCCCACCCTCACCACGTCCATTGCCTGTATCCCTCAGTGCCTCATCCCCGTGACTCTGGAATACCTTCAGGGATTGGGACCATCATTACTGGACAGCTGTGCTGATACATTATCTCTCTCTTAAAGAATGAGTTTTTCCTAATATCCAACTGGAGCCTGGGAGTCAAAAACCAGTGAGCCTGGTTTCTGTATCACCAGTTCAACAGGAATGGCGATGAAGAAATCAAGAACAAATAAATATGCAATTCTCCCTGGTTACTAGAAAGAGAAATTAAACATATCTCTTAGCACCCAGAATCACAAAGGACGCCTTTCCTCTACAGAAATACCATATCCTTTCATTATATCAGCTTTTCAGCACTTTTAAAATTATTATTATTTATTGTCTGATCCAACTCTTAATGATTTCTCCTTCTTCCCTGCTGTGGAAATACAGATGGCTGCATTGTTTTAATGCATGATACCTGTGAGACATGAATGTCCTTTCAGATGTGCATGTTGACGTTGCATTACACAACCTTAAGTGCTTATGTTCTTGTGTACTGATTTTCAGCAGGCTTCCGTGTGGGTCCCACCTGAAGTCATTTGGGTCATGTTTCTGCTATGTCCGAATCTTGACAGCTATATCCCCTTGGGTTACTGATAAATCACTTTCCTGAACTGGTTTCTAGGTGTTAATGCTGATCTGGTTGGGCTTCACAGGAGAACAGATATTGCGTGTCCTTTGTGCCTGGTGCCTGCTCACTGGGACCATTCAGTCCCATTTGTAGTATAGATCTGTAGGTGTATGGGAACTGCTGAATCACGGTCTGAACCACTGAAGGATCACCTGAAGCGAGCACTGAGCCAGCCATGGGAGGACAGGTGAAGGCAATTCAACTGTGTGACCGGAGGGGTGGAGTCTGACTTCACCTTTCCCAGACCCCATTTAAGGGCTGACCACCACTGGGGAAGGATCTCTTTCTGGAGATTGCTCCTTTGGAGTTTCCTACTGTGAGGCTAGGACATGGGTGAGCATTTTTTTTCCTTTTATTTAAATTGTCTCTTTTCCATTACAATAACCTGTCTAAGTATATTATCTATAAAATATCTAGGTTATGATACCATTCATTGTTAACCTCACACCTTACAGTAGGCCCAGGTAAACACCCTACAGAGGAAGCTGCTGCTCTGCTGAGTGGTTGTTTAGAGGCCAAGTGAGCCGGTGTGTTCTTTCATCATTTGGTTTTCTATTGCCACTTTCACAGAGGTAATCAAGTTTTACAGCGGTACTAAATGTGCATGTATTAATATCTGCCTGTTCAAAGATTCAGTTTCTTTAAGGGGTCATTGCAGTTTAACTAAAGCAGATTTCAGTTTTCTGCTTGTCTCCATGCCTGTGCTGAAAACAGCTGAGTCCTCTTTTATTGTGACTCCCACTTGTCTGTCATCTTACACAACAGTTGGGAGCTGCAGAGCAGGTTCTTCTGTTTCCTCGTGGTTCTTCTGAATTGTCATCTTATTATCAGCCTGCTGTCTGATTAGCCTCTCATTTTGCCATTTTTGTTTGCTTCCCTATGCAAGGTGTGGCTGTTCCTGGATTCTGCTCTGCCCATGACCTCATGAAGGGACAGCCCTCCCCCCCACTATTTCTCTGCAGCACACAGTTCACTTAGGGACACAGTGACATCTTTGTCGTGTGCAAAGTGTTAATCCTCAGGCTTCTTGTTCATTTTACCTGCCTTGTGGTGTCATCTCTTGGTGATTTCTGTATCTTCTACGTCTTTTTTTTAGTTCCCTACCCTGTGCATTTTCCCATTCATTCAGAGGGGTGTACCTTATGCCTGCATTACTGCCAACCCCTTGCAGGTTACAGGTTAGGAAACTCCTGAGCTTTCTGGGAGCACTTCCCTTTTCCAGTTGCTCATAACTCATAGCACTTCCCCCATGATTTGCTCAGGGGAGTATGCCTCTTTCCTCATGTCTTGCCACACTGGAACTTCTCTCAGCAGCTTTATAGTGTGGCAGCAAACCCAATAATGGCTGTGATACCCACGGATCCTGATTTCCTGTTGGACTTGCAACCAGTTTGCCTCTTAACGATGAGCAGGCACTGCAGCAACCTGACAGTGCTGCTGGAGCAGCAGGCTGAGCAGGGGCTGCTCTGTGGAGCGTCAGCATCTCCTTGTGCACAGTGATGCTCAGAGCTACCATGCATTGCCCCATGGTTGGAGCTGGGGAGGGGAGCACCTCACCCATCTCACAAGTTCTATGGTTCAGGATTATTTCTTCTTTTGCCTTTTCTCCACCGAAGGCTGCAGTGTGGTCTGAAATAGTCCCTGCGGCAAAAGAAAACTGCCAGGCTATATTATCTTTCAGGTGCTTTTCTGAAATATTGCTGCTCTCAGGAGCTTTCACTGTTCCATAGTTGTAGCTCCCTGTCTGAGCTATTTTGGGAAGCTCAGACCACTGCTGGTGCTAGATATCTGTATACTTGGCAGTATTTAGGTCATTTTTCATCTGTGTGTAGCACAGCAGAAGAGCAGTGCAGTTACCCCCAGCAGAAGGCTGCAGGTGACGGCAGGGTTGGGTGCATGTGGTGCTGCAGGTGGCAGCAGGCACATAGCTCAGCTTGGAGGGATGATGTGTGGCTCCATGCAGCAGCATTGGGACCAAAGGCTCTTAAAAGTCAGACATGGAATTGGAGGATCTTTCAGACTGAAAAAGACTTCCAAGATTCCCCAGCCCACTCCACTGTGCCCCTGCCCGCGTCCCTCAGTGCCACATCTCAACGGCCCTGGGACACCTCCAGGGATGGTGACCCTTCTCCCTCCCCCGCAATCCCTGGGCAGTTGTTCCAGCATCTGACTGCTCTTTCTGAGGGGAAGCGTTTCCTAATATCCAACCTGCACTTCCCCTGGTACAATGTGAGACCATCACCTCTTGTTCTGTCACTGGTTACCAGGGTGAAGAGGTTGAACTTCATTCAGAAACAGTAGCTAAAAGGGTCTGGGGGACAGAGGCTTGCTCTTTAAAGTGGCTTTGTCACCAAGGCTTTGCAGATCAGATTGTAAAGTTCTATAGCTGCTCTTTCTGCACTTCTGCTCCCTGCCTGGGGATCGCAGGGACTGCTGAGCAGCTCCCACATTGGGGAAGCATTGAGCAGGGTCGCCTGTGTGCAGCACCCACCCCATCACCCTGCCTCGCTGCCAGCACAGATCCTGTAGAGTGATCTGTTAATTAGTGCTTCGAATGATAGGCAATCAGCTCCGTGTGAGGTGAGCTGCTTCACTGCTTAATTAACTTCATTCCTACTCTGGCTTTGTTTAGTTTCACCTTCCGGCCTTTGGCTCTCATTATGTCTTTTTTTGCTAAATTAAAGAGCTGCCTGCTCTCAGAATCACCTCTCTGTGATGGCACTAAAGATGGTGATGTAATTGGCTGTTAGTCTTCCCTTGGCTGAATTACAGAGGTCGAGTGCCCGTGGCCTGTCCCTGTACAGCAGTGCCCGTGCTGGCTGTGTGCTCCTGGTCCAGCCCCCATCGCCCTGCTGTGCTTCCCTTCTTCAAGGACTGGAAAACCGTGCCATGCATAAACATCAGCTCAGTTTCTGGGAAAAGCAGAACCGTATTGCTGCTTGGAAGGAGAGGGGCAGGATGGGAGCGCTGGGAGGAATACTTAAGTGACCTGGGTTTGATGAGCTCCATCTTGACAAAGCAGTCAGGGGTTGATCCGTTTTAATTTCGTGTAAATGCCACGTTCTGCAGAGTGGCCCAGTGCTGCCAACCTGAACCAGGCAGAGATATGGCACAGCACATGGCAGCGTGTGCAGTAACCCTAGAACTGAGGAGAGCTGGGGTTTAAAACCTGCTGTGTACTTGGTTCCAACAGAGCCTTGCAGTGGGTAGTTAGAGCTGATATGCTTTAGGGTGAATAATCATTTTAATCACTTTATTGCCTTTAATTTGTCGTCTTTCAGGTGAAATTATTCTCATTTATTTGCACACCCTGAATTCTTTTCTTCCTGCTCTCTAGGCTCACTTTTAGGATGGTGTTGTTCTGACTAGTATATGAATCACAGAGGAGCTGTAGGGGTTGGAAGGGACCTCTGGAGATCATCGAGTCCAACCCCCTGTCAAAGTAGCTCCCAGCCCAGGCTGCACAGGTAGGCATCCAGGTGGGTCTTGGATGTCTCCAGAGAAGGAGACCCCACCACCTCTTTGTGAAGCTCCAGTGCTCCACTACTGCACTAAGAAAACATGGGGCATGTGTATATTCTGACTGTGTTGGTAATGCTAGGTGCTCCAAAAAAGCCCATGGTCTGACAATGAGAGAAAATCCGTGGTTTGAGTAACTTGCAGATAAAGCAAGGAAGAGGAACAGGAGGAGCAGCTGCCCTGTGGGATGGCCCTACAGGCACAGCTGGACCCCAAGTGCAGTGGTGCAGAACTGCTGCTTCCCGTGCTAGTACTCTGCATTTCTGCTGGTGCTCATGAAATGCTGCCTGTGAAGGCCGCCACATTCCTGGCTGTTGCAAAGTTTTAAGTGGGCAAAGTAAAAGAGGAATGGTCAACAAATAGGACGTGCAACAAACTAGCTGAGCAATTCTGCTGGAGAGAATATATACACGTAAACACATTGTTGGCTCCTCAGAATAAATCAGCCAGGAAAATGCTGAGACAGAGATCACTTTTAGAGAGCATCCTTATTTGTGTTCAAGAGATAGATTGCTTGCACGTTAATTGGACTGCTAATTGTTCTCTCTATGCTGCTGTGTCTGCCTTTTGAATTCTGCAGAACACTGTCTGCTGGTGCCTTCCCTCCGTAAGCTCTTCCTTCAGCAGAAGATGGAAAGGGCTGTGTGCATCCAGCAGAGCTGTGCTGGGCTGCAGCAGCTGGCTGCCCCGTGGGCATGTTTCAAGCCCATCCTGGAGTGTTTTCTTGTCAGGTGCTTGGAAACCTCATTTTCCATCACCTGCCAACAGGTTTTTGTAGAAGTAGATGGAAATCAGACATTGTGGTGTGGCACAAGGATTCCCCGTGCACCTGCAGCTACATGGTGAAGCAGCATAAAGCTTGGCAGTAACTTAGTCTGTTAATAATTAAGATTAAAAGTGGAAGTGGTCTGTTACGGGGAAAGCAGCTCCTAATGAAAATTTAGGAGTTTGGAATTGAAGGCAAAAGAGCATTTTCCATAGAGAATCAGATGAGATGCAGTGTGTGCTCAGTGATGCATCGTTTTTTCCGTGTGATGTCTGTGACTCATATTGAAAATGAGATCCAGTGCAGCAGGACTTGCCAGTCACCACACCACGTGCAGCCTGGGATGATAACTTGGTGTGTTCTTCAGCTTTGGTTGCACAGAGATTTCCTCAGCAAACTCGAGGTGTTGATTCTGGACTTGGTGGGAAGTGTAGCAGAGGACTTAGCAAAAGGTTGTGTGATTCATTCCACAGAAAAATAAAACCACACGTGGAGTTTCAGAGCTGAAAGGAGAAGATGGATACAGCTCCACCTCGGCAGGCAGTACTGGCCCAGCTCTCTGTGGCAGCTGTGTGCCCTGGCTCCCCGTGAGTGCTGCCTTGGCTGGATGTGTCCTGTGCTCAGTGACACAGCTCTGAGCTGTCTATGACATCCAGCCCATCGCAGATCCATCTGTTGGACTGAACGTTGCCTGTTGTACAAAGCTTAATGTGGCTGGAGAGGGGGGAAGCAATGGGGAGTGATATCCGAATGGTGCTGCCTGGCAGTGCTCCTCTCCTGCTGTGATATGGGGCTGGGAGTATGTGATGGCCATGGGAAACCGGAGGACTGTGTATGACAGCTTCTGCTTGGGATGGTGGGGCTTATCTCAGCAGGCAAAAGGAAACCTGGTGTGATCCAGGGAGATGAGGAAGAGAGTTCTGTGTGCTAAGGTCAGGCACTTGGACCTCTTAGAGAAATAGGAAAGACTGATTCATTAAGGTTTTCTGCTGTCACGTGTGCTATGTCATCAGTTGTTCATTCTTCCATGGCTATCTAAATTTGCAATAAGAAAATGTCGTATGTTGTACACCGGTCCTACGCTCTCCAAAATTAGATGTGGCTCCTTCAGCGTCTACCATGCTGTTGCCAGCTTTGCAAAAACCATTCCCCAGCATCGTGGTCTTGGGCTGCTCACGCTCCGTTCAGCTACAGCTGCCCTGCTCAGAGGGTTTTGTGATGGCAGGCAGTGCTGCTGGATGAGACCCAGAAACCAACTCCTCAGAGTCACGCTTCTGTCATCTCACCTGTCTGCAGCCTCTGCAAGATGTAACTTCAGCTTTCCCTCCGTACAGGTCACCTACCTACAGATCCGGGCTTCTCCAGTGCACAGGGAAACTCATGTACAAAAACAGAAAGTGTGGCTTTCACCTTCCCACAGCCATGGTGTGGTGCAGAAGCTGTTCTCTCAGGCACATCGGGATATTTTCTGCTGGGAATATTTTGTTCCAAGCTGCGCAAGAGTGCTCCACTGAAGAACAAATCACACTATTAGATCTGCACTTTAATCTTCCCTTTGGGAACACAGAGCTTCCTAATGTAATCTTGATGGTACCGAAAAGCATTATTACGATTTTAATGCACATAACAAATTACCATTGTCCCCTATTTGCAAAGGTGAAGGAAGATATATTTTATGCACATGCTGGAAAGAACATAGGAAATTCTGTTCTTGTTTATCCTGGTTCAAGTCTAGCCCTGCCGCAGTGAAACCTGGTTTTTGAAGTAGACGTGCTCTGGATGATCACTGTAAGATATCAGCTTAGAACAGGTTAACTGGGTGACAGCCATGCTTTGTGTGTGGTGCTGGGCTTCATCTGTGGTGCTCCCAGGCTGTGAAGAGGGGCCTGATCTGCACTGCACGCTGCATTCCTGCAGAGCCTCCAAACACTTGGCTGACCCCACTTTTTTCACCCCAAAGCACAGTAACATGTTTTTTGTCTTGGTTGCAAATGGTTCCAGCCCAGCAAAACCGCCTGGAGGAGTGCTTGCTGTTCATGGGCAGGTGACAGCAACCTCCAGCATCCACGTGCCAGGGCATAAACAATTTTCATATTCTCTCCCTATGAGGAACAAAAGAGAGAAAAGGAACTCCAGGAGCTCCTTCTATCAGTACAGAAATGCCTCAGTGAGAGAGGAAAGTGTTTGTACTTCACACGATATTATTCTGTGTGGTTACCATAAGCAGCATGTAATCTCTGGTGGGTACACAAAGAAGTACATCGTAAAAAAGCTGACTTTGAACAAATGCTGATGGGAAGCCCCAGTGCAACCGAGGCAGCAGTCCAGTTGGGGACTGGAGTGGCACTCTGCATCTTATTCCATCTTTTCTTATGCTAAATATGCGTGTTTATGGTGGATCTAAGCTGCAGGATGGTGAACTGAACTGAGCCGTGCTCTGTGCACTGTCCTTCACATTCAAATAGAAAATCTACGTCTTCAGCTATAACTTCAGTACTCAGATTCATTCAGGCTTTTAAATGAGCAAAGTCACCAAAACCAAATGTTCTGTTAAAGAGATGCTGTTTGTGGAAAGATTACCCAAGGCATTTTAAGGAAAGAATGTATCACAGTGCTCTCACCTCTGTATCCTACTTATGAGATTGGGTTTATGGATGTGAATTGGAGGTCTGCAGTAGCTCAGCCATGAAGTAAGGGCTTCTCACAGGGATGGTGATTGGAGGCTCCTCAGATGAAGACATTTGTAAGCAAATCATAAGTGATCTGTAAGTTATGCACTCCTTCAAGCAGCCTATGTGGTTTAAAAAGCTCACGCGTTCAGCCAATGGTCTGTTGTGATCCTGATGTTTATTGCCTTACCAGTACATGGGGTATTCTTGGGTCACTTGGTTGCCTGGAGAGCACCTCCCACCCTTCTTGTCATCCTGGGAGGAAGAGGACAGTGCCTCTGGGGAAGGTGACGGGAGGAATGTGCTGCTAGAGCCTTGCTCTATCTCAGGATCTCACAGGTTCTGAACCTGTCTGTGAGGGAAAATGCCTGATTCTGCTTGTCTCAAAGCAGGTGGGGAAGATGCCCATCACTGTCCTTCATCCTCTGGGCACTGCCCATCTTCCCCAGAGTTGTCCACAGAAAGAGAGCAGAGGGCAGATGTTGAGAAGCAAGCTGTTCCTGAAGCCATTTGGAGGGAGCCTTGCCACGGGCTCTCCGGATGCCCCTCACAGTGCTGTGCTGATCTGCTGCCCATGGAGGAAAGCAGGGATCACCAGGAGCCAGCTGCCAGCCCCAGCAAAGTGCTGGGAAGGTGGGCCAGGTCTGTGAGGAGCTCTGCTTTGAGCACAGCAGTGCTTACTGAAAGGAAAGCCTTGGAAAATGGCTATTGTTCGGAAAGCTGCTGGTGCAGGACTAAGTGGGACAGAGATTGTCACCTTTGGTAATCTCTTGCAGTGATCCTGGTGGGCTGGGTGATATTACAACTGACACGCAAGCAGCAGCAGCCAGTGTTGTGTGCTGCTGTGAAATGGCACAGAGCAATGTGCAGCTTATCTTCTCCGTGCAGGTACATGAGCAGCTTGTGTACAACAGCTCTGAACAGAGAGAATGTGCTGGAATGCATTGATCTGACCCAACCTTGCATGATGTGGTACTACAAAAATACCACTGTGTAGTATCAGTGAAGTGCTCCAGCGTGGAATGAAAACTGCCAGGAAGGCAGAGCTCAAAAGGAGAAGTTTTTGAGTGGCATGAAAAAGAGTCCTGCAAGAGTCCTTAGCACTTGAGGTGGGACTAGGTGGAATTAACATGTTTGACAGATACCAAACCACGTCAAGTCTGTCTCACACTGCACAAACAAGAAGTATCCTATTGCCTTCCTCATTAAGTTCTCCCAGCATGCAGCTTTCCAGGTAACTAAAGCTGTTCCCAGGCAGCCAGCCTAGCCCTGCTCTGTGCACCGGGGCCTGGAGCATCTCGTGCATCGTGCCAGCTTCTGTAGGTCCCAGTGTGTCTTACTGCACTGACAGGTCGACATTATTAACTCATGTTCGGTTTGTTCTCAGCTGTCACCGTTGCTTCTTTTTTCAACCCTGCTGCCTAGCAGGCGATCCCTATTCTGGTACCTGAATATTTGTTTTTCTCTCATTTGTATGTGTGCTTGTCTCTATTGAATTTTGTCTCTTTGATTTCAGACTATTTTCCAATTTACCAAGATGACTTTGAATTCTAATCCTATCCGCCAAAGCCCTTGTAATCATTCCCATACAGATGTCATTCACAGCTTCCTCACTTGTGCTGTTGAAATCATTAATATTTAATAGAATCACAACCAGTAGAGTCTCTGCTTGATGATATTTAATGTGTCCTTTGCCAGGAGACCACTTGTCGCATCTTTTTGCATGCATTTTTTGTGTTCCTAATCTGTTCTCTTGGCCAATTCATAATGATTCAGAAAATGCTCTGATTAAAGTAGTGTTTCATGATGAATTTAGCTCATTGACAGCAGTCTTAAGCTGTTTTCTCTTGATGCTGGGGACCATCCTTCTAGGACAAATTCACTTGGTCTCAGTCCCAGATGGAAAAACACATCCAGCCCTTTCTGTGTAGCATCTGATGCACAAATCTGCTGTTAATGACTGACTTCATACTTTGCTTTCTGCTATTTGTAAGTCCATTACCTTCCCATTTTGGATTCCTCCATGCCATTCTTGTTGCATCCCTGTGTTCTCAGCCAACGTTCCCCCAAGCATTCCCAGCCCCTTGGTTATGGGTGTGCTCATCACAACCGGCAGAGTGTGGCCCCAAACTGATACACAAATTTGGCCCTGTGATCTTTTTGTTCTGGATGAAAAATAAGTCCCAACCATTTGAGAAACTTCTTCAAGAACTTTGCATTGGAAGTGTCTCATTGCTCGGCGCTAGATGAAGTTTGAATGTTGAGTGTGAACTAAAACCGACCACCCTAAAAGATGAATTTAAACTAATTAAAACTTCAGAAGCTGAAACAAAGCTCCTGAGTGCAGGGTGAGCATGGCACTTGAGCAAAAAGTAGAAGGGGTTCAGCACAAGAAGCAGAGAGTTCTGTGATTACTGCCAGCTGCAGTGTGCCCAACCTGCAGCACCAACACCACGGGTTATTGGGGAGTGCAGCAGCTTGCCTGATAGCAAAGGTGAATCCGCAGGAAGGTGAAAACTCATCAGCCTCATAATATTCACCTGGGAACGTTAACTAATTTTAAGATGAGTATTTTGCAGAATGAAATGAATTGCTAATGACTTTACTATTTTAATTACTTTAGGAAAGGCTGCCCTGTAGGTTATCTAAAGGAGTTTGCTTGGTTAGATGAATATTACGACTGAGATTGGAGAAATGTTATTGTTGCTATCTATCACAAAGCACACGTGAGGTGACATGATGGTCTCCCTTTGGGTTTCATTGACTGGATTTCAGTGCAATTGATCCAGTTCTCTGTCTGAGTAATGCCTTTGTCTTGAGGAAGCTGTGAGATTCCTCTCATGATGGAAAGCATTGACAAAGAGACCTTCATAGGTAATGTCCTCTGGCCATGGGATGCAGGTGCACATAGTATGTGTCTGGAAAGAAGTTTACATTCTTTTTTTTCTTCTTTCTTTCTTTTTCTTCTTTCATCTTCCTCCTTCCCTTTCCTTTCTCTTTCTCCATTCCTTTCCCTTTTCTTTCCCCTTTCCCTTCCCTTTTCCATTCCCCTTCCCTTTCCCCTTCTCCTTCCCTTCCCCTCCCTTTCCCTCACATTTGAAATTGCACCTGCTAGAAGCAAAAGGCTGTTTAAAGTCCATCATAGAATGATAGAATCCTTAGAGTTGGAAGGGACTTTTGAAGTTCATCTCATCCAACTCCCCTGCATTGCTTAGGAACACCTCAGCTCCATCAGATTGCTCAGAGCCTGATCCAGCCTGACCTTGAAAGTCTCCAGAGATGGATGATCCACCACATCTCTGGGCAACCTGTGCCAGTG
The DNA here is from genome assembly GCA_023055505.1 of Callipepla californica brunnescens. Classification (NCBI taxonomy): domain Eukaryota; kingdom Metazoa; phylum Chordata; class Aves; order Galliformes; family Odontophoridae; genus Callipepla; species Callipepla californica. The sequence continues at coordinate 47,868,943 of JALIRH010000004.1, read as the reverse complement.
CCTCACCACTCACACTGTAGAAGACTTTTTCCTTATATCCAGACTAAAGGAATGTAGGCAGCTGATGGAGTGGTGCTTACCCACAAGTACTACTCGGTGCTGTGGGAAGAAGCCATGGGAGCAGGAGGGCATGCAGTCCCTGGGGCTCTGCAGGGCAGAGGTGGCTGAGGCACCTGGGCCACGCTTCTGTTTTAGCAGTGCACAGCAAGTCAGGGAGGTTTCTTGCCTCTGCAATGTTATCCATCTATAAAATTACTTATAGGATTATTGAAAATGCAACGTTCCCAGCTCGCATCTAGCTTTTTCCTGGGCTCACTTACTTTCTGAGTAAAGACGTCAGTTTATTTTAGCAAGATTCTGGTCAGTATTTATCTAAGATGACAGGAGAAGGTGAATTTTTTTTTTTGTGGTTTGTTTCCTATTTTTCTCAGGAGTTTCAGACAAATGAAGAACTCCAAGGGAGAACTTGATTATGAAGAACTGGAAGTCAGCAGCACAACAATGAAGTTCTGCGGGCTTAAGGCCAGCCCTGTGACATTTCTGCCTAACTGGTGGCTCTGTACCATGGCCTTTGTTCAACTCCCTTGATAAAAGCATTCTCAATAACTCTTGTCTGGATTTGCTGCCAATGGCTATTATTTTATCAGTGTGGGGGTGGTGTTTAACATGGAAAGGATAACGAAGGACAGAATTGTTTTTGATCTTTCGGGGTAGGAGGTCAGGTTTTGAAAAAGTGCCCACCATGAAGTATTTCAGCTTAAAAGACAGTGCTGTTGGGATGCTTCTGCAGCCTGGAGAGCTGCTCTCCTTGCTTTCTCTACAGAGCATTTACAATCTGGATTTGTGTGATACACCGCAGCACTGTTGAACTGTAATTTTTACACTGACTCTTATCAACGAGACACAAGTGAAATTCCAAGTAGATGCAGATAGCTGTGCTCACGGCCGTATTTACCCAGGAGCAAACAGAAATGCAAGCACTCAGCAACGCACATGCGAGCTGTAATGAAGGTCAGTGCACCCTGGTGCAGCAAGTTTCATGGGGGTGAATCCTTTCCTGAAAGCAGCCCTTAGAAGCACGTGGAGATGTGATGTGAGTGCTCAGCTAGCAGGACAGGCTCTGGTCTGCCATGGTGGCTGCACACACACAGGACAACCCTGTCCCTGCAGGCAGGAGATGCTTGTGGTTTCCTTTACTCAATTTTGCACCTGTAGAAATGAGTGCAGTGAGGTGCTGGAAGGGAGTGTGTGTGCTATTCCTTGTGCATTCCCTGAAGCTGCCAGCTCAGCCACTGACCTACTTGGGCAGGCTTTTGGAATTTCATACCTTGAAATATTTATGATTAAATACTTGCTCTGCATCATTCCCTCTTCTCCCCGCTGCCTGTGCTGTGCCTGTGGCTCTCCTGCAGCACAGATCCCCCTTTCTGTTTGATCTGATGCTCTGCAGCTTCTTTGCCTGGCTGTTATGTGATAAACACCCCTATCAGCTTCACCAAACCCACAAGCTCAACAGGGCCCTGCATTCCTCCGAGCTGTGCAGAGCAACAGGAGCCCCACCAGTGGTTCTCAGGTCTGGACATTGATGTGGGAATGCAAAAGCTGCTGTCACGAGACAGAATGATCAGCAAACGTGTAGGTTTGCTATGTGTAGAGCAGGGCATAGCACCTCCACTTACCCCAGCATCTCAGCACGTCCCTGCTGCCCACAGGCTGCCACAGGGCTTGCAGATAGGAAGGATGCTGTGTGACTGCGTGCCCTCTTGCAGGACACAGCTACTGCTGCACTTCCAGGAGGAGATGTGCAGCGTCAATGGAAAGCACAAAGTATCACATTCCCGGTTAATACACAGCATCCTGGAAGGGTATTATATAACAGCAGTTGGTATCTGTTGCATTTTTTTTAAGTCTTGAAGCATAAGCAGGAAAGTTCCCTCACTTGCAGGTTGATTTACCAGGAGAAGATGCAGCTCAGAGCTGCTTCTGAAGTTCAACCTGGTTGTTCAGTCAGTGATGAGAGTTGTTGGTTGGTTTTGTGTGTTTTTTTCCCCCATCTTCAGAAAATTCCAGCCTGCTGTTGCATCTCATTGGCAAAAAAGAAGTTGTGGCTTCGATCTATTCATACAGGGGTTCTGTGTAGGGCTCTGCCACCTCCACAGCCCCACCCCACCATTGTGCACAGACCCCATACTCTGCTGAAGTCCAGCCAGTGCCAGTGGTCTCCTACTGTTCCCTTTCTATATCAGGATGTCCCACAAGCAGAGGGTTTAAGATGTCAAAGTTGTGCTGCAGTGCAGGTGGGAGGGAGAGATGAGTGCAGCCCCCCAGGCATGGTGAGTTGTGTTTGCTAATACAAACCACTGGAAACCCATGCACCTGCCCGGTGAGTATAGGTGAGCACGAGAAGCAGGTGTTACTGGCAGCCAAACCTGAGCCCCCAGGGGGACAGGGAGACCTGGGGAGGCATCATCAGCCACATGCCCATGGTGCTGCTGTTGGTGTCAGGCTGGGACTGGGCTGCTGCACTGAGCAGAGCAGTGCTGGAGCAGCTGCTGGGCTTACTGAAGTGATCTGAATCTCTTTGGACAGGAAAATTCACAGTTTAGATTTACTAATAGCTAATATTTAACGTTCTTGGGGAAAAGAAAAAGGAGCTTTTTCACTCTTTTATGTCTTAGATCAAAGCTTGCTCGTTTTAACTACTCCCTTGATCTTGCATTTTGTCCTCTTGGCTTCACAAGCAGATTACACAGGCACAAATCCAGCTCTGCCTTTGAGTTTCACCCTGCTGCTCTCTTGACCACGGGGACAGCACAGGAACAAGTGTGCACTTGGAATATCCCCCCCCCATTCCCTTCAGGACAATGCCTACTCTGCACAGAGAGCTGCACGCAGCCCAGTGTACCACGAGGTGAAGGGCATCACTGAGGTTACTGAGAACTTGCTCCGTCCCATCTTTCAAACCCTTCATTTCTTGTTTTCATCATGAGCTGCAAGTTTAGGGGTGCTCAGGCAGTGGACTGGCATGCTGAGGAGGGCTGTGCACATGGGTTGCATCGTACACGCTTCAGGGATATCGACGGGCTGTACACTTCAGAGCACAACCACAGAGATTAAAATGAAGTGCTGCTGCCCTCTTCTTCCAAATATGCCCCTGTCAGTGTTGACACCTCGGACAGCAGGAAGACAAAAATTCACAAAGTGAATGATCAAAGAGCCGTAAGGGCTGATGAGTCAGTGCTGTGATGAAACCAAATGTTACAGATCAAGGCACCCGTCAGAAAGCCTTGTTCAAGGAAAGCAGCTGTCAGCACTTCACTTGTCTGCTCGCCGTGCGGATGCTAAACCCAAGTGACAGCACCAGCATCTGCAGAGCTCATCAGGCAGTGCCGGGGCTGTGTTGGCATCCCACCTCCAGCCCGGGCACCGAGGCTCTATGCCTGCCCTGGGCACCTGGGCGTCCCCTCCAGGGCTGGAGTGCTGATATCACTGGGAGCAGAGAATGTGCTGGATCTTCCCCTGCAGTTCCACCTTTCCAAAGCCATTGTCTCCCATGAGTCAAGCCACTTCCTCCTCTGGCACTCACCAGTGCTCTGAGAACAGCCTACCCCTCTGGCCATCAAAATAAGGTGCTCTGCTACCCACAGCCAAGTTCTCAGGACATGGCAGGCAGGGGTTTGAGAAGTTTTTAGGTGGATGTTAGCATAGAGAAGATCTATTAGTCCTTGTGTGTACCCAGATCTGCTCCATGGAATATTCTGCCATGTCTTGATGCTGCTGTTCCCTTGCACAGAGGAGCTTTGTGCCTTCCTACATGGAGCAGTGGGTGCTGACCACTCCAATGTGTTAGCTGGGAACTTTGCATGGCTTGATTAGCTCTAATGAGATTAAAGTAGCACAGGACACTACCACTGAAGAGAGGGTTGCAAAGGATTGAGCAGGATTTCAAGTGAAATAAAAGGCATTCCAAGTGAAATAAAAGGCATTCCCTCCTGACAGCTGTGCAGGTGTATGGCAGAATGGGCTTGCACACACACTGGATGCTCTTGTGTGCTAAGATGACAACAGTCCCCTCCTTCCAGTGCATTGGGAACTGCCATTTTTGGCACAGGCACTGCAGGGGCAAAATCACTGTCTCATCTGCATGCTTTTTATCTGGGTTTTTTAGGCAGGCTTGAGCCAGAGCTTTATCAATTTCTTGTGACTGTGAACCCATAGGAGAGGCGTGAAGCTGCCACCTCCTGCCCAGCACATCCCCGGGGCCAGTACTGAGCACTGCCTGGCACCAAAGCCAGACCCAATAAGGATGCACACCCTTCTCTGTCAGTGCCTTTCCACTGCTGGAGCCAGCACAGATTTCTTTCCTGACATCAGATCTCTTATTTAATCATGCAATATATTTGCCAGTGTATCATTAAGGGTAGATTTGTATATCCTTAAATTAAATTTAGCTACTAGGGCTGAGTTATTTCCTTCCTGATTACCCAGTTGCATGAAACAATGGCCATTAATCTCTCTCCCTTTCACTGGTGTGCTACTTTTAGAATTTACCATGCTGAGGGCTTGGAAGAACAGAGCAAACACTTTCATTCTCCTGTAAAAGGATTTCAACATGCCCTTCTCCTGCTTTGTACTCAACCTCTGCAGACTAAAAAGCCCCTTTTCTACAGTTAATTTCTCCTTCACTCTTATCTGCCACTCTGACTTTCAAGTGAGTTGATTGAAAATATGGTGCTAAATGCAGCTCTTTCATTTGAACGAATGCAAATTATGCCAAGTCCCAGTGTGTGAATATAAACTTGTTAGCATCATGAGGGAGGGGGCACGATCGTGGTGGAGGGGGGAGTGATACTGCTGCAGAGAGGAGAGAAAATAGGAAAGGCTGATACCCAGTGGAGGTTGTTGGAAGCAGATTTTCTTTTCCCAGGTCTGTGCACTGCTAGTGGGGAAAAAGAGCTCTGTAAATTAAGGACAGAGATTTGTTTGAATGGTTAACTGCCTTTGCTGTTGCTTGCAGATGGGAAAGCAGCAAGGTGCTGGTGCAGGGCTGGGTTTGGGATGCAGGTGCCAGGAGGTGAGTCCCAGCAGAATGGGCAGTTGTTTTGGGATCACTAAGGATACGTCTCAGGAAAAGTCCATATTTGTTGAGTGTAGGATGACCTTGATCCTCTCTGCACATCAGCAGGTCTTGTGAAAGCTCTGGGATCTGGGCTTTCTTATGCTAAGGGCAGTGGAACACTGCACAGGCTGCACAGAGAGGTGGAGGTGCCCCATCCCTGCAGACACCCGAGGTCAGGAGGTGGGGCTCTGAGTACTGATGGAGCTGTGGGTGTCCCTTTGCACTGAGGGGAATGAGATAAGTGGGCCTTTAAGGGTCTCTCCCACCTCAGACCATAGTGTGATTTTATGAAACCACAAAGGGATGTCCCAATACTCCAGGCTGGAGCCTGGAGGCATGGTGGCCAGGCTGGAGTTCTCCTGACAGGAGCTTTCCATGCACACCACTGCAGTTTTCCCTCTTCCCAACCCCATTTCCATGGTTACAGTGTGATGCCTGAGCTCCATAATAAACAATTAATTGTGCTGAGTGCTGGTTCCAGGCCTGGCCCTGTTCACTCCCAGTGGGTCTGCTTCCTGCAAGTGGGGCACTCAGTGTCCTCCCAGCTCTGTGTCCAGACCAGCTGCAAGATGCCATGCTGCTGGTGGCTCTGGTGGCAGCAGCCCTGGGGTGCTGAGGTGCTGGGTAGGCACGAGGGAGCAGGACTGGGGTCTGTGTGGAAATGCAGGACAAGATGCATTCACAGAGGTGGCAGCTTGCACAAAACAGTCCCTTTTCTATGCAGGAAAGCAGTTTTTCCTTATTGTAAGCACCGCAGGGATTCTGCTGCTCCAAGGCAGCTTGGGGGCACCAACATGGGTTTCCTACATTCCCTGCCAGGAACCACCGCTGTCTTCTAAAGTGGTTTCAGAAGATGGGGAACTGAAAATGTTAAGTTCCAAAATATCTGAAGCTCGATGTCTTATTCAGTTTCCCTTTAAAGGAAAATCTTTTATAAGTAAAAGAAATAAAAGAAATTCAAATGACATTGTTCTTCGCTCTTTCCTTTGTCTGTTAAGAGAAGAAAAGCCCACCGAGTTGGGCAGAAAGCAGTGCAGAAGCCCAGTGCTGTGTGTCCAGAGGCAAAAGGAAACGAGCACACAGAGGCACAACCACAAGCTCCATTGGCACCAACTTACAAAATAGTTTGTTGTATCCAGATAACAATTCCTCAAATGCTTGGAGTTACAAGAAGTCTGTTTGTTTATGCTTTGCTCTCCTGGGCTTGCGTGCAAGTGAATGCAAAGTGTGAGCATATTCTGGTGACAGAGCCCCTGCTTGCAATGTCTCCCTATGATGACATGTGGATTTATGGACAATAAATGGCTGTCATAGAAAACTACAAATCTGGATAGGGCACAGATCCGAAGGGCTTGGCAGGGAGGGCTCTCAGTGTGGATGTCAGCTCCCACACTGACGGCAGAAGAAGGTCACTGAGACTCTGCCCTTCTGTTTCATTTCCAAGCATAATAAAAACGGAACTTCTGGTTTCACTGGGGCAAAACAGTGATTTGAAAAGGGCTTTTTTTTTTTTTTCTTTAAAAAATATCTTTGCTGAAATGGGCTTATTTCCTCTCATACTTTTGGGTTCAATGAATTTGCAGTTTCTGGTGGAAAAAAAACAACAAACAGATTGGAAAGCGTGCTGACCTTCTCCAGCAGGCCAGGCCGTGAGCAAAATACTGACATCCCTCCAGGCATGAAGATACCAAGAAGTTATCAGATGAAAGAATTAAGATTTATTTCTCTAAGTTCACAACAGACTTGTGACAGGGATCTGGGAGCTCTGCCACGTGAGCTGCCTGTTGTCATGACACTGTGACATACAACGAGGCGGAGATTTCGGTGTTTTAAACAGCAACCATGTGCATCTCGGAGCAGCCATGCCAGCAGCTCTGCATTGTCATGCAGAGTAAGGGAAGATGCAAGAGGGGAAACAACTGAAATAAATAAATAAATAAATGAACAGGGATGAAATACACGCTGAGAAAATATGCAGGGGGAAAAAAAAACAAATAAAAAAGCAGTTGACGTTGCAAAATGGAACTGCAGAAGGGAGGTGGTGTGCATATGCACAGGTAGACATCCTGAAGGTGTGGAAGGAGCCCAGGAGTGGGTGACTGCTGGTGTCCTGCTGCTGGCTGAGCCCAGGTGGTGTATGAGGGCCAAGGGAGTCATGGCACGAGAGCACTTTGCTCCAGCTGCGAGCAAACGGACTGAAGTGCAACCTGCAGCTCCAGCACAGATGTGTGCTCGTTTGGCACTCAAGTCCCATGAAACCATTAAGCAGACACTCGTATGTTCTAAAGCAGACAGAAATAATCAAATGTGTTATGGAGAGGGCCATCATTCTTCCAGTTCCTGAAGTTATAACGCTCTTCTGATTGAATTACTATTCTGTAACCACTCTCTGCCATACATTATTGTTAATGTGTAGGGCGCATCTGTTTGGGTCGGGATGACGGACCAGGAGCATTCTGTTTCCTCAGTGCTTGCTCCCATTGCCCCACTGCCCTTTTAGCACTGGTGCAGGCACACAGTGGGGAAGGGGTGTACAGACCTTGAATTCTATGCTCTGCAGACACAGCTCCCTTCACAGCACAGGGCAGTGCTGAGCCCTGGTGCACGCGCCTGGGGCTGGGAACAGAGGATGAATGGATGAAATGCAACGTCTTCTCACAGGCAGGGGCTGCTGAGAAGGATTTAATGGTCCTGTCTAGGTTTAAACTCAATAAATCTAAGAAATGGTAGAGGGCAGCTGCCCTGGGAAGGAGCCGGTAATTTAAAGCTCAGTTACGTGCTGTCAGCTGTAATTCCCGGTGGAGATGTCTGCACCTTGCTGCTTGCCCTGCTGCAGGTGAGGAGATAATGCAGCTCACAACGGGAGCCGGTTAGCAGCTGGGTGCGAGCTGCAGGAGAGGGCCTGGCAGGGAAGCCCTGGATCAAGTCAGGCGCAAACCAGCAAAGTACCTGAAATGCTACATGGGCTGGAAAGTTCTCCTGAGCTCCCAAATACCAGAGCACCTGCGATTAGTCCAGTGGTGGCACGTCCTGCAGCCCCAGCAGGGCAAGCACAGCCCTGGCCACCTTGCATGTGTGGCCTCACAGGGACAGGGGTAAGAGGCACCCAAAGCACATGCTCCCCTGGGCAGAAGTGCCCCAAAATGAACCTTTCCCACTTAGTCTGCTAATTACAGTGCTTTTCTGGAGGAGGAAATAACACCGTGGCTAAATCCATCACCCTGTACAAACTCCTGTGTTGGGGGAAGCCAGACTTTCTGTCAAATAAACAGATTAGCAGTGGTTTTCAACTAGATCTACCGTTAATCTTTCAGCATGCTTTTCTTAGTCCAGCACTGCCTTCCCTTTACCGAAACAAAATCTTTCACAGGCATTTTATTCTCAATCTTCCTGTCACATAGATAAGTAAACCTGTTTTTACAAATAGCCGTATGGATTCTTCCTACTCTGAGGGAAAAAAAGGAAGGGGGAATTAAGGTTGGATTTAAGCACTTCTGAGATATGATTTGTTGGAAGCGTTCCCATTGTGACGTGTAGCAGGTTGTTCCAAATCCCTGCTGCTCTATTGATTGCTGCAGATTGGTTGGGATTTTGCATTTAGGACAAATAAAGCCGTGTTCATAGCCTGAAAACAGTTGCCAATACGGTCACAGAGCCGACAATGAAATCTGCCTTCCCTATCTAGCATGCAGTAATAGGGTTTACCACCTGGCATTGATTTAATTTCAGAGGTGTTAATTGTTTGAGAGGAGGGGAGGGGGGGGAATCTGAGTGCTACGTACATGTGGATCTGTAGTAACTGCTGCAGCTGAGAGCAAGCCCATGAACGAGAAGCAAATGCTAATGGTGTTGTATCTGTACCCCAGTGAGAGATCTCAGGTAGGGAGTTTTCAGGAAGCAGATACTCTTTCTGGTAAAGAACTTTTGTGTTTTGCTATTGAGTTAATTGCTGTTAATGTAAAGTGCACAAAATTGCCAAATCAGAGTTACTTGGAAGATTTTCTTTAGTGAGGTGTGTTTTCCCACGTGCTGTTTTGTTGCTGGCTGATCTGGGGAAGCTCAGTAGATGGTTATGGAGCATACGTGCCTTCCCCTTCCTCTTCTCCACCGCAAATTTCATTTTTAGGCTGTAAATACATTTTTCTTCCTTTGTGGTTATATTACAGAACGTCTCTCTCCTGGAGAGAATTAGCTCTGAATGCAGCATTAAATGGCAGGAGGTTTCAGACTGGTTATTTGATCATTTATTTTTGTGCCCATCTCCCCTGCTTGTTTCTCACCCTTGGCTTACTTGAGTTATGTTATTAGCTCTTGAACCCAAGGAGCTCTAAAATATAATCCAATCAATGCTGCATTCTAGGAGATTATCCAGTCCATCTGCCCAACAAAGGGCTTCATGAACTGTAGCTGAGGTTTCTGACAAATGCTTTTCTTGACTTTTTTCCCCTCTCTTTTCTTTCCACAAGTTTCCCAAGAAGTCTGTTTTACAGCTGCTGTCTTCTGCTTCTTAACCTATTTTTTCCCAGTATTTGGCCTAAAACAATCTTGCTGCAGTTAATTTTTGTCCAGAACCCAGAAAGCAGTGTGTTTCAGAGCCCATCGAGTCTGGAGGCAGAACTGGAGTTTGCCTCAGCCCCTTTGGGACCACCTCAAGCAGCCCAGCACCCCCTGTAATCCTGTTTGGATATCTCCAGTGATGGAGACTCCAAATCTTCTCTGGGTAACCTGTGTTTTGGATTTCTTCCTACAGTTTATTGAGTATGTGAAGACTGTCACCATGGTCATCTCCATTCTCTCTCTTAAATAACACTATCTTCTTTTAAACTGTGGTATGAAAAATAATAATAAATAAATAAAAACAGACAAACAAGACCACCCTGCCTCTTCCAGGGTGTGCTGTTGGCCGTGTAGCCCATTGTCATTGACTCTGTGCGCGCCAGGGAGGGTTCACCCAAGATCTTTTTAGTAAGCCCACACCCAGCTACTTCTCCCTCATCCAGGCATGATTATCACTTGTTGGATTTCATTCAAATTTCCATTTAATTTCTCCAGTATGGTAGAATCACTTTGAAGTCTAATTCAGCTTTCTGCATGCCTGCATCCCTTTCCAGCTCCAAACCACCTGCAGATGGGTAAGTACGTTCTGCCTCCCAGCAGCCAGGCCTTTGATGGTAAATGGCACTGGGCTGAGGGAACTGGCTCTGTCTTCCCATTTCAGCTTTCAGATTGGCTCTTTTGGACAGTGAAAGCATATTCCATTTCTTCACAGTTTATCAGAGCATGTTTCTCAGCCTTTCGTACTGGAGGAGAGTGTTAATGCACTTAAGCCAAGTCCTGAGAGATGTGGTACTTCGTTCTCTACCATCCCCTTCCCTGTCCCAGCAGTGCAGCTCATGTGGTCAGAGAAGGGGAAACAGTGGTTTCTATGAGTCCTTCTGGATGAAAGTGTGCTGGTTCTTACTGATCTTCTGGAAGCCTTCTGAGGGTTTGCAAAGATGTCGTTTGATTTTGCTCTGGGGAACTGAAGCTACCCAATGAGTGCTGCAATGGCACATGGAAGGTGAGCAGTGGTTTGCCTCATTAAGGTCTCAGATCTCATTCTTCCTCCAGAATTTCTCAGATGTAGCAGGAAAGCAGTTCCTGGGTGAGTCAGCCACCTCTCTAAGAGCTTGGACAATTTCATCACCCCACTCTTCTGAAAACACTTAAGTTTTCTTCCCTGTTCCTCTCTGTTGTAGTCGAGCTGTTACTGTTATGTCAATGGTGCAAACCTCATTACATGCCTGATTATAATTGTCCTTTCACTGATGAGTGAAGGAAAACAACAGATGAGCATCAAAGAGTCTGGCTTTTCACTACCACCTTCCATAAGCTTTTCTGACTGTTCTGCCTGACACCTTCTTGTCATCCTCTTGTGCCAGAGCCGCCTCCCCAGCACCACCCTGGTGCCCTGGACTCCCCTTGCTGGGTTCTCCCCAGGTGCCTTGTTCTCCCAGTTTGTCCCCATGTGACCATGCCATGAATTTTTGCATGTACCCAGAGTTACTGCCATAGCTGTTTCTAGGCGGGCTGCCTTTCTATCGATTGCAAAATATAGCACCAGTGAAATCTTGACATACCTCTGCAGGTAAGACCAGACCAAGTTCCAAGCTTGAAGCATCCTTAATGGATGAATGTTGCACAGCTTAGCATCATTTGACAGTAGATAGGAGAAGGATGCACCTACCCAGGCCAGCTGGGAGCTGCTGCCCTGAAACATGTGAATGCCTTGCTGCTTAAGGATGTGGTACCCCAAGATCAGACCCTCCTCTTCTCCTTCCAAGCTTGCACACTTTAATTAGCATTTTGCATTAATGATCTGGGCTTCTGAATTCGAAGGGTTATAAGGTTTGCTTTAATTATTCCTGCTTGCATCTTATCTGTATTAAGACAAAATCCCACCCTTAATTACTTCGCTAATAACTGCCTTTTTCACAGGGTGCTCTGCTTCCATTAATGGAGTCTGCCCTGGGGGGTTCCTGGCTCAGAGCTGGCTTTGGGGATGGCAGAGAGGGAGCACCCCAAGACTGACAATATTCCTGTAGAAGAGATGCTGGGAGCTGTCTAGTGTAGACTGAGCTAAAAAGCTGCCTGTAAGATCAACACACAGCTAAAATGTTGGGCTGTGTGTTCAATTTCTGTCTTCTCAATTGTATAAGCCTTCTTGTAGAGGGTATCTTGCCGGGTGTCTTGCACATGAAGGCCTTTCCTGACATTACCCGAAAGCTCTCTCATCCTATCCTTGTAGGGAGGTGTTCCATCCCTAGGACCATTTCTGTGGCCCTCCTCTGGGTGCACTCCAACAGCTCTTTGTCTCTCCTATGCTGAACTCTCCCCATCTGGACGCAGTGCTCCAGGTGAGGTCTCACGGTGCAGAGCAAAGGGGCAGATCTCCCTTGTTCAATGCAGCATGGCCAACAGAGCACAGCAGAGGGTATGATTGGCTTTAGGGCTGTAGGAGCACAGTGCTGGCTCACATTCATCTGCCACCCACCAGTGCTCCCAGGTCCTTTTAGGTATTCTGTCCTTATATTCCCCAGCTTATACTGATAGTGGTGGTTGCCACGAGCAAGGTGCAAGACTGGCAGATCCCGAATTGTCATGAGACCATTTAGCACAGGGGCTATAGCCTGGCTATTCAGATTTATTTCCACTCCCCCTTCCTCAAGAAAGAAAATTGCAACTATAATGTGCTGCTATCTGAGATGCGTGTGAGTATGGGACCTCGTTCAAGAGTGTGCTGTGGCAGTGCAGCTGCTCTACAGGTACCATCTCCTGATGTTCTGCCTTTGTTTTGAAGGTTTGCGCTTTTAAATGTGCAGGTGTTAGAGGCTGTGGGTGTGCAGAGAGCATTCATGAAGAGAAGGGTCTCATAAATAACTCTTGTGGGCAGCTCCTGATAGTGATCCTGCAAGGGAAGACAGGACAGATCGCATGTTGCTGCTAATTTCAGATTCATTTTCTGGTGCTTTTCTCTCCTGTGCTCAGTATGAGATTCTTGCAAAGAGAGGATAGGAAAGTGAGTGTGCACAGGAAGTTTTACTGCTTTAATAATGTGTGTGTGTGAAGTCATGGGGAGGAGAAGCAGCCCTGCCTGTCCTGGTGCAGGCTGCGGGTCTTCTGGGGACTTGCAAGGATGTGTGCGTAGCTGCACCTTGTACACGGGCACTGGCTGTGCCTGTGTGTCTGTATTCAGCCTCCGTGGATATTCCCAAGCATTCTGGGACACGATTACAAGCATGGCAAAGAGATTTCTTCCCTTCAAATGAAAGCAAAATTGGAGGTGAGAAAGATGAAATGTGGGAGGCACCAGCTGCAGAGGGAAAATGAAGTGCAAGAAGGACAGAGGGAGCAGGATGAAACAGCTGCAGTGTCTCTCTGAGGGCCTGGCAACTCTGAGTTGTCCTGCTCATCCCCCTCCTTGTCACACACCTCCAAAACTCCCTGCAAATTGGGCTGCAGAAAAAGCATATCCGTAATTGCTGCAGCAATCAACTGCACAGCAATGATCTGCATCCTAATAGAGGAGCTGATCAGTTTGGTTGCTTTGGACCCCCAGCTCCCCGTACAGGAGCAGCTCCCATGGAAGCCTCTTACTCACACAGAGGGTCCTGGTAGGGCTGTGCACTGCTGCCATCAGCTCTGTGCCAAAGCACCATGTTCTTGGGTGCACCGTGTGATTCCGGACCACGCTCACCCTCCTGCTGCTCCCCTCTGTTTAAAACAGCCCTAATTCCTGTCAGATGGAGAGGGCTTTTTGATCATGTTTTCTCCTTAGCTGTGTGAAACAGTCAAATCATAATATAAAAAAAAAAACAACAAGTGGTTATGGTGTTCAGTGATTTTTCTCCCATGAACAACCCCGTTATTTCACAGGGGTGCATTGTAACAGGTATGAAATTGGTGTTTTCGAGAGCCCTACAAAGGCTTGCTTCTCAGAGAAGGGCTGTCAAAAGCCTTCAGTGGAGCACAAAAGACTTGTGGTAAAGGGGGCTTCTCAACTGATTGCTGGATGGCTGATAGATTGCTAGTGTTGCATCCAGCGCAACAATGGGAAAATAATACCCGTGATGCCCCGTGATACTCTATTTTTGGTAGGAAATAAAGAAGTGGAAGGACAAGAGTTTACTGGACAAGAGCTATTACAGCTGGCCCCGCTTTGTACAAATTCCTCAGGAGCAGCAAAACTTGACAGAGCTGTATTGTGTTCCCAGGGGATCGACGGCCCCATGGATCTGTCTTGGTAAGCATGATTATCACAGATAAATAAGCAGTGGTTTATTGAATGCTACTTCACACATTTCATGCAAGGATCTCTGTTTTGAGGCCAACAGGCCCTGCAGCGAAGGCTTACGAGGAGATAATGTCATCACAGCTTCAGCTCATCAGAAGGGAACATCTCACACCCAGATGATCTCAGAGCAGTCTGACACAATTAAATATATGCTTGATGTCGGAGGTGCTTTACTGGAGGTGGCTCCTTAGGTGGAGATGGCACAGACCAAGTCTTCCACCTGTCAGGAGTTTTCTATGGAGAAATGGCTGGCATGTTATGTATCACATCTCATTTTTTGTTTAAGATTTGATTTTATGATCAAGAGTGAACAATAACACCCGTGCTGTTTCATTAACCAGAACCATCAGTGCACAACTTCAAGGTGATACCAATGGTGTTCGCTCAGTGTGAAGCTCTGTTATGCTGGGAAGCGCTCAGTGAGAACTTGTGACAAAAAATATGGAGTTACAGAGAGAAAGCAAAATTGTTTGCTAGCCATGCTTTAAGGAGCCTCGACTACCTGCTAAGATACATGGCGTGATTGATGAGAAGTATGCAGAAATTAATCAAAATATCTCCTACGGCAGCCGGATAAACATGGAGGAAGGGCAATGAACATGCTGGTAGATCACTGAAGTGTTTTGGGGTCTGTTCTGGTGATGCTGTAAGGCTCAGGATGGCCCACGATGCTGCGCCTGTAGCTCACTGCCGTGTGGGACAGCTCTGCTGTGATCCTGGGGCTGAGTGGCATGAGGTGCTCCACTGGGGTATGGCTACACACTGCAGCACGGCTTCCTCCTTTGCATGAAGCATCTTGAATTTTGCAGCCTGACCAAATCTGGCTGATGAAAATGTGGGCATTCACCCTTATCTTTACTGCTGCCCGGAGCCAGGCTCTACATTTTGTTCTTTCATCTTTATCTTCCCTCCCAGAGTTACGTGCATCCACCGGTGAAGTTAAAATTCATAATTCTCTGCTTTCCTCTGATGGGAAGATGTCTCACTAAGCAAAAGCCTTTGGCAAAATATTATTGAAATAAGTAAAAAAAGAGAAAAGCCTGACTCTTAATTCTTCTCCTACGTTCCTTATTCAGACTTCATAATTAGGCCCTGAAGTTTGTTATATTTGGGATTTCATAGTTTACTTCATTCTTTTTAAATGCTATCCCCCCATCCCAGGGTCTCCCCTCCACATCCTGAAGAACAGCTGCTGCTCTTTGGGTTGTGCACGTCAGAGCTCCCCAGCAGCTTGCTGCAGAGACCTTGGGGCCTTCCCCTGCCTCTCTGGGGGGTGCAGGCAGGATTCCAAGAGTACATATCTGAAATATTGAATCCAATCAACTATGAGAGTGAGTAATTGCCCGTGCCATCATTTAACATGTGACGTGACAAAATAAATGAACTTTCTGGCTGGGGACAAGGGGGTCCGCTTCACAATTTGCTTTACCAAAAGCATCGCCTAATCCATTTTTAATATATATATTAACTTCCTTTTTAAAAAATCAAGTGGATACCATATGCTTTAACAGTACTTTCCTCTGATCGTTTCCTGCAAACAATTATGTCAAGATCAGTCAGCCAGCAGGAGCACGGATCTTCCCAGCTGTCCAAACAAACAGCAGTCGTTATGAGCCCAGGACAATTTAAGTGTAATTTAATAAAGGTGCCTCTATCTATCTCTGTCAGGTGGGCTGACACCAGGATCCCAGGAGTTACTGAGCACGGGAGGCAGCCGGAGCGGAGCAGCACTGCCTCCCTCTCCCCATAATTGTTCCCCACGTGTAGCTGAAGATGTGCTGACCTTTCCTGGAGGCAGCAGAGTGCTCAGCTCTGAGCCTTCTGTTTTCCTTTCTCACTTCGCTCCCTGCACTTCGTTAGGCAGGCACCGGAGGGACGGGTTAATAAAAGGCGAGATTTAGCTCAGCCAGTATGCAACAGAGCAGAAAAGCCAAAATCGATCAGCCGACCGTTCAGGTAATGCCTAGCAACTAACTTCATACTCTGCTGACTGGTGGGAGGGGGGGGGGGGAAGTGTGTGTGAGTGTGTGTGTGTGTCCTCCTGCACACTGCGTGCAGGTTAGGCGTGTATTTGCAGTGCTTCTCATTGGGCATTAGGAAACGTTTCTTCCCTCAAAGAGTGGTGATGTACTGGCACAGCTGATCAAGGAGGGCTGGGGTTACTGCCCATAGAGGTGTTCAGGACCTGTGGCACTGAGGGGCATGGGCAGTGGGCACAATGGGGTGGGCTGGGATTGGGCTTGCAGATCTTTAAGGTCTCTCCAACCTGGACAATTCTACAGTTCTGTGGTAGGACATCTTTTGAATCTCTCTGCTCCTGCCTCACCTTCTGAAGTGGACAATTGGGTTTGGGTAATGGTTACTTATGGTGAGGAGGAAGAAAATCATATCAGTGCAGCACCTGCCCTGGGAGCTGAGTTAAGAGTCTTTATCTCACTGCTAGTGGTTGCTCTGTGCAATATTTAGAATTAAATTCTTTTGGTGCTTTCATTAGCTTGGCCTTTGGTGTGCAACCCTGTGGCTTGCCTCATGGATGTCCCCATCCTTCGACTGTACATTCTTGTCTATTGGAAAACAACCTGGGGTCACTTGTTCAGAAGAATGTACCCATCTTTTCTCAAGTTCCCTTAAGCACAACTATTTATGGGAAGCAAAAAGAAAATTTTGTATTTGTTAGGCTTCTATCAGTGCAGAATTAATTAAAATGGCACGGTGCACCTACAGGAGAATTACGCTTTATTATTTTTCAGGACTCCGTTATTAAAAATAAGAAGCTATTAGCATTAGATTTATCTAGTATTAAATTTGCTGTTCAAAAAACTGCTCAGAAAGCCCATAAAGTCAAGCAGTTACTAATAGGCAATTTTAAGGCAACTGGATAACTGAAGTGTGAAAGTCTGCAATGCCCCAAAGGTCGGATGCCTCTGAGATTTGAGTTTTCTATCCAGCAGAAGTCTTAATGAATAGTTTAATTATGTGACATATTATAATGCACTGGCTCAGTGAATCTGAGGAAGTTAGCGATTGCTGTTTTCTTGGATAATTTGTTTGAAAATAAGTTGAATTGTTAAAATAATCATTGACTACTTCAAAAGGTATCCATTGGTGCTCTCATAGTTCATGGAAATGAACCATAAGCCAAAGTCTTGGCGAGCTACAAGCACTTAATTGGAGTATGTTTTTTGTGAGTTTGCTTTTTTCTGTGTGATAACAAGACCGTGATGGATGCAAACAAGCTCTGGAATTAAAGTTGGTCAACCGATCAATTGCAAATGTTTTATGCAGCATGTTGCAGCCTTTACTCCTGGCTGTTTGGCAGTGGGCAACTCTGTGACCTTGCAACACTCCAGACACAGCTATCACTGCATCAGCAAGAGAACGTGCTCTCACAAAGGTTTAAGACCTCACAATGATAAGGCTAAGATCCTTGGAGACAGTAAGATTATGAATTTTAGGGTGATTTCAGTGAGCATTAGGTATGAAAGACCTGCTTAGGATCTTGGCTTGAGGCAGATTCCTGTGCCCTGCTTCTTCCATTTCACATTTGGTATTGGAGCCTGAGGTGTGCCCAGGTGAGATAACACTTCGGGAGTTGTTCAGTGCCTCTACTGCCTGTGTGACTGTGTATGGATGTAAATGGAAAAGGGTTTTCCTGAGTGTAGGTGGTGGCAATGTGGTGGCAATTTTCTCCTGGCTAAAAGTTATAGGATGAGAGATGGCCTTAAGTAGTGCCAGGGGAAGGTCAGGCTGGATATTAGGAAACATTTCTTCTCCCAGTGAGCAGTCAGGCACTGACACAGGCTGCTCAGGAAGTGGTGTGGTCACCATTCTTGGAGGTGGCCAAGAAAAGAGTAGATGTGACTCTAAGGAACATGGTTTAGTGGGTGATATTGATGGTAGGTGGAATGTTGAGCTAGATGATCTTAAAGGTTTTTTCCAACCTTGGTGACTCTGATCTCCCAGAGCAGTCTGTATAGGCATATAAGTAACACTTCAATGAACGTTTTCCTCTTTGTTAACAACACAGCTTTCTTTGTAGCTCCTTATTCCCATTCACTAACTCACAGAAGGGTAATGATAGGAAGAGCTGAGGAATGCATCCCAAACACTCTTGAAGCCTGGAGGATGGATGCAGTGTAGCCACAAGTAGCAGGGACTTCACAGCCTCCCCCAAGAGCATGGCGATGTCACGTCTGCTGCAGTGGCATTGTTCTGCATGGAACTACCAGTCTATTTTTCACTTGAGCAAGCAGGCACAAAGGAGCACCATCTGACATCATTTATCTGGGCTTTCAAAATGTCTTCAGCCAAATCCCGGAACACAGAGTAGGAATAAATGGCCATTTGACTATGGCAAAAGGTTAACTGTAGGGTGTCCAGAGACTTCTACCTGGGGACTCGTGCTGTCTGGCATGCTAATTAACCATATGGGGAAGGGAATGATTGCTGATGTGGTACATTTGCAGATGATAGAGTTATTTAGATCAGACAAAGCTGCAATTCTCTGCTCTAAAGGGACCCTAATGAAGCAAGGTGATCAACAAGATGATGGCAAATAAAAGCTAGCACTGTGAAATACAACTGATGTAGGACAGAATAATTTGGAAAACCCATGTGACTGGAACTAATAGCAGAGACATGAATCAGAATTACAGCATGGAAGGACTGCTGGGGCCTCCCCCAGCCTCCTTGCAGCCCTGTGCTGCTCAGCCGGGGCTTTGGATAAGGCTGGCAGCCTGCAAGGATGGTGAGTTTTGGGGTGCCCACCCTCATGTCTGACCAGCAGCCTCTGGATTGCAGGTTATGGCTGTTCTCCTTTAATTGCTAACCTCATTAAGGGGAATTGGCAGGGGAAATATGCTCTTGCATAACTTGTGGAGGTTGGTAGAAACCTTCTTCATTCTATCTTTGGGAATGAGCAGTACCCAGCAATTCCAGAAGCATCAGCGCTGTTCTGCCTGGACCAGAGCCACACGCTACAGCCATTTTAATGGATGTTTCTCCTGTGACCAGCTTAGTTTGGATACTGGGAAAAACTCCCAGAGAGAGGTTGAGCACTGGCATGGGCTGCCCAGGGAGAGTGGGGGAGTCACTGTCCCTGGAGGCGTTCCAGGGCTGTGGTGATGTGGCACTGAGGGGTGACACTGTCAGTGGGCATGGTGGAGTGGGATGGGGCTGGGCTTGGGGATCTCAGAGGTCTTTTCTTACAGGAGTGGTTCTATGAAACAGATGTGTCTGGCTTGGAGGCAGCTCACTCCAGCATGTGATGTGCAGGCAGGGATACCTGTTGCCTCTGCCCTGTCAGTCCCAGCCACGCTCCTTCACCACTCCTTCTCCAGCTGATGAGATTCAGGCTTGTATCATGGAAGTAAATGATAAGTGGCATGTTTAGAATTAAGGAATTAATATGAGTGTTTTTTAAATTGTGTAGGTTTAAGTTCTGTGGTGGTTTGAGTTCTGCGGCGGGTTTAAAGGTGATCAGACAGCAGGCAATGAGCTGAATATTGATTTTTTTTTCTCTATGACAAGAACTATCTTTCTGTACTCGGCCATCAAATAAACAAAACCAACAACACAAATTAAGGGGTCATGCCCAATAAATCCCATGTTTATAAAACAGAATGAAACTACAGGACACATTAATTGTGGTTGACAATTAATTTGGGGTGCGAACAGCTCAAAGCGTGAATATTTTAGCGGAAGTCCACCTACAGCCCCAGCCCTGGAAACCACATCTCACGTTCCAGTGCTCGCTTTTATTCTAAAAATATTGCTTCCAATTGTGAATGGAAGCAGCAACTCATAAACACTGCCATAATCATGCAGCACCACATGCTTGCTTGATTTCTGTATGCGGGATGAGTCATCCACGTTATTTTGTATTACATTGTTATCAGAATGGATCTCATGATTATAATGCATGTAAAGCTTAGCAAGGAAATACTATATAAATTTTTAATATAATTTTCTATTCAATGCTCATGTTTTGTAGCGCACAGAGGCAAATTATTTTAACTAGTTTATTCCAGAGTGCATAGTTGCTCTTTGAGTTGCTTTATCTCCATCATTTGAAACTCAATGTGATGAGAAAATACTTAATACATAATTTTAGGAACGCTGTGCCACATATGGATCATGTGAAGATTCTTTGTAGTATATAATTGTCTATTTTTTTTATTTGATTTATTATTTCATCCCGCTGGTTGCTAAATGAGAGACGATTTTCACAGGAATTCAGCATTTTCTACCATATCAAATGCAGAAAGAGCCAGCACTCTGCCTCATTGCATACTCTGCATCTCTGAAAGCCAAAGGAGCTTCAGGTATGTGATTTATTTCCAAAATGCAATCACCCATTGATGAGGGATTCCTGAAATCATATGTTAGAGTGAATGTGCAAATTGGAGAACTTCAAGGTGTAGTGAGTTAAGGCTTTGCTAGTAGTATCTAGAACATATTTTATGGGCAGAGCTTCCCCTCTCAGCCTCTCTGTTGTTCTCTGTGGGCTTCAGTAAACAGACACCACTGAGGAAAGCCCATCTGGACCAGTGGGAAGGTTGAGCAGCGAACACAGCATCATACAGTTGAGGTTGGACTTGATGATCTTGAAGGTCTTTTCCAAACTGTGCAATCCTATGATTCTATAAAGCCCCAATCCAAAAAGGAGGAGAATACCAGCAGTGCTCTAGGATGACGTTTGAGCTCTGTCCAGCTGCAGGTGGCTGAGCTGCAAGGCTGACAGAAGCGCAACGCTGAGATAAGTTGGTTGTGTGTGAACCTGGAGCAGTAGGTGCTGGAAAGCAAGGAACAGTAGATGTGATGTTGTTGTTCCATTCCCTGAGAATTTCTGGCCTCTCACTGACTCACCATCGCACACAGAGAATTGCCTGGGTGTGGAGTGAATCACAGAATGGCCTGGGTTGAAAAGGATATCAAAGATTATCTCGTTTCACCCCCTGCAAGTGCTCTGACTGCAGTATTAATTAAGAGGAAGTTTCTCATAATAGGGGAAGCCATTGGTAGGAGAATAGCAAATGCAGTGCCCCTTGAGGAAAAGCAGAGCAGAGCTCCTGGTTAGGAGATAATCCCCGTCAATTCCCAAACCTTATGGCAATGTTTTGTCCCTCCACTGTGAGCCAGGGTGTTAGAGCAGGGAGTGGGAGGACTGCAGGGAAGGAGAGCCTGGGGCAGCAAGTGGAGGGGTTGCCCCTTGCTAGATAACAAGTAGGAGAAGGCCAGAGGTTTGTGTGCTGCTGCCTGTGAGCAGGGTGGTAGCAGCAGGATGCAAGGGGAGAACAGCTTTAGAGGCTGCCTTGTTCCCAGGGGCTGCAATGTGACAAGTCCTCCATGCACGTGTGGACACAGGACACAATGTATGTAGCCAAAGCAGAGGTTGGGCTGACTGCTTCGGTGCACATCCAAAGGTTAACACGGACAGAAGGCATACAAGCTGCCCTGGGCACGGTTTTCAGCCCTGCCTAGGGGTGGTAAGGATGGGCAGCAGGTGCCTGTCTGCCAGGCCATGCTGCTCCTTGATACCCATTGCTTCTCATGGAGGAGCTCTCTCCAAAGTGAGAAATCAATGTTTTGGCATCACAAGGAGCAAGGAGGGGATGTGTGAGGCAGTACAGCTTAGAAACTGGATTTTAAAAGGGAAGTTGGCTTTGTTAGCACTAATTTAGTTTCAATTCTGAACGGTTATTTGAGAAGAAAAGCTCTCCTTGTGAGACACTTGCATGCCTGACTCTTTCAGCTGCAAAATAAGAAAGCTTCTTTTCAGATTTTCTGGTTAAAGCAGATTAGATGAGATTTAATATTCTTGATTTATTTGTTTACGTATTTATTTGCTTTTTAAACCTGAGGGTAAAAAACAGGAGAAAATCTTAAGTCCTTTCATCTCCAGGAACAGCAATTTCATTTCAAACCTTCCTTATATGACACAAAGCAAACAATCATGATTCCCTTTTCCATTCAAATAGCCTTCAGAATTTATTGCACAAAGTTGAGAAATTCGAAGCTGCAGTGTTATGTGCAGCAGCTCTGCTACAGAGCCAGGAGGGGCTACTGCCTGGAATCTCCCTGAACTCTGTACCCCCTTAACTGCAGGATGTCTGAAGGAAAAAGTCAGTGCTTTGATTTCTGTGTTACCATTGGCACTGGCTCCAGACAACACTCATAAGTTTTATTAAAGTGATGAATGTGTTTAAAGGGAAAACAAAGGCCTCTCGTTGCAGAAGGGGACTTGGTTCTCTGTCTGCACGTCCCAATTCTGCTCTCTCTTTGTGGGCACAGTGCTGGCTGGGATCTCTTGCTTATGTCCCCCTCGACAGAAGTCACGCTCAGAGCTGTGATACTCACAATGAAGTGTCCCACCTCTGGAGTGGCCTTTGCTTTAGCATTCACTTTTAAAGTTACCTTAAATTTAAATTCATCTTTTTCATCTGCCAAGTTGATCAACAAGTCAGAGAGCTCTGTCGTCCTCTCATCCACATCTGCATGCCCCTGCTCTTTGTGCCACCTGCAGCCTTTATACCATGGCTTTATGTTCCTTCTCAGACCACTGACCAAACACTGTACAGCCTGGGCTGAAGGCAGCTCCTTTGGTGTCCCGTTGAGATGCAGCAGTATGCCAACCCCAGAGCTGTAGTGCCCTGGGGCCCAGCGTCCCCTTGTACATCCCTGCAACCATGCTGCAGGGCTGTGCTGCCATCCTGTTAATCCCTCCTGCAGGAAATGTTCATAGAGGAGATAAGGAAGCCTGAAGTCACAGGTGTGGCCCTCTGTGTTGGAGGTACACCGGTGGGGATGGACTGGGAGGAGCCAGGGCTGCAGAGCTGCCCTGCATGTTGCTTATATTTCAGGAAAGCAAGCTGCTTTTGCTGTGCAGAGGACTTTTGCATTCGCGTGCCAGAGGAAAGGACCCAACTCTCAAAATAAATTAATACTGGCGGTGTTAAAGATCAAAGGGAACTTGGTCACCTCCTGAATAAGAGGCTGCAGCTCCCTGGACTCCATGATCTCTGGAGGTCCCTTCCAACCTCTACAGTCCAGTGATTCTGTGCTTAATGCATGCATGTCTATACATCCCATGGCAGTAGCAGGAATGGTGCTGTCTGGACAATAGTCCCAGCTACCATCAAATGAAATAACAAAACAGAGCCTATTCCTTTTTAATTAGATTGTATCAGAGCTTCTTCCATTACAGAAAAAGATGATTCGGTTCAATCAGCTTTATTCTCAGATGTGAAGCATTCTAACTGCTTTTTTTTTTTTCCTTTTTCCCTTTGTTAAATTAATTCAATTAGAAAAGCACTATTTTGTTTAAAAGCGGGTGCCGTAGCTTCAAGGAGCAGATTTCCATATGCAGAGTACTTGGGAAAAAAGGTAGTGTGGATAATGTTGGTAAGTAAGCCTCAGACTCAATATCTCTATTGTTGCTCATGCCCTGAGGTTATATTTTTAATTGCATGTAATAAATATAACTTTATTAATTAGAAATTATCTGAAAAAGAAAGAGACTTTTTTTTTTTTTCTTTAAGGTATACAGAGGCTCTTAATAAAATTACTGTTCTTGGGGGAAGCTACATCTCATCTGCCTTTCCTTTTGTGCTCTGAGGCTGCCAACCATATCAAGAATGTAATTTTTTTTATTGCTTTTTTTTTTTTTTTTTGTCTTTTCTGAGAATTGGAGGATTTTAAGCCTTCAATTGAAGGGGACATGGGAAAATTTGTGTGAGACACTTCCTCAGAAGGGTTGTTTGCCTCGGACCTTTGATGGGTGCTCTCTGGCTAAGGGAGTGCCCATACTTTCTATTGCTTCTTTCACCCCATATCGGATTTATATATACTATTTTCTTGCAGAGCTATGATATCTATTTTTGACTCTGCATATCTTTCATATGCAAATTCATTTCCCATCCTATCCTGTGCGCTTTAACATTTGTGCATGTTTCATAACCAAAAACCTCAAGGAGCTCCTTCATGTTTGTTGTTGTAGGTTCACACGTGCCAATCTTTTGAGTTTGCTGAGGTCCCTCTGGATGGCACCCCCTCCTTCTACTGTGTCAACTGCACCACCCAGCTTGGTGTCGTCAGCAAACGTGCTCAGGGTGTGCTCAATTCCATCTTTTGAGTCACTGATAAAGATGTTTCAGAGTAGTTGTCCCTAGAGTGACCCTGGGATCCCAGCAGCACCATTGCTGTGGTCACTCTTGAGCTGTTACTGGGATCCCAGCATAGGCAGTGTTGATATTTACTGAGAGATCATCCCTGGGGGAGTACCAAAACCTTTCAGAAATGCACACTTTTTCACTGGAGCTTTGTAAGTACCCCTGACAGAAGGTGAATGGAGGTACGAATGTCAGCCCTTTGCACCCAAAGGGCACAGTGCCCTGTTCGGGTGTGAGTTTCCCTCCACAGTTTGGCACTGGGTGATGGCACATCATGTGGTTCTGCTCTGTGTCTGCTGCAGACTGGGAGGTGGGTGGTGGTTTGTGCTCTGCACATTAAATCACAGAACTGTAGGGGTTGGAATGGACCTTCAGAGATCATCAAGTCCAAACCAAAGCCGCTCCCTAGCCCACACTGCACAGGCAGGTCTTGAACGTCTCCAGAGAAGGAGACTCCACCACCTCTTTGGGAAACAGAGAGGGATAGGAATGTCTTGGGAGTAAGATACCTGAGTACATTAATGATTGTTTCATATATATACTAGACGAGTCACCATTAACAGGACCAAAGCAGCAAGAACCAAACTTGCTACATGACCCTTTGCCCCACAGCTCCCCTGCTTGCCACAGGGGAAACCCAGTGCCTTCTGATGGCAGAACTTTGCAAACTGATATAAAGGAGAAGGGAATGGAGCTCTGAGACATCCCACAAGGCGCAGCCAGGGCATTGCTGTGCAGCACTGCTCAGCAGTGGTTCTGGCCTCTCTGCCCTCAGAGCCTGTGGAGAAAGTGTGCAGGGAGCAGTGCTGACCTTTTGGAAAAGTTCCTTTCTTCCTTTCTTTTCTGCAATACTGACATAACTCCTCTTTGAAGCCTTCTCTTCTGGGCTTTGCTATGTGTGCTGATCTGCAGAGGTGAGGGAAGAATTGAGATACTTTTTGGCAGGGCTGTGGGGGTGCGAGGGATGGGAAGATTTGAAGACTTCAACGATAGGCATGGATTTCCAAATAATCTCCTTTCATGCTTGGTCAGAGAGAGACTCCGGTCATGGCTATTACCTATAATGATGTAAATGTAATTGCTTCTCTGTACAATGGTACTAAATTAAATTCACAGAATGTCAAGGTACTTTGCATTTAAGTACCATTCAGCAAGAGGATTAATGGCTGTTACTTTTATTCCTTTCTGTGGACTGACAGCAGTTGTTTATCCAACTGCTGTTAGGAAACATCAAGTCAAGACAACCACTTCTCCAGCATACCTGAGGACACCATTTCCTGGGGCTGGAAACAGGAAGGAATTAGGACATTGCCTTTGGGCATGGTATCCCTGGGCAAGGAGTGGAACTCAGCCAGGGCTGCATCAGGCTCCTCCTAGACACCCCGCAGCGGGAGGAATGGGGAAGCTCAGAGGTGGGTTGCAGTGGGGGGCCATGGTTAGGGGCATCTGCACAAGGTGCCCCAGAACAGCACTGGTGAGCCCATGGGTTGCTTCCTGTAGTGAGCATTCCCTGATTTCAGCCAAAATTTCATAGAACATTTGTTTTGGAAGGGACTTTAAAGATCATGCAGTTCCAACCCCCACTCAGGACAAAGCTGCCAACCACCCACTAAAACAAATTTAGAGGTCTATTGCCTCAGGTTTTTTTGGGGGCCACACAGAAACCAAGATAGGTTAAAACAATGTCATGAAATACGACAACATACTTAAGCTAAGAGTTAAGTGGGTTAGGAAATCCATCATTTTCATGTGCAAGCACTCATGTAAAAATGATAGATGTCCCCAGTGATCCTATGCATGTAAAGATGCAGATGGTCAGCTAAGACTTCTCCACATTTTAATTAGGGCTCTTCAGTCTCTCACCAAGTTTTTCAGACTGAGTTTTTACTTTCAGCATGTTCAGGACCTAAAGTATCAGATTGTGAATATGCATTAACATAGGAGAACCATGCCCTGTCCCTGGAGGCATTCAAGGTCAGGGGACAGGCTCTGAGCACCTGATGTGGGTGTTGCTATGCATTGCAGGAGGGTTGGATCAGATAGCCTTTAAATTTCCCTTCCAACTCAAACCATTCTGTGGTTTGATGATTCTGGAAAGAGCTGGGTGTGCTGGTGTGCAGCAAGTGTGGAGCTGTGCTGTGCCATTCCATGCTGTGCTGTTCCATGCCATGTCAGCTGGCTGCAGGATGTGCTGCCTGCCGCACCATGAGCAGCAGGATGCGCTGCACCCAGGGACACAGTTCAATCAGCTCTGCCTGCTGCTGCCTGCCCAACGCTGCTCCTGATTAAGTCTTCAAGCGCAGAATAATACAAGGTGAGGGAGCACAGTCCCAAGAAATTACCTTTCCATTAAATTCCTTGTCATAAATGAAAGGGAAGGCGGTTAATTCAAAGCAAAGGTGAATGAGATAAATTTACTGCAAGTCCCTTCTGGGCTGCCCCTTTGCTGAAGTTCTGTGCTGCAGCAGCATGTTGCGGAGCCTGTAGCACCGATAACGTTTGATCAGGCAGGTCAGTACTTCCTTCCCTCTGAGCTGATGGCACAATGAATGACTTCGTCCTTCTTGGTAGTAAGGCATACGTTGCGCTGAACCTCCCACGGAGCTCCCACAGTTCATCTAATTTATGAATGAGGCCCTTGATTAAATTGCCATTAAAGGATACTGCACGTGAAGCAGAGGCAGGAGGATTCTCAGGGCGTGGGTATGAATTATTGAACAGCATCTATTGTGTCTGAAGCCAGTTCTGGCTTCACAGAGCAGGGCTGGGGCTGTGGTTGGTGGGGTCCTGGTGGCAGTGCAGCAGAGCTGCTGGGCTGGGGCTTGGTGGCTGCTTGTCATTGAGTTGTTATGCTGCAGCCAAGTGACACTGGTGTCACACTGTGAGAATTAGACTGTGTTTTTGCAGTGGAAATTTCCAGTATTTCTGTACGTAGCATAGGATAAGTTGCTGAGCAGAGTAAAGTTGAGAGTGGGGCATTCTGACCCAGGTAAAATTGACACGGACACTACATAAGGAAATTATGTCCAGTACAGGACAGGATTAGTGTGGAATTTATTGGAGATATTGTCTTCTTATCATTGTAAAAGGTACAGAATACACTCAAAGAATATGGGACTGGTAACAGACATTGTATGGAAATGTAATGTAGCCTCAGTGTTGGAAGTGAGTACCAGGAGAGGCTTTACCTGAGTCAGACCCAGAGTATATAACAGAATGGAGTTCGCTGATGAATTACACAAATTTTCCTTTGTCAGCAGAGGGTGTGCGCCCATGAGTAAACTGCTCTTCTCAGAGATCTTTGCCTGATCAGAAATTTTTGATCTTGAGCATGTTTCTACAACACAACCATGCCAATACACAACAGTGGCAGGTGGGCAGTTTGGGTCAGGGTTCAGCAGTTCTGTTTGCAGGTTGGGACTTGCTGTGTGAGTCCAGCCGAATAACCTTATTTCTCTGCGCACGCATTTTACACCAGTGAGGAGGGGATCGTATCTTTAAAAGCTGATGGTATTTTTTTTCTGCCAGCAAGTGTGATGTTACGAGCGTGCCCAGAGATGAGACACCCCAACAGTACAACATCTGGGAGATGTATGACACTGAGATTCCATTAATATTTAAAGGCAGTATATACTGGCACAGACTAGCATGGTGTAATCCTGCAGGTCTGCTGTCAGCAGGTCCTTTGAGGCCAAAGGCAAGCTAATAGCAGACAGCCCGGAAAGGTAAATCACAGGCCCAGGGGAAGGGAGCAATCCTATTTCTCTGGATGACATTGGACACATGGGAAGAGTTGGAAGAGTCCCTGCTTTGGGTGGAAACCATGGGCTCTTAGAACTGAGCCTGGCCCACTGCTCATCAAGCTGAAGTGTAGACACAGTGCCCATGGTGCCCGCAGTGCCTGCTGCTCTAGCAACAAGAAGAAACTGGGGACTGAAAAGTGGTATTTCTTCTTCAAAGGCAGCTCCAAAATGCATGGAAAGTTAAAGCCAGCTGCTGTTGTGGAGAATAGGGGAACCAGGGTTTGGTCCCAGGGTCTCCCAGCAGGAGCTCCCAGCAGCATGACTGCCAGGAATGGAGCACCAATGGGAAATGGGGAGCTACAAAGAGGGATGTTTTTTTTCTCTTGGCTTACAGAAAAATATACTGATCATATTGATACACTGATCAAGGTGGGATGCAGTGGAAGCAAGTTTAAACTCTAAGAAGAAAGAAAAGTAAATGAGACAATGAGACAAATGAGATACAATGTGAATAATAAATGGGAAGAATGCAAATAGATAAGTAGGCAGTAAGTTAGGAAATAACTGTTTTTTAAATAAGGGTAGTGAGAAAAGTTCAAGAGAATGACATAAAGGTTTAGTTAGGATGCTCTGTTCACCCCTTAAATGGTATAAAATTATGCACTAAGGGGGATTCGAGCTCAGAAAAAGACTTAGAGCTCTTGCAAAGTTGTATGCAGGGCTGTGACCAATGCTATCCCCCCCACTTCTTACTTTGTAATCAGCTATTGTATTTGTGAAGGGTAACTGGGGCTGTAGCTGTTTTCTGAAGTCAAAAGTTATCACAGTTATGAATTTGGTATATTTCTCATATTGGGAAAAAAAGCTACAGGGTGCAGCTGAGAGAAAACAGCCATCATTTATCACTGTTCTTGATACCTTAATTAGAACTAGTGCAGTTGGGAGGGATCTGCAGACCCCCATGCTACTGCCTGGCCCCCATGGTGTGAGACTGAGGGCACGGGGTACAGGGCTGCTGCCCTTGGGGATGGCTCCACGGGGTTACTGTCACCCTGTGAGGATGTCCTCCCAGGTGAAGTCCTGGTCTTAGAGCCGTGAGCTGCAAACAGAAGTATATCAGGTGTAGGAAACAGAGCAGTACTATGGAAGCACTGCCCAGCCCACTTCTTTGAGGCCATGTTCTCCTGCACCAGTCAGTGCTGTCAGCTTGCCTGACAGGCATGCTCTGAAATAAGAAAATTACAGCAGGAATACATGGAAATGAAATGCCTCATGGCACTAAGACGTGCAGACTGAGGAAGAGAAAAGTGTAAACTTTAAGGACCACTGTGAGGCAATTACCGTGTGACAGCCTCTGCTTCTTTGCCTGCATGATGGGTCCTCTTGGCAAGGCCTTGTGTATGGAGCACAAACACCCCATGGTAAGCCCCCCCTGCAACTTCCATGTCCTTGGCATCATAGGGTGGCCATGTGAAGCGCTGACCTGCAGTGTTTGAGCTTTCTGACCAGCATGACGCTGATGAGGTGTAATTACACTGTGTGGTAATAATTACACACCATGTGGCAAAATCTGATAAAGTGCTTTTGGGCTCCGAGAGCCCAGAACTGCAGCGACTCCAGCACCTGCCAGCAGCAGCTGAGCCAGCGCTGTGCTGCAGAAAGGTCTCATTTGGCCAGAGTGGGAGAAGAGCTCAGGGCTGATTTGAGTGTTAGCTCATTTCTGTGTCCATCTCCAGGTCACTCTACCCCTCCCATGTCCATTCAGTGCTTGCAGTAGGAGTACTGCATGGGGCAGAGCAGACCCTGAGCTCAGGATGCTATGGGGGAGTGGCAGACAGGCTGCCTAGGGAGTGATGTGTCCCCATCCCTGGGGGTGTCCAGGAAGCAATGACATGTGGCACTGAGGGACACGGTCAGTGGGCATGGAGCAGGTGGGCTGGGGTTGGGGCTCTCAGAGGTCTTTTTCAGCTGGAATATTCTGTGATTCTAAATAAATGTGCTGGACACTGTGGGAAGATCCATATTTCGCAGGAGGAACTGTTGGTACAAACGTACAGAAGTACCAACAGTTTGGCTCGATGCATGTGGCAATACTGAGGGTCATTTAGAAAGCCACTTGCCCATGTTATGACAATGTCTGTCCCATGTGGCTGTGGCCATCCCACACCTCCCAAGAATTACATTCTTTCTGTCCACACAGAGAAATATACACTCTGCTGAAGGATACAGTGCTGCTAATACCTACAGAGTCATGTGGGGAAGCTGACATTCGCTGTTTTTGTACGTTAATGGTTTAAGTAGGTGCAGATTTTTTAATACAAGTCAAAATGACAATAGCTAGCAATCCTGTGGTGGTAAAATGTGCAGATTTTTAATTTCATTGCAGATTGGAGTGAGCTGGGACTTAGGCTGCGTGTTTGAAAGATGACATACTTCATAAATATTTAGTGTGTCAGACTGGCAAGTGCAGATGTGTCATCGTAAAATCTGAAGAAAATTGGTCTTCCTCCAGCCATTAATATCTTTCAAGCAAGCCATCGCTGTAATGAAAATTGATCAGTGCCAAATGCCTAAACAGGAAATGTCAGCCAGCAACTTGATCCTGTTTGTCAAAACCTGGCTGAGGCTTTGGTTAAGGCTGATGCTGGATCCTCTGTGAGGGCTCTGCAGGAGTCTGAGTGCTTCCAACCATCTGGTGCCAGTCGGGGTGTAGGGCCTTTGGTTTCCAGCCACCATTGGGTGCATGGGTGTCACTTGATGCATGGCGCTGGGCACACGGGGCTGTTGGTGCCAGCTAGCAGCTGGGCTCGGGATGTGGTCGAGTGGCATGCACAACCCTCTGAGATGAGGAGCAGAGCAGGCAGGCGTTGTGTTGCCTTGGCAGCTGGGGCCTGCATGGCAGCACTGCTCTGAGCACCCAGCTGGTGGGTGGCGGTCGTTTTCTCTCTCATATCTGGAATCAAATCTTCCAAATATTACATTCCATGGGAGAGATGAGCGAGCGAATAGAAATATATTCTCTTCTCCCAAGTTGGTGGTAGGGCAATTTTGCACAGGAAAGAATGATTATCTCTAGATTTAATAGACATAAACCAGTAACAGTGTTAACAGGGATGTTCTCATACTGCATAATCATCAGACATATAATGTTTAAAGTTTTCAATTTGCTTTTTTTCTAATGCACTTCTCCAGAATTTTTTTTGTCTTTATGAAGTGTTTGTTAGCATACGAGAAGCTTCAGAAATATGCTTTATCTTTCTTACATTTCCTTTTTCTCCTTTTTTTTTTCAGTCCTTGATCAGATCTTCCATCTTGTCTTCTGTGTAAGCTTCTGTTACCAAGCGTATAATATGTCTTTAGTATACAGTATGGACTCGCTTTGAAACTCATTGAAGTTAATGGGAGCATTTCCATTGACTGTAGTACATCTGAAATGAGGACATAGCTCTGTGTGGAGACTTGAAAGCACTCTAAAGTCTAATTTCAAAGTCTAATACATACAGGAAATCTTCAGGAACTCAGATCCCATCTGAGGAATGTGTTACCTGCACAGAGGATTTGCAGCCAACGTACTTCATATTCTCCCAAGTGATATGCCAATTCTTCCTTCTAGAAATCTTAAGCAGAAATATGTCAAAGGGTAAGAATATGGTAACAAAATTTTGGGTCTCTTTTGCTTTATATTAGTGCAGTACTCTACAGGGCTGATGCTGTGTTCATTGCCCTGGCCATCTGCTTTTTTTTGTCCCGTTAAGAGAGAGTTGTTGTGCTGTTGGATTTGTGGTTAGATCCAATGTAACCCTTCCTTGCAGTAATAAGGAAAAAATGTTATGAATATTTTGCTACGCAATTTCATTTCAAATTTGTTCAAAAATGAAGACTCACATTTTGCTTCCAGTTTGTTCTATTGTATGAGAAAGAATATTTGGGAGCAGCAGATTTCTGCATCTGCACCAGCCTTGCACCAGAGCATTATCTGAGGGGCAGACTTGCCAGGTTCTCTGCAATAACTATATCTCTATATAATAATGACATAATTACTGACAGTTTAAAATTCATCTATGGACGCGCAGGCATGTTATCATTTTATGGGTGGAACAATCCCAGCAGACACAGCCACCATCTCTCATCCCTCCACTCCCTGTCCTTGATCACATCTCTGTCATTCCCTGTGCTGAGAGTAGCCTGGACAATGTGATGCTCTGAGCAGGACAGGGCTGTGCTGACCACTCTTGGGCTGGCTCTGTCCTGAGACAGGGAAGTTTCAGCATCTAGAAATTTTTCAAACAGACAGACTGGATCAGCTCATTTTGCAGTGATTTCAAAGGCTGAGAAACAGTTTGTGTTCCATACAGCCCCAAATGGAGATTGTTTCTGTAGAGAATGGTGGAGTAATGGAAGAATAATCAAAGCTAATAGCTGTTTGGTCACTGAAGGGCACTTCCGCAGTAGGAGTCTGCCATCCATGTGATTGCTGGGGTGTGTGGCTCCACAGGCACAGCTAGGCATCACTGCCATGTGTCTTCGCCTGACCCCTCTCTCCTCCATCTCCTGCTGGAGCTCAGAGACCTTTTGCTCCAATCCACATGACCCAATGTGTGCCTCTATGCAGCCAGGTTTCCCGATACAGCTCCTAAGCCTAACCCAGTGCTCTGCCTTGTGCTTCAGTGCCACGTTTTGAGGCAATGCCTAAGAGCACTAAAAATCCTTAGCAGGAAAGAGAAGAAAATCAACTCTTCCGTTTACATTAGAAAACTGATAAATGGATAAGCTGATATTGAATTTTAAACAGAGACGTGTATTTCAGCCTGGGTTGACCTAGAGCTACTTCTGACTGTGTTCCTGGTAAGAAGTCACCGAGAGCTGCAGCCTGCTTGTTTGCCTTTCCCATGGATATGGGTGGTTGCCTCTTTGAGAGCTTGGTGGGAAAGCACTGAACATTAGAATCATAGAACTAAAGCACAGCTTGGGTTGAATGGGACCTTAATCCCACCAGCCCCAAGCCCCTGCCATGAGCACAGTCACCTCCCACCAGACCTGGTTGCCCAAAGCCCCATTCAGCCTGGTCTTGGGCACCTCCAGGGATGGGACATCCACAGCTTCACCAGTCAGCCTACTCTATGGCCTCACTACCTACTGAGTGAAACATTTCCTCCTAGCATCTAACCTACATCTCCCCTCTTCTAATTAAAAACATTCCCCTTTGTCTCACCTTTGTCCTGTCACCACACTCTGATAGACAGTCCCTCCCCAGCTTTCCTCTAGATCCCCTTTAGGAACTGGAAACCACTGTAAGGTGTATCCCAGGGACCTTCCAGACAGAATCAGATGTGTTTTTAGAAAGATGTGTTTTGAGAAAGAAACTTTCTGAATGCTTGATTGAAATCATCTCTGCATATCTGTTTCACCAAACCCACAGAGAGAGGAACATAATTTCTTATTTCTGTGGGAGGTTTGTTTATACATCTTACTTTAAATAAAATTACTGTAATATTTTCAGTTAAACAAAAACCACGCACAATCAATTTTTGTATGGACTGGAGCAAAACACTTAGGATGACTGAGAGGCTTGTCAGAAGATACTGGCAGGATGGCATCTGTGCACACTGCCCAAACCCTCTCACTTCTGTAATATAAATGCAACCAATTGATGATGACCAGAGTAAAGGATGCCCTATAGAAATACCCATGACGTCAGTAAGGCTTTGGCCACAGGCATTCCTCACACATCTCATGGCCCTTCTGCTCCAAGGGCAGGTTTTTTTTCCAAGAAGGCAGTTAGAAATCTGCAACCCACAACTTGAAATGAAGACTAACTGGAGTGTGTTTTGAGCGGCAGCCTCCCACAGACCATTTATTGTTGATTACGATGCTTCCAAATGGCGACAGGCTTGAATTTAGGGAAACAAGATGGCACTGACAGATGCAAACCGTTGCTTTTGGCAGCTGGAAGCTGAGCAGATGAGAGGAATGACATTTTGCTGAGGAGCTGGAAAACTTGGCAGTAGCTTGGGCTTTAAAACTACCACTGCTGCTGGGCGGATGGTTTATAGTCTTCACGGATCATCAGGCCTCATAATGGGAAGAGACATGGAATTTGGAACACAGTGGCAAAACAGAGGCGATGATCCCTTGCAGAAGGAGGAGGCACAGCCAAGGGTCTCTCAGTGAAAGCATTGCTGGCAATGCAGATCACTGCCGCCCGGGAACTGGAAAGAGCAGGGGAAGAGATGGGAGCACGGCTGGAGCCATTGGGCTGGAAGCTCTGCCATATCTCAGTGGCACTGCATCGGGCAGCAGTGGGTGGTAAAGCAGATGTCTGCTTCTCTGTCTTCTTCTGGGGAGATAATGACAACTCAGTTAAAACAATACTGTGGAAAACAGGACTGTGAGTAAACATGAGTTTGACAAGCATTGCCTGGTGTGCATGATATCAAACAACAGCATTGTTTCATCAGTGCCTAGTGGCCCAATGAAGGCTGAGGCCAGGGAGGGATGGGGTGGTGCTGGGAAGCTTTTGCCAAGTTCTTGCATGGTACAGACTGTGTCAGAGACCAAGGGGATGAGTCCTTCGCCTCAGGAAGGAGAACTGTCCATGGGATATGGACAACTGGCTCTGGGATTTACTGAGGACTTATGGGTTGGTATGGCCACTGCTCAGTGCATGTTTGTTTCTTTGTCCTCCTGATTTAACTAATTATGTTGTTCTCATTGTCATTACTTAGACTTCAACAGAAGTAAGAAGCTACAGCTGTTCCTACACATAGAAGGGTACACTCTCTTCAGCCTTTAACTGTGCAAGTTTCTTTAAAACTAGATTATGTGGCTTGCTGCTAATTTTCATTACAGAGCATGAAGCTGTTATCTTCTTGGATGAATCCCGCGAGACTGTCAGCCCAGCAAAAGAGGCACCAGACATTACAAGAGTTGTCTGGCGTATTTTCTGGTAGCGCTGTCCAAGTATAACTTTTTCCTTTTGTGGAAACGTTAAATAAGGAGATTATCTTAGAAATGTGATTTGAAAATCAGATTTTCTTCTCAAAATGTTGGTTGTAGAAATTTGATTAAAAATTTTTCATGTTTACTGAACGTTTCTTGTATTTTTTCCACATATTCCTGTATTTTTTTTTTTTCATGTATTTCTGTGCTTGGTTTGAACCTACTGCAAAGATCATATATTCATGAACATGCAGCTTTCTGCCTCATTTAGAAGTGGAGAAGCTTCCTATTGAACAGGTACACTGAATCTTTATCTGACAGCTTTGTTTTCCCTGTCCACCTTCCACATCTTTGCTTCTCAGTTCTTCTTTCTTCAATAAAGTGTCTTTTGAAGAAGTAAGAAGCGAAACCTAATGGGGAGTATGCTGCGCTGTTACAGAACGTGATAGCACCAAAAAGGTGTGAAATCCAAGATCATTTTCTGGTTGTTATGTATTAAATTAGAGTAAAGCTTCCTGAGGTGAAAAGAATCACTCTCCATTACCAGACTCTTGGCTGTAAAATGTGTGGGTTACATCTCATTATCACTTAAGAATTAGAACCTCAAGGTCGTGAATAACAAAATCTGTGCCGTGACCCCCTGCAGAACTGGATTATTAAGTCAGCTAAGGATATGTGTAATTTTCTGTCATTTGTATGACCTTCACAGATTAAGGTCAGCGCAGTGATTAACAACAGAGCACGTGTCTTCGGGGCCCTGAACAAGTGATGAGGCTCTCCAGTGTTGCTGCATTTAGCTGACAGATTTTGCAGGCTGTGGACAATTCTGGAGCACCCTCACCCTGGGGTGCTGCACAGTGCCCAGGGCTGGGGCAGGGACCTGTGGGACCACCCAACCTCAGTGCAAGTGCTGAGTGGGAAACTGATGGGCCCAAGACCACAGAGGCTTCTGTAGCACTCGAAGCAACTGCAGGAAAGAGAGCCTCATTTTCTCCTTGGAGTTAAATAGTTAAATTCAGATTAAATTTGTGTAAACAGCTATTTTTTTTCTCCTTGGGGTTAGATTCAGGCAGCCTGATCTAGTGGTTGGCAACTCTACCAATGGTGGGAGGGGGTTGGATCCAGATGATCTTTACAGTCCTCTCCAACCTACACCATTCTATGAAACAGTATTTCTTTCCATAAAATTTGTTTTCAAGTAATCTCTGTGTGTGTGTTTGTTTTTATCCCAATAACATATGGTACAGTAGATGTTTCCTAACTGCTGCACATAATTTAGCAGTGAGTAGGTGACACTATAAAACATGTACCTTGGCAAATGTGCAAGTCCTTTTAGCAAAATTTACAATGGAGCAATCCCAAAGAGCGGAGTGGGGAAGTCACTGAAATCTGAAAATCCTTTCTTACACCGCAATCGTAATTCACCTGTGTGCTGTGCACTAACAGGCTTAGTGACCGGTGCTTGCAATAGGAAGATCTCATAAATTATCCAACTGCTTGCTGGAGCCTCATCTCTGGGATGCCATCCAGTCAGCTGCACTTGTGCCAAATTGCACAACAGTGCCAGAGTCAGGATTGCGAATATTCCCTGATTTAGAGGTCTAAGCAACTTAGAAGCTTAACAGACACGAGCAGTTAAGGCAATTTCATGGGAAGTGGCTCCGTAAGTTTTTACCCTGCATTTCCTGCTCCTTCATGAGCTTTAGAAGAGGGAAATTCGTAGGCTTGGTGAAGACTCAGAGACTCAGTTTTATATCCTGTTTACCATTAAGTTTTTTCATGTTTGGTTTTGGGGAAAAAGTACAAAAGATGTGGGCTGTGCCTGGCACCTCCTGTTCACCCACAGCTCTGTGCATGAGCCGTCAGAAGTTCAGGATCCCCTGCAAACTCGATGCTGAGTCTGTCATTTCCAACCTGTGTGCTGATGTTTCAGCTGCTGCAGCAGAGACAGAAGCAGGTGACCCTTCGCTGTGCAACTTCGCAGCCTTTTGGTTTTGAAAAACTGAAGTTTTTCTCTGGAAATCCAGAGGGAACAGCCCTTCCTCTTCAGTAACAAAATAAAGCTCACCTTTTGCAACATGTTTCTGCTTTGCACATTGTTGTTTATTGCCACATAATTCTCCTATATAGACCAGTTTCCGTGACTCTGGGTACTATCACTAATTTTAGACAGCCTGCCTGCTGTCCCTCTGCTTTTACATCTGGATTGGCTTTGTTGAGCTGTTGCCTTGCCACTGGGCTGAGCATGGCCAGGCCTGGTGCTTCCAGCACGAAGCTGTTTTTCTGCAGCATAAGTGTGCAGTCAAGTTTGGAATCCAATCCTGCTCCTAGCAAGAGGTGTCTGCAAACCTTCCGGGGGCTTTCAAGGGGAACTGTGAAGTCCCCAGCACAACATGGCCTTCACAGAAAGTGAAAACACGGAGCAGCCAAACCCACAATCTGGGCAGCATCTATTCGCATCTCTAGCCCATCCCTCCTGCCAATACTTGTCTTGAAACAGGAGCTTTGCAGGATTGTTTGTTGGCGTAAGCAGCACTCTTGATGAGGTTTTGATAGCTGCAGTCCGGGCTGTGTGCTCAACATATAATTTACACCGTGAAGGGGTTTTGCAGATGGTGTTGCAGTATAAACAGACAATTTGCATCTGCAGTCATGTCAGCTTGGAAGGGAAATGAAGGGGCTTTTCCTGCTCGTGCTGTAGCAAATCACAAAACCAATGGGTCATTTTGGGATGCAGAGGAGGGGGAGCAGGGATGGGTGTGCGTGTTGTGCAGATAGTCACCAGCACAAAGGCCTCAGGGGTGCCGTGGTGTGTCTGCTTGTTCTGTTCATGCACCTGTTCCACAGATGATTTCGTCTTGCTCGGTGTTTTTGCACCCAGGTGCTGGTGGAGGTACTGCTGCAGTGCCTTTGGTGCCAGACATGGTGGAGTCCTGCGAGAAGCATGTCCGCCATAAGGTCTCGCTCATGTTGGCTTCTGATGTATCAGCTGCTTGGAATTTATCCAGTGTGGGCAGTTTTTTTTCCTGTGAGTGTCTGTATTTTTATGTGAATATTATACTTTATACATACTTTGATTCGTTTGACTCTTATCACTTCTATTCAATTGTTTTATATCAGCTAGACTTGGGCAGGACAATGTTTTCTTCTCGGTGTGCAAGGAAAGGGGGAAATCGGGCATTGTGGATGGGGCAGCAGCTCTGCTGACAGCAGGCAACCAGGTATCACTCAGGGCTGCGGGTTAGGGAAGCAGCTTGCTTAGTGGCTGGGAAAATACAGGAATCCTGTGAAATCTTGTTCAACTTTGCATGGGAAATGAAGACTAAGAGAAAAGCAATTTGTCTGAGGGGACAGAAGAGCCCACAGCACATCACTGCTGCCTCACAGCCCACAGCTCCCACTGCTGTGATGCAGATCAGCACTTTGTTAACACACTCTGTGAACTATAACTGCTCTCTGAGCAGCCTTTATTGCCAGCGAGCCTTGACTCTTGTGTTTTCACCCTACGGACTCCAATGAATCTCATTTGAGTGAAGCAAATTCTGCAAAACATATGATTTTCCTTGTCAAAACAACGTGTGCCAATGTGAGATTTCAACATGAGAGCTTTAGACCAAAGCGCGTTTTGATTGGGCAAATTTAAGAATCCTGCTATTTATCAAACACGTCTTCCCAGTTTCGAAGGCAGTGAGAAATCGTGATTGATACATGGTTGGGAGCCGCTCCTTCAATCGTCACCGGCCTGTCATTACAAAGAATTGCGGCTCAGCCCGTGCTCTGCACATTATTCTTCTGTGAAATTTTGCAAGGTCAAAGGATTGTCAGCATAACGTCAATATCGGCAATCTATTATACCGCGTCGTGTGAGCAAGTTCAGAAATAACAAGTTTGCTGCCAGCATGGTATTACCAACTTGTGCCCATCATTTATCAGGAGCTGGAACTGATGAAAAAGAAAGTATCTCGCGGGTGCTGCGACTGAGTTGTTCCCTCGTTTGGCTTTGTTTTGTTCTGTTGATTTAAAGCTGTCACTTCCGTCTTCTTCAGCAATACAGCCGCTGCCAGTAGGAGGCTCGGAAATGTTAATTTTTAATTTATAAATATTCTCAGTTTAGCTTTAGGGTACACCAGGGAGTATTTTATGGGGTCATTAATTCTTGTCTTGAATGTGATGTGTTGGTTTCTTCATTCCCTTGGGACACTTTATTAATAGTCCCATGAAAGATGCCTTGAAGAATCTAACAGCAATTAAAACATGTCCCTTTGTTCCTAAATTAATCTTTCTAATTCTCTTTTAAAAACAATTTGCTGAAGAGCCCTGTGTTTAGAAGAGGGCTTGTGTACCAGCTGCAAATACTTCCAGAAGCCACCCTTGGTCTGAGGGTCTGCTGGCTAGGGGTGGTTTCAGCCACAAGGTCATCCACTGCCACCACCAGCACAGGAACCTGGTTCCCTTCCACCACACCCCCATTCCTACTGCCAGCTCCTCTGGGTTGCCTTAAACTTCTTAGAGGATTTTCTTTTCCTAACAGTGCAAGGTAGAAAACTGGAGGCCTCAGAATCTCTGTTTGACACACATCACACTGCAGGAATGCAGCAAGCAGCCCATGCAAAGGGACTTCAGCGCTGATGGAGAGCACTGGGTCTCTGCGCACACAGAACAGAAGGAGCAAGTTTTTGTTGAGTGCTGCTTTTCAGCTAATTGTGGAGGTCAAGGTTAGACAGTAGTAGTAATGTAATCATGACAACAAAGTAGTTAATGAGACGTGCCTTTAACGGGAATGAAGTGTTAGTCAATGAGACTGAGGTTCAGATAAGGCACAGTTGGTATGCATAAACCAGAGGTTTGGGGAGGAGCTCCCAGAATGGCTCAAAATCCCATCTCCTACTTTCAGTTTAAAGCAATCTGAGGTTCCAAGCAGTTTCGTTGTGGCTGATCCAATTCAGTCTAACAGAGTTAGCAGCTCTTAATTAAGGGCACCATCTGATCTTAATGTACTCTGATGACCAGCACCTGCAGGAGGGCTGTGGCTTCAGAGGGGGCAGCCTGGGCTGGGTGCTGCTGGTGAGCAGGTGCTGCAGTGCTGAGAGGTGCTTGTAAAGTGAGTGAGTTTCTGTTTCCCTGCTCTTTCAGTAAAACTGTGTGTTTTTGTAGTATGGTGACTTGTGTATTTGCTTGTATGTGGTTTTGTAAACTAGGTTGGAGCTGGAAGTGTAAGCACGTAAGAAAATCTGAGAAGCTGATAGTGATAAAGCTTGCATGCTTTCTTCTTGTGGTAGAGCTTTAATGTGTGCACAGACCACCTTCTGATTCAAAACTGTGAACTGGAGCTTGCAGAAGAGCAGCTGCTCTTTGTAGGGAAGGCAAAGTTGCATTTTCACTCTGTGCTGTGTGAGCTGAGCCCCCTGACCTCAGCGTTCCCCAGCTGGCCTGGCACAGCCCGTGATGCCTGCTGCTGTCCTTTGGGCAACCCCCAGCATGGCTCCCCTTGGGCTGAGCTGCCCCATGGGCACAGCATTGGTGCTGCAGAGCCTGCTTGGTGCCAGCTGATGGGTACAAGGGCAGGGAACCTCCACAGCTCCTTTCCTTTCTTTCATGACATTTGGGATTGCAGATTGTGCTGTATGTCAGTTAGCTCTCCTATTGTGACAATAGGTTCATTTCTGGGTTTGTTTCTGGGAGGTGGATGGTGTGAGGGGAGCAGTGTTACTGGTGCCCTTCTCAGGGCTGCACACATTCGGTGTCTGCCTGAACTTCATGATGAGTTTCTCTTTGGTTCATGTTTGTTCTCATTTAAACTGGCTGAAGTCAGTGTGAACTGAGCAGTGCTTTCTGTCCTTTTCCAATTTAAGTTATCGTTTGTACGGTATGAAAAGCTGTGCATCCACTGAACATCTACAGCTCAGGGTTGATGTGCACATGAGTATTGTATTTCCAGACCTAATAGTTTCACCGTTGAAGTACAGACACTGTGGATTTTAACTCAGGCTCTGTGAAGATTACTTTTGTCACTGTTCTTCTGTTGTATCGTTTTCTTAATCTGAGGCCTTTGGTTCCTACCCTCGTTCCTGCTATTGACTTGTTTGCCTCTTCCCACAGGCAATCAATTGTAAGGGGGAAGGCAGTGAGTGTTTGCGCTCCCTCCAGAGAACTCTTTGCGCAGGGAGTGCCTTATTTGCAGGGCTCTTTTTCTCTTTAAAACTGCATAATCTTTATTGTGCCGATATTGATGTTTTTTAATAGGGTTAAAAGTGATAGAGGGCAAAGTTTGAGTGCGTGGACTCAGCGTGGCTGTCTGCCTGAGTTGCTCACGTGGCTTAGTTACTGCTGTTGGTGTGGCCTAATGAAAAGTGTCCACCTTGAAGCCAACGTTGGGACCTGCTGAGGATTAAATGCTAAGGACGTGTTTTAAATAATTGCAGCTTCTTATTCTGACTCCACAGAGCTGTTTGTCAGTCATTGCATTCATCACAATTGTTTTGTGTCTGAGGGACAGGCAGAAAGGAACTGTTTGATCTGGCCCTTAGGGATGGGGTGTGTCACCAGGGTAAAAGGAATTGGTGTTGTTTGAGGAAGATGCTGTGGGGTGTAGATCTTCAGGGGAGAAGAGCTCCTCTAGGCAATGCCTCAGACCAAGAGAATGAAGGCAGTGCTGCAGTATGGTTTGAGAAATCTCGAGCACGTGGGATGGGGGCAGTCGTGGCATGGGGAGGTGTGGCAGGCAGTGGATTTGCAAACTGAAGGAAATATTTGCTATAGAGACACCCCAAAAGCAAGGAGCCCATGCAGAACCGACCTGTGCCCTTCCCAAGAGGAGTGGGGAGGGAGATGTTTAAATGCCACTGGCCAGCACTCTCTGATGTTCTTGGGTTTTTGTTTTGTCAGCCTTCAATGAAAAATCCAGCCTGTGTGCTCTGTGCTGGCCCATGTCCCTGTTAGCAGGACATGCTGCTCTGCTGGCCGTGACACTGCAATTAGCTGTGTGCCCACTATCTTTCTGCTGTTGATGGAGGATATTTTTCTAAGCTGGGAGGAAGAGAGGTTGTGCACAGCAGTGCACTTGAGCAGAGATACTGTCCTGAGGACACTGCGTAAATGGGATGATTGCCCTTCACTCGACTCCTGTGCACTTTGCCGTGAGGAGGAGGTTCATTCTTTGGCTTAGTGCTCTCAATGCTTTTCAGTTGTAGAAGAACCTTTTAAACCATTGGTTTTCTTTGTAAAGTACCAGGAAGGGAAGGAGGAGAGGCTCAGTCATGCTAAGCTATAGCAAAGATGACGTTGCAGCCACTTTGCTCCAACTCCAGCACAGCCCCATTTTGCTTAGGGAAAGGGCTCCCAGAGCACCTGAATGTTGATTAAGCAGCTCAGTTATCACTCAGTGGCTTTCAGCAACTTTGAAATAGCAGACTGAGAAGGAGGAGAGCTGACATGCACTGTGGCTTCTGTACTTCCAAAGCCTGTGAGCTCCCTTTCTCTCGTCTCCTCACTCCCTCACAGCACTTGGTGTGAGGTTGGAAGAAGCAATTAATTTCCTATTTCTATTTCCATTGCTAATCGTCATGCTTTGCCAGAATTGCACTTCCCTTGTCTGAGCAGCCTGACACTTGCGGCCT
Organism: Callipepla californica brunnescens; assembly: GCA_023055505.1. Taxonomy (NCBI): domain Eukaryota; kingdom Metazoa; phylum Chordata; class Aves; order Galliformes; family Odontophoridae; genus Callipepla; species Callipepla californica. The sequence continues at coordinate 47,826,524 of JALIRH010000004.1, read as the reverse complement.
ATTTTCTGTCTGCTCTGATTTCTGATTATTCAGCCCTAACAAGGAGAGACTGCTCCTCCTGTGTGTAACTCTGGGCCCACGGTGCTCTGACCACGAGTGAATTTTCCTGTTGCTGGCAGTGATGTTCTTCTTTTAAAACTCTGTGATATATTCCTGGGAGGATAATAACAGAAGGAACCGTTGCATCCATGATTTCTGGCCATCCACCAAGAGATCTCTTGATGCTGGGAAGGGTTGAGGGGAAGGGAATGCAGTTGACTTCCATAGATTGCTCTTCAAATGTGTGTACTAACTCTGAAAATTGGGGTAGATTCAACAGCAGGATCCACCGAATCTCCCCGCAGCTGTAGAGCTCCTGTGAGCTGTTCTTAGGGCTGAAGCATGCTGGGCTGTGCATGGCTTGAATGTGGCACCAGGCCTGGGAAGACACCTCTACTTTGAGGACTGAATGATAGGGGGTGGGACTGGAGCTGTTCTGTCTCCACACCAACACCTCATGCCGCTGTGGACTTCTTAAGAGGGTCTGGTGATGGGCTGCTCAGCACTGCTCCTTTAGATGCTGCTGTAGGCTGAAACTTCAGCAGACATGCCAGCATACAGACCTGTGTGGGAGCAGCACCTGCGTGCCCTGGTGAGCTTCCATAGGAACACAAACACTGGAATCTCCCTACTGAAATAACAGCTATGATTCTAAGATGGGGCTCAGCAGGAGGCTAGTGATTAAGAGCAAATGAGTAGATGGTATTAATAAAGCAAGCTGTGTGAGCCTGTTTTCTTTTTAAGATATGCTGCATGAAAAGTACCACTGATTCTTTTTGCAGTTTCACACCTTCAGTGGAAAGTTGTGTGTTTTTATGGCCTGTAAGGAAGAAGAAGAAAATGAACAGGTAGCCAGGCTATTGGCTTCTGTTCTGTTAGGTGAGATATCACATGGATTAAAAGCAGCGAGCAAATCTCCTGTCTGACCCATCTGGCTGTCATCAGGCCCAGTTTTAGCATTATTTTGGAGTCCTCTGCACGTGTTGCTGAACCTCCCAGGCAATGGGCATCTCCTGCTGTGTGATGGCTGCTCCTCAGCACTGAATCCATCTCTCCTGAACTCCCTTTGCTATGCTGGAGGGGACAGCCCTGTGCTCTGCCACCACTGAAGGTGGCAATGCAGTGTTGGCTGCTCCAGATATCAGTGCCATTAACTGCATCGATGGTGCTGAGCTGTCCCCCGGCTCCAGGCCAGTGGCTGTCCCTGTGAAGCTGGCAACTCTGGCAGCCCGAGGGCTGATGACCACAAAGGCAGCTGCAGACCTGTACACCCATCTGGTTGCTGCCCACTCTCCCTGGCTTTCCCTGCTATGCTGCTGCTTGGCTCTACAGAGGCCATCTGATAGCAAAAGCTCTCGTGCTCTTTAATGTGCTCTGCAAATCAGCGAGGCCTCAGATACAGAGGACTGGGGACTGGGGTTGTTTTGCCTGGGGTTTGCCTCAGGATCCCAGTGCAGGGGTTTTTTGTGCATCACATGGCGGACAGATGGCTTGGTTCCAAACGGGAAACCTCTCTTTTGAGCCCCACTGCTGTTGTGATGATATTTTTTACTGGAATTCCTCTCTTGTGAGCACTGCGTGCTGTTGCAGTTTGGTGGTCTTTAATTTCTGGCTTTAGGATTTTGAAGGAGTGCTGAAGGTGCTCTTCTGGGCAGATCGCTGGGTTGCTTCTTGGGAGGTGTTTGGAATTTAACCATGCCACGGGTCCCTTTCAACTTGGGATATTCTATGAACTCTGAAGAGTTATGATTAATTTAACACACCCAAAGTTAATGTAACTCCTCTATATTTTTTGCTTTATAAGTGGAAATGGTTAACAGTATCTAAATTCATATGAACTATGGTAATAATTCATTATCTTGGTGCCTGGAGCAGCATTTTGGTTCACGTGTTAGTGTGCAAGCTTCTGTTTTGAAGACAACTCAATGGCTAGCACAGCTTTAAGTCATTTTCTTATTTAATAGAATTCCCTTTTATCTTAAAAGCATCTTTACAGTGATAGCTTTTGTATTACTTAAGTAGTGCTTTGTGTCATATTCTTGAGTTTAAAGCATACAGTAGAAGTGATCTCAGATGCAGGGCAGTGGAGTCCAGCCCTGCTCAACACACGGAGCTCCCTGAAGGAGGCTGCTGCCTGCAGCTGTGGGGAGGGCTGGGGAGCAGGCTGGGCCCTTGCTGCCCTCTGTCTGCTGCCACTGCCCTGTCAGCTCATGCTGAGTGAGCAACAAGGCTTCCCAGGGCTTCAGAAAAGAGCCAGCAATTGTATGTACATGGCTTAAATGGCTGAGGTTCTCCCAGCTGTGGTGTGATGTTAGGAGAACGACTAAATCCACTTACTTTCCCTACTGAGCTACCTATAGCCACTGGTGCCTGACTTCTGTTTCTCTTGGTGCTGTCACTGTGGAAACACACACTGAGGAGACTATCTCATGGTTCAGAGAGCACTGCGTGTACTGCTGACCCTTCAGAGGATGGAAATCATCACCATCCACCCCTGCCTTTCAGCAGCAGCACGGATGGGTTCTGCCTCTGCTGACATAAATCCCAACCCAAAAACCCAACAAGCAGCATGTCCTTGGAAATTCTTCTTTCCACATTTCCAGATCTGTATGCCACAAGCAGCTCTGTTGGTGAGGTAGAATGGTTTGGGTGAGGTCTGCCTGAGGGTGGCTGCTCCCTCTTCTCTAACATCCTGCAACAAAGATAGGTCCAGGATCTATCTGCAGCATGCAATTGCCTCTGAGTGGTGTGGGAGTATTGGGGTGGGTATTACTTTGCACTGAGTAATAGGAAAGAATGGAGACTGCAGAGACCCACTGTGGAGCCAAATGGATCTGAAATGAAATGCTATGGCCACGAGCCCCAGCAATGAGCTGATGCTGCCCTCAGTGCAGGGTTGGCTGCAGGATGCTGCTCTGCTCCTCAGCCTGTTCACTGCTGCTGGGATGGGAGCCCCAGGGGTCCCTTCTACCCCCAGCTCCATGCTGCAGGATCAGCTGTCTTTGCTTGGAGGTTTGGGAGGCATTTTGTAATTCTGATTTATTGTGGGTGAACTCAAGCTATTTCAGTTAGTCACATGGATCCTGGGACATTTCTACTCATAACTTGAGAAAAATAAATGCGTTTAAAGGAGATGGGCTTTATCACTATGGCAAAATGATAGTGACCCATTTATTATGTCTGGGGAAAAGTGAAACTTAAAGTACTCTCTTGCTAGCTCTGATTACCTCCTTCATTTTAGAAATGCACAACAGATTTTCTTCCCCCCCCACCCTCGGGAGGAGGAGGAAAGGACCTCTGGGAGTTGCCACCATTACAGGGGGTGTTTGGGGTTTGAAACTCAGAGATGTGCTGCCTCCTTGTTAAGGCTGGAGCATCTCCTTCCTTGCCATGGCATGCTTGTGGCAATGTTATTCCTTATCGATCCAGTCTTCACTTGCTAGTCCTCCTCTTAAAGTTAGATGTAAGATTGAATGAGGCCTTTGCTGCTTGCATTCGTTACCTTTCAGTTCTTACATGCTCCCCCATCTCCTCTGTGAGCACTGTGAACATCCATCAGTGCTCCTATTAGAAACCCCCATCCCCTTGGCATTGTAGCATAGCTACATGTATCCAGCCTGGATGGAAACCTGCTGACGTTTGTCTCTGCGACAATTGTTTTCCTTTTCTTGTGGACACTGAAGTATAGGCATTCCATCATTCTTAACACTTGATGTTGTTTCTCCTCCTGGTTCTTTAGCTTATCTGCTTCACTGTATTCATTCTGCTCTGTGCTCTGCAATGTTTGTGGTTTGGTGTTTTGTTTTGGAAGAGGAATGGATGTCAGAGGCAACGCTTGCTCTGTAGACAGAGTAAATTTAACAAAAACAAACAAGCAGGAAACACTCTGAACCCTTCAGCTGAGGTGTGTGCTCCTCCTGTCTGTCCCTCCCAGTGCTCCTGTACAGATCCACAGCTGATGATTGCAGTGGGAGTGATTAGTTCAGATTTTTGTGCATTTGGGGCAGCTCGGGGCAGCAGCACCCAGTGGGGGCTTAGCACATCCCCTCTGGGGAGACTCCTGCTCCAAGCTGTGCTGGGTTAGGGGCTGAGCAGCTTTATGCAGGGCTGGCTGTGCCTCTGCTTGCACCGTGTCACCCTGCTCAGGAGCAGAGATGAATGGGCATTCATCTCAAGTTATGTCCTGAGGGTCTGTGTGCTCGCAGTGCTCCTGCAGCAGTCCTATGCTCAGCCCTTCAGCCCAAACACCGCCAGAATATAAGGAGTTTCCCCTTCCTCCTCTTGGTGGGCAGTGCGAGGCTGCCTCTGTCTGCACCACTGCTGCTGCAGCTCTGTTTCATGCCCGAGGCTGAAACGTTTTGGGTCAGCTGCCGTAACGTGTGCTTTTGCTAATGTTCCTAATGTAATATTTATCATAACCTGCACAGCGAAGAGCCTGCAGACCCCAGCAGCTGCAGTTTCCCTTTCATTTCTCCTGTCTGCTTGCTTCTGGCAGGGCTGAAAATGGGGGAAGTGGGAGTGCTGCCAGCGGTGCCTCTCCGTGCTGCTCACAGCACAGGTTTGCTCTCTCTGCTAATCTGCTCACTGCAGCCTCCCTCCCAGCCTTCCTATGGAATCATTATGCGCTGGCAAATAACCCAACCTGATGAATGTTGGTATTTAGCAGGGCAAGAATTTCAGCTAAATCGGTTTCGGGAACAAAATCTGTCTCACCATAACGTCAGGTCTGCCCGCGTAATGCAGTTTGGTGGTTTTATTGAGGTGCTGCTCAGCCCTATGAAGTGCGTCATGCCCGCAGGCAGCAGCTGCTCTGATCCCTTCTGCTGCTCTCGAGGTGCAGCACAGTGTTTGTCAGGAATGGGGAATTGTGGGCTTTCTCTGTTCCATGAGCAGTTTGGTAGCTAATGGCTGCAAATAAAACTACTGCAGCTGACCTCAGTCACAGCTTTGTCTCTGCATCACAGCCAGGGCTGAGCTGCGTGACTTCAAGTCAAAGCAAACTTCCACTGGAGGAGCACCAATAAAGAAGCTGAACGAGGATCAAACGTACGTGATGCGATCTGTGTTCTAAATGTTTCATGCAGTTGAAGTGAGAGTGCCTTTTTGGGGAGCTCAGCTTCTTCTGAAGGATGCTCTGCATGGCCAGAAGCTGCAGAGGAGAGATTCAAGTCTGCCAACCCAGGCATGGAGCCTGCTGCAGCCAGGTGCAGAGAACAGGCTACAGTTTGCATTGCCTGCATGCCCTGGGCAGTTGCTTTGAGCAGAGCTCGGCTGTGCCCCGCACACTGTCCTTGTGCCCTGCATCCCCAGGGTTGGCTGAGAAGAAGAGTACAAATACCTGCACACAGCTTTGTCCCCTCACTTGGTGGAACCAGCGATGCACGTTGTGCTGCTGTGAGCTGTGTGTGCTCATCTGCATGGTGCTCCTGGAGAACACCCTGCTTACTGTGAAAGCCTGTGCTGCAGATAACAGGGAGAACAACTTTTAGCACATATAGAGGAACGGTTTCATCTTAGGATTTGCTGATTGTTTCCCTTGTAGCTGAAACGGGCTTTTTCAGGGAAGACCAGTGTTTGATAGTCTTAGCTGGTATTAAAACGGTTTCCCTTTTGAAGAAGGGAGGAAAAGCCGGTTGAGACGCCGATTATTAAATCTGATCCCATTTCCACGAGGAATGAACAAGAGAAATATGTATTCATAGAACGAAAAGAAAAAAGAGAGGAGAGGTTAAAGGCAGCTTTGAGTCTGCCTGGATCAGAACGTGGCTGCACTGGTTCCTGCAGCAGACGAAGCTGCCTCAGTGCTGGGCTTTGAAAGGCAATGCAGTCACGGGAGTGATGTGCTCCACAAGTAACCCTTCTTCTGAAGGAGCAATGGAGAAAAGAGGGGATAGAATGAATAAAGACAAAAAATAAAGGCTGAAAATCCATGCTGCAGTGATGTGCTGCAAGTGGAGGTGCTGACCTTGCTGCCACGGGTCCCCTTGTGCCCTCTGCTCTGGGCAGGTCCCAGTTAGAGCACAGTGCCCTGTGCTGGACACCACAGTTCCAGGCAGGTATAAATAACACAGAATTGTATCCCTACTGATGCCCTCGAAATTGTTGTCTTAGAGTCTTTGAGAATCTAGCAACTAAGTCTGAGTTGAGCCATTGGCACGTAGTCAGATTTTCTGTCCAAGTGAAGTGAGTTTAACAGATGTTTATGCAAATTGGTGGAAATCGGAGTTAAAAAGTGATTAAGCAACTTAACGAGCAGGACAGGGAAGTGCTGCCCAAAGCCTCCTGCTTTGGGTCGTGGTGTAGGAGTGCCCCCTGATATGTGCACACCGTTAGCATGCAGCCCATCACCTACGTGGGGACTGCTACCCACTAGGGGTGAGCAGCCTGTCCTGGGCCAGGGTGGTCCTGCCCTCTGAGCCTACGGTATTATAAAAGGCACAAGAAATCCTATGCACCTTTGGTGTGGTACCACAGAACCATTCTGGTTGTGGAAGACCCCTCTGTCCCCAACCCACCCCACCGTACCTGCTGGCAGCATCTCTGTGTGTCAGTCACTTAGAAACGTTCCTACCGAGGCTCGTTAAAGCAGCAATAAATAATGCAGAAATGCTGCCGAAGCATCTGTGAACGTTACTTTATTTACTGGAGGTGCACTTTCTCCCCGAGTCGGGATTCTGTGGGTAACTCTTTAATCCCTTAAACGCTGCCATGTGGACTACAGCACACGCAGGGATGTGATGCATGCCATAGCACAGGTCGAGCTGCAGCTCAGCGAAAGCGCGTCCTGGGGCTTCTCTGATTGTATCTACAATGTGTTTTCCCTTAATTATCTTGTCATGATAATTCCCCTTAATTATCTTGCCATAATAAATTCAATAGGTGAATTAATGCGGAATAGTCACTGTGCAGCGCTGGTGATTTCAACAGCTTTTTTTTTTTTCGTCGTCGTGTTTTTGCTGCGAAATCAGAATCCTTTTGCTTCAACAAAGAGCCCTTTAGCGTTGATAGTGCCCTGCTTTTCTGACGTCCCTATTTCTGCATCACAAAGGGAGGTGAGCGGTGTGCCCGCCGATCCCTGGGGGGGGAGGGGGAGGCAGGGCTGGAAATACACTAAAAAATAAAGCTTTGTTACTTCAGTGAACCAGACAAAATCTGCGAACTTTAGTTGGAGTAGCTGCCTGCAGCTGCGTGATTTAAAGTCTCTTGGATGCGTTTTGTTTTTCAGAAGGAGAGAGGGGAAAAAAAAAAAGTAAAAATATTTCTTGTAGATAAAGATATAAAGGAGTAGAGATCTGTGAAGAGCAACTGGAGTTTAATGGAGTGCAGCACTCCAGCAGCCTTTGGCCACGGTGCTGGTGGCACAGTGGGGTCTTCCCTTGCTCTCTTCCATCCCATGGTGTCTGGAGGAGGTGGGGGGCTGGGGGGGGGGGTGGGGGGGTGGAAGAGCCTTTCCCCACCCCACTACTGCCTCCCTCCAACACTGGGACAGGTCCTGCTGGACCACTGCAACAGCAGGAGGGATGTCCTGCCTCCTCCTGCTCTCATTAGCAGAGCTCGTTAGTGCTGCTGTGCAATGTGCGGTCCTCCGTCATTCAGGACGCTGCATTTTGGCATCTGCAACCGTTCCCAGGAACCTTTACGTACAGACGACCTACGCAAGGCCCTGGGGTGGTCGGAATCGATGAGCTGGATCTGTTCTTTCGGTGCTGGCTGATGTAAGGCACTGCCTCATGCACACCCTGTTGCTGTCAGCTGTGATGCTGGTGCTCACCGTGGCTGTGTGCAGTGCTGATGGAGGAGCTCTCCGTTCTCAGATGCTGCCCTGCACTTTCCTACTGCATCCCTTGTACTCTCCAGAGTTCCTAAACCTCTGAGGGTGATGTGGTGATGTGGCAGGTGAACTCGCAGATGGTTATGGTACTTAAATGGGCTCCCCTTTGCTGCTCTCTGGTAAGGGCCATGCTTGCTCCTTGCTGGGACCAGCTCTGTGCTGCCTGTGCTGGGATGAGCAAGTGCAGTTGTCATCCTCCTCCCGTCTTTTCCAAAACGTGGGGTTTCAGCACTCTTTCCCCCAGGATATCACAGTTTCTCCCTGGAAACCCAAGCAGAGTGTTTAAACATTCATGGCTAGTGGCTTTCTGTTGTAAAGCTCGTAGTTATAGTGGCAGAGGGAGAAAAGATGGGGCAGAGTAAGAGTCTGGTGAGCATCACTTGGAGCCATAGGGGAAATGTAAGACTTACCCAAGTCCCACTTTATTTTTAGACAGTCAGCCTGTGGAAAAGCACAGCTTTGGTTTGGTTTCACTCAGTTGAGGGCATTCTGATGGAGGTTGGAAGCAGTGCCGCACTGGGGAAATGTCTGATGGTCTGTGGTCACGGGAGCAGTGCTGCCTCGTTCCTTGCTGCCCTCCCAAAGAGCAGAGCAAGTGCAAAGGGCTGAAGCTGGGCAGGTCCGTGCCTGCAGCTCAGCAGCTGAGCAGAGGCAGAGCAGTGACCTGCAGGCAGCAGCATCTGCCAGGGCTGCGCCCACCCCATCCCCCGGCGGTGCTGATGTGCACTGCTTGCACGACTTTAAGTTACCTCTAGATTTGATCATCTGCTAACAGTGATAATGAAAAGAAGCCCTGTATTTAGTTCTGCACCCGAAGTGCAAAAGGATATCTTCATTTGCTGGGTAGATGTGACCTCCGAATACCAAACGAGCATCAATCCTATCGTAAATTGAGACTGTTTCCACAGCATTCTCACGTCTGTACACGACTTGGTGGTGGTTTTAAATGATGTGAATGCTCACTGTCACCCGATGAGGTTCAACAGAGAGCTGCAGAGCGATCTCGAGCAGCTTTTTCTTAATAGCTCGGTGTGTCGGGGTCGGGCAGAATGTGCTCCTCAATTTGGAAGCACAGCTCAGACTCTCCTGGAGATGTGCTCCTTCCCTCCTGGGGCTCACTTAGCCACACTGCTGGCTTCCCACTAAGATCTCCGTGCTGCTTTCCGTTCGTTATGTGTGTTTTAATGGCCACAGCATTGCAATTGGGCAGCAGTTGTGTGCTTGTATTTAGATTGCTGCAGGTTGGCACCAAGGGCACACGCAGGGTGTTCTGTGGGCACTCCCAGGTGTCACTCAGTTCCTGTAGCATTGAGCACCTCGCAGCACTCGCCTTCAACCGCTGCTGGAAGTAGCAGTCTGAAAACTAAGCTGTAATTATTGAGCCGCCGCTCTGGTGGTTTGGGAGGCTTTTTCTTTCTGTTTCTGTGACTTTGGAAGTTTTCTGTATGCTTTGCCCACACAATGAAACGGATATCGTACTTACCTGTCTAACAATGCTGCAAAGCTTTTATTTGTGTAAAGAGGTGGTTTGAATGCCTTAGGATCGAGGTACAGCTCAGTCCTAAATGCAGCTCAGTGCTTCCTCCTTCGTGTGGCTGTGCAGCCCTGCTGTGCTTCCAGGCTCGGAGCTGTGGAGGGGGCGGACACAACAGGAGCTGCAAATGTATTTGTTTTCACTTCTTATCTCCACTGCTATCAATTAGGAAATAGCCAGGACTAACCCCTGGAAATTAGCAGCATGAAGACGGATGAAGAGTAGATGTGAGCTGAATGGATGTGAGCAGTGGGAATTCATGCTGGTTTCCAGTTCATAAAGGGGACCTTAGTGCAGGGCAGCAGTGAGGGTAAGCAATGCTGCTGCTACTAAAGGCACATTCTGTGTTTTCCTGGGAGTTTTATAGGGGTTAAAGGTCAAAACATGCTGCAAGCTTTATTATTTTTTAAATGGGCTAAAGGAAAGAAAAGGATGCAATGATTATCATAGCAGAATAAGAAAACTAAACATGCAATGGTTTTAAAACTCTTGACTTCTTGATCCTGATCTACCATCTATTCACGCTAATGGAGATCCTCTGCTTTTTGACGTTAACCTCGCTGACTGTGGGATTTGGGCACACACAGCCCCTTATTCACACTCTCATTCCCTCCTTGGAAGCAGTGGTGGAAAAAAATACTCTAAAAAACAACAGTCAACAAAACTCATCTACGGTGGTTTCTAAGCAACAGAATACAGAAACAAGCTTTCTGTTTCCTTCCACGCTCCCCTCAATGATGCGCAGCCCTCGGGTTGGTGTCTGCCAGCCCTGCTGAGGACTTGGTGCTAATTCCTCTCTGCAGCTCCTCCGAGTGCTTGATTAAAAAGTTACCGACTTCTATGGACCTTCAAAAGCATTAGAGAAAAGTGCTGGAACGTGGCTAATTTAGCCTCCTGCGTGCAGCAGTAGATCAAGAACACACTGGGCGAGCCCTGGGAATAGAGCTCTGGGTTATTTACAGAGCGAGCGCGGGGAAGCCACTAATGAGGAGCGCTTCAATGGAGCGGAGCCGTGCGGAGCTCCTGCTTTGAGGGAGGGCCTGGGGGTCACGGCTGCTTAAGGATTAAGCACCTTCACTGCATTGCTGTTGCTCGGAGTGTTTAGCTGAGAACAGGGAAATCCTTCTGCGGGCGCAGGGATTGGTGTGTAGTTTTGACGCCGCTGGATAGACCAAGCAGAAGGCTTCCAGCGTGTTGCTATGGGGGGAGTGTTTTAAGAGCTGTGAGAAGTGATGGGAGGGGCTGGGGGGGAGGGCTGCCATGCACCCCCTACCCCATGGGTGTCCTCCCGCAGTATTACTGATCACTGTGAGCAATAGTGTAAGATAGGGAACCCAAAACTGACAGTCCTCTTGGAGGGGGTCGATGGGACTGCACTTGCCATGCCTGCATAGGGCTGCTTTCCAGCCACGCTCCTTCTCGGGGTGCTGGGCCAGGCTGAACGGAGTGGCTAAGGAGCCTTACTCTCATCTCAAGCGTAGATCCTTCTGGGGTGCTTTCCTATGAAGATATTCAACAACTATAATTTTTTTTTTTTTAAACAAAAGTATGTGAAACAGCTCACTTTCACCTAAAAAGACTTCTTCCTCTAGCAGGGGCCAGCTGCCCAATTGGGATGCCAGCACTGCAGCACCACAGGCAGGCAGCCGGGCTCTGCTCTGCCACTTGCCCTACCCTTGTGTGGGTGATCACAGCCAGGAGGACCCAAAGCTGCCCTGACTGCACTGGGGCTGCTGTGAGGCCCATCCTGCCCAGCTACATGTGTGCAGGGCTGCAGCTGCTGCTCCCTGCTCTGTTAATTGCTCCTGGCCTGGCACGCTGTTCTGTAGCTGCCAGCAGCAAACTGCCTAGTTTGAGCGGTCTGTGTTTATAACTGCTCAGGAAGTGACATTTAGATGAATAGGAGATGGTAATTTTTTTGCTTTTAGAGTTTAAAAGTGCTGTTAGCTTCCCTCTAAATGCCTGTTGTTCAATTTAAATATATGGCTTGGTTGCTGTGAGTGTTCTCCTCTTTAAAATATACTGCTGAAAAAGTAGCAGTGAGAAATTAGGAAGGCATTAAAAGCATCACAAGTCATCCATCTGTCCAACTCTTCCATTGACCACGGGAGCTCCAGGGCTGTCCCTCTTGTAACGTTTGCAAGGATGAGCACGAGAGACCTGTCAGTGACTTCAAATCCCCATTTTTATACAAAGGAAGCCAAAAAAAGAAAGACTTTTGAGGACTCCCATAGTTCATGCCCTGGGTAGAAGTAAACACCACTCGTTATTTCAGTCTCCCGTGGGCAGCAAGTTCACAAAGTGGTAGTATTTCCCTCAGAATGGTGTTCAGCTAAACAGCATGAGGGGCTTTAATGCCAGGCTCCCTGAGATGTTTGGTGTGCCTGCCCTTCCAGCACACTGTCAGCCTCGTAGGGGATGTGTATGTGCCAGGAGGCAGGCTCCCTGCCCCACAGAGTCTGGGGCTGCTCTGTGGCCTTTCCATCCTGATGCCAATCACTGGGATTGCGTTTAATTGCTTAATGGCTGCTGCACTTATTTTTGTATTTTTGTGCTTTCTTAGTTATGAAACTGTATGGTGCTGACTCAAACTCTAGGTATATTATCTCAGGGCTGATTCATTTATCAGCAAAATAAGGTAACCTTCTTCAATCAGGAAGATTCTACTGTAGTTAATAGTCACACACTAGAGTTAATTGTCATTGATTATATTAATGCAATTAGTTATTTAGCTGCATTTCCAGCCTTTGTGTTACTTAAACCATTTTTTCTTATATTAACAATACTTAGGTCACAAATAATTTTTTTTGTTCTGCTAAACAAGAGATGGATCGTCTCTAGCAGCACCTGAATGGATGGTAAGAAAGGCCAAAGGGTTATCAGGGCTAATTAACTGACGAGGCTGCTCTGTGCACACTGTGCTGTGGCAGGGGACTCCTGCCTCCCTCACAGACCTCAGAGCAGGGAAGGTATTGATGACACCAAGTAGCATAGAAGTTATAGGGTCATCTTCCTCAGGAGATGGAGAAGTCAAGACTGGCAGAGCTCTCACATCCAACATGTCACCCACAGACCATTGCTGGAAGGCCAGGTGCATCCAGGGCTGCACTGACAAAGGGGTGGCAGTGGGTGGGGAGGGGACTGTCCCCTGCTGCTCTGCCCTCATCAGACCCCACCTGGAGCACTGCATCCAAACCTGGGGCCCAGCACAGAGAGATGTGGGGCTGTTGGAGTGGGTTCAGAGGAGGGCAGAGAACAGAGGGGGCTTTGCAGCAGTCCATCCCAGCCCACTGAGTTACCATGTTGATTCTGCTCTCAGCTCTCTGGGCATGGCTGCTGTCCACACCTCTAGACAAGAACAGAGGTGCAGGAGGAGGTTCCACTTGGTAGCAAAGGGCAGAGCTACAAATGAATGATGCCGTACGATGCTTCTGCAAACATGTATTGCCTTCAGCATGTCTTGCTAACAGGTGATGGTTTGTTTTTTTTCCACTGTGGTGGGAACTGCTGCATTCCCAATCCCAGGAGTTGTGTTCCCAGCTCAGGGCTCTGGGGCTGCTTTGCTGTCACTTGATCAGTGTTCCATAATAAAAGTGGTAATGGGGTTAGGGAATGTGGACTTTACTTTCACCTGTTCAGAGATACAACGAGCTCCCAACCCAATTAAAAACCTTTAAAAATGTTTTCTTTCGGTGACACTCAGAATCACTTGGGATAGTTACATCCTCAAGTGTGGAGGTAAGATTAGAGTGAGGGCAGGGCTTACAGGGCACTTCTTAGGTAAATGTTTTTGGAAGGAAGTTATTGGAGCGTCGATCTCTTCACGTTTCCATTTTTAAAATGTCCCCCAGATTTGTATGAATTTAAGCATTGGATTAAATGCATGGATGAAGCAGCACAGGGAGAAACTGAGAAGCCAAAGTCTGCCTTCTGCTTTTCATAAGTGGAAGTATTGAGAAGACTTCTTGAAACAAAAGAGAACACTGGGGCATGGCATCACTGCTGGACTGCTGCTGCAGTTAAAGCTGAGTGCAACTGAAAAAGCTTGCCTCCAAAATGTTCTTCTCCTGTTTTCCATCTCCTTGTTTTTCAGAGCTCACTCAGCAGCCAGAGGGAGTGTGAGCACCAGTAGCTGTGTTCTGCAAGCTCCTCGCTAATGCAGAATTGTATGTGTTAAATAAACATTAAATGGCAGCTATTATTGAGTGATAGCTCAATGTATCACTGTGCTGAGTATGCAGAAGTAGTGTTTGTTCTGAGCTCTCTGGCCCTTAGATTTGAGGGATTTCTGTCAGCTCACGTTGCTTTCTCTGTTGTGCTGGTGAATGGGAGTGCTAGCAGAGTGGTGTGGGGTCATGGCTTTGCAGGTGATTAAATCCTGCATGGGGCTGTCTGGGAACACACCATGCTGCTTGCTCCCAGAGCTGTGCTCCCATATGAGGTCAGAAAGTGCTTTGTGTGCTATTAGGTTGGAGCAGCAGCAACTCTGTACACACTTCAGCTGAAGTGCTTTGGTTAGAAACTGTGAGAGCAAATGTGAACGACTGGAGAAGACATTTGTTTCTTGGGCAAACTGGTGATAGAACCAAACACAGACCCAGAGAGCGGTGATCAGTGGCTCAGTGTCTGGATGGAGATCAGTGGTGAGTGGTGTCCCCCAGGGGTCGGTGCTGGGACTGATAACTCTTCAATATCTTCATCAGTGACATCGACAGTGGGATCAAGGGCACCCTCAGCAAGTTTGCTGGTGGCAGCATGCTGTGGGGTGCGATCGGCACAGCAGAGGGACAGGACACCATCCAGAGGGACCTAGACAGGCTGAGCAGATGCAGGTGAACCTCATGAAGTTCAGTGAACCTAAGTGCAAGGTCTTGCACCCAGGTTAGGCAACACACACTACCAATATGAGCTGGGTGATGAAAGGATTGAGCACAGCCCTGCTGAGAAAGATCCGAGGGTACTCATGGATGGCAGCTGTACATGAGCCAGCACTGTGCCCTCGCAGTGCAGAAAGTCAACTGTACTCTGGGCTGGGAGGGGAGGATCTGCCCCTCTGCTCTAGATGAACTTAGATGACCACTGAAGTTCTCTTCCAACTCTGAAGATTCTATGATTCTGTCCCACTGACACTCGGGAGTGGAGAGCAGAGTGAGGGTGTAGAGGCTGAACCTGCAAAACCCAGCAGCAGGCAGAAGATCTTTTTGCTCAGTTTTGGGAATTTCAGAACTAATTCAAATCATTAAAAACAGCATGATTTACAACTTTCTGATATTTTTTTTTCATACATAGAATTTTGAAGTCATAATAGTGACGATAATTAGTGGGGTTCAGTGGTTACAGAGTAATTTAAAGACTATAGAATATCATCTTTCTGTGTTGAAGTGTGCTTGGACCACTCAAAACACTTTGTTCTGGGTTCCCCATCACTGGAAGTGCCCAAGGCCATGGTTGGGGCCTGGACCCATATCATGGCAGGGGAGTTGGAACTGGTTGGGCTTTAAGGTCACTACCAAGCCAACCATTCTGTGAGTCCATGGTTCTATGATTTTAGGATACTGTGTAGATTTTATGATACAACTTGTCAAAGAAAAGCCAATCAAGAATGGTGCCCTTGCTGCCAGTGCCTGGTGTCAGCTGGGCTGGGGGCACAGCTGGGACAAGGAAGGGACAAGGCACACAAAGGTGCTGGAAACACAGGGTTGTGCACAATGTGTGAATGTAGCCCCTCGCTGCCACAAACACGTGGCCTGAGGTTGTGGAGCAGGACCTGCGCTTACTCGAGAGATGGGCTTCAAAGTCCCACTGTAGGCAAAAGAGAAAGTCAGCACCCTGGAGCTGTGTTATGGGATTAAGTAGGATTAAACCACCCTGTAGTTTAATTGTTCTCCAATCAAAAAGATACTGCAAAGAGCCCTAATTCTGCTGCTTGTAAAACTTATAAATATTTATTTTTCATTTATGTCACTGACAAAAAATGTATCTTAGAAAATGACATTTCTATAATACACTATAATCTCCTTTCAGAGTACATACAGATGGATGAAGAAGGATCACTGCACTTAGCTGAAACCAGGGCTATCTCAGCTTCAACAAAAGAAAGGCTTGTGACCATGTAGGCATAACAGCTCAAAGTGTCAAAGGGATTTTTTGCGAATTTCCTCATTTAAAACAATTTTCCTCCCCCTGCAGGACTGTGTATGAAGCAAGCACTATTTCAGACTCCACAGTGGTTTAATCCGAAATTTCAGCTTTTCAAAACGATCAAAACCCCACAAACTCCGACCCTGAGTTACACAACAGGAATAGGAGGCAAAACAACTTTTGATATTTAATGTTTTTGCTTACATGTTTGATCACGTACGTTTCTTTCACCTCCCTCCAGCTCACTTCTTTTGCTCTCTTGTCTTTTTAGTAGTGTGTATCATTAAAATACATCTATGCATAGGAAAGACTTGTCAATAATTAGCTGCTAATGTGTCCATGTCACCGGCATTGCTGTCACACCAAGCAGGACAGCTACTGATAAAGTGGTTTAAAGGTGATTTAAAATGCCATGGCTGTTGCTGGGAGGTGCTGCTCCAGAAGTACTGCTTTGAGAAACCCACCACGGAGGACCCAACTCCCTCTGGACTCCAAAGGGCTCTGAGAGCAAAAGGACACTGGGAGGGCTCAGCTCTGTGGGCACTGTGATAAGACAAGAGGTGATATCCTCAAGTTGCACCAATGAAGGCTCAGGTTGGATGTTAGGAAACATTTCTTCTCTTAAAGATTGGTCAGCACTGGCATGGCTGCCCAGGGAGTGGTGGGGTTATCATCATCCCTGGAGCTGTTAGAGATCCATGGGGTTGTGGCATTGAGGGACATTGTCAGTGGGCATGGTGGGGTGGGGTAGGCTAGGGTTAGGCTTGGGGCACAAGTGCCCTGCTTCCCTGACAGCTTGTGTTCCCCTAACGAGGTCATTTGTTAAAACAGAGAGACCTCCAAGGTGAGAAAAATTAGAATTAAAAAAAAACCAAAAACAATAAAGAAACTGTGGGTGCTTCATCCCTTGGGATTGGATGGGCCCTGGGCAATGTGATCTAGTACTTGGCCTAGCAGGTGGCAGCCCTGCCTGTGGCAGGGGAGTTGGAAGTTGATGATCCTTGAGGTCCCCTCCAACCCACGCCATTCTGTAACTACGAAAAAAAAGAAAAAGAAAGAAGAGAGTTGATGCAATTCCTGAATAATAAACTCCTGGTTAAATTGCTGTTGGTTTGCATTCCATATAGAGGATGTAAAGCAAATAGGCACTTAGCTCAGAATCAATTCCTGAAGTCTTTACTCAGCTCTTAACCAGTCCTTGTGCAAGAGAAGAGTGCTATGGGTGCAGATATTAGGGAGTTTGCAAACCTAAAGAACACCAGTGACCTGTGTAATGCACAAAGACTTTTCTAAAGCCTTAGCTTCAACATAAAATCCTCCAGTGTACTGAGTAAGAAGTTATGAAAGTGGGAGTTAAATGAATTAAGAGCAATGAAAGGGAATAACTGCATGCAAGAAATCATCTTTGTGCAGAAATGTTTGCACTGAGACTCTGTAGGGCCTCTCCAGCATTTGACTCAATCATTTTGAAGGATATTGCTGTTGATTAAAATGAATAGAAAATCTAGCAAAGCTCTGGAAGCTAGCACTGAGCTAACACTGAGCAGGAGCCAGTCAGTGATACGGACCATGCAGTAACCTGGGACTATTTGGAAAAATGCGTTGTACTGAAGCAAATGCAAGTGTCTGCCTGGGGCTCTGCAATGAGGATGGGTGGGTGTACCTTGGTGTGGGGGACAGGAAGAGTTCGGTGCTATGGGAAATATGCTTGGAAGTCATCAGCTGTGCGCCAGCTCTTGCCTTCCTTCTGCCTCTTTGCGTGTGGGATTGCTGGGACCAACCCCAGGGTCTTTCCACGTCCACCTGGTTGAAAGGGAGGAAGGGCATTGTATGGCCAAGTGAGTGCTCAGGGAACATGTCTCAAATGAGCTCACCCAGAAATTCTGGCTTGTAATTTATTAAGAAGATTGAAATGGCTTCAGTATATCCCACTGGAATCTCTGTGGGAAGAGGATCTTGTCTGTGAGAGTGCTTTGTTCTGGTAGGGGAAGGCAGAGAGGAACGGTGGGAGATGCGGTGGCAGACATGCGGTGGGGAAGCCAACAAGTGCAGTCTGCAGAGGAGGTCTGCTGCAGTGCTTTAGCTGAAGGCTCTGACTTTCCTCTCTGGATACCTCTGGACCCAGAATGAGTGTGACATTGCTCTGAGACCTGCATTGCAGCAGGAGGAGTAACGGTGTCAGTGATGTGCAACCAGGTGAATGCTGTCAGGATAAAGATGATACGGGTGCCCTTTACCTCACAGTCTATCAGTTTATGACTTAATTGCTTCTGCTTCTGATCCAGAGTAGGAAATGGCCTCGGAGAGGGACCTTGGCAGCCCTTCTGTGCTGACAGAGCAGTGGTGTGAGTGCACCCTGATGGGCACAGAGGTCCTAGCACACAGTATTGTAGCAGTGAACACCCACAGTCACACTGTAATGTGCAACAGTAAAGCACACTTTCCAGTTGTTGGGAGGGGGTTGGTCTGCTACCACTCATTTCTTTCCCTTGCTATATTTGCTTCTGTAATTAAACATTTTTCCCCTTGTATTATGGCTAATTTGAAAGCTTAAATATTCAGAGGTATAGCAACAAGTTTATTGACGTTCCAAAATATCAGAATCGTTCAAGCCAAAAAATAAACGTAGTGCTTGATACGAATTCGTGCACACAGAACTGTTACATTTGCGTGCTGCAGCTGTAGCTCGTGATTGATTTTCCCAGTACAGGCTGGAAACCAAGCACGACTTGTGACTGTCCTTTACCTCGAGGAGCAGCCACAGCAAACTGCTGCCCCAGCTTTAAGCAGGGCTGGTGTGGGACAGCCTTGAGGTGGGGCTGGGTCTGACAGCACCCGGTGGGCAGCCCTTCCCCACGTTTGTCACTGCTGCTGGCATGCCAGCACAGAAAGCCCCATCCCACACTCCCATCTCGTGGGAAACGGAATGCAAGGAAAACCCCTACTGAGACTGAGACTGCCAAGTTGTTCATTAGGCAGGAGCTCTGATGCAGATGGAGCTGAGCAGTGCAGGCTCACAGGCAGCTGGTAAAGGTGATCCAAGCGCTGCCAGCCAAGAAGAGACTTTTATCTCAAGTTTGCTCAATGTCTGGGCCTCCGATAATGAGGGGGTGGAGGCAGAGCTGCCACGTCTCTTTGAGAGCAGAGCCCTCTGAAAGCACCTGTGTCAGATGGATGAAGGCTGCGGGGCAGCTCAGCACTGCTGCTGCCACCCACACTGCAGCTCAGCACTGTGCTGCGTGCAGAGCAGAGCTGGCAGCCTGACCAACACCTTTGGGCTGGGAGCTGCCAGGTGCTGTGCTGGCACAGATGACAACTCCACGGTGTGCTGACTCGCTGGCTGTTCCCCCCATGTATGGTGCTCGGGGAGTGCTGGAGTGTGTTCAAAGCTCTGGAGATGGAGGACCATATCCCCCAGTTCTGCTTGCATGCAGCTCACGTTGAGGACTCGTCTCTCAGCACAGCTTCATCTCTATCATTCCATTGCTTGTCTGAGGCATCTGCTTGTCTCTTTTGCTTAAGAATCCCATTTAAATATAGGCGCTGCTGCTCATCACGCCAGTTCTGACCATAACAGTATTAATAATATATACTTTGGCTGCTGATTTGATGGCATTGCGCAGTTTGTTTTATCACATACTTATCTCCTGCTTGTGAAACACAAGCAAGGACTGCCATGGTGCTGCTGCTGGTGGTGGGGAGGTCCAGCACTTCTCAGCATCAGCTGTTGATGTCCTCTGAGCAGAGGCTATGAGGAGTGTGGATGAGTCTCCCTGAGCAAGTTGGGAGGATAGGATGGTGCAGTTAACATCCTCAGGTTCATGCTGACTGCCTGGAGAGATCTATGAGCACATCACCTTGATGCCTCTACGATATTCCAAATATTCCTTCACTTTTTACTCATGTTGGCAGAACAAGGGGATGGCCAGAGACACTTCTGCAGTCTATGTGAGCCAGCAGGAGTTGGAAGGCATTGCTGGACAAGACCATCTTCAGACTAATTTCTAATTCGAAGTGGCATGTTTGAAAGTAACTTTTTCATTTTACCCCTTGATTTTGCTTTTCATTACAAACCTGACAGGCTTAATCTCAGAGGATGAGGAACACGACAAACTCAACGAAGAGAAGATACACCGTGATCCATCCCGCAGGAGGAGAAAATAAATGTAACTGTGTGATCTCACTGTGGGCCGTGACACACCATTCTAAGTTTCCCATTCATCACCTGCAGAATATATTTTCTATAGCATTTGCTTGCAAATGACTTCTCTGCCGTAGGATTGCTATTCAGAAGGGTAACCATCTTGGCTAGAGTTCTTTAAAAGAAGAAAAATTTCCACATGATTGCAGTGAGGAGCTGCCAAAATTACCTCTTGGTATGAGACAATATGCTCAGAGGAGCAGCAGTAATTGTTTCGCATTTTCTCAGGAGGAATTGAAGATAAGGCAGGATGTGCTTTGTTTGGAGTGTCAGTTCTCCCAGGCTGCCCTGATGCTGGGAAGGATGGGCCTTTGCAGCGCCTATTTTCATTTTATGGGGAACAAGTGGGCAGATCCTTTAAGTCACAATAGAAAATTTGGTTTTTCAACCCTGTTATTCTTTTTCCTGGTCAAACTGTAGAGAGTTTATGGTGTTCTCTGTAAGGCTTTGTTTGTTTTAATGACATAACCTACATATCACCAGGACCTGCATTTAGAGTTTTCCTCCGTGGGAGATGAACGATGTAGAATAACTCATAACCTCTGCTGTAAAGCAGTGAGAAATCCCATAGAAAGGAAAGAAAACATATAGGCCTGGCTGCAAGGCAGACCAAAATATATGATGAGATTTGTGCCATGGAAGAAATAGGAAAGAAAGGAGCAGTGCTACGTGGCAGTACTGATAGATGTGGCCTGGAAAAATGCTCCGTGACACTTGGGGGCTAAGAGTACATTTGGAAAGCATTGATTCTTTGCTACAGCAGAGATCATTTGGTGCGGGATTTATACAGATGCACTAGACTGTGTAGACTGACTTCGAGACTAAGGCTATTATTTGTAATTTTTGGAACGAAACCATATGTATGCGTTGCATACAAAAGAAATCTGCATTGATACACGAGTCACTGACCAAATTCTTATTGAGTCAATGATGCTGAACCATTCCTCATATCCACTGAATTCAGCAATCATCTGCAGAATGAGACTAGAGAGTGAAATGTTTTTTTATCTCCTGAGAATAAGGTTATTCCTTTCATCATCATCCAGAAGAAATAAAAGAAAGGAAAGGGAAAGGGGAAAGGGAGAGAGGAGAGAGCACAGATGAGTGATGAAGGGAAGGGGGGGGGAAGGGGAAAGGGAAAGGGGAAAGAGTTGGGGAAAGGGAAGAAGAAGGGAAGAGGGAAGGGGTAGGGGTAGGAACAGGAAGGAGACCAAGTTTCTTTTGTACCAGGCCTAGTTACAATTAATATTGCACTAATGGTAAAGTGCAAGACTCTAGATATAGGGAGAAGGGTTGAGGGGAAAGCTAACAAACTGGGCATGACATTTTGGAAGACTCACTTTGACCTGAAGTTTTCACGTTTCTCCTCTGCCCCTGGGCTCCGTGAATCTGGGTACAGGAGTCACTGTGCACAAACTGACTTTTTGTTTTCAAACAAGAGGGTGTGATGGTGGAATGAGGCCTTGCAGGTGTCCTACATGGACTGTGGTTAGGGGGCATAATATTTGGTGTATAAATAAATACGAATGATACCATGGAAGTAACCATTATCTATGAATACCACATCAATAGTTGTAATTTGCTGCTGCAGCTGTGATGATAGAAGGCTGGAAAGAGGCAGGCTTTGTAGGGATAGGTAGTATCTTTTATTAGTCCAGAATCCATTACATAGATGTGACAAAACTGTCTGTACATCCAGAAGCCCTCCTGATGTCACTTGGCCAATCAAACACACCGCCTTTCCCTGCAGGCTTGTCTTCCTGCTGCAGCAGCAGCTGTGAGAACACCATCTCTCAACCAGTAACAGCCCACCAGTAACAGTGTGGAGATCAGATTAAGAAAACCCTTAACACTTCCAAAAATACAGAAAGGGAGAGAAATTGTCTTGAGGTTAACTGTCAAATGGAGAGCTCTGTGACTCCACCAGCTGCATGCAGGATGGTGCCCACCTGCAAGGCTTTCACACTCAAGGTGATCCCTGCAAATAGCAGCACACGTGGCACTGATCCCTGCCAACAGCAACAAGCATGGCATGAGACTGATGTAAATTCATCATTTTGCTGATCTGTATTGAGCAGGATTTCACAGAGCTGGGGCAGCTCAGTATCTCCCTTGTCCTGGGCCATTTTATGTGTCCATTCAGCTGTAATCTTCAGTCTGTTTATGTGTGATCTCTAGAGGTCCCTGCCAGCCCCTGCAATTCTTTGATTGTGTGTGTCTTTCCATGCCATTTAAGGATGTAGTGACAATGCTACTAAAATACATTTGATTTGAGATTGTTAATGTTCTCTTTGTCTCTTGTCTATGAGGAGGAAGCTGTACTCCGGACCTCTCCGCCATCCAGAGAAAGGCAAATTTCCATGAAGACGAGCAGCATAAAACTGACTAGCATCACTAGGTAAGAACCTTATGATCAGCAGCTTGTAACATGTGTTTTGTATTCTTGTATGGCTTGGAACAGCCAGACACACTTTGCTGCATCTGAAACAGGGCTGAGCAGGGATTATTGAAAGGCACTAGCAAGCACTTCTGCTCAGCTGGGGAGGGAGAGGGGAGGGCAGCTCATGCTGGGGGTGTAACACTGCCTTGAAGACACAGATAGGAGACAGATGGAATTGAAAGCTTTCTACTCAGACCAGCAAGAGAGATCTGAATGTATACACATTCTACATACGTTCCCCATATGCACACCCTACGTACATGTCCCACATACACATCCTATATGCGTATCCCCCCACACACACCTCATATACATATCCCCTGTGCACATCCCATATCCGTATCCCATAAACACATCCCACAGACAGCCGTTCAGGGCTGCAGGCAGAGATAACCGCCCCGTAGCTGGAAGGAAACCAGATACACTACTTTTTTTCCTACTTCAAAGGAGACCTCCAGAGGGTGCAAAGGGGCTAAAACCAATCAAAGCATTTCTAAATTCTGAATTTCTATGCTAGAGCTTCAAAACTTTCAGTTTTCAGAACTCGAAATGTTATTTCTATCCTTCCAGAGGGATCGTTTTATGTAGTTCTGTGATTTGTGCATTATCTTATGAGAGAGACGTCATACAGTGACTTGCCATAATATGGTACTGTTGCTGAAGCACTCTGGTTTTTGCTGTTTCACCACTTTCAGGGCTCAGGTGGAGTGCCAAGCACCTTTCCCCATGCAGTTACAACAGAACAAGGTGACATCCTGACTCCAGCTCCACATCGTATGCCTTCCCCACAAGAGCTCTCCTGGTGCTCATTCTGCAAGTGTTCTTTTATACCCCTACCCAGGGTCAGAAAAAAAGCATTTTGGGGGCTTAAAACAACAAGTGTGGCACTACTTTTCATCTTCTAAGACTCCAAGAAATACGTATACTTTGATTTAAAAATGCCATCGTGTCACAATTCATGCCCCCTGAGCACAGCTCTCTGTGAGTGTTCCGCACTGCAATACTGCTCTTATTTATTAAATCCCTGATAAAGTCATGCTTAATGCTCCCATAATAGAATATGCATCTTTAAATCTGCTGAATATGTGGTTTGCTACTGATGCAAAGTGCACTGATTAATTAAATAAGACTTAGAGATTCATAAAGCAATTGCTCTAGAATGAAATGTTATTTACATCTAAGTGTATTATCAGTTATGGAAACTTAATTTTTCCCTTCTACAATCTGTCTTGAAGCTCCACTGATACTGTAGCAATCTCATATAACTTAATGATTTAAAACTAATTTTCGGTATCGAACACAAAAAAATCTCTGCACTGTTTGTCACAATCGATGACGATATTTGGCATAATTTGCAGTCTTTAGTGGGGATGAAGAGAACAAGGGAAAGAAAACCAGGTGTGAATTCCTGCCCAGTTGTTTGAAGTGAATGTTTTTGCTGTCAGAACTACAGCACGTAAATGCGAGTCCTCCCATCACGATGAGTTTTTGATAATGCAAAGGTTGTATTTTCATGGGTAGTGTTTTCAAGCTGCCTCAAACTCTGCTGCTGTTGGCTTATTACCTATCAGCTGCTTTCTGGCAGTTAATCAGCCAGCAGCAGCCCAATTCAATCCCTTATCGAGGACTTTATCACGGCTCATCAAATGGAGAGAGACTGCTCCATCCGTCCAATGGGATCATACTGTCACAGCCACATTAATTCAGCTGTGTCACCAGGGGAAACAAAAGAGAGCAGAAAAAGACAAAACTTCATCCATTCAATTCCTGTTGTTTTCTCTTTTTCATGTAAATGAAAAAAAAAAGAGTGATGCATCAGATATCTTTCTCTCCCCTTCACCAAGGTCTCCGTCTTCAGGTTTCCTTTTAATATAAGTAATGCATTAACAGATAAAGGGATGAAGGTTTGCATTGAATTTAGGGTTTCTAAAGTCTGATGTGAATTGGTGAGTGGTGTCATTTGGAAAAACATTAGCCCAAGTTCTGGTCTCTGGTGTTTTCCTCGCTCCTTTGATACCACAGTTCCTGACAACAGCTCCTTCTGCTGGGTCTCTTATGCAGTTATCACTGGCAGCTCAGAAGTTCAGCAGCATTCTTGTTCCCAAGGCCTTACACCCATCACTAGGAAGCATTCTCATTGCTCCTTTAGTATTAAAGTTCAGCCACGCACAACATTCATACGTAGCATGTAACCACCCCTGGGGGTGTTCAGTAAGTGATTAGATGTGGTACTGAGGGATGTGGTTTAATGAGGAAATATTGGTGGAAGATGGATGGTTGGGCTGGATGATTTTGGAGGTCTTTTCCAACCTTGGTGATGCTATGATTCTGTTATTTGTCTTGCTTGTTAATGAACTGATGTGACAGGGTTCTCCTTCCTTCCAACCTGTCCCAGCAGGTCCTTCAGGCCTTCTGCTTTTACCACTTTCTATGTAGGGATCAGGAAATGTCTCATGTTCTTTGGTTTTCTGTCTTTCTTGGTGCCACCCTTTGGGCTCTCCTGCTTTGGGAGCATTCCCCAGCATTAACTCAGCACTGTGTGCTGTGGCTGGGGAAAACCCCTCAGCCTTTGTCCCAGCACACTTGACCCTTCCTTGCTGGTCCTTGTGAAGCTGCCAGGGCTGGCTCTCCATGGGAGGGAGTGGTGAGCTTTGAGTGCTCTACAATATCTTGGAAGAGAGTCTTCCTGAGTAGAAGAAAAATAAGAATTATTTTCTATAGAGAGATAGTGAAGGCTCATACTTCATCAGCAATCTTTTTTTAGTTTAATGTTTTTTAAGAGATTTGGAAAATATTTTTAATCTCTGAATGGTGATAGTGTACAACATGAAGTGCTTGTGGATTGAAATGCTTTGTTTCAGGTACACTGATGGACATTTAGAAGGGGTTTACCGACCCCGGGGGGGCCCAGGGCCACTCTTCATGGGCTCTGCCTGTCTCACTGAGCCCCGCTGCCCCTCATCTGCACCTCCCCATGCTCAGCCCCATACATTTCTTCTCTCCTTTGTGGAGCATTGTGCTGCAAGTGTGTGCTGAGTAAATCTGTCATCAGGACTTTTATTATGCAATTCTGATGTGCAAGAATAGTATCTAGGCTGTTTAGAGTCATTGATTGCTATTGAGCTAATGAGCCAAGTGCTAATCAATTCTCTAGGAACTGCCATGAGAAACTATTACACCTCCCACAGTGCCTGCATTGACTGCTTATTGGCAGAGTGATTGTGTTATCTGCCTCCAATTCCACCATACAGACTATAATAATCTAGCAAAATAATTTACTGTCAGTGCTATGTAAGGCGTGCCTGAGAACGATGAGGGAGAGCGAAGCCAAGCAGTGGTTGCACCGAGCCTCTCCATTGCTCGCTGCTTGCACTGCAGCCTCCTCTGTCCCAGTATCCCATATCCCAGTGCACGAATCAGATACCTTCATCCCAGTGATTTTCTAGCATGAGAAGTGCAGATCTACTTCAGGGCTTCAGAACAGCGTTTGGTGCCATCTCACAGGGGAGTGGGTGCTTCTCTGGGGGGATGAAGTGGTGTACGGGTAGCAAAAGGGCTGAGTGTGAAACAGCACCGGGCTGCCCCCAGAGCAGAGCTGTGATGAATCAAGCACATCACAGCAGAAGATAGGAAAACCTTCTAAAGTTTGGCTGCAGGAGAGACACACCAAACTAACACAGGGAGTGTGCAGAAGGCAGAGATTAAAAGATGGATGGAAGTTGGGACTGTGAACAGAGGGCTATCCATGTCAGGAAAAATGATGTGCTTATGATGTGAGGTGACAGTGAATTGTCTGGGTAGAAGTGGAGGGGAATACAGATACCTTGGTCAGTCTCAAGGTAGCTGGGAACCAGCAATCTGAGCCTCAAACAAGCTATGTGGCATAAGTAACACAAACTAGGCAGCAGCATAATAGGCAAATAAATACATAAATAAAAGTATAACTCTGAATTCCTGAAAAAATAAAGCTGAGCTGGCTCTGGGAGGGGCTCCCAAGATTGGCAATGCTGTTGAAGAGCAGAGTGCCTGCCCAAGCTGGCTGAAGTGACAGAACATCAAGGCTGAGGAGCAGATTTCTTTTTTGATGGGATCCTCTTGGCTGTACTGAAGGTGATTGATCAACAGGGTGCACAACCTCAAAGGCTGTTGCTGTTGCCATTGAGTTCAGCCTCCTACAAACCCTGGGAAAAATGTTTCTCTGGAGGTGTCCCAGAGTTGTGGAGATGTGGCACTGAGGGACATGGGCACGGTGGGGTGGATTTGGGTTGAGCTTGGTTATCCTGGAGGTCTTTTCCAACATCAGTGTTTTCTTGGCTCTATGGGGGGTATAGGGGTACTGAGGGCCCCATTTGCAGACCAGACCCGTGCCGTAGGGAAGTGTGCTGTCTCCCTGGGGCCCGGGTTAGAGACATAACTAGAAGACTCCCAGATCTGATTCACCCCAATGACTACTATCCGTTGCTCATAGTTCAAGCAGATAGCAGTGAAATAACTCACAGAAGCCTAAGAACTATGAAAAGAGATTTCAGGGGTCTAGGACGATTAGTTCAAGGTGTGGGAGCACAAGTGGTATTTGCTTCCATACCTTCTGGGGCAGCGAAGGACACGGAATGGGCTAGGAAAACACAAGTGATGAATAATTGGCTGAGAGGCTGGTGTAGAGACAGACACTTTGGGTTTTTTGACCACGGGGCAGTTTACTCAGCTCCTGGCCTGTCATCCACTGATGGAATACACCTGTCCCAAAGGGGGAAACGAATTCTAGCCCAGGAGCTAGCTGGACTAATTGAGAAAGCTTTAAACTAGCTGTGATGGGGGTAGGGGATATAACAGGGCTTCCCAGTGAAGAGCTCAGGGGGGCTGTGCTGGAACAAAGGGTGAGGCAAGTGTCTCAGCTGAAGTGCATATACACCAACGCACGCAGCATGGGCAATAAACAAGAAGAGCTTGAAACCATTGTAAGACAGGCAAACTATGACCTTGTTGCTATTACGGAAACATGGTGGGACCCCTCCCATGACTGGAGTACTGGGATGGATGGCTACAAGCTCTTCAGAAGGGATAGGCGGGGAAAAAAGGGTGGTGGCATAGCTCTCTATATCAAAGAGTGTCTTGATGTTGAAGAGCTTGAGGTTGGAAACGACCAAGTGGAGTGTCTGTGGGTAAGGATCAGGGGGATGGTCTGTAGGAGTGACATCGTGGTGGGGCTCTGTTATAGACCGCCTAGCCAAGATGAGGAGATAGATGAGGTGTTCTACAAGCAACTAGTAGATGTTGCACGATGGCCAGCACTAGTTCTCATGGGGGACTTCAACTTCCCTGATATATGCTGGAAATATAATACCGCGCAGAGGAAGCAGTCCATGAGATTTCTGGAGTGTGTGGAAGATTGCTTCCTGACACAGCTGGTGCAGGAACCTACCAGGGGAAGTGCCCTGCTAGACCTGCTCTTCACTAACAGAGATGGACTAGTAGGAGATGTGAAGGTTGGGGATCGTCTTGGACAGAGTGACCATGAAATGGTAGAGTTTGCTATTCTTGCTGACATCAAGAGGGTGACTAGCAAAACTGCTGCCTTGGACTTCCGGAGGGCAGACTTTGACCTGTTCAGGACGCTTGTTGCAAGGGTCCCTTGGGACTCGCTCCTGTGGGGTAAAGGGGTCCAGGAAGCCTGGGCCCTCCTCAAGACGGAAATCTTAAAGGCACAGGAGCAGGCTGTCCCTGAGTACCGTAAGTCAAGCCGGAGGGGAAAAAGACCAGTGTGGATGAACCGAGATCTTTTGTTGAGACTCCGGGAGAAAAAGAGAGTATATGTCCTCTGGAAGATGGGACAGGCTACTTGGGGAGACTACAGGGAACTTGCCAAGATTTGCAGGCAGGAAGTTAGAAATGCAAAAGCCCAGCTTGAACTTAGACTGGCTACTGCAGTAAAGGAGAACAAAAAATCCTTTTATAAATATATTAACAGTAAAAGAAGAACTAAGGAGAATTTCCCTCCTTTACTTGATGCGGCAGGGAATGTAACCACAGAGGATAAGGAAAAGGCTGAGGTTCTCAATGCCTTCTTCACGTCTGTCTTTAACAGACAGACCAGTTATCCTCAGGATACTCCTCGCCCTGACCTGGAAGTCTGGGACGAAGCGCATCATACACCCCCTGTGATCCCAGCAGAGACAGTCAGAGACCTGCTCCTCCATCTGAACTGCCACAAGTCCATGGGGCCAGATGGGATCCACCCAAGGGTGCTGAGGGAGCTGGCAGAGGTGATTGCCAAGCCGCTTTCTGCCATCTATCAGCATTCCTGGTCATCTGGAGAGGTCCCGCAAGATTGGAGGCTTGCCGATGTGACTCCCATCTACAAGAAAGGCCGTAAGGAAGATCCGGGGAACTACAGGCCTGTCAGCCTGACCTCGGTATCAGGGAAAGTTATGGAGCAATTGATCTTGAGGGAGATCACACGGCACGTGCATGGCAATCAGGGGATCAGACCCAGCCAGCACGGGTTCACAAAGGGCAGGTCGTGCTTGTCCAACCTCATCTCCTTCTACGACTGGGTGACCAGACTGGTAGATGAGGGAAAGGCTGTTGATGTAGTCTACCTGGACTTCAGCAAAGCCTTTGACACGGTCTCCCACAGTATTCTCCTGCAGAAGCTGGCAGCCCATGGTGTGGACAGGTTCACTCTTCTCTGGGTTGAGAATTGGCTTGAGGGCCGTGCCCAGCGGGTAGTGGTTAATGGAGTCAAGTCCAGCTGGCGTCCTGTCACGAGTGGTGTCCCCCAAGGGTCGGTATTGGGGCCCGTCTTGTTTAATATCTTTATTGATGACCTGGATGAGGGGATTGAGTGTACCCTCAGTAAGTTTGCGGATGACACCAAGTTGGGAGGATGTGTTGATCTGCCTGAGGGTAGGGAGGCCCTTCAGCGGGATCTGGATAGGCTGGACAGTTGGGCTGAGGTCAATGGGATGAGGTTCAATAAGGCCAAGTGCCGGGTCCTGCACTTTGGCCACAATAACCCCATGCAATGCTATAGGCTTGGGGCAGAATGGCTTGAGGAGTGTATAGAGGAAAAGGACCTGGGGGTGTTGGTTGATGCTCGGCTCAGCATGAGCCGGCAGTGTGCCCAGGTGGCCAAGAAGGCCAATGGCATCCTGGCCTGTATTAGGAATAGTGTGGCCAGCAGGAGCAGGGAGGTGATCATCCCCCTGTACTCAGCTCTGGTGCGGCCGCACCTCGAGTACTGTGTTCAGTTTTGGGCCCCTCACTACAAGAGAGACATCGAGGCCCTGGAGCGTGTTCAGAGAAGGGCAACAAAACTGGTGAGGGGTCTGGAGCACAGGTCTTACGAGGAGCGGCTGAAGGAGCTGGGATTGTTTAGTTTGGGGAAAAGGAGGCTCAGAGGAGACCTCATTGCACTCTACCACTTCCTGAAGGGAGGCTGTGGTGAGGAGGGGGTCGGCCTCTTCTCCCAGGTAACTAATGACAGGACGAGAGGGAATGGCCACAAGTTGTGCCGGGGAAGATTTAGATTAGACTTGAGGAAAAATTTTTTCTCTGAGAGAGTGGTCCGGCACTGGAATGGCCTGCCTAGGGAGGTGGTTGAGGCACCGTCCCTAGCGCTGTTCAAGAAGCGTTTAGATGAGGTGCTGAGGGATTTGATTTAGTAGCTTGGTGGGTAGGGATGGTGGTGTGAGGAAGGTTGGACTAGATGATCTTGTAGGTCCTTTCCAACCTAATGTATCTATGAATCTATGAATCTATGATTTTAAAGGCTTCAGGTGTCTGAAGATCCAGAACAAGGAACTTAGAAGATAATTTCTGAATGCATCAGAATTGCTGTCTGAGTATTGAGCCTGATGTTTCTTTCTTGCACATGCTACCAGAGGCTGAAAAGAGCAAACCGTAACTGCTTCTGTGATGGCTGCAGGGCTCCACTGTGGGCTCTGCAGGTAGCCCAGCCCTGGGGATGCACACAGACACCAGTAAGGCAGATCTTAGTAGTGTGGTAACCACACGTGTCCCTTCTTTGGCTGTGTCAGGAGGTGAGTGCTGCACATCCTGTATATCACATGGAACTGTGGTATTTTTCAAAGGAGAGAAAATCACAAATTTGCTGATTTTCTTTCTGTTTGTCTCCCCGTGGTTCATCACAGCATCTCCTCCAACTCCTTTCCCACTGGAATCCGCCTGGCTGCAGCTCCTGCCCATAGCTTCTTGTTATGCCTGCCTCGGTTAGATTAGAGAGACCTTTAATACCTGTTGTTTTCTCCCTGTGAAAGCACTTAGATACTGTAATCAAGGTTTCTCCTAATCGTCTTTCTGATGAACTAAACAGATTAAACTCTTTAAATCCCTCTGAGTAAAGAACTTTCTCTAATAGACAAATTATTTTTGCAGCTCTTTTCTGCCCTCCCTCTAATTTGTTGAAGGATTTTTAGCACTGGGGAAGTTGGATTGTGCAGTTTTGCACGTTGAGGTCTCCTTGCCCGGAGCCAGGCAGGGTCAGAGATGCCCAAAGCCCATCAGCCTGACATTTAATGCTGGTGCTGGTGGTGAAGAGACATTTGTGTTGTTATTATTATTATTATATTTATCCAAACCTCCTCGGGTATCTTTCAAACTCATTGCATTACAGGGCTGCAAAGCTGGATATCTCCATCCTGATGGCATTGCTGCTGACACCGCCGCTCTTATCACCAATGCCACCATCACTGAGTCGTTGTCTCACTCACTGGCATGCAACGGCTGGGCCACAGCAGGTCCTGGCAGGTCCATCCCTAATGCATTCTCCCCACTCCCACCCTTTTTAGTCCCTTTCCTTCTCGGTGTGAAGTTTGTCTTCAGCCAATAGGTATTTCCAGGCTCCCATTTTCACAAAGCTGGAAGCCTTGAGAATCTCTGCATGCATCTGATGCACCCAGTCATCCTTCTTAAGCCTCCAGTGCCATGAAATAATAAAATCCCCTCCTTTTTCCTTTTCACAGGTTTCATTTTTCCATAATAAAACCATGTTTGTAGTCTCACATGTAACCACACTCTCAGTTCACTGACCTGAATCTTATTGCTGCTTTTCAGTTCTTCACCTGGGATTTATTTCTGGCTAACAAATCTATTTCTACTCAAACCTGCCTCTTTGAACGCTGACATACATTTTAGCCTCTTGCTCTTTTCCCAATACTTAAATGTGTATCTAAATGTATATGTGTGCATGTACGCTGTCCCATTGACTTCTTTACTCATCCTGCTTTTGGCAGTGAGCTTTGAAAAGAAAAAAAGGTAAATCAGTATTAATAAATCTTTAAAATCGTTTGTGCCTCTGAAAGCACATGGGAAATAGTTGACCATCTTGGAGTGAAGCAGCACTCTGGCTCCTGTGCCTGGGGGAAGCAATGTGACTCAGTTGTGCCACCTCCATCCCACAATGTGACACAAACCCGTCTGCTTTCCCCCCATTCTTACAGCAGTTATACATCAGATATTGCAGCCTCAGTGTCCTCAGTCTCCCCACGGGATGAGAAGGTCCCTGAGAAGACACTTGGAACTGACTTTTCTGCATTTATTTTTTTTTTGGCAAAAATTGAGATATTCACTAATTTGCTCATCTTCATTCTCCCTCCAGGCAGTATTTTAGTTGTTTCTAGCTGCACAGGACGAAAATCAGATGAGCCAAGTTCTCAGAGAGTGTTTTGGAGTGTTTTGCTTCAGAGAAGCCATTTGGAGGTCCTGGCAATAGTGAAAAGTGCTCCAAGCACTGAGCACAGCTCCTGTTGCCTGCAGCTGGCTGGATGGCAGCACAGTGACTGCGTGGTGTTTGCTGGGTGCTGGTGGCAGCCTGCACCCCTGGATGGCAGCTGCAGCTCCTGGGCAGGGGAGAGAGGAATCGTCTTGCAGGAAGTTAAAGAGAAAAAGCTTTCCTCTCAATCAGATTTCAGACACTCTTCTATCTTTTGCAGACTGAGGGGTCCTGGGCTGTGTTAAATAAGGGGTTGCCAGCAGGGAGAGGGAGGGGATTGTCCCCCTCTACTCAGCTCTTGTGAGGCTCCATCTGCACTACTGCATCCAGGCCTAGGGCCCCCAGCACCACGAAGACACAGAGCTCTTTGAACGGGTCCAGAGGAGGGCCACTAAGATGAGCAGAGGGCTGGAGTACCACTCCTATGAGGAAAGGCTGAGGGAAATGGTCTTGTTTAGCTTGGAGAAGTTTCCAGGGAGACCTCATTGTGGCCTTCGAGGACTTGAAGGGAGCGTATAAACTGGAGAGGGAATGACTGTTTACATGGGTTGGTAGTGACAGGACAAGGGGGAATGGCTTAGTTTAATGACAGGGCAGATCAAGGTTGGATGTGAGGAGGAAGTTTCTCACTCAGAGGTTGGTGAGGCACTGGCACAGGTTGCCCAGAGAGGCTGTGGATGCCCCATCCCTGGAGGCACTCAAGGTAAGGCTGGATGTGGTTCTGGGCAGCATGCTCTAGTGGTTGGCAACCCTACCCATGGCAGTGGGGTTGAAATGAGATGATCTTTGAAGTCCTTTTCAACCCAGGCCATTCAGTGAATCTATGATGATTCTTTCTGTTCAGCAGAGAAAGGATGAAGGCAGAACTTGGCCGGCTTGCATGCAGGTGCAACATGCTTCACACATGGATGGCAGTGTGGGAGCAGGCATGCTGGGGCAGCACTGGGGTCTTCCTCACCCCATGCCATCGCCCGGCTGCTTTCCCCCACTGCTTTAACAGCACTGCAGCACCACAGCCCGTTGTGTTAATAGGGTATTAATGAGAGCAGCTACAGAGCTCCCCGGTTACTCGCAGCTAAGCAAATAGCGATTATTCTGTTGTTAACGATTTTGTTCTACTAAGATAGCTCCACACCATTGTGTTCTCTCCTCTGGGTACCACTTTCCAGCCAGAGTTGACTCACATGAGTACACTTCAGTTAATTTCTTTTTCCCTGTTGCCATTGAAATGCTGAAGAAAAATGCTGGACCGGGGCTGGGCAGAAGAGGAAGGCTTAGCCCTGCATTAAAGTGCCAATATACATAATGTGGGCACCTCAGCTCAGGTGGCCACCTGGATTTTCACCTTTCTGCTTCTCTCGTTCACGATAATTGCATGGGATTCACTTTAACAGAGGTCAGATCAAGTCAGTAAAGAAAAAAGTTTTCTTTTCAGATGATGAGAAATGGTCTGGTACCAATTTTTAGGAAGTACCAAAATGTGTCTGCAAAACTGCAGACAATGGCAGCTTTTTTTTTTTTTTTTTGTAAGGCAAAAGAAATTAGGGAGCAGCGGAACGGGAGGAACAAGCACATTTTTCATGATAAAGGAGGAGGTTCTTAGAAATTAAGGAACTGAACCATGACTGATGAGTTCGGGTTAAGTTCCTGCCTCACCCAAGGACTCTTTGTGCAGCTCGGATAATTAAATTTCTTTGTTCCACTTTGTCTCTCCACAGCTTTTCCTTCTGATCGTGTCCTAGTTGCATGTGGCCTTATATTGACACGAGGGTCACCTTCCTTGGTGCCACTGCCTGTTGCTGTAGGCAGCAAAGTGTGTCTGAAATGGGTTGGGAATAGCTGCATGGCACTACTCCAGAGCCAAGTGCAAGCTGGGTGAGTGGCAGAAGGCTCTGGGCTCCTCCTGCACCAGTCAGCACTTACCGAAGTGCTGCCTGGTCAACGTGCAGCAGTGTGGGTCATGGGAGTTTGCCCCACGTCTCGTTTGCCTTTCCTGAATGAAAAAATCCAGGTGACAGTACTTTCCAACATCAGTGCTTGTTTTACTTCCAGGACTTGATTCTCCATGTCCTCTATTTTGTCCTTAGTGGCTGAAGACAGCAGGAGAGACTTCTTTACCGACGGGTAAAGCTGGGGCACCTCCTGTTTCAGCGGGGTTTACACTGCCTTTAATTCATGGATGGTATTTGCACTGAGCCATATCTTCAAAGACTCATAGTACAATACAAATTAAGCACTTGGGGCAGAAGAAGAAATATAGCATAATATCCTTGTTTCATTCCCATTAGTTCTTTTCTCTATAAATAGTAATTGTGTGGTGTGTAATGCAGTCCCTCATGTCAGAGTTTATCAGGTAGGTGCTTTGGCAATTGCTGCAGGAAATACTAAGGGCTGTGCCTGGTTCCAAGCACAACTTTTGGGTTTGCTGTTAAACCTCCTGCCAGAGCAGCTCCCAGCCCAGGTTGCACAAGTAGGAATTCAGATGGGTCCTGAGTGTGTCCAGAGAAGGAGACTCCACCACCTCTCTGGGCAGAAGTTGTTGTTCCTCTGGGTTGTATCAGCCAACCCTAAGATAACACACAGCTTTCCTGTGCAAACATGCAGAGGGGGGAAGAGAGCTGCTTCCCTTCTGCAAACAGCACTGGCTGCTGCCTGGTCACTCTGAGTCCAAACGGACAGAGATCTTATGATGGAATTGGACTGAAAAGCAGTCTGCGGTTCAGGCTCTGCTTTTACAGACTCATAAAATGTTTCTGTTTAATGCTGAGGTTGAAGTTAGGTTCAGCACAGTGTTTGCTGAGTGAAGTTGGAGCTTCTGGGGGCTGTTTCTCCTGGCGGAACTCTGCCAAGGAACTGTTCACCTGCTGAGATGCTTCACTGCAAACCGGTCCTATTAACTGATCCCCTCCAGGTGAGTGCTCTGCATCCACCCCTGCGGCATGGTAACGCGTCATGCACTCAGGCAGCAGACTCCTGAACGCCAGGTTTCAGTTCTGAGCACTGGAAAAATAATTCCTATTTCACCCTTAGTGATTGCTCAAGACACAGGAGGTCTCCTTAACTTGTTAAGGAAAGCAGGGCCTGACTCTGGAGGAGAGGCTGCTGGTGCCATCTGTGGCACTGATGGGATCTGCTCCATGGGCGTGTGGCTGATTGCTGGCTGGGGGAGCCGGGCCAGGAGCTCTGCGGGGTGCTGATGGAGTGCATGCGGGAGAGGAGCGATCACAGCCCGCAGCGTCGCGGTCGATGCCATTAGCAACACCTGGCAGAGCCCAGGAGGAGTGCTGTTTCTGGCAGGCATCTCCATTTCCAAAGAAAGGAGCTGATTTATGATGAGGAGAGGCTGCTGGTGGACTGGCTCGGTGCTGGACAAGTTAATAGCTTGGTACGAGGATCCTGTGATTTGTTTGATGCTCCCAGCTTGAGTCGCAAAGATTTTGTGTCAGGCAGCATTTATGCAGGAACAAAATGAGCCTTAATCTCGTTTCACTTTATTTGAAGCCCGTGGGGATAGGTCTGTAGTCCCTTGGTGGTGGGAAGCTGCTCGCCAAACCCCACAGCAGGAAGCATGGCCCAAGGCTGTGCTGGTGCAGGATGCCTCCTTGGCAGTGGGTGAGGCTCTGGGTTTTCTAAGGGTCTCACACTGGCACGGCTGTGAGGAGGGGATGAGTGTGCAGCTTGCTCTTTGGGCTTCTGAAGCTGGCCATGGCAATGGCTTGCTGTCACAGCAGGTGCCTCAGCTTCACTGACCCACACGGACTGAAAACTTTCAAAACTTCTTCCCTGGGAGGTGCTATGCACGGGGTCACTGCACGTCACAGAGCAGTGCAGTATGAGATGTATTCAGACATGCTTCACAGTTAATGCTGGGAGATACTGGCATAAGGTTTCACTGAAGGGAAATGTTCTCACCCAGGACTGAACTCTTCAATCTGATCTAGGATTTGATCTAGTGGCTGGCAACCCTGCCAGCAGCAGGGGACTGGAACTTGATGATCCTTGAGGTCCCTTCCAACCCAAGCCATTCTATGACTCACTGGTTCTATGATTTCGCAGTGCATCAGCACAGCAGAAAGAGAGTGAAGGAGGGCAGTGTAAATGCTTGAAATGAACAGGATGCTCTGTACTGCATGTGCTTCATTTTACAGAATCAAGTTCCAAATATTTGGGTCTCCACCTCGACCATATATATTTAGGTGCACAGTGAGGCTTTGTTTTAGAACATCAGGAGGCATCCATCCTCTGTGAATGAGTCATCCAAGGAATGATACTGGAAGACTTTAACTGAACCAAGAAATGTGCCTACCCCAAAATAGAAGAGTTGGGGTTTAACTTGTCCCATCTGGGAGCAAAGATAGGCAGTTTACAGTGCAAGGTAATGAATACTGGTAAAAAATACAGAACAAAGTGACCAAAAGACTGGAAAAGCACTGTGAAAGGCTGCTTTAGATTTGGTATTTGACAAAGAAAGGCTGGTGGAGACACTGAAGGCAGACAGCAATTTGGGTGATACGGACCATTAAAAAATTGTAAAATGATGGAATTTGGTATTCTAAAGAAAGGGAGAAGGGCAGAATGAAGGTGATGGAGGCAGCAGGAAGCTGGGGGAGGCAGCAGTGAGGGTCCACAGGAGGGCACCATGAAGCAGTGGAGCAGAGTCACTGTGTGGAACAACACAGGCAATCCCCAAGCCTCAGCCCTGCAAGAAATAAAATACATCCTCAAAAACAGAAATGAAGACTCATGGCTATGGGTGAATAGCAAGGAATAATCTCTCAACTATGTGGGTATAATCAAAACGCATGAGGCATAAAACTGGCAAAGGATATAAAAAGCAGGAAGGAAGACATCTCTGCACACATCAGAAGAAAGAAGACAAAGGAACGCATAGGCCCTGTATGAAGCAGTGAAGAGAAACAGATGAAGACTAAAATTCAGTACTTTATTATTTCAGACTTTGGGAAAAAGGTGAATTGTTACCTGACAGTTACTGCAATTAATTATATCAAAGAGAATAGCAAGGAAAGAGACAGTAAAAGTGTATTCAGATAAATCAGATGTTTTCAAGCAATTGGAGCCTGATTAAATCCACTCTTGAGTACCTGCCACTTACCCTGAAAACCTCTGCATCAGTGGTGGCTATGGGCAGGAGGAGCAGGGGCAGGGCTCTACCTGAGCAGGAAACCAGGCTGAGTGGGCTGAAGCCCTTAGCTTGTGGCAGACAGGGCAGGAGAAGCCTCAGGATCAGCTCAGGTTGCTCCAGGGCTTATCCATCAGCACTGTAAGCATTTCTAGAGAGGAAGGATCCACAGTTTACCCAGGACCTTGCTCTGATGCATTCAGCAATGCCACAGCCCCAGAAGTCAGAAGGTTTCATTCAGATCTCAGCCTGTAGACTTTTGCAGAGCAATAGTTGGCCATTACCTGCTAGTGCTTCTGCATACAAACACCACGCCACTGAAAGCAGACTCCATGTTGTAAATGACAAAATGCAGTAAGATTAAAAATTGAGTGCTATAGACAGAATCAACTTAGTTTTTCACATTAGATGCTAAGAAACCGGTTTGAGCAACCCTGTAATTAAGGTGATGGGAGCACGCCAGCTTAGGTCAACTTTGATTCCTTCTAAAGACATCCTTCCTTGCAAAGGCAATTTAGAGTCGAGCCATGAAAACCTTTTGCATTGGTATTGGTTTGGCTCAACTCTTATCGAAGCTCTGAACCAACACATACTG
The DNA here is from genome assembly GCA_023055505.1 of Callipepla californica brunnescens. NCBI lineage: Eukaryota > Metazoa > Chordata > Aves > Galliformes > Odontophoridae > Callipepla > Callipepla californica. The sequence goes on along the minus strand of JALIRH010000004.1, from coordinate 47,788,870 downwards.
GAGAAAGGTTAATATTCCTGTGCTTTGGTAGTGTGCTGGTTTTTTTTTCCACAGAACCCAAACATCAAAACCTTGAATGCTTATAACCAACAACTATTCTGGGGAAGAATGTGCCTATAATGTCATCTCTTTGTTGTTGTTGTTTCTTTGATGGGCTTTCTCATTATTACTTTTTGCCTTTTGCAGAATCTCTTTAATAGAAAAGCAAGACTTCTGAATGGATTTCATATGCTCCTTGAACTGCTCAAGCCTTTGAAATAACTCAGCTGGAAGTTTTAGTCGATATGAATGGAGACATTTAAAACATCTTTGTGCTCTTCTGTCAATAAGAGATGGCAAAAGGCTAAACAGATGGAATTAGACAGCAGAGTGAGAGATCCAACCAGTCCTAAGCATCCTCCAGAGGGAAAAAGCCATTCATTAGGAATCGTAATTGAGAAATTTGATATGAATTTGTCAGTGTTTGCAACTAAAAAAAAACAGCCTTCATACACGAGTGAGGCTAGGGGTAGAAATAGATGAATCTACCTATTAATGATTAATCAGGCACTGGAATAATTCTAAATTGCATTTTTTTTTTTTCCAGCTCAATTTGCAAATTCTGCGTTCTCTGAAGTACACAGCAAGTAGAGAAGCAGCAGTGAGTGACCATGCTCGTGTGAGCCATCATACAGTGCTGGTGGCCTTCATGGCTGGGTGAGTGCAGGAGTGCATCCATAGAGAGGAACTGCAGAATGACTGAGGATGCTCTGAGGCTGGAGGAGTTTTGGGAGTTCCTCCTGATGTGGGCTTGTGGTGCTTTCCAGCAGTCAGCGGTGCAGCACAGTGCTGCTGGAGTGCCAAGTGCCGGATAAGATGCCTTTTGAAAGCAAAGTCTTCCAGTTGATCAGCAGAGGAAGGCAGTGCTGCGGAAAAAGGATGAGATGATATTGTGCCAGTCAACTTTCATAGTCCTCAGATTTTACCTAAATACAGAGGCTGCTCCAGAGATCAGCACAATGACTTGTGCCAGTACACGCCCCTTGACTTGATTGGATTTGATCCTCATGAATTGTTTGAATCCGTAACTGCTGTGGTAGAAAGATTTTGGGTAGGGAACTTCTGAACAATTTGTGAGCATAGTCCTTTGCCTTGTCATGTTGGCTGTGTTGTGGGACAAGTTATCTCGTTTTTAGCACTTCCCAAACCCTGCTCGTGCATAACAACATGCTGACACTGTGAACTGGTCAGCATCTGAGTGACTAGAACAGGTCGAGGAGCCTGGGGGCATTCTCCATTAACTAGCACTTCTAAGTCTGCTGCTAGGACAGAAACAAAGTTTCCAGGCTGACAGCAGCTATCAGAGGTCAGAACACAAGGGGATCTCTTGCATAGCTCAGGCATAATATTTGTAAACCAAACAGCGTGCTTGATTCAACCCATAAGTTGCTAATGGTTCTCTCAGTGACTTTGCAGCAGATTCTATAGACTTGCAAGTAAAATGTAGCTTTGTTCCTCCCCCTTTTCCTTCAGTGAAGAATGCTTCTCAGGCCTGAACAGGAAAGATGGGCTCTCCACATGTTCCTGCCTGTAGGCCATACCCAGTACGTGGATGTGGGCATCGTTCAGCTCACACACACTTTTCCTGTTGCCAGCTGGGCTCCACTGTGTGACAACCAAGTCTGGATTCCATGAATGCTGAAATAAGCCACCAGTTACTCGTGGTGTAGAAGTCGTTATGCTGTGGCATGTAGCCACTCATCAGAGCATGTAGTCTTGTGTATCTCAGTGACGTTTCCTTGCTGCAATATTTTTTACCTCTGTGCTCTCCTTTGCCCTCCAGAGATGAGCCCTTTCCCACAGCAAGTTGCTCATCAAGGTGTATTATCTAAAATAACACCTTGGCATGAGGAGGATCTATGGAAAATACATTGTGAAGTAGTTGTGAGAGGAGCACCTGTGCTTTCTTCAGTGGGCACTAGGCAGTGGATCACACTAATAGTGCTGTTTGCAAATATCAAATAATAATGGAAAGCATGACAATAATGAAGTAAGTAATCAGATGAACTGTTGAGCACAGGTGCCTACATTTACAACTCTTTCATCAAAGAGAAAATTAAGCGCTCTCAGAATATTATGGCAAATTGCTTGCTGTTATATGACTGCTAATCAGGTGGAGTACATAAATGCATCAGGAAAAATCTTCTTGAGCAATTATGGCAGTAGATGATTAAGGCTCACAGCACATCATGGGACAGAGAATGGGCTCCTTTCTTTGCCCACAGATGTAAATGCTCATTGCAAAAACCCTTTGGAGTTACCAGCAGCTCTGATGAAGTTTGGCTGATGCACAAAGTGTGCCAGAGCACGGCTGTGTCACTGCTCTCGTGTCACGCAGCCCTGGCACTGCATGAGGCCAGGTCTCCTCCTAGAGCCTGGGGCCCATGGGGGCTCCCAGTAAAGGTGTATGGGTAACTGGGATGTGGGGCACCCCTATAGCCAACACCACAACTGGAAGTCAGCTGTGAGTTCATGCCCACACACCCCCAGCACCATGATGTCAGGTGGGGAGGGCACTGGTTTGTTGCTCCTCATCTGTTCCCAGCAGCTGCAGGGAATGGAGCCTGGCAGTCCCAGGGAGGTGAGCATGTCCGCACCAAGATAGAGGTTTTCCAGTGCATCATCTCTTGTCTTTCCCGTTTACATGGCTTTTGCAGAAAACGTGCTTCCCTGCCTCCTGTTCCAGCCTCTCAGGCAGCTGATCCAGCCCTGCCTTTTTTCCAGCTTCCTCCTCATTCTGGAGTTTCTCTGAGTTGCAGTGATGTTGACTCCTGAGCCAGTATGGGAGGTTTTTGAGCTCCTCGTGCCTCTCAGCCTCAGATTTACTGTTCACCAGAGCTGCTGCAGGCAGGTCTCTTTCTGTGCCTTGCTGCTTCTGTTTCAGCTGAAGGAAGAGAATAATGAAGTTTTGGCTGTGAAAGGCAGCAGAAGGTGGCTGTACCTGGGTCTCAGCCCAATGGCTGATGCAACAGTCCCCTGCTGGGGGACCATGGCTGGCAGCAAGAGAGGTACCGGGCAGGGAGCAGTATGTTGTTGCCTTCTTTCCTCCTCCTCCATAAACCTGTGCTCCAAGCTACTGACAAAAAAATGAAATAGCAGCCTCCTGGCATGGCCCTTCTACAGGATGCCTCATGGGCCACTTCTCTGCAGGATGAAGAAGAAGAATTATGCTATACTTACAGAATGCAACTGGAGAACTTGCCTACAGCCCAGAGCACATGGCCATGCCCGTGTGGAGGAATGCTCCATCTCTGGAGATCTGGATATGCCCGAAGCCATGGATGGGCCCTATGCAGCCTGATCTGATGGGGAGCACCCAGCCCAGAGTAGGGGTTGGGCACGGGCAGCTGTGAGGTCCCTTCCAACAGAACCATGCTGTGATTCTGTGAGTCTGTGACTCCTTGCCAGCCTCCTGGCTACAGATGAGGTTCCAGGAAGGTTCTTTCAGCACAGCAGAGGCTGTGATGGCATTTCCCAATAAGCTGTGCATTAACAGAGCAGATGTGACATAGGAAATAGCGTGTCATATTTGAATCCATGACCAAACTCTGTTTTTTGATATTTAGAGACTATTCCATTCCTCCTAGGTGTGGATAATCTCCTTTAATTTGAAGTACACAGCAGCATCCCTTCAGTTTTTTGTGCTACCAGGGCTATCATGAAAGTGTTCTGTGCTCTTTTGCCACACAGACTGAGCTCTCTGCTGCCCAAGCCTGCAGCTCATGTTGTGCTGAGCATGGATCCTTGTGTTGTAAGAGCGTGCGAGCTCTCTGTCAGCCTCAGTGATTCAGGATTAGTATGGCAAGCCATAAAGGAAAATGAATTGGGTTTTGGATATCTCAGGATAGAAGATAATATAATCCTATTATTAAAAAAAAATGGTATCTTCATCTGTTCTTCTCTACTGCTTTCTCTGCTCTCTTTTATTGGGTTCTATAAATCCTTCTATTTCTTTTCATTTAATTTCTGGTGAGTTTGGGGTTGTGAAGCTGTCCCTATACTTATGCTGGAATAGAGGACGTGCTAATATCTGCATGTATCTGCTTTATCCATGCATGAAAAGGAAGGTCAATGGTCTTTTTTTTTTTCCCATCTGCATGCTGGTCCCCAGTGCCACCTGCTGCTGTCCCAGCCAGTGCATCACACACACAGCTCGTGATGGAGAAGAGCTGGAGCCCAGGCAGAAAGATGCTGAGGCCACCATGGTTGCTGAACACATCCTGCAGAGGGTAGCTGGGGCACAGTGTCCCTGGGTAGGTGCAGTGGGTGCCTGAGAGGTGCCCTGTGCTCTCTGAGTGAATCCCTTGGCACAATTCATCCCAAAGCCTTTGAATGCAAACTCCTCCCCACTCCATCATGCACCTCCTGGCCAGTGCGGGACCTGACCTGTACCTTGGGGAATCAGTAGCTCCATTTTCCCTGTGACCAGGATAGGCTGCAGCACCCAGGTCAGCAACACCGAGCCTCAGCACTGCTACCTCTAACTGCCATGTGTGCTTTGCAATGGAGACAGAGAATCCAGGACGATCCAGGCGCTGGACCCGCCTCTTGTGGACGCTGCAGACAGCTTGGAGATGTGATGACCGAACCTTTCGGAAACCAAAAAACCAGCAGACCTCCAAACGGAGCCAGCAGGCAGTCCTTTGCAATGCCGCTTCCCCAGTCCTCAGCCATAAAACCAACATCTGCAGCACTCTCTCTCTGCTGCCAAATGGTTACGTTTGGGATGCACTCGGCAGCCCCACATATTTCAAGGCTGAGAGCAGTGATGTGCTGAGAGCCCAGAGCACACCCTTGATTTATGAGAGCCCTTCCTCTCAGCAGATTATCTGCAGGATCCTGCTGGCTGCCGCCCCGGTGGGACCACTTGCTTCTGGAAGGTTTGCAAATCTATATCTTAATTTGATAGCAGCTGTTAGCAATATAGCTTTGACACCCCTACATCATCCCTCTTCTTAAGCCATAAGCTGCGTCTCAGAGACACTTATAAGCTTTTCTAAACATAGTTAGAAAGAGAAAAAAATCCGATTACATAGCGTCGGTTGGACCACAAGGATTTTGTAAAATCTTCAGGGTTTTGAGTCGCACAAAGATCGTTACTGCTGCAATTTCTACATATTGTATTCTTAGAAACAGGGAACTAAGTCGAGGTATGGCTCCGTGTGCCGGCAGCAGCAGCAGCCGGGTGCACGCAGCCACGTGTCTGCAGCAGCATCTGCTGTATTCCACACAACGACCGACGTGCACCGGCAGGAGCTGAGCAGCAGAACTGGAAACTCATCCCGGGGTCTGTCATTTGTAATCTGCTCACGTCCTTGCAGAATCTTAACCCACAAATACCAGCAAACCTACTGGCGCCTCGGATGGGTTGTTTTCTTCTGTCAGTAAAGCTGCTAAATGGAAAGAGACAGCCAGGAATATTTGCCTGTAATTATTCACAACACTGCATGTGCAAATCTCGCGGCAGCTTCCACTGGTGATACTCACACTGTGTGGCTTCTCTGCATCCCACAGAGCAGCACGGTGGGTTCTGGTGGACTAGAACGTGGACATGAGTCAGAAGCCCAGAGGGCCATCGTGGGCTGCATTAAAAAAGGGATAGCCAGCAGGGAGAGGGAGGGGATTGTCCCACTCTACTCAGCTCTTGTGAGGCCCCATCTGCACTACTGTGTCCAGTCCTGGGGGCCCCCAGCACCACATATGCACAGAGCTCTTGGGACACTAAAAAGAGCAGAGTGCTGGAGCACCTCTCCTGTGAGGAAAGAGTGAGGGAACTGGGCTTGTTTAGCTTGGAGAAGAGAAGGCTCCAGGGAGACCTCATTGTGGCCTTCCGGGACCTGATGGGAGCACATAAACTGGAGAGGGAATGACTGTTTGCATGAGTTGGCAGTGATAGGACAAGGGGGAATGGCTTTAAGCTAAGACAGGGAATATAGAGGTAGAATGTGAGGAGGAAGTTTTTCACTCAGAGGGTGGTGATGCACTGGAACATGTTGCCCAGAGAGTCTGTGGATGCCCCATCCCTGGAGGCACTCAAGGCAAGGTGGATGTGGCTCTCGGCAGCCTGCTCTAGTGGTTGTGACCCTGCCCATAGCAGGGGGTTTGAAACAGGATTATCTTTGAAGTCCTTTTCAACCCAGGCCATTCAATGATGTTATGGTGACTCTATGACCCAATGTGAGTCATTTGCATGGACCTCTGGTGCAAGTCCCACGAATACTTGCAGTACACACAGACACCACGTGTGTGCACATACCCACAGTTACCTGGGTCTGCCCTGGACTCTGCAGGCTCCCCAGGGCTGTGTGGTATCTCTGTGTGACAGAATCTCATAGCATATGTATTTTTGGAACAATTCAAGCTCCTAAATAATCTTTTCACTGCTCCTTCCCCATTGGAAATGTGCACGTGTGTTCCACTGTAAGTAAATTCTCTGCTTGGTGTTTGAGCATTGTATTAGAAGCATTGGAAACATTATTATAACAACGAAGCAGGCACACAATAGTATTCAGTACACAACCAGAGAATAATTTTCTTGCCATTGTGATAACGTTATGGAAAAATTCTTCATAGAACCAACCACAGACAGAGCCAGTTTGGGTACCTGACTGCCATAGGTATTGCTCTTGGAGACATTTCTGGAAAGTGAAAATCCTTCTGAGGGTGAATGGTTTCAGGTCAAGAGTGGCAAGAGTGATCTGAGGTCTGGCAGCCTTACCTCACAGTGGAAAAACAAACAGGCTCCATCTGTTTACATAATGAAAGAACTGACTTCATCTCTACTTAAGTACTTGCTGGGGAGAAGATTTCTGACAGCAGAAGGGCTCTGAAATTGATTAGTTCCATAAGGTCCAGTGCCTAGGAGCAGCAGGCAGGCAAGCCTGGAGCAGAAAGAAGACAAATCAAGCCATCATATCATCGTGAGCAAGGAGATGTAGGTTCCCTATTGCTTGAAATCCTCCCTGAAGACAGCATGCACTTCTCAGTCTCTGTGCTGTGGGGGGATTTCCCAGCCCACCTGCAGACTGAGCACCAACCTCTGTCTGTCTGGGGAAGAAGAGAACAAAGTTAATGCTGTTAACATAAGGAATCCAGTACATGAGGAAAGTGAGTGTACTGTCAGTGGGAAAAAGGTTTAGAGGATAGCAAGCAAAGAAAGATAATGTCACTCATTTAGCTTAAATCAAAGCTACAGTCATTATGTATATATCGTGGAGTGACTTTGTGTACATAGCTTCAGACTTCATTGTATTTATTGCCTTCTAATTCATACAGCCATCTGAGCACAGGCTCCGAACTGACACCATGTGTTGCTGAACAGCCTATGAGGAGGACCGTGTGATAAAAATAGGGTTAGACCCGTTTAAATTTATTTTTGGCAGAAGAATCATCACTGCCTGTAAAGATGATGTATTTGCTCTTGCCAATTGATCCATCAAAGTATTTAATGCATTGGTGCATTATTAATGTGCAGTATTTGTGTACAAACCCTCCAACCAATGCACATGTGGATATGTATATAAAAGTGTTTTGCATACACATGTCTGTTGACATGCATAAAAGCATGCAGTGAGTGCTCTACCAAAATCCCATCTGCTTCCACGATGCTGTCTCACTGCTGACCCCTCCCTATGCCCCAGCTTCAGGTGGCTGCATATGGGGGCACAGGGGCTCCTTAGTGTGGGGCAGGACACCCCAGGCACCCAGGGTGAAGCTGAGCTCTGGGGCTGCCCCCTCTTCCCTGCTCAGCTGAGCCAAAGGCTGCAGCCCAAGGCTTTTTCCATGAGTTTTCTCCTTTATAACCGCAGTCACTCAGATAACATGGATTTAAAAATATTTTATTGGCTTTAGTGGAGCTGCTGGGGCATAACAACTTTTAAAATTTCCTTTTGTTTTTGCTCTCGGTGAAATCTGAATTTGAAGGCTTAATCATCTTCCGTTTATTTATTTGATTCCTTGTTTATTTATTTACTTGGTTTCCTCCTTGCCTCCCTCCAGCCCTTCGGGTTCCTGTGGAAAAACAGAGATAAGTTAATCTGAACAAAACATGGTAATACTTGAAATAGTCCTCCCCTTCAGATCACAGGGAACGGTATCTACCTGTCACGGACATTCCCATTGTGCAGGCTGTAATCACAGGCTCCATCAGGCAGCATGTGCTGGGGAGGATTCCTTGTCCTCACGTGCCTGGCTGCATTTCACCCCAAGATGACCACACAGCAGAATCCAACAGCCCCAACAGACTCTACATCTCCAGCAGTGGTGCTGATCAAAGGCACAACAAAGTGCTCCCATGAAAAATCAGTGGGATGCGCTTCGCTCCCTCAAGGGACTGTCCTGCTATGAAAACCTCACTGCAATGTTCATACCCATTTTTAGTTTCAAAGATTGATATATCTTTTTGGTTTACTTCACGCTGTTAATGACATCTGCCTCAGCATTGCATTCTGTTTATTGAATCACAGGACCGTAGAAGGTCCTGAGTCAGAAGAGACCCACAAGGATCACACAACACCACCCAAACCCTATGTCAGAGCTATGGGTGCTCTGAGGAGATGAGGGGCCACCACGAGAAGGTGTAGAGCAGACATGAGGAGATGTAGGGATCCATGAGGAAACTGTAAGGTGCCATGAGGTGTTGTTGTATGGCCACCATGAGGAGCTGTAGGGCAACCACAAGAAGATGTAGAGCAGCCATGAAAAGCTGTAGGCCACCATGAGGAGCTGTAGGGTGCCATGAGGAACTATGGGCCACTATGAGAGCTGTGGGCCACCATGAGGCCTCACCTCGGTGTCCTCTGCTCTGGACTTAACAAACCAAGAGACTCCAGCTGCTGCTCATACTTCTTGCTCTCTTGCCCTTCACAATTTTCATATCCCTCCTTTGGACACTGACTCATAGCTTTATGTCTTTCATATGCTGTCATGCCTAGAGCTGCACCCTGTGCTCAAGGTGAAGCCATACCAACACAGAGTATCATTATGTCATAGAGTCACTGGATAGTTTGAGTTGGAAGGCACCCTTAAAGGCTGTCTGGTCTCACAACCCACAGTGCACAGGGTCACCCACAGCCCCATCAGTGCTCAGAGCCCATCCCCTGGCCTCGGGTGACTGCGGGGATGGGGCACCCCCACCTCTCTGGAGCTAATACTTTGAGCTAAGATTTTTCCTCCACACAGTTTTATTTTATAAAGCTACAGATGTACAGTCCTTACAATATTTTGTTTTGTTTTGTTTTGTTTTTTCCATGACATATTTATTTCTACTTTTATTTCTGAAAGATAGATAACCTTACAGCATTATTTGTCATGTGCTAAAATATTTATAGCCCCCCATGTGAAAAAAAGTAAAGTGATTATTTTTCTCAGGAAATTAGAATGTTGGCTGGAAACATGAAACATTTTGGGTTTTGCAGATAAATAAAACACTCCCTTCCAGGGCTGCTCCTGGAAATGCTGTGCAGCAGCTGGATGTTATTTTTAAAGCTGAAATCACTCAGCTTCCCAAGCTCACGCTCCAGGTAGGAAGAGGGAGGAATTATTTTAGATGTTCTGCCACAGATCTAACAGAAAGAAGCCCACCACCCATTACCAGTGGTAGGGAGAGAAATACAGAATGGAAAAGAAGGAATGTTTGTGTGTTAATAAAAAGGGTAAGCTAAAAAACTGCAGCAAAAAGGAGATTTGGGGACCTTCCTTGTACAACAGCAACTCTGCTTTTCTACTGCTACTAGATCTGTAAGAGCAGAGGCACAGATCACCTCTGGGGGGATATACAGCTTCAGATTGGTGAAGCCAACTGGGTCTGCACGAAGTAGGGTTGGAAAGCAAGCAGATTTGAATGGTCAGAGAATAGACAGATGGTTTCTAAAGTGCTGGGGATCAAAATATCAGCTGTGAATTTCTGACCCTGTGAACCTGACCTTTAGACCAGTACTGTATTTCTGACCCAGATCCACACAGAACCCAGCAAAATATGGTTCTAACTTCTGCCTTGTGTTTCAGAATAACAATTAACAGCAGTGCTTTGATCTCTTAAAACTATTTTAATGAGGAAATGCCAAAGTAGGTGTGAACTATGGAATCTGTGTTGGGGACCACCTGGCAAAGGTCACCTTTAAATTGAAGAACAAACCTGTTCCTTTGGATTAAGTTGGTGCTTCGGGCATACTGCAGAAGGTGAGTGTCACAGTGTCTTGCTCTCTAGCATGAAACTGCCAAAGCCAATATAAATCTGTAGCATCTTGGAGGCACAACAAGATAAACTGTTGCTGAACTATGCGACAAAGTGTTCTTGTTTCCTTTTGTTGCTGCTGTACCTGGACTCATGGGAAGCAGCAAGGCTCAGGTCTGCCTTTGGCTGCTGTCACTGATATCTGTTTCTGTACGTACGAAGTTGGTGCACTTGGGCTGTGGCTGTGTTCCCTGGGACTCACCTCACTGTGATCCTTCATGGTGAGGCTCTGCCATACTTGAACTGGGTCATCATTTCTCTTGGGGAGTCTGAACAGCTCTGTTGCCTCTTTTATAGCCTAGAATTGTGAAGATTCGTGGCCGTTGCTGTGTGTGCTGCTTGCTTTGCTCCCTTTTCCTTTCACTCTTAGCTCTCCCTGGTGGAAGTGTTCAGCCAGCTGAAGGCTTCTCCATTATTCCTTACCATGTTCCACTTTTGATTGCTGTATGTATTTCTAATTAATGCTGGAAGCTTATAACCTCCACGAGGTCATGTATTCTAGCCAAAATGAGCCCTGAAGGCAGCAGATTCTTACTAGAAAACAGTACCTATGTGGAACTGCTGCTCATGTTCTGTTCTGCCCTGTAGGGGCAGGTGCCTGCTGACCAGCTGGGCCTGCTTATGGTGACAACATGTGCTGAAGTACCAAGGCATGGCTACCACGCTAAGGCACCACAGCACTGACTGGGCCAGATAAAGGGAAATCGAAGCTGCTTTGAACTAATTTTGTTTTGGCCTTGTGCTGTTTGAAAGACTGTACTGAGGTGATGCAAACGAGGGGCTACATGGGGAGCGCATGCACCATGAAAAGAAGGTAGTGGGGATAATTGTAGTGACTGCTGAGGAGAGGCTCAGAGCTCTCACTGCCTTTGCTTCCAGAGTGATGTTGGGCTTCCTGCCTCACTGTGCTTGTCCCCAGGTATCAAGCAGAAGTTTTCTGATGACTTGTCACTAGCAGCAGCTGAATCTGTTGGTCCACAGCCTTGCCTGCTCTTCAGTTTGCAGGCCCACATCATCCCAGAGAGAGCTTTGGCCATAGGGATAGTCATAAGATGTGAGGCTCCCAGACAGTATAAGCGGATTCTAAGAACTTTCCTTTAAAAGCTGGAGCAGTCATGGAAACAAGCATCAGAGCTCTCCAGCCTCTCCTGCTTGATCACTTCCATGCAGAGCTGGCTGCTTGTGCTCCTGAGAACTAGTGCTATTGTCTGCTCTGCTTCTGCTAAGCCCAGGCAGAGCCAGCTGCTCCCAGCTCTGCCCAGGGCTGACTCCTCTCTCCATCACTGGGTTTCTCCATGATGTGCCCCTGAGCAGCTCCCTGCCGACCTCCCTCACTGAGCCAAGGCTTTCAGCAGCAAGACTTTCTGATGTGGATGGTAGCCCCTCTGTGCACATTCTCAGGGTATAGTTTCCATGTATCAGTGTTTCCTATTTTTAAGAAGTTACAAGGCATTGCCCAGAAAGCGCTTTCTTAGCTTAATTCAGGAATCACTCGTGATGATGGCAATGTGAAAAAGTTTAACTCAGAAATTAACACTGACAGCTCTCTGGCTGGTAAGCTCCCATTACCCTTTGTTTGATATGCCTGTATTTGAGCTAAGGATATACTATTTTCTTTACCAAAGGAGGCCTGGAGGGTCATTTCTGAGCAGCTCGTGACCTTTCCTTGTTTGCAGCATGAACAGAACCCCACATCTGCCACAGACTGGCAGAGGGACGGCTGAAAGCAGAGCTCTGTGCACCCGCCTGACTTACTGATGCTTTAAGTGACTTTGTCTGGAAAGGTTACTCAGCTCATACAGCTGAACAGGAGAGAAAACGCCAGCACCATAATCTCTGTAACAGTAGCAAAGTCTGCACTGCTGCATTCACAGCATTGCCAGCTGTGGGTATGGAATGTGTGCCTGCTGAATGGGCACAGAGTCAATGGCATGTGCAACTTGTCACTAATTAACAGCTGTCTTTTACTCCAGCAGCGCTTGAGATCAGCAGATTCTGTGTAAAGAAAGCTGTGGTTTGGGTTGTTGGAGGAGCAAGCAACAAAGCTGGGCAGCATGAGGGATAATTTTCGTGGCATTTTAAAGACTACCCTGAGAGCACTCAGGTGGTTATGTGTTTCTGCAGACCAGAAGCCTGCTTTTATCCACCCCTTCTGCCTCTTGACACCCACAGACAGCCCTGCTGCTGGAGTCCTGCTGGTGCTGATCTGTCGGGTCCCCGAACATCAGAACAGCACTGGATCTCCATGAAATTCCTTATGAGAGGAAGGCTGGATCATAGGTGGCTGATGTGTGTGGCTGATGTGTGGATGAGGTGTCCATGTGCAGTGCCATCCATTTCCAATGTTAGCACAAACCTTGGACTGTTTTCACGCACAGCCTGATAATTTGGCAGGCTGCTTGAAGCGGGGGAGGAGTTTTTGGCAGAGCAGCTGAATGGCAGCCAAAGAAGGGTACAAGACACTCTGAACAACATTCATCACACATGTTTTGTGATACTCCCCTCTCATAACTAGGGTGGACTCAAATTTGCTCTTTTACACATCTGTCACCTATAATCTGAGAGTTTGGGCTTCTGGCTTTCACACCAGTGATATCCAATGGAGATGAAATGCTAAAAGTGAACTTCTTCAATAATCCAGAACAGGGCCAAGAGGGTCTGTAATACAGAAAGAAGTTCAGAATACCCGCACTAGTCCTGGTATGCACTCATACTGCATACCAGCACTAGTTGCTATGATAACAGAACTCAACAGACATAGGTGCTGTGCTTCACACTGGCACATCCTCAGGGACAAAGACGAGCCACGGTAATGAGCAAATGCAAGTTGCTGTTCTTTCCATTGTAAACTTTCTTATACTTCGAGAAACTTGTTTTGTGTAAACTGATTTTTATTATTAGATATTAGAGCTTTACAGTTATTATTTTATTTACTGTTGGACAAAGTGTCGAACAGACTGCAGCCACTGTCCCAGCAAGATGCTAATACACAGTATTTACCACAAAAATCCAACTTTTCAGCAACTCTTCACGAACTGAATAAACAAAATGTTAATAGGAGCTTGTTAACATGTGAAAATCCATCTGCATCTATGGAGTGGCTGGCAAATAAGTTTGGGCCTTATACAGGAGCTGACAGTCAGTGTTTCAGTTGCAGCCTACCCACTGTCCCACAAGGCTGCCCCAGTAGCCACAAATCTTTGTTGGCTGTGGATTCAGTGTTCACTCCTGGGTTATTCCTGATCTGTTCTGTACTTCTTCAAACACGTTTTGCTGCCTCATGTTGGAAAGGATGTCAGAGGACTCATGGACTGCGTTTCCAGACAAGAATTATCTCATTTCTACAAGACTCTCACTTTAAACCTCTCACATTACATTTCTGATACTCTTAGTTTTAATATCAGCTTTTGGGTTTAATAGCAAATAATCCATGGATACATTACAGTTGAAGCCAAAAGTCAGATTTTCAGCATGAGCTAATGGGCTGGACAAACGCTTAGCTACTTAGTGTCTGAAAAGCTGATATATTTGGCTGTTTATCACTGGCTCTCCCTGCTGTGGGCAATACAGAATGGTGCTATAATCTGTCTGATATGTCACAGGGTAGCAACTTTTTTTTTTTTCTACAGAAAACTAATCCATGACAGCAACAACTTGGAAGTTCCCAGACTTGCAAGTGAACGTCTGATGAAAATTCCCATGTTCATATTTTCTTCGGTAACTGTGAAATCAAAAGTGCTTCTAAAAATCCATCAAGAACACTTTGGAGTCATGGGGAATATCCAGTTTAGTCTGCAAGAATTACTAGATGAAAGAGACAGTGGAAAATAATAGTTGGGCAGACTGGCCTCAGGAAAACATGACTGAAATGAGTAAAGCCATTATGGAAACCTATTTACCCTAGTAACCTGTAACTACATAGACTTTTCTGTTGTTATTCCTGGACTCAGAGCTCAGTGTGATTAATGGATCAAACAGTGTAAGCTAGACCTGAAATGTCTATCTGAAAATATTATGTTAAATGCTGCTGCACAGTTCCTTACTGCCTGCCTGTTAATAAAGTCACAGGAGAGGAAGAATGCTGGGGAACCGTCTTATCTGTACAAATAACACCTTGCCTTTTGGAAACAGAACAATCTGCTTTGGAGGCCTCTGCTGCAGAATTAGGTGACCACAGAGGATGCTGCTTCAAAAGCAATGCAGCTGAGTCTCCTACCAGAGCTCCGCTCTGTAGCACTCCTATTTAGTGCTGGACAAACCAACCTATAATGCATCTCCTGTGGCACTGTGCAACCCCTCTGAGCTCCAGCAAGGAGGATTTAAAAAAAAAAAATAGAGCCAAAGACAAGGGCAGATTTAATGAGGGTTTTTGCTGTGCAAAGTCTGTGGCACAAGGGCCGAACTAATGGGGAAGGAACAGAGTGGTTTGCACAAGGCACTGTGCTGCAGCACCGCTTCATCCCTCTAATGCTGTGCAATAGGATTCTGCTGAAACTTGGATGTTGGCGAGCTCTGCTCTGGCTTCCTGCACAAAGACAAATGTTGTGCTACTCTCAAGTGTGCCTGAAATGTAATTCTGCTGCCTTGCCTTTCGTCTGTGGTACCTTTTCACATTTGTGCTAATGAGAGTTCTTTTCCAGAACTCCGGAAAAACAATGCAGCAAAAAACTCCCCCAAACCCTAACTTGGATGCTGTTCATTCTGTGAAATAAACATTTATTTCTGCTTTGGAACACGTTATATTGCTTTGTGCTTTTTGTTTTTCAAAGCAAAATTTATCAGTAAATGGAGCTGTGATCCGGTTCACAGAACTGTAGGGGTTGGAAGGGACCTCTAGGGATCATCCAGCCCAACCCCTGCTGGCTGCAGAAAGCAAATGCTGCTTCTCAGCTGTGAAAATCAGGAGGCACTGGGAGCTGCTCAGGGAAGTTTCTTTTCCCAAGAGATCCTCATCAGGTTTCCCATTGCAGGTCGATCCCAAGGATGAGGTTCCCCATCCCTCTCCTAGGCATGAGGCTCGCTGCACCCTGCCCTCAGCTCCCCATCAACCCTGATCTGAAAGCTGCTGCCTCCTGTGGCTGTGGTGCTCTTGGCTGACAGTTGTTAAGGTTAGGAAGGACATCTAGGATCTCCAAGTCCAAGAGACAATCCTAAGCATTCCCCCTCTCCATTTCTGAGCCCAGGACTCCCTTGCACCTCAGTCCAGCAGAGTGGAAGCAGCAGTGATCTGAGAAAAAATAAAGTGTATTTTGTAGTCAGAGCTTAGCGAGAAAAAGAAAAATCAGATGAGGCTTCCTGGAGCTACACAATCTCTTGAAAATAAATGAACAGATTGCCATGAATGAATAAGCTGCTTAAGACGCTAATTCACATTCAGGAGGCCGTGGAGCTGAGGGTACCAGTGAAGATGACAGAAGCATTTCCCTCTGATTGTTCCTGCATCGTGCCGTTTCATTTCTGAAGGTAGCAAACAGAAGGTAGCCGTGCTTTGCACACAAACCACTCGGCACAGATGGCTCAGAGTGCGTCTGTCGGCTGCGAGCGCAATGCACGGCTGCTGCCCTCGGAAACTGCAGCACCATCTCAGGGAAGGAAAAATGGGGAAGTTCAGCCAATAGCAACCAAAGGGCAATGAACCTCATGGCCTGCAGGTGAGTGCTCAGGCACCACGTGTGTCGTGGTGGCAATGGCAGAACGGATCGGTGTCCTGTGCCTGTCTCAGCATGGGGATGTGCAGTGGGCAGCAGGGCTCTAGTGCCTGTCCCCACCTGGCTGCATGCAGCACAGCAAGGTCAGAGACAGTCACAGAATCCTGAATTCATTCAGATTGGAGAAGACCAGTTCTAAACTGTTCCTTATTTGATGTGACACAGCTCTGGAAATTGGGTAGTTTGATGGAGTTGGGGTTTTTTAGATAAGCCATCTCTATTAGCTCTTCCAAATGCTGTTTTGGTAGATTCCTTGAGATCTCAAAATGGACAGACCGTGCAAATCTGAGCAAAAGTAATAACTTGTTATAAAAATCCTCAAGTTAAGCTGCATTCAGCAGAACAAATTATGAATATGCAATTCAGGCTGTACCTACTGGGCACGTAAGTTGCCATTGCTTTTAGCTTTTACATGCAGGCAGTCTCATTCAGCAGAATGGCATTCTGACATCCTGAAATGTAATTACAAGCTCTTACCATCTAACAGTGGATTAAGTAAAATTCTGCTGCAACTTACACCTTTGCAACAGCTAATGCTTCTACTTGCTTGGAGATGATCAAGGAGAGGTGATCCTTGGAGGATTTGATAGAGAATGCTGATCACACGTCAATTAAAGGCATCTGTGTGTGGTGGATCTCAAACACTGCGCAGCTGACACTGATGGGAGCTCAGACACTGACACAGGAGGTACTCGCCTTGCTGTCTGTGTAAAGCTGACCATCCAGAGCAGCCTTGGAGCTGCTGTGCTTTGTCTTGCAGGGAATCATCTTGGTCAGCCAGGCAGACTGAGGATAAATGCATGCCAGTGGGTGTGGAGATGCTTGGGTGCCTGCTGTGCACAACCACAGCTTGAGGCTCAGTCAAGTTGGCCAAACTATTGAACTGAGGTTTGTAACACAAGCAGCAGTACTGTAACCAAAGCAGTGTTATCAGTTCCTGCCTGCAGAGATGAAGAGTGCCTGGCTGGTGGCTTGCAGCCTGTTGGGTTCCTTGTCCCTGCTCTGATGCTGGCAGCCTTGTGTTGCTGCCTAAAAAACCTGTTTTACGGTATGGGTTTTTCAGGTTTATTATTTCTTATTCTTTTGGACTAGATTTTGTTATTTATGTACAAAACAGATTACTTATTCCTGTGGCTTTTCCTATGTTTCCCAGTGGCTGAACTATAGGCTTGCTTTGTTTTGTCTGAGAAATATGTGGTTTCAGCTCCAGATGGCATGGTACAAGGAGGGCAATGTAGAATCTGTAGAGGTTTGGTAGTGCAAAGTAGTTCCAGCCCTGGCTGAGGCATAAGGCACAGAAGAGCCTTGCCTTTAGCCCTGCAGGCACAGAAAGTGCCCACATGGAGAGGTGTGGGTTGTGATTGGACCATGAGGGTAACAAGGGAGGAATTCAGCCCCAGGGAAACTCTGAAATGCATTTGAATTGGGCAAAAGCAATTCCTTCTCTCTTGGCTCTGTAGCTGGGTTGTTCTAATTTGGACCAGGTGGAAACCATTTCTCTGCAGCTGAAAAGTCAGTGCAGCTAAAAGCAATAAAAGCTCTTCTGAGTAAGGACCATGAGCTGCTGTGATATATTGCTACTCCTGCCACAAGTAAGGTGTGTGACACCATGCTCTGATTGTGAGAGTGATTTGACAGGGGTAGGCTACCAGGGGTTGAGGACTCTGCTGTAAGGCAAAGGAGCAGGGCAGGAATAACATCCCCCCCATAAATTGGAGTGAAGCTTCTCCCTGGAGAAAATAGAAGGAAAATCCAGTGGGAGAGCCATCACTCAAGAGGTTTCCTCTTTGCCTGTGGAATGATGATCGTGTATTAAGTACTGAGGAAAGTTCAGTGACTGCTCGGATGCAAGTAACTGGGAAACAATGTGAGAAGTACTTTCTAAGGGTCATCCTTTCTGTATCTTTTTTTCAGCTTTCAGTAGTTGGTGGTATAGGAGTTTTTTGGCCGTTGGATTTAATAGTCATCAGCAGACCAATCCTCCTCAAATCTCCCTGAATCGCTTTTGAATCCAGTAATACCTTGGTGTTATCTGGTGCTAGATAGTTGCATATATTTTATTATCTGCTAGCAGAAAACGCCTCTGACTTTTGTTAAATTTCTTTGAAGATCCTTCTGCTATTCACTCTCCTTGAAAGTGGAAGGTTGTGTGTGTAACTGGCATATAGAGGTCACTGGAGAGTGGGAGAGCAAAGAAAAAGCATGGTCCCAAAGGAGACGGTGGGTGGAAGTCTTCCCTTTTTCCTTAAATTGAGTGCATGCGAAGCTTTCCAGCTCAACTCTGGAGGATATCCAAGCAGCACAGGAGCTATTTTTGTTAAACTGTTTTCTTGAACAGCTGCCTACTTGTGAGAGTCCCTCTGCATTTATTTTCTGTCTTGATATTCCTCTGGTAATAGAATATAGTCATTTAGACTTGAATAAAAAAGGAGTTAAAAGCCTACAGTATACGCAGGTATGGGTTTTCTCAGTACTTTTCTGTTGTTGCTGAGGGTAGTTGAATTTAACTCCTAATTACATAGGAGAATTTTGCAGATTAAGTGGTGCTGATGCTTTGAAGTGAATTCCTTGCTGGCAATTCAGAACAGCTCTACAGCCTTGTGTAAGGACACAGAAGGTCTTTGGTTCCTGTGTCTTTATCAGACTAGTTTCTCTTGAATTTTAGCACGCTCTTCTGCAAACAAGATGTTAATATTTCTATGTACCTGATTATCACAATGAATGTTGTGCTTATACACAAGTGTAAGAACACTAAATGTCACTTTCATGCCTTTATATAATATCTGAGGCTCGGTTCGTTACAGCAAGATCAACGTGCATAATAAATCAATACAACTCAGAGTTTCTGTAGCGCTTACAAGAACAGGCTGATTCCTGTTGTCAAAGATGCAATTATTTTTGGTTTGCCAGTTTGAAACTTTTCAGGCTCCACGAAGCAGGCAGCTCAAGCCTGATCTGAGCATAACACTTAATTCATTGGTGCTTCTGTGTGGAAAAAGGGCTGTGTTTCCTAACACGTGGCTTCTTGCACCATCCCTTCTCCCAGTCTCTCATCTTGAAATTCTGCTCTCTAATCCCATTCTCTTGAATAACACAGTTTCATTGCTGTCAACCAAGTTGCAGTGTACTCTGTCCTGTTGCCTGCATGCTTGAAGGACAGATGGAGTGGAGCTGAACCTAGCCCCTCCACCACCACGCTCAGTGCAGCCTTCCCTGCTGCTGCTCACTGACCCGAAAGCAGAAAGCTCCCATCCATTTTTTCACCCAGTGGAGTTCATTTATGTGGCTATTAAGGAGGAAGTCTCATAAGCCAGTCTCAATCACTATGAAAATCATGATAAGTGGCACTTAGCTTCCTTCTGAACAGTTATGCTCTCAGTTGGAAGGTCAGACTTGTTTGGTAGGCTTGCTCTTGACGAATCTACTTTGGTTACTACTTATCTTGTCATTTCCTGGAGTTTGCAAACTTGTTTGGGTTCTGCTTCCCTATTTCTTCTGTTTGAAGCTAAGATGATAACCCTGTAATTATATAGACATCCATTACTCTTTCTTAAGATTTGCGTGTGTTGTTAATGGGATCTATTACGCAAATGAACATATAGCAGCTTGTAGTTATTATTGGTCCAGAAAGGTAACCATTAAATCCATCTGTTGGCCGCATAATTTCTCTGCTTAGCAGGAGAAGCAGACTCTTGCAGTACTACTGAACCAGGAACACAGTGCAAACTGTGTGAATGTCATATGAATGTCCTGTCAGGCAGTGACATGATCAGCTGTTCAGGTATGGATGAGGGGTTTTTTCACTCTCGCTCCCAGCTAGCTAAGTGCTGTGCTTAAGCAGATTGCTTTGTCACGCCATTTGGAACTGCACATTATTTTCCCACTTTCTCTTGAGTAATTTCTTATACGTTTCCTGCTTACCTTTGAATAGAATAGCAGCTACTTTGGTCATCCATCAAACTGGAGCTTGGTGACGGGAAGTTTTACAGTAATACCAGCTGATTCCTGGGCAGAATAGGCATCAGTGCTCTGCAGAGATAGAGTTGTCAGCACAGATCAAAAACCCTGGCAAAACGAAGTGATCCTTTCTTCTGCCGTCAAAGTCAGAATTAAGAAGACAGCAGGAGAGATACAGTGGTATAAATAGCATGCAGATACGGTAGTGTAATATTTGGGGTATTTAATGCCTTAAAAGCTGGGCAGCTGACGTTGCCCCACAGGGCACCTGCAAAACTGGGGCACTCTGCATGTGGCCTTCCTAAGTGAAATACGTTTTCAAGGATTATTAATTTTACCAACTTGAACTTCAAGCTCAAGTGTGGAAGAAATTCATTTAGACTGTTGACAAATACTCTCAGCAAAGTTCTTTACATTTGGAAAAAAAATTAGTGTAACTCAGTGGACATCAGCTCACTCGGAGGTGGGAATGTCTATGTGCAATGTGACATCAGTGCCCAGGATGTGTGACAGCGGTGTTTTGTCATGGTGCATGCTGCAGCTCTGGATTAACAGGAGCAAAACCAACAGCTGCCACCTGAACTCACTGCTTTGCAAAACTCCTTAAGCCGTGGCTTGCTCTATGGCTAAGGAAAAGCAACATCTTTTGTCGTTCTCCTGTGGAGAAGTTGTGCAGCATTAGACCGAGCAGATCAGACAGCTTCTGTCACCGCAGGCGGATGCAGACGGTGCTGGGTGTCTGTGTTCCTCCTGCTCCCGTGGGCTGTGATGGGCACGGCCGCTCGCTCCTGTCAGAGCGATGCAGCAGGTCAGACGTGTCCTGACAGGGCAGGTCATTGTCACGATCCTGCCACTTCATCAGCAGCTGCGTGTTAGCAGAAATCTGTCAGTTCTGAGGGGTTTAAAACGGAGCAGGAAGACTGTGCCAGAGCTCCGGAGGCAGAAGCAGCAAGGTCACTGTGCATGCCTGCCATGTCGCAGGCAGCCCAGCCACGTCTTACAGCCTGTTTGTGCCCTAAGTCCCAAACAGCTGTCCCAAACACTTGCTGTCTGTTACTTATTGTTCTTTATATTCGTGACCACCTATGTTAACCTGGATTTTCTACTTAAATACAACTATTCTCTCTCCGGTCTTTGCAATGATATCTTACACAGCTACTGACTGTGCTGCTGGCCTTGATTTTGCTCACCTGTACTCTCTTTCTCTTGTATGAGCAGCTCTCCATTTGCTATCCAACTCGCTACTGCTTTCTGCTAGTTCTCCTCTCATGTGGATCCTGGTAGGTGTGGGGTTACCCTGTGTATATAAGCAGAGGTAAGCTGCAGAGTCTCTATGTGGACTTAAATGCACAGTAACACCTCATTCAGAGGAAATCAGGCCTTTCTATAGAAGGGAATTGGATGTAAAAATGAGCTTGAGAAATAGGATAAATGTTTGGGGTAAAAATAAGAGGAACTCCAGGTAATCTGGAGCATCTGGCTATAGCAGCCATCTTACCAGTGGAAGATGGGAGGCAGGCATAAGGCTCTGGATATGTGAACAGTGGGGACATTGCTCCGTATGTCCTGCTGTGCTTTCAGGGGTTTCACAGGTCACTCAAAGTGCTGGAGAGGATCATGTTCTCTTGTGCTGGATGATGAACCAGACTGTAAGGTGCTTGTCTGACAACTGCAGTGCAAAGGGGATGGGAGTGCACCTGTTCTATTAAACCCATCACGCTCCAGGGATCATGCATTGTGTGGAAGAAGGGCGTTTATTTCAGGTGAGAGTTCTGCTTCACAAGGAAGCTTCACAAAGTCCAAAATTATCCAGAGAACAATTCCTCTAGCTGCAGGGAAATGCTAAACAGTGTCACCAACATCCAGAATAGCTATTATAACTGTGAGGAACCAACAGCATGCCTTCTGTACCCCAAAAACTTGTGGGCAAGGAGAAATCTGTCATCCATGGGAAACAAAATATTTTGTGAGGGTGGTTTTCGGTGATTACAGGTTGGAACCAAAAGGGGCATCCAGTGAAGCCAAGCTCACCTTGTAATCATTCTAAAGCCTCCACAGAATGCCCTAATCCCTCTTCCCCACTCTCTCCTCAAGTTCTCCTGTGATCCATAGGTAGCTTTTGCAGGTCATTGTAGGGATTCGGTATAGAAAACCTGGAGATTAAGAGGATATTTTCCATCTCTTTGTCTTTGGAAAGCAACTTTCTTGCAGAACTAGTGAATGGTTCTACATGTTCAAGTTCTCATCTGTGCCTGCAGCTGGTCAGCATATGCTGGGTGGCTACGGGTAAGATTATATGACAAGTATTAATATTTGTTTTGGGAAGATTTTAATGATTTGGATGACAAAATTCAAAACAACGCATCTTTGAGTATTTTAAGAAATAGAACTATTTCAGATTCAAGGCATCACTCAAAGTTTCCTTTCAGCGTGCATTCAAAATGGAATTCTTTGAATCCTCCCCAAAGTACTTAACAAGGATTTTCATGGAGGATAACCTGTTTTTTCTCCAAGCGACTGAAATGCAAACATTCAGTTGTATAATCAGTTTTCACTCACTGAAAGAAATGGAATAAGAAAAACTGTTGGCTTTTTGTTGTTGTTTTCCAGGCTTCTGCAAAGGAGAGAAATCCAGGCGAGAAAAATGTTCGGAGCCCATGGGCTCTGGGTAATATTTGTTTCCTAGAACACTCTGTTTGCAGATGCAATTATAATGGAAAAATCTAGCTTTTCTAGAGACCTATTTTATATGTAACAAAACTTTGATCTATGGTATCTGTTGCTTGCTCACGAGGGGGGGAAAAAAAAGGAAATATTGCAGAGGGAGTGCGGGGGAAGAGGAGAAAAAAATCAATATTAGTAACATAAAGCAGAAATATATTAAAGATGGGTTTGTGGAGCTCTGTTCTGAGCATTAAGCTCTGCAAATGACACATCCTTGGATGCAAAGGGGTTCTGAGGGAGCTGGTGGTAAACAGTGATAATAATCAGCAGTTGGTAACCCAGAAATTTGCGTGGCATGCAGAGCAGGATTTCCCAATAACTAGGGAAAAGAAGGTGGATTTTAGAATGGAAAAGTTAAAATTCTCATGGGGGAAAAAAGTAAACGAATCTCCTTTATTTTGAAATGTGATTTTTATTTTTATTTTTTTGCTGCTCAGTATTGTGGAGCATTTGGCATGATCAGAGAAGTGCAAATCCCATCCTGAGTAAGGGACCATGGCTAAGCCAGAACAAGCTTTGATATTGATGACAAGACCTGAAGATATTTCACCTTAGAAAAACTGAAAACACAGTGCATGTGCATTGTAGGGGTACTCTGAAAAGCTTTGTACACAAATCCTCCAGATGATGTTCTTTCCAGCTTGCTCCCAGCACAGAGACATCTGGAAATATGTATATGAAGTTGATCTAACATAGATCTACTTTATGGTAATTCTGATTCTCCTCTTTACTCTCATTTTTATTTTCTGTACTTCGTTCTCATCATTCTTCTCACATAGAAGTGCCTATTTTGTTATTACGTTATTCAACTCAGAAACTATCATTCCACTGTTGTTAATGGAATTATGTCATTGGTGATGCATGCACTAACTCAGATGTTAACAGCTGGGCAAATACTGGTTTCACTTTATTGTACAGGAAACCTACAAAAGTAAGGACTAAGATACTGTTTGGCAATAGTTTTTCTAAATGTGTGGGTATATATACTTCTTAATCACCAAAAAGGAATTTTCACAGGAGAGGGGATAGAAAAACCCACCCACCACCCAAAGAACAAACTTGCTTTGATCTGTTCTCATTTGTTTCTGCTCTCATTAATATCCAACCCACGCTTCAGCGGTGCCAACAGTGCTTCTCTTCAGCACTTCATTCCCCTACTCCAAAACACTTGCCCAGGAAAAGCCTCTCTTAGCAACATCTCAGTACCATTCATGTGTATATATATTTATATATCTATGAAAATATACATGCACACACACAGGAAGCCCCAGCAACCTACAGGATTACATACTCCTGTGATTTGCTCGAGGTACCTGTGAAAGTTTAGGACTTGGTATAGTTTGGTAGAAGAACATTTGAAATCAAAGCTCATCACCTCAATGAGGATTAGTTTTGCATCTACAGTAAGTGTACAGCACATTTCCTATTCTATAGGCTCCTGATGGGCTGGGAGATAATATGCATTCATAAAGTTCCCTTTTGAAAATAGTTTATAGCGCTAATTGTATTCTGTCAGAGATGGTCGTATTCCTATGTCTGCATCACCACAATTGTAGCCAGCTTCAAGTGTGCATGGCCATCATCTGGGAAAATGAAGCAAACATAAAAAGAAATGGTAAAAAAACAAAAATAGTTTTAAATGGAAATGTAACCCTGCCACTGGATAAGAGCTTCCTTCACAGGGAGGTGGCTGGAAAGCTTTGATGCACGTGAGCTCCGTGTGGCAGATTGACATGGTCCCTGAGTATATGAATGAAAAACTGTGCTGATGACATTTTCAGGTGTAGTAGAATTTTCCTTACAAAATGTTGTTTGTGCAGAAAGAACTGGTTGCTGGGGGAAGTAAGCAGAAGAGAGGATAAGGAAGTCAGGATGGTTGGCTGCAGAGGATGAAGGGAAGCCTTCTGTTTCACAATCTGCTTTCCAAATCCCCTGGTTGCAGAAGGAGTTATTAATGATCTCTGTGAAGCTGCACAGACCAGGCCCAGATTTCTCATGGGTGTTATGACCCTGGTGTGAGACTGGTGGCTCCAGTGTCAGTAACCCAGAGCAATGCCTGATTTTGTCATGTTGCTGCTGCTATTTCTGCTGCCTTCTCTTCGGTCTTCGAGACTTCTCGAGACTTTGAAAGGTCTTATTTTGATCTGAAGTGTGGAGGAAAAAAAACAGGTGTGCATGTTTCTGCACAGGAGGATTTGTTCATTGCCAGGCAGCCTTGTTGGTCTGTGCCATCCTGGGTGTCACTGGTGTTGGAGTTATGCCCAGGAACTGAAGGGAGGAATGAACCCATCACATTGTCATGGTTTTGTAAAGCTGAGGGGGAAGAGGTTTTTTTGCCTGTCAGACTTGCTAACTCCATGTTCCTTTGCAGAAATGTTGATATTCATGTACAGGTATTAGGGACCAGTGGGAACATCTGCCCAGGACACATCCTCAGCACAATCCAGTACCTGCTGCCTGCAGAACTGTGAGAACAGGGAAAGCATGCAGCTCTATCTTTAAAAATTACAGCTTCCAAAACTCTCTGTGATGAGACCAAAGAATTCAGCAGCCATCTGCCCATGTTTTGTTTGTGGGTCTTTCTGGATACCCACAGCTCCTGCAGCAAGGACCCCACAGTGTGGCTGTGTGATGTGGGGATGTGCTGTGCTCAGCTGTGTGACATGCGGATGTGCTGCTTCCAGCTTTGCTGTGCAGCTTCCCTGCCAGAGCAGCATCTGCCTCCAGCTCCTAGGAAAGACAGAGCACCCTTCCCTGTTAACCTTGCCAGCCCTTCACAGTTGTATTGACCTATATCCTGTTCCCCTCAATTCTCTTCTCCACTGTGGCGGAGCAGTTTATTTGGGGAATATATAAACAACCTGAAAATCTAGTCCACAGCAATATTTCAAGCTGATGGCTCGCACATTATGGGAGCCTTTAATCTTCCTTGGGATAAAGTAAAGCCTAAATTACCAGCTGGCTGGGAAGTGCTGTGATGTGGAGCTCAGTACCAGAATAGGCTGACTCTGGGCGTGTGGCCAGGAGATTATTTGCCTGACAGCATAAAGCCCCCGATGCTGGTTAGCCTCCTCCTTGCCCCCTCGATCTGCCTGCATGGCTTTATAGGCCTGATTTGCAAATATTTAAGGTCTGTGTTAAAATCAGCAAGAAAATATTACTTGTTTTCTTGCTGAATAATTAATGAAATTACTGAAGAGTGGTGTTCAAAATGTTATCATCACCTCAGCCCTTGAAAATACCTTTTAGGTTAATGCTATTTCAAAGGAGATGCTCCAGATTTAAAATTGTAGCTATTAGGCAGCTGAAGTTTATGTCCTACACTTATGTGTCTCCTTATGACGTGCACAGTGCTCGGTGCTGTGCTGGTTCTATATCATTTTCTCATAAGAGAAGAGCATTTTAATTTGTCAAGATTGTCTCCTGGCAGGTACTTCCTTCCAGAGCAGAATTTCAGTCACATTTACTCCGACTTTGATAATTTTCTTTGTGCTTACAAATAACAGCAGTTTTCACCTTCCTCCATTGTTAACATCTCAGAAATGTCAATAGCCAAAAATAATACTGACACGTTTGTACACAGTGCAGCTCTGCTGTAAAACGGAGTCTTTTTGAATCTGTTTCTTACTCATAAGTGAAAAAATGATATCAAACATATCTGTAGCGATATCATCCCTGCCTGTATTTTTAACTTGCAGTGGAAATAAGGGCTGGTTCCTGCAATGAGTTAACTATTTCAGCTCTTGCTCATTGCTATTGGTTTAAAAACAAAATAAAAAGAATATTTTTTGCCTTAGTAATTTATGCCCAGTTTGCAGCTGCAGTTGTATCTGTCCTATTGGGCTGAATGGACTGTCTGATTTTAATTTGATCCCCTCTTTGCTTCAGTCCTGAGATGCGAACTGTATCTGCAGATAACAATGGACCTGTTCTCAACTTCTAGGTTCTCTGCCTTCCCTCAGAGGATGAGCTGCGCAAATACCGAGATCATAGTCTGAGATTGAGGTCTCTGAAGCAGCAGCAGTTCTCAGTTTGCGTGGCTGGAGAGTGGGACATCCTTTGTCCCCTGTGAAGTTGCAAGGGAAAGGGAGCTTAGGCAGCGTAAGCAGCATGCAGGAAGGTGGGCTTTTTTTGCTGAGATGTGACTCTTCATCTGCAATTTTTCAGGAGCTTAAATCCTGAATGACAGGCCAGGGTAAGTACAGCTCAATTTTCAGGCACAAGTGGTGTCATGCAATATATCTCCCTGAAAGACTGCCAAGGGTCTTGGGGAATGGAGGAAAAAAAAGTACTCAAGAACTTGACATTTTAGAGGAGTGTAAGAAAAATGGAAAGAGGGCCCTTTGGGTCTGTTGTGCATCTTGTAGTCATTACCAGTTTTGATCCTCTCAGTGCCAACAGAAGGACAAAATGATCAGGCAGAGCTCTGCTGGGGCCATGTTCCTTTTGCCTGTTCAGCCGGAGCACATCCTTCCCTCCCCTTGCTGGGACAGGAATAATAAAGGAGAAGAATACAATTACCTAAGGGGTTTGTGCCAAACCTGCTACATGGATCGCTTGTTTTGACTGAGGTATTGTCTGCAGAAAGCTTTTCAACCGTTTTAAGCCAGAAAAAATTGAAAAGACTCCGTAGCTACAGGAAAGATAAGATAAAGGAGGGGAAGGACTGTGCTCAGCCTGTGGATGCCCGTAGAGCACTGGTTCCCCTGGGCAGAAGGAGGGAGAGCTTTTCAATATCTAAGCCAGGTTGTTGTGCAGTAAGTAGCTGTGGAAGTAGAAAATTCACCCCTTCCAAGCTGGAATCATCTTCCACTTCCAGCTGCCAGTACAGACATTTACAATGAGACATTCTGAGACCTAATGAGAAGTCTGCACTACTGAGGAAACAGTTACCATTATCAGTTGGGCAGGTTGAGGAGCAGGGATAGGAAAGGTGTGTATCCATCCATGAACCTGTGGTTTTAGTGTTCCTTTCAGCAGTGTGCCACTGGGGAAAAATGAATTCTCAACTTTGTGCTCTTGGTAGGGAGCATGTAGGCTGTAGGAAGAAGATTGTGGCTGAATTTTGTGTCTGACTGTCCCAAACTAAGGGACAGTTGGCACCTGTGAGTGGGGCCTGATGTGCAGTTGTGCTGTGTGGTCTGAGCTGCCCTGGGCATGTGAGCAGGAGTGTGGTCACTGCTGTGCAGTGCTGGCAGCTCTGTGCTGCTGTAATGCTGGCGGCACTGGAAGCACGGTGTGATGTGAGCTTTGCTGACACCGATCTGCTCAGAGGAGCTACAGCTTTTGCTCAGAGGTTGTTGAAAGTCCATCGTATCAATATTTGCAAGTGAGAAAAAGTTTCTGAGCAGTGATGTGACTTGCAGAGTTAACATCAGCAAGCCAGTAAGTTGCCTTGGCACTTTGTTGAGTATCTCTGTCACGACTGCCTTGCAATAGCAAATCTGCCTGTCCTTCCTGCAGCATGCTGCACTTGTCACTGTGACCTCATGGAATCCCAGCACAGCTGGGGATGGAGGCACCTCTGGGTTCCTCTGACGTGGCACCACAGCCAGGGACTTTTGGAGGTCCGCAAAGAGGAGAACCTACAGCCTCTCTGCTCCCTGTGCCAGCACCTCCTCAGCTCAGGAATGTTTCTGATGTGCAGGGGGAGCTCCTGGGCACCTGGCTGTGTGCAGTGCCTCTTGGATGCCTGAGTTATTTTGGCAGCCTACCCTGGAATGAAGACCAAGGTGAATGGGGATAAGATTTTCACAGCCCCTGGATGCACATTCGAATCTGATTGTCAGGTTTGGTACAGCAGTCTGAAAACTGATTGTTTCTTTCTCTCTCTGTACCTGGATAAAATTTTTCTCCCCATTTGCTTGCTTCACTGTGGGTTCACTTCATTTTCTGAGCTATCTCCTGCTGTTACAGCATGTGGCTCTGCTTACTGCTTGCGCTCAGCCCCTCCTCCCCTGCCACTGTCCCCTTTGCTGTGTGCTTGGAGCTTGTGCAGGTGCTGAATGAATAGCAAAAGGGGACAGGGAAGGGATTCTGGGGAAGGGCACATGGGAGGGGGGGGGGGGGGGGACATGGGGGAGGTAAGGGGGTGTGTGGCCAGGCCAGGAAACCTCATGCAGGCTGCTGAGCTTCGTGGTGGGGTGTCAGTGCCTTGTGCAGGTGTGGCAACTGCATGGAGTGCTGCTGCTCACTGCGTCTGCATCTTGTGCTGCAGTCCCCGGGGCTCTCTGCAGCTCTGTTGCCTGCAGTGACCACGCAGAGTATGAAATCCAGTTCTTTTCTCTTAAAAATACCGAGCCCATGCGGTGATACTTTCAGGATAATTCCTTCTGCCTCTTCACTTCTTGGTCATTGTACTCCTCTCCATCTAAATCTTAAGTGGCTCTTGGGGAAGAAAAACAGAAAATAGAGCCTGGTCTGTTAGAGACTTCAGTCTCACATTCAGCTCACCTGAATGCCCACCAGCACAGCCTGTAACTCAGGTTCTACCTTTTGGGAAGGCCCATCTAGGAGCACAGGACCGGGTGCTGGGCATGGCAGCCATGCCATGTGATGGGAGCCTGGGGAATGGGAAGGTCACAGCACTGCCTCCCCATCCCAGAGCTCCAGGGTGCACTGCCATGAGGAAGGCATGAAATTGCACCTGATGAACGCACAAAGAGAAGGCAGTGATGTTTTTCAGCCCTGTTTATCTCTTCTCAAATTTTACATACTTTCACTCCTTGAAAAAAAGTATATATATATATATGTACTGTTGCTCGTGCAGCTAAGCAGTGCGTCTGCTTCCCCTCCTGTGCATTTCAAAACCTGGCTGCTGCCATGAGGCGTGCAGCACAGCGTCGGTGCCATCAGGGGGAGCAAGGAGCTGCCGTGGTGTGGATTTGGTGTAGAGGAGAGGTGAAGAGTGAAGGTTATTAAAGGATGGAGAAGCCTGCAAGGAGACAAATGCCAAACACTTGTGTCCAGAAGTTTGGTGTTAAATGTGTTTGAGGAGACTATGCTTACGAGGATGAAGTTTTTCATGCGCGTTTGATGTGGGTGAAGATGTCGGGTGGGGATCCGCTGCACGTGGAGCTGGTCTCCATGTGAGTCTGGCCCAAAGAGAAATGGGCCAAGAAATCACTGCTACAATGCCCAGTTTGATAGATAACTGTTGGTGTGTATGTGTTCTGGCTCTTGAAGCCACCCCACCTAGCCTCCCCCCCCCTCAAGACACCATAGTGAATGAATGTGTTATTTCACCGGTGAAGGCCATGCTACATATTATAAAGTCGATCAATACTAACAGCAAAGCAAAACCTACAATTCTTATTTCCATCCTCTGCTGGGCTCTTATCAATACCAAAATGCTCCGTCTGTCTGCCTGTGTATTGAATAATTCACAAAAAATAAATAAAAATAAAAATGCTGGTTAAAAACATCAGCAAGCAAAGCTCGTCAGTAGGAGTGCACTTCTGGTGCTTTCCTTTCTGTGAGACCTCAGGGCCCCTTCTCGGGTCAGGGGCTGCAGCAGGGCAATGCTGTATGCAAAGCTGAGGCCTCCTACAGGGAGAGAATTTCGGGGGAGAGACTCTGAATTAGCTAAATTGAATCAGAACAATTCAGAACGGCAGTGCCGTTCAATAATTGCATTTGCAGCAAGCATACTTCAAAATGAACCAATCATTTTGACAGAAAACTGAGCAGCTGATGATAAACTCGTATGAAAGCATGCGATTGTACATGTGAAAGTGATAGCCTTTAAGAAGCCCTCAATACACTCAGTGCTATGGTCGTTAATATAGCATACATTCAAGATACTTCTGCCGAAGCTTTCAGTTCTCTTTTCCTGTTTGTTTAATTCCATTTTAATGAAATGTTGATGGAGGATGAGTAATAAGTTGTCTTTGGGCATCTCAATAGCAATCATTATTTCCCACTTAAAATTAAATTACATTTAAATTTTGGTTATATACTCTTTAATAGCTACAAATGATGGTGCCATTATCTTAATATAGCGCAATTTATCACCTATGAAAACAAATAAATAAATAAATCTGCTGAAGGGAAGCAGTGAACAAAGAGGGGATGGAGATTGAAGGAGAGAGGGCTCTGGATGGGAGTCAAGGTGCTGTCTGGTTCTCTGCTGT
The DNA here is from genome assembly GCA_023055505.1 of Callipepla californica brunnescens. Classification (NCBI taxonomy): domain Eukaryota; kingdom Metazoa; phylum Chordata; class Aves; order Galliformes; family Odontophoridae; genus Callipepla; species Callipepla californica. The sequence continues at coordinate 47,758,076 of JALIRH010000004.1, read as the reverse complement.
GAATGACCAGGAACCTTGTGCAGGGCGGTATGTCACTGCAGAGCAGTGCTTGGTGGGCGATGTGCAGAGAAAGGAAAGTGTTTGCTGATGCTTTCCTCCAGAAAATGCTGGTGAGAGAGACTTCCTAAGAGCCGACCTTTAATTCGGCAAACCTGTCCCTGCAAACTTATTTTATTTTAATCCTTGAGAGGAGAGAACCTTTCAAGTCAAGTGGAAAATCTTAATAAACTTTCATGTTGTGAGGGTTTTTCTGCTAATTCAGTAATAATCTCTGTCAGCATCTTTCTCTCCCCGCTGCCACCTGCTCCCAGCCCCGGCCCTTCAGAACAGGTTGGGTGCTCAGATGTGGAGCACCCAGAGCAAGAGATGTGGACCCACACAGCACACCCTGCACCAATGAGCAGTTTGGGTGCAGGGGGATGTTTGCAGCTCTCCTGTTGGGTGGTGATGTGAGTATGGTACCCAACCCCCCTTCTATCTGACTGTTGCCAGTGCTGGCTGTGCCACCTGCCCAGTGCCAGCCCTGCGGCCGCAGCGTGCTGCATGTACGTAGAGGTTTATCAACTCTGCAAATCGATCTGCTTCTTAAATTAACTAGGCTACGGTAGTGGTGAGACTGCCCGTGCCAAATGCAACATCACGCTGCCTCTGGCAGGCTTGAAATGCAATGCTCTCCTCTAACTGATACGCCCTTATTCCAGCCGTTCTTCTGCCTCTCCAGCACTGCCCCACCTCAGTAGTTTTGTCAGGGACAGAGATGGTTCCCTTCACCATCTGGTGTGATGCCTTGCTGTGGCTTAGGGAGAAGAACAGTGTAGAGAACACACTGATGTTCCAGCTGTTGCTGAACAGTGCTGCACGGAGCCAGGGCCGTTACTTTTCTCAGCTTCACACATGGAGCTTGGGGGGATGGAGCTGGGACAGCTGGGCCAAAGAGATATGGCACAGTACATGGCAGTGTGTGCAGTAACCATACAATTGAGGAGAGCTGGCCAGGGGAGGCAAGCACAGCTCAGGGACTGGCTGGGCACTGATTGGCAGGTGGTTAGCGTTGCGTAGTGAATCACTTTTTTTGTAAATATATGCAATGTTACTTTCATTGCCATTATTATTTTCCATTTGCCTTCATTTTCTGCTTTATTAACTGTCTCTTGTCTCAACCTGCAAGCTCTGCTTTGTTGCTATCTCCAGATTCTCTCCCTGGTCCCACTGTAAGAGGGCAGTGAGTGAGCAGTCGTGTGGTGCTGAGCTGCTGCTGAATAAACCCATTACTGGACAGTTCCTTCTCTGTGTCGAAGCCTTCCTCAGGCTGTTAGCCATGTCCTGCCAGCAGGCACCCCGCTGCAGCCCATGCCCAGCTGCAGTCCCTGGATGCAATCTGCATCACACCCTGCATACCTTTCCTTACAGACACACACACTTCACGTTCACTTTGTCTGGAAAATGTTATTTTATCAGTAAATAAAGTTGTGCTGTTAGAGGTGAGCACTCAGAAAGTTACAGCTCAGCCGCGCATCAGCAACGGGCTGCACAGCTTATTTAGCTACTGCTTTCTTCTCCTGTAGCCATTTTCTGTGCACATCAGGCACCGTGTGCTCTGGCTGGATGCCTGTGCTTCAGCGTAGGCTGACACCTTAATGATGGAAATGGGAAAGACAAGTGATTCATTTCGCAGAACCGGAACACCCCTACGTTTCAGAGAGCTGGGCACGGTAATGCCTTGCACGGCACCTCAGCCGTGTTACACGTAAGACTGACTGAAAGCTGGAAATGAGCCTTAAAGAAAATGACATCAAACTATTTACCCGTATTCAGCCGCGGCCAGCAGGACTTCACGCTGATGTACTGTCAACACATCTCCTCTGCCTTATGTTTAATTCAGCGCGGAGCTTGCAGTGGAATAACATCAAGTCAAGCTTTTATTAAAATTTCCTTCCTTGAAGTCTCAAAGCCACCGGTGTCATTAGAGTTTAAGCATGGCGGTGCATAAGGAACCAGGAGAGCTGTTAGGAGGAACGAGCGCACTTCTCGATTAGTGCCAGATTCAATTAGCTGCCTGCTCACCCGGGGAGCCCTCAGCACTGCAGGCTGGGGGCTGAGCCCACTCCCCCAGCCAGTGCCACGCATACTGTGGTGGGACAGTGGCTCCCATCCCCTTCTTATCTCGATGCACACCTCTGACAGCACTCAGTCCTGCAAGGGGATTCTGCGGTTGTGAACCAGAAACGAGCTGTGCGGCACAGTGGGCTGCAGTGCGTTGGTTTGCTTGTACGCTTTGATCAGTGTCTGTGATGACTTCCTCTGATTTTTATGGCTGAAAGTGCTCTGCTTTTGTAGTGCGAAACAGAAAGAGCCAGTGATCTGGATTGGGAAGAGCAAACCAACTCGAAAGCCACGCAGCCATTAATTACAAGGGGCCTGTTATATCACTGGGCTCATTTTGGAAGAGTGACTCACGAAGTCCACTGTTAGAAGGAAATGATCAAAAGGAAGAGCAGGTTTGTTAAAAGAGAAGAAATCAAGAGGAAAAAAAAAAAAAGAAGAAGAAAACTGAAAGTGTACACAGAAATTTAAATATTTGCTATAAGAGACTGAGTAATCTGAGAGGGGAAAGATGGGTTCCTGGCACCCAGAACAGAGGTGCATCAAGAAGCCACTAGCCCAAGTCGGGTCAGCTGGATCCCCCAGCCCCAAGCTGGTGGCAGGAGGGGCTGGGAGGGACCTTGAAATACCCACTGGAGTGACACAACCCTATTCCCATCCCTGTTCACATCCCTGTACCCATCCCTACAGTCACAGGGAAGATAGGATGGAGTCCTTCAGTTAAATGTAAGCATATTGCTTGCAAATTCCTCATGTACCTGTCTCTGGCACATCAGCATAAAGAGCAAAGGAAAACCAGCTTGATTGCCGGGTTGGTTTCCTTCTCACGATGGCTCATAGCAGCACTGCACCTCAAGCATCAGCTGTGCTGGTTGCTGAATAACAAGGAAGGAGCAGCCGAGGCTCTGCTGAACTTTATGGTGCTGAGTTAACATACACTGCCAGTGTTGTCTGGGCCTTTGGTACATCAAAGACAAAAGCAAAAGGTTTCTGAGCGCAGCTGAGACAAATGGGGGCATTTCCAGCCTTCCTGTCACTCATGCAAAAAGCAGCAGAGCGCTGTGTGGAAAATGTTACCTGCATCTCTGATGAATCTTTAATGAGGAGGAACCTTGCTTCATTTTAAAGATGCCAAGTCACCTGTTTCATGCAGGAGACACCTTCGGGGAGGCCAAGGAAGAACCTGCAGTGCTAGAGCTGAGTCCCCACCACCAGTATAGCCATGCAAAGCACATTTTTGCTTAAATAAATTAGACAGCAAAGGGCAGCAACAATATGAAAGGGATTCATGCACTGTTATTCACAGTACTTTCTAGAATCATCAAGTCATAAAGGTTGGAAAAGATCTCTAAGGTCACCAAGTCCAACCATCAACCCATCACTCACATCATGTCATCTCCTATGGATCACAGCCCTTAGCGCTGGGCTTCTCCCAAACACTTTCCTGCCAACGAGCAGCATGGTGCTGCAGCAGCAGGGCTCAGGTGGAAGCACTGCCCTGGGTGCTGGGACCTCAGCACCTGGGCTGCAGAACGAAGCCATTGAAAGGAGAGCAGTGAGGATGGGAAACTCGTGACTGGTGTTTTCCACAGCATCTCTCAAAAATGCATGCTCTGAGAGAAAGGGAGCTCACTAGAGTACGTTCAGTCATAGAGTCTCATTCCTCATTTCACCACTCGGTGTCTGCTGGTGCTTTCGGTTTTAGAGGGGCTCCTGCACTGTTCAGCCTTTGCTGTGCTCACCTTGGAGAAGTTTGCTTCATGTGCTGAGGCCAAACACTGGGGAAGATGAGCTACAGTCACTTATTTGCTTTACTGTTGTGCCTAAAGTATGAATGTTTAAATGGCTGACACTATAAGTTCCTAATAAAAAGTGCTCAGTCTTTAAATTTACAAAGGCACTGCTCTGTGCGTGCGGCAAAGTGTGATGTTTGGGGCCTGATCCACATCCTTGGATGACATCTCAGCCTCCTTGCTGCAGACAGCATGGGACAGAATGCCAGACATGGGGGCTGGGAGGAGCTGGCAGCATCCTTGCTTTAAGGTCTGGTTTTCAGGATGGATACTAGGAAATATTTAGTCTCTGAAAGAGCAGTGATGCACAGGCACAGCTGCCCTGGGAGTGGTGGATTCATCATCCCTGGAAGTGCTCAGGAGCCATAGGGATGTGGCACTGAGAGATGTGGGCAGTGGGGTGCGGTGGGGTGGGTTGGGGAATCTTGGAGGGCTTTTCCAACCAGAATGACTGTGATCCTATGAATGTAGGGTAATTCTTCAGATGGTTTTTGCAAGTTCAGGAGTCTGGCAGTGTAACAGGTAAATGGGAGCTGAAGTTAAACAGTAACTCACTCACTGAAAGGTTTGTGGCTTCAAATATATTAATTATGACAAACTGATTACTTCTGAGGATTTCACAGTGCTTGCAGGGAAAGGTATCTGGTGGCTTATGCGAATAGATTCCTCTCAGCTCCCTGAATCTCTTTAACACATTTGGCATTTTGAAAAGCTATCACTTGGGGCAGTTAGAAATCAGTTTTTACTTTTGTGTCTTTTTTTTACCCTCAAAAGCACTTAGTTTTACATGAAAACAAACATTCCCGTAACTGAATAACAATGTTTCTCTCTGATAACAAGCTTTCCATCCTCCCCTCTGGTTTAGACCTTCTGCATTGTCACATCCAAGGAGGCAGTTCTGGTTTGTCATTTCAGGAGAGCCCACATCCAGCACAGAGACAAGGCTGTTTCGCATGTCCCCTCCTATAGGGCAGGCAGCCCTGTGCTGTGGCACCCAGCACTGGTGTGACATCTCATGTGTGCCCATGGCACCCCATGACCCAGCCCTGAGCATCCTCCCCTGGCAGTTTCCTGTTCATTATCCTAGACCAATAAATGGCAAAAGGAAAACATGGGGAAAGGAGAAGCTCAGGTGTATTTTGTTTGCATGCTGGACGTTCAACGATGAAATTGTAACTATTAAATATATGAACATAAAAGAATTACATTTGTGATCATGAAATGATGTGGTAGATAGACCATGTCACCATTTTCTTCCCAGGGTGTTCTGAGTTCCACCTCAACCCCAGCTCCTCATATTGGAGCTGCTGGCACCAGTGGCCCAGCCCCGCTCCTAGCTGCTCCTCCTCCATACACTGTGTGACTGAAGTTGCACACGTACCCCCATGGTGTCTTCTGGTGAATATGACAGAGAAAACCCACGTTTGTTTCAATTTTAGTGGTATGTAATTGTTGGAATCACTTTACTTTTGGGTAAAAACAGTGCTACGCTTCTCCAAGTTGTGTGAGGTTAAAGCAGGCTGGCTGGGCTTAATGCCATTTCTTTTTTTTTGCACACCCCCAAGGACCTGAGCTGTGGATTTCACCAGGCTCAGAGGATGAAGGAGGCCCTCCCAGTGTCCTCCAGGCAAGCAGGACAGAGCCAGGAGCTGGCAGCTCTGCACTAGTCCACGTCTGGCTTCCAGCAGCTTCTGCAGCCCGTTTCAGGTCTGGTGCCATCACTCACTGTGCCAACTGCATGGTTCAGGACACAGCTCGTCCCTCTGCCTCCAGCGCCTGGGCTGGCAGCCTTGTGCCACATGGCTGCTTCCACAGCTGCTTCAGCATGCTACATGGAAAGCTATGGCCCAAACAACTCAGGTTGCAGCTCTGTTAGAAAGCAAAATACTCTCTTGCAGCACAGCGGTGGAATGAGAGTGTTCCAGAGGCAAGTGGCCACGAAACACTCAGGAAAAGCAGAGTCTGACACTTCGAGAAAGGATTGTTCCCCATTCCAGACCCAGTCAATGCTCAGAAATTGAGTGGGTGGAAACTGTGCACCAGATGTGCTGTTCTTTGCCATATTTCTACCAATTCTGGTCCATAGGTCTTCCACAGTGCCAGTTTAACCCAGTAACATTCAGTATTTGGGTGCTGTGGGCTGATATCTCGTGGTTTCTGTTTTGTGGGGGAGCCAACAAGGAGCAATGTCCTGTTGTGCTTTTCTGACTTCGAGCTTTTAATCACCTTAAATAGCCCTTTCCATCATAAGGAAATCAGTTGGCAGTTGAACTTGATGATCTTAGAAGTCATTTCCAACCTTAATGATTCTATGACTGTAATCTGGGACAAGAGGTGTTGGCTTTAAGTTACACCAAGGTTCAGGCTGGGTAAGAGGAAAAATGTGTTTTCCTAAAGAGCAGTGATGCACTGACACAGCTGCCTGAGGAGTGGTGGTATCACCATCCCTGGGGTGTTCCAGAATATGGGGATGTGGCACTGGGGAATGTGTGATGGGTGAGTTGATGGTTGGACTTGATCTTAGTGGTCGTTTCCAACCTTACTGATTCTATGTTTCTGTTCTACAAATTCTATACTTCCAGCTGTTTCTGGCCAGCACCTTCCTCCTCAAGGGTCGTTGCTGGAGGTGTTCTCACATCCACCTTCCCCTCACTCCTGTGTTTGCTTCCACATGCCATTTCCACGCCTCTCCCCACACACACTGCAGCTCTCTGGGCTGGCACCCACCTGCCCTAAAGCTTCAGCTGGACAGCCCATGGTATTTAGTCTCCCATTGATTATCAGACCTGTGCCTTAAAAAAACCCAGCCCCCCACCAAGAGCACAAACACTCGGATTTGGAGTAAGGAAGATTGCAATAAGCCATCTGGGTGACCTTTCTTGGGGTCTGAAATCAATTTTGGTCAAATGCTACGGAGAAACTGCACTTGCCGTTGAATCCTTATTCCAATGGAAAGTTTGCAGCCAGCTCGTTTGATTGATCACAAGTATCCATTGGGTTATTCAAAGGAATAATTTTCAGATTATGACTGTTTCTGTGCAGTGTATTAATCGTTTACTATTCATTATTTCTGAACTGTGACTGACCGCCTAAATTGAGTGCACTATTTCTGTTCTTCAGTTAGGTAATTGAAATGCTCTTTAGATCGGAGTAATTAGCAGTATGACTTTTCAGCTGAATTATTATTTACCCTAAACTAATGGAAAATTCTGGGAGTTGTGAGCTATTATGCCCATTATTTGGCAGCGATCTGAATTCCGTCAGATAAAGAGCGCTACGGATTTGTGAATCATCCTGAATAAACCTGACAGCTTCTAGTTGTAAAAATATTAACAATTTTGTTTTTTGATAATTCAGCCGACTCCAACATTTCAGAACACTTCAGACGCAATTTGTAACCAACAAGGCGCATTAGTTACAGAAGCCTCGAGTTTTCTGTCGGCATACTAATGCCATCTCCTCAGGATGGTGGGGAAGACTCATTGCCATGCCTTCTGTCTCCCACTTTGGTCTGTGCACCGGTAAGACAATAGCTGATCAAACCAGCTGATCTGCATTCTGCGTGCGCTCCTTCGAACGTCTCCGCGAATTTGTTTTTGCTCCTATTTTGTGTTCACATCGCAAATATTTCCCAGCAGATGACTTAACCACCTCAGATTATTAAGCTGCTTTATTGAAAAAGAGGTCGTTCAAACCCGCAGTTATGAATATAATGCGTGGGAAGTGCATTCATTGCATTGTACAACTTCCTGAGGGAGGCTGTGATGAGGAGGGGTTCGGCCTCTTCTCCCAGGCAACAAACAGGACCTGAGGAAATTGCCATGAGGTGTAGCAGAGGAGGTTTAGATTGGACCTAAGGAAAAACTTGTTCTCTCAGAGAGTGCTCAGGCACTGGGATGGCCTGCACAGGGAGGTGGTGGAGCTGCCGTCCCTGGCAGTGTTCAAGAGGTATCTGGATGAGGAGCTATGGTCTAGCAGCTTGTGGCAGCAACGGGAATGGGTGGATGGTTGGACTGGATGATCCTGTAGGTCCTTTCCAACCTTGTGATTCTGTGATTCTGTGATTCAAAGTGGCATGGCTGCAGCACCAGTCACTACAGAGCCAAGTCCTGCTTCCTCTGCCTTGCAAGTGCACCCTGTGAGCTGCTTCCCACAAGCAATTTGTAATACATTTTCTGCCCTTTGCCCACTTGAGCAGGAGAGCCTTATTTAACTACATGCCCCATCACTCTGCCATGCCCACTGTGGGGCAGCACTCCGGGCACTGCTCCAGGCTGTGCCAGGTCCTGGGCTCTGCTCTATGTTGGACGGAGGAATGTGTCTGGAAGGTTTTGTTATTGTTGTCATACTGCTTGTATTGCTATTACTGCTATTAATTATCTATTTATAGAAATTACAGAGCTGCCTAAAAAGTTTCTCTTATCTGTGCTTCGCGCTGGTCCAATCTCTCTCTCTCTCACTGGCTCTTTATTTTCTAGCTGCAGAGCACGATAAGGAAGCATTGTAAGGATAGCTACTCCTGTTTTGCATTCAGAACACGAGGCTTTGTGAGAGGAAATGTCTTGATGTATCTGCTGTTTTATTTTTAATGAAAACATTTCTCGCACTGAAAAAAAAAAAGAGGTCACGGCACATCTCTTAGAGTACAAATTATTGCATATGCACAGAAGATGGAAAAGTGCTGAGGATGGAGTGGGAGCACTAAATTCCCCACTCAATAGCACCTTTATAATATGCAAATAAGGTGAAAACAGGCACCATATTGTTGGGGTTGGAGCATGTAAAAATATCATCCCTGAAGCAACACCACTCTCCTGAGACTGTACACTGAAAAACACAGCAGGAGAAGTTATTCTTTTTGAGAAAGATTCATGGGAGAGGAAAAACCACTCACGGACAAAAGACTGAAGGCTGTGATGTACCAAATATCCTCTCCATCAGGGCCTGAGCACAGGGACTGAAAAGTTATCTCAGAGCCTGAGCAAGGAATGCTTCTGCTCTCCTGGGATCCCGTGGCTCCCTGTGCTCCTGCACTGAAGCACTGCTGCTCTGTGCTGCAGCCTGACTGAGCCTCAACCTCTTCTGAAGGAATGGAAGAACAAAAAACTTCCATTTTTGTTGTTGTTGTTCTGAGTTATTTGCTCACAGTTCCTTATGGCTGAAGTAAAAATAAATAAATAATAATAATAAAATAAAAAATAAAAAATAAAAAAAAACAGAAAATACGCACTATTAAGAGCAGAGGAAATTGAATACAAATTGCAGATATTCATTTGGAGCTCTCTACTGGATGTTGGCTCCACAGGGTGAGCACTAACAGGGATATCTGGGCTCCAGGAATACAACATGTGTGCAGCAGGACCTCTCCTCGCTGTGCTGGATTAATATGATTTGTGCCTGTTGGTGTCACTCTGCATCGAACAAAGCTCTGGGCACTGCTTCCATAGCACCCTGCAGAAATAAAGAGGTTTCCTTGCTCCCTCGCTGTGGGAAGCGGCGACCTGACGGAGCAGCTGTCTCTTGCACAGTCACTGCCCCACATCCCAGGGCTTTCTGTGCACAGAGCCAAGCAGGAGGGGGCAGCCGGGATGTGAGAGATGGCAGAAGGGGCTCAGAATGCGCAGAATGGACTCAAACTGCACCTGAGTACAGATCCCACCTGGGAGAGGTGGGAGCATCCCACCCCATGTGGACATTGGAGGGCTCCCAGTGCTAGCCTTCTCTGCTCTTCCATCCCCCACTCTGAACAGCCTGCAGCGTGCCACAGATCTGTAAACGCAGCATTTTTGCATAACAGGGATGTAAGAAGCACTGTATTAAAGTACAATTTTTTATTTAGGTTTCTGTCACAACGGATAGATAGGTTGAAAGACTTCTGGCAGGGTCCATAAATCTCCTTCCAGAGTTATTAGTCAGTTCAGGGCTGCACATCCAGCCCCGTTTCCAGGCAGAGGCAGGAGATGCTGGCAGCAAGCTGGGTGCTGGGCAGGAGGAGAGGGTCGAGAGGCCAGGGCAGCCCTGCCTGTGGGCTCCATCCCATAGCCCCAGTCCTGACCCTTCCCCATTGTATTCCAGGCAGCTCTGTGTCCGAAGGATCAGCACCTCCTGAGAGAAGGGTTGGCACTGTGTTTTCTCATGGAAATGAGAAGCAGGAGAAGGGTTCCGAGTGGCATCTTGACCGCTGAGGTCTGGTGGCTCTGCATGCTGCTGCTGATGTGCTCAGCTCTTCCTTCTATTCATCTGCAATCACTAGACTGGGTCTTACAAACTGGTAGCACTAGAACTCAGCACAGCATGTCTCCATGTTTCCTACGGCTCATCCGCCGGTGGAGATGGAGGGCATGCAGTCCCATCTGGCCCTGGGCAATCGTGTCCTGTCACACAGCAGCCAAAGGCACAGCTGCAGCAATTAGCACGTCGCACACAGCAACATTCAGCACTCCGATGTTGGAAAGCACCAAGAGAAAGCATCACGTTAAATATATTCCACGCCATATGTATGCAGCACGTGCGCGCAGGTCATGCGAGGCAGTGTATAATTTTAAAGCGTTGTGTCATCCTATCAGATTCTTCTTTGCCAGAATAAATCTATAAAAAATGAAGAACGAGGCTCCGTGCCTTGTAAAAAGTAAAATTCCATTTCACTTTTTTGGGTAACATACTTTTCGTTTTACATTTCCTATTTCGGAGTCAATCAAGGCTTTCGTGCGCACTAAAAATCCTTAGTTAACATTCAGCTGAGCTGAATTTCCTGAAGTATCTCCCGTGCATGTGTGCCACATCAAATACCACTGCATTGAAATTCCAGTCCAGTACTTTAGTTTCAGCAGCCCTGTCTCATGTCTGACCTGAGTGTTGGTGCCCTGCAGAGGTGCAGTGGGTGGGTGGTGTTTTTGTGGTAACCGCTCAGGTTTCAGTATCACTGCACCCCAGTACTCAGCCAAAACTGTATTTTGTTGCCAGCTCTGATGAGCAGCTCCTCCTTTTCTCAGCCCCTCACTGCCAGCGGCTCTCGTGCCACGGGACCAATTGCCCCATCACCTCCTGGTACTTTGGCCATGTATTGCATGGGCCTGGGTCATCACCCTGAGCAGCTCCCGCAGTCTCTGATGCCCCATTTTCGTGGACCAAAGAGCATTTCCTTCAGGTGAAAAATGAGGAAAATCTGTACACAGGTTTTTTTTTACTGTTTGAAAGTACTTCAGTTTTACAGGTTACCACCATAGACCTATGGCTCTGCCTCTTAACCCGACATACATTGAAGAACAGTGAGAGGCTCCGTGCAGCAAAGACCGCTTGTTCTGCATAGTCCAGCAAGCATCTGCTGCTGCCTGCTGCTGAGCTGTGCCCTCCTTGCTCTCTGATGTGCCTGTGGGCTCCACATCATCTGGCAACATTTCCCACCAATGCTGCTCAGCACAAAACCTTGACATGGCCCTTTCATTTTTTTTCCTAAGCATTTTGTGGTAGCTTTTTTTTAGGTGTCTTGTGGACTCAGCACGCTTGCAGCATAAAGGGAAGTAAAAAATACGTTTATTATCAGGTGGTTTTGAACATGCATGAAACCTTCAGCTCCGCCCACCACTGCAAGATACAAGAGAGCAACGTGTGCTGGTTCAGAAGTGCTTGTGTGTGAGAAACAATTCCCTGATTAATCCCCTGGTGTATCCCTTCTTTTCCATCGGCTGTTTTACAGAGAGGATTGCCAGCATGCAGCCAGGGCTGCCCACTGTAGATCATTACACCATATCTGGAAAGCCTGCTTAACACATCTTTGTGTAAGCAGTCTTAAAACAGCGCTGTTCAACTTTCAAATACTCAGTGTATATGCAATTTCTGTTCCTATGTGGTCAAGAAAAAATCACCCTCAAACCTTCATTCGTGTGTGCCTGGCAGCCCATCCCATGGCAGAGCAGCTTGCTACAGACCATGGTTCCTATGGGGTGACAGAGTCTGGGTGCTGCTGGAGGGGCTGCAGGAGGAGGCAGCATCTCTGGAGGAGGCCAAGGTGGGGAATGGACTCCTCACCTTCCCTGAGTGTGCAGGGCTATGTGGACAGGAGGCAGGAATGACTGCAAGTCCCTGCAGTGTCCTCTGAGTTTGTTTCCATGGAGTTTTGCCCTACAAAGAACCTAAAATTTTAATGCCAGTGCACATTAATGCAGAGGGCTGGAGCAGGCTTCCCAGAGAGATGGCTGATGCCCCATGGCTCTCAGTGTTCAGGAAGCAATGTTCTCAATAACATGCTTAAATTTTGGTCAGCACTGAAATGGTCAGGCAGTTGGACTGGGTGATCTTTGTAGGTCCCTTCCAACTGTTCTGTTCAGTCCCATCCCATCCCATCCCATCCCATCCCATCCCATCCCATCCCATCCCATCCCATTTGAATAATCCAGCTGTATGGGAACTGTTGAATTACGGCCTGAACCACTGATTGATCACCTGAGGCAAGCCCTGAGTCAGCTGCAGGGGCACAACTGAGTGTGATTGGAAGGGGTGGAGTTTGACTCCACCTCTCCCAAGACCCCATTTGAGGGCTGACCACCAGCGGGCAAGGATCTCTTGTTGGAGATCCCTCCCTGGTGGAGTTATTGGTGAGCCCCAACCATCATCAAGGTGAGCCAATCTCTTTTGCTATTTATTTGTATACCATCTACTTAAAGCCTACCAAAAATATACCATCCTTTTGCACTAACTTCCTTGAAGTGCTTTCCTTGGGGTTATTTGCCCTATACCAGCTCGAAGCAATTATCACAGGTATGTGTAATACTTGGAACCATAGTAAAACTCAATAAATTTAATTTCTGATTTTCCATTGAAAGTATTATTTATATGAGTATTTTATTTTTTCATTGAAATAAGTCTTAATCTCACATCACATTCATTTTCGCTCATTAATATCTCTTTATTTTCATTTGGCCAGGCTCTGGCCTTGCACACAGTTTAGAAGAGCAGCTTGGAGCCCTTCTGAGAATGAACCTAAGGCTGCAGACTGGTGTACATGGCATCCACATGTCCGCCTGTGCATTACACTTCTGGGAGTCACGATTTAAGGACGTACACATGTTTTAAGGACTGAGGGATATAACAGATAAAAAGCCCGATACAAATGATTATGGCATTAAATTCGATCTACTCCCTCATCACTGTTTTTGCTTGGATTATAAAAATTGTTGAGGAATGACATATCTTCTGTTTATGCTCGTGGTCATAAACTTCATGGTACCATAATCCTCAACCTGGGAAAATGTATTCTGTTGATAACATGATCACGTCCACAAAAAAGGATTGTTTAACTGCTTGTGCTACCTTGGGCCTTCCATCTCCTACTCTGGAGACCCCAGCAAAGCTCCCCATGGCCTGTCAGTCAGAACCCTGCAGAGAGCTGCCCTCAGGCCCTGCTGGCAGTGAGACCTCAGGACCCCTGTCCTCGTCACCAGAAGGGTTTTACAAAGTCAAACTTGAAACTTTGGTTATTAAATGCATCATTCTTCCCTACACTGACATCTAGCATCTCAAATTCCCTTTCTCTTTCTATAAGGCTTTACTTATTTGCAGAATGTTATTACTTTTCCTTATAATCTTTTCTTTAGGTTGAATAATTATAACTCCTTCCATCTTTCCTCATCAATTAATTTCAAGAGCCTGGTGACCCTTATTGCTGTTCCCAGGCTCTCTGTAGCTCCCTCACATCTTGCAAGATGTTCAGTGGAGACATTACCCATGGCCGTTGCATGGGAAGGTCCTCTTCATCCTACCTGAAACACAACTAAAGCCTAGAATTTTGTCTGACAGCTTCTTCACTGCCAAACTCTAATGCTGGGGCAAAACACTGCTAACAACACAGCACATATGAGATAATTTATCTTCAGTAACTTAGGAGGTTATTGATTGGACATGTTTCTCAGCTTTGCACCTTATTTTACTTTTGTTCACATCAATCTCCATTGGCATCTATTGATTATAGACATCACTTACAGGCCTGAACCCATTCTTTTTCCATTCTTATACTTCTTCATTATCTTTTTGCATTCTACAAATTATAAGAAGCTGTGAGATAAAATTATCTCTATGTACAAAGTGACCTGTTTTGGAAAAGCTGAAGTATGATAAATGAAAAAATAAAGATCCTCTTTCTACCATACTAAATAAAGTCATCACAGCCTTTCAGAGAAGCTCTCTGAGCACATGTGCTGATAGTACAAGGAGGTAGCCTTGTGTAGGTGGTGGAGAGACCTTCCTATGGAATGCTCCCTCTTTGTCATCCCAAAGAACGGGTAACCCAAACTATGAGAGCCAGGACGCTGCTAATCTACATATTCTCTGGCTTTGATTTTACTTGAGTATCTATTTTAAGCTGCACCTCTGGATCCAGAAAGAATCCTAGGAACGAAAGGGCATTGTTCAATTAAAATGCATATTGCTGGCTTTGTTGATTTGATTTGGTCTTGATAATAAGTGTTAATAATTCCTTTTGGTTAATTGAAAGAGAAGACCTTAAAATGTCTGTACCACAGGGACATTTATGCATTTCCTTTCTGCTCTGGGAGGTGTGCATTTGCTGCAGGGGGTTTCTCCCTCTTCAGTGTTACAGCACCTTAAGCTTATTTTTAAACATTTTGTAACCCATTCTGCTAAGTGCTCACTGAGACCCAGCGAAAGCATGACTTTTTTTCACCCTCTAGTTAATAAAAGCACACTCCATCCTGTTCCAGCTGGCTTGAACAAAGAGCTGAGGGATTTGCTAAGGTGTAGCAGAAATGCTCAGTCAGAGCCTGAAGCAGTGATGGAACACCTGGTGGAAAGGCAGGGCCAGCCCAGGGGAGCTCAGGTGCATGCAGTGTATGTGAGTGAGCAGAGGTCTGAAGCCAGGATCCACCCCCTCCCAGACCTCATTTAAGGGTTGGCACTGGAGGCTGCAGTACAACTGCTGCTACAGCTGAAGTGAGAGGATCCTGGGGGTAAGTCTCCACACTCTGCTTTCAGGCCAGCACTAAGCTGCATTTTATTAGTAATGGCAAAAATTGTATTCGCTAGGCTGTACCTGTTAAATTCTGCAGGAAGAAGATGAAGTCTTTTGTGTACATCCCTCTGCCCCTGTGCTGATGCTGCTGCTTCATCACAGCCTGATTCTGACAGGGAATCATTTATGACAGTGGAGAAACTCTGGATTTTGGGAAAACTCTCCTACTTGTCAAAGCTGCCTGTGTCAAGAGAAACCACAGGAGATGATGCAGTTCCATAGCATAGTATCTCTGCCTCAGCCTGGGATACACCTTGAATTAGATAAGCTGCAGAACGCCCACTGTGAGTGGGCAGCAAGGTGTTGGACAGGCACCTTCCGGGAGTGGGGTCCTGCAGAGGTACAGTGGGAGGTCATGACACTCTGCTAAGGAGTGAGTGACCAGAAAGGCTGTGCAGCTCTTCACACACCTGCACAAGAACCTGAGCTGCTCCTCCCTTAGCTCATTGCTGGCTGGGTTGGGCTGTCCAGAACCAAGGGATGTGAAAGCACAGTAAATACAATGAGTGCATCATTGCCCTGTTGTGTGCTTGCCTCTTTTTGTTATTGTAGAGAGGAATGAGAAAGCCTTTTTCTGAATGAAGCTGAATGTGGATTTAGGTTACGTGTATCCCTGATACTGCAATTAGCAACAAACTATTAAAGCTGAGAACACAGATATGATAATGCCTGGTAAATAATGCTGAGAAGTGGAGTTGGAGAACAATACAAATAAATTCTGTTTTTTTCAGAGATGAAAAAGAAGTACAGAGGGATAAAAATCTTACCAGGTGGTGAACTCTCGCATCATACTGGAGATACTATAAAAAAAGCTGTGTGAGCATAAAGATAAGCACTATAGCCAGCTTAGATGAGGATTTTTAGGGGAAGACAATGTGGCCCAAGCTTTGGAATAAGGCTGAAATTTCAGTGAAAACATAAATGTAAAGAGGAGCTGATTCAAAAGAAAGTTTGGGGGGGGAGGGGGGGGTGGATTCAGTAAGTCATTTTTAGTCTCAGTTCCTAAACCTACAAGATCACATTCCCATAAGTGGGCTTCCCTGGGCAGAGGAACCTGCTGCAGTCTCAATCCCAGGACCATTAAGTTCTTACAGGTGGCCTTTGCACCACCCCATAAGTGCTCTCTTCCACAGAGCGCTCCCTTTCAAGAAGCAGATTTTGTTCTGCCTGACAAGCAGTTCTCATCTCCCTGAGGTGAGATGAGAAACCCTCCTGCCCCCAGCCCAGGCCTGCTCTCAGAAATATGGAGCACATTAGGGGTAAGCGATGGGACTGCTCTGCTGACAAAGATGATCCTGCATTTGATTTTTAGATGATGCTGATTTGGATTCGGAGGCTTGTTGTGTTTTGACTGCACTGAGTTTCATGCTGCAATTCTGAAACACCTCTACTTGGGATATTTTCATACCACACTGAATAAGAAATAATAATAAGAATCAACTTGTTAGGCTCTAAATTAACTGCTGCCAGTGGACCAGAACAGTGCAAAGAAAGGATAAGGATGTACATTGCAATATCAACATCGTCAACGTTTTGTTCTGAGTTTCCAGAGCCAACATCAGAGAGCAGCTACTGGGGGGAAAAAAAAATGCAAGTTTTCTTACTCAAGAAGTAGAACAGTGCAACTGTTTCCTGGCACTGTAATCACAGCCTTGAGGCCCTGGAGACCCCGATGCAGTAACAAATTAGGAGTGAAAGATATATTTCCAGGGGCAAGGAAGAGTCAGATAAACATTAAAAATAATTTGACACAGTAAGAAAGTTTCAGAGAGGGGGAAAAAAAGGACCAGGAACAATTCAGTACCCACCCAGCACTTGCTGCAGTCTCAGAGATGCTTCAAGGCAATGAGGGCTTCGGGCACCTCATGTGTGGCCATGCAGGGGGCTGAGTACTTCTGCAGCACAGGCTGACGTGGGCTTTGCCATTTCACTTTGTGTGTTGGAGTTTCCTGTGAAAGGAGCCCTACTTCAGCCACAGACATTTTTTTTATGAGAGATTTAATTACACTCTTTGTTTTACTTCTTCCACACAGAGCCTCTCTGAAGATCGATACATGCTATGTTTTGGCAGCTCATGGATTGAGTTCACCCAGAGAGTGGTTCCTGAATGAATATTCACGTGGCACGTTTGAAAGTCAACAAATGCTGGATTGATCCCCTTCGTGCTCCTCAATGCTGCTTGCTCATACGTGTGGCTCTCAATGCCATCCCCTGTGGACCGCCCTACAAGCTGGAATAGTCCCCAGCAGGTCTGGGCAGACAGGCTCTGCTCTTAGGAAGTACAGCTACAGAAGTAGTGCCCCACTGACCAACCTGTTAGGTATAAAGCAGAGGAAAGGAAGAAATAGAGTCTTTGTACAATGATACTGCTTTGTTATGCACCACAGCATCATCCTGCTTCAGCCACAAGGACTGAAAGTCATGAGTCCTGCTACAGTAACCAGTATCTGATTAATGGGTCACGATAAAAGGAAGGGACTTAGCACTGTGTCAAGGTCCGTTTGAATTGCACAACTCTGTTGTAGAGGGTATCAGGTTTATGAGCCCCCGTATCTCAATGTATTCTGCTTGAATCAGGAAAATACTGTGGTTTTACTTGGAGTGTCTTTGTGGTGCACAGAGAGGAGAACTGCCGTAAGACAGGACTGTAAAGAAGAGAGGGGAAAAATGATGAATAAGAGGAATTCTAAAATGATTTCTGCAATTTACAGCCTGCAGAAGCAATAAGAGACCCCGTTCTGCCACTGCTTATGTAATATATGTCCTGTATGGTCTCATAAACTACATGGCTGCAGTACTTTGCATAGCCTTTCTGTATAATTAAGATGGAAATGGGTTTTGTGGCTCTAGCAGCAGAGCTTCCCAAGGATGGCAGTAGGAGGGGCTGGGATCGCTGCAGTGGGGAGTCTCGCAGCTCGTGCAGCTTCGTAGAGCAGAGGGAAGCACATACCTGTACCAGCCCACCTGATCCCATCATGTGTTTGCAGCACCCATGGCCCCTTTAGAGGCATGAGGGCTTTCACAAGAAAGGCCAACAGCATGTAAAGGTACTCTTGATGGACCTTGAACAAATGCTTTCTCCACTGTCACAACCCCAGAGAGCCACAGACAGGCTCACATGAGCCCAAGCCTGGGGGCTCACCTTCCCATTCCCACCCACCCCTGTCCTGGGGCACTGCAGCTGCAACCACCATAAATGTGGCTTTGTAGCCACAGTCATCTTGGACAGAGGGAAGCTTCTTTCTGTCCATTGGGTGTGGACAGTGGTGCCTTCTGTCCATTCCTGTTGAGATGTGACCCATGGATGGAGCATGCAGCCCCGATTGTTCCCAGGGACTCTCAAAGACATTGTCCTTCATAAGAAGCTCCTTCTTTAGAAAACATTGGATCAAATCAGACCGAGCATCATTTGCATGACTGCATAAGAATAAGCACATCAGCTCGGAACTAGGGAACATCACTCTCTGTGTTCTCTCTCAAGTGGCTACCAGAAGCAAATGCCCCAGAAGAGCAATAATACAGCAAGTGTATTTGGCTGTTGTATTTCAATTTTTTCTATGAAGCAGAAGTTTGAATATAACGTTCTGGAAATGCTGATGTGTGAAGTCTCCATAATGAGATCCAGCTTACCTGAGGTGCAGAGCCAGGCTGTGTGGGCTCTGGAACAAGGGAGGGTACCTCAGCTGGTTGAAATGACATGTCTTCTGAGATGGTTTAAATAAGTTATGCTCTGATATACAGCAGGAAAACTGTTCATAAAGGATTCTTGTTCCATGCATTTTTGGCCCTCCTCACTCCTGGTTCCTTTCCAGAACACTGAAGTTCACCAGCATAGCGATGCTGTTCCGGAGCTGTGGATCTCAAAAGCACTCCTGACCCCAATGCTCTGGCAAACAGCTGCAAGAGATGCATCCTTACACCTTTACACAAAATGCAACCATGCCTTTTTCTTTCTTTCTTTCTGATAGAGGTGACGATGTGGTATTTTTGTACAAAACCCTGTGATTGTGTTTGAGCCATCCAGCAATGAACCTGAGCTGCTGAAAACCTGTGTCAATACTTCCAACACCAGTGCCATCCGACATTCACCACTGTGTCAGTTTATGGTTCAGAGTGGGACTAGACCACTGGAGGAGCCCTGCTTTTGTGAGGTTACTCCTGGGTTTTCCTTTGCCACCTTTCATCGCATCACAAGGAGCTGAGCACTGAATGGGGAAAAGGCTCTCCCTGGGGATGCTTTCACTATGAAATTCTCAGAAGGACCGCAGTGTGCAGACTTCTTGTCCTGTCTGCCCCGCGTTCTATCCACAAAACACCAATGGTTCAATGGATGCACGGCTCTGCAGCACGGGCACTCATGAGGAGAAGGCAGAAGGGCCCTGAGGCCACTTTTTCCTTCATTGCTTGTATCTGAGATTATTTCCTAATTCTCCAGACACAGCTTGGCTGTGCTGAAACAAGCAGGCAGTGTGGATACAGGACGGAGGGCATGCACTGTCTGCGTTATTAATTTCAAGGGGAAAGGAAAAGGTTAATTCAAAAGACTGAAAAAAAAATGACTCATCCTCAAGCTGAAAAAAGAAAGTGAACAGGAAGAATTTTGGCATTTATGATTCTTGTTGTCATAGAAACTGAACTTGATATTTCTATAGAGCGATCTGTAGAGGTAACAAATACTGTATTTTATAGCGATGATGAATTAAGATCAACTTAAGATTCCCAATACATTGTCAAGCAGATCAAATACTGGTTTGTTTTGTATTGCCAGGTTGTTATCAGAGTCCTTAAAAGCCATTGCTGATATATTTAAATGAAACCGATCCGGTATTTGCAGGTTATTATTAGAATACACAGAGGCTGGGGGAGAGGTTTTACAATAGCCCAGCCAGAGTGCTCAAATTTCCATCAGAAAAGAGCACATCTGCTGGGACACAGCTCTGTTTGCCACCACACAACCTCTTCTGGCACCTACAGTCATGACCTGCATAGGAATTGGTTCCGTGCAATGTTGAGGATGTTGAGGGAAGTTCTTGTGGGTGAAAGAAAGGGGCAACATGGACCATGGAGACTTGTCCCGTCTGTGGACAACAGCTGGCACAGCTTGGGGCCTGCTGCTTTATATATTTGGCCCTTTGGTGGCTGATGTGACCAGCATGGCTTGGCTTCCCCAAAACCTGGGCCTGTTAAAAGTCTGGTGGTGCCACACACATGGTCTGAGGATTTCAGCTGGTTGAGCGCATCCCATTGGGAGCACTGTGCCTCTGAAACCACCAGAGCTGTATACTACAAAGCTGTGGGGCCTGTTTTGAACATGTACAGTTATCTGCCACGTAGTTCTGACTGCAGAACTTCTCTGAGTACGTTTCTGCCTCGAGGTAAGCAATTATTTTAAAAAAAAGCAGATCACATTTGTTTTTAACAGGTCAATTTATGCATAACATATTGCAACTCTTTGTACATTATTTCTCATTATTTTAATAAACGAGCAAACAAAAGTGTTTATCCTGGAAACACGAAGTATTTTTATCAGGGATTCATTCAGCTTCATTTCCCATCAGGATATTTTTTGCCCCTCATTAAGTGGGTTGAAAAAATCTGCTGTCAAAGTCAGGATCCACTTGTTAAAAGCCGAAAATTGTGGTCAAGATAATCTTCTGCCTCCTCTGTGGTATAGAAGGGAACTGCTGACTTTCCAGACAGTCTTTCACATCAGATCTATTTTTCTTTCTTTTTCTTTCATGAATCTCAGAACCTTCTCCAGTCACATCTGTTAAAAAATCCCGTCAGATCAAGGCAGTGCACTGCAGCATCACTCATGTTAATGCAAAACAGAGGGCGAGAGAAATGCCTTGTACCTACTGGATGTTTCGGAGCTCATACAGTTAACGGTCCTTCTCCTGCCTGGGCTGCCCTATGCCTACGGTCAGCAGTGTTTGCTTTAGCATCTGCTTAGTCAGTGATTCCCGGCATCTCGTCCAGCAGAAGGCTTTTCCTGTGCTGCTGACTTCGTCGCTTCCTTTCCCCATTGCTCCCGTGGCTAATTTCACAGCCTCTCGCTGCTGACTGTGAGTGAGGATGCAGAATCAGAAGCACAAAGGGAAAGGGATGAGCTCTGCAGCAGAGCGGCAGCGCTGGCCCAGTGCTGTAGGCAGTGCCATGCACAGGAGGTGCTCTGTGGGCTGCAGCCAGCAGCTGAGAGGGAGTGCAGCCTCTGCTCCTCCTGCCAGCAGTGAGCACACCTGAATTAGGGATGTGACTAGCCCCATGCTTCCTGGGTCTTGTATTTAGCTAGTGCATTAAAGGATTGCGGAGAAAATTTATGTGGGACAGTGATGAAAGGATTAAGACCAAGATTACGAAGGTGAAATGACATTTTGTGGGCCCTAATGATGGCACATAAAAACCTCAGGGAAGATAATGCTCACTCATATGCAGAATAACTCTTTGTCCCAGACTTACAGAGGAAGATGCACTCCTGTTCCCCTGTTAGGAAGGTGCACCAGTGAATAGCCAGGCTGGGAGCCCTGAAGATCCTTCTTGCTGTCTGCGGGGACACACACCTCTGGGAGTACCCGGCTCCTTTATTTTGAACTCTCGCTTGGTGGAGCTTTTGCAGCACTCTTTTTATAACCCAGTATTCAATCTATTCTTCTGGTAGATGAACAGGAAAACCTCTCCATTCTCATTTATTCATAGTAAAGTTTCTGAAAAGTATGAGAGAATTTTCTGCAATGTACCAGAAGTCCTTCAGGTCCGCTGACAGTCAGAACTGGCTGCTGGGAAAAGCTGCAGCACTGCTCTTGGAAGCGAGGGGCTCGCTCAGGAGGAGGTCAGTGCTTCCACTACCACGTGCCATCACCAAGAGCAAAGCTAAACAGATGAGAAGCTAAGGCTGCAGCAGGCATAGCCATGCTTCTGAATGCAGCTGCTCTACATTCAGCTTTCTGGAGCCTGAAAATACCTACAGCATTTCGGAGAGCTGGAGCAGGTTATATGATCAACCACCGCGTTACTATTCTGCTTTGATAGCTTTATTGATTGTCGTGTTGTTGCAGAGAGCCCCGTCCCAATGCACAGGACTTGTTCATAATTGATGTAAACCACACAGATTTATGCTGTTGCTAATTCTGTGGTGTACTGACTAAGCAGCTTCTTGAGGCAGAATAGCCCTGTCCCTGTGGTGTGCTTCCATCTGCCCAGAAACTCACCGTCCACTTATGGATCATGTTGGAAACTTATCTATCCTTCTTTTCCATATAACGTGAACCACATAGCTAGG
The DNA here is from genome assembly GCA_023055505.1 of Callipepla californica brunnescens. Taxonomy (NCBI): domain Eukaryota; kingdom Metazoa; phylum Chordata; class Aves; order Galliformes; family Odontophoridae; genus Callipepla; species Callipepla californica. Next base: position 47,735,878 of record JALIRH010000004.1, on the reverse strand, counting down.
AAGAAATATGTGATGTTGAGGTGTTAATTTATTGCCATGTTTTGCTTTTAGGAGCGCATTTCCCAGAGAATACAGAAGCTATTGTTTATGTCATGTTTGATTTCCTTTCTGGAGATGGGAGATGGACAGAGATTTACTACAAGTATTCCTTTCCGTGCCAAGGGAATGGATACACATTAGTAACTTGACAGAAAAGATGAATTCTCTGGTGCCACTGCTGCTGTCCACTCTCCAATCTCCCTTTATAATTAATTAGCTGTCAGATCTGCTAAAACTCAAATAATGGATTACAGGAATGTGAGGCAAATTGGCCCTGAAATTAAGACCCAAGTCTGGGATGGTCTTCTTCCTGACCTTGCAACTTTCATTATTGATTTTGAGTAATTTCCACCTATTGAAGAAAAACAAGAATAAGGCAGAAGAAAACAAGAGGCTTTTTAAGGGACTCTGTGCCAGGTTTGTTCTTAAAGATTTGCTGCCTAGGGCAGTGAGCTCTGTTTGCTACCTAAGTACGCTGACCCAACTGAAATACATAATGCTCGTGTGTTTCTAGGCTTCAGACTGAAAATAAGGATCTAGACAGATTGTCAGTCCTTAGCCCTTCACTTAGAGTAAAATATAATTTGAATCACTTGACTGAGTTAATAAAACTAGTCAAGTTTATCTTGATTACCAAAACCTTGATAAAACCAAGGACATCTATGGGAAAAAATGCAACCTGCTTGGGCCTACATCTACATTAACCAGTGTAATTTTCTTTATTATGGGACAAGATCATTTATTAAACTTGAATTCATGTAATTAATCTCTTTTTAGTCTCTGGGTAAATATGTTTAAACTCCAGTATGATGCTAAGGACTGTGGCCTAGCCTGACTGGCCCAGCATCCTGCTTCTGAGAGCCAGATGTGGGAGAGATGTGGCACCAGTACTTCCACCCTGCCCTGCTGGGATGCAGGGTTTGAAAGCCACAATGTCTTCCTCCTCCTGCTGCCCTGCTCATCTGCTGCCACTGGAAATGTGACATAAAACACCGCATTTTGTAGAGAACAAGGATGTCTAGCAATGGGAAAGCAAGAGCTGACAGAGGAAGCCTGGCTGAAGCAGCAATGAGTTTTCTGATGCACTCTGAATCAATTGGTTCCAGCATTCTCTCAGTGATTCGGACACCTTGCTGTTGTACAGAAGGCCTGTGATGTAATACACCTGAAATTTGTTATACTTCACAGGCTGTGCTTCTGGGGAACAGATAAAAGAACGAGGCAAACCTTGATGTGAGGAAATACCCAAAATACAGAGCTTGGACTCTTGATGTAATTTATAACAGGGTCACAGGAGAACCTGCAGTATGGCCATAGCAGTACAGGAAGGTAGCAAGGGCTCCTCTGGCCACATCAGAAGCACCCACTCTGTCAAATAGTTGCATGCTATCTGGCTTAATGGGAACTAGCTGTGGCACTGCAGGACAGGAGGAGATGCCTTGTCATGAATAAATGAAATGCATGAGCAATGCTTCCTTAAAGGAAGGATAAAAATAGAACGTGAAACATGAAGTCTGCGGCACGCATCTCGCAGGCTCGGGAGGTGTGTCCTGGAGAAGTAAACTCAGTGCAGTTCTGATATGAACTGCTTGCACTGGATTCCTTGGGAGGGAGGGGGATATTTACCGGGGGGGTGGAGGGATCCTGGGTTAACTGAGCAGCCAATAACCAGAGCTAATAAGGACACCTTTAGCATCTGCATGGGAGGTTATTTCAGCAGTATGCTGAATTTGCTTTAGAAGACTCTTGAAGAATTCAGCAAATTCTGTTCAAACTATTTCTGTTATTATTTGAAGAAGGTATAAATAAATAAATCAAACGATCATTAAATTCCACGATTCTATGATTATTTTCTCTGCTTTCTCCCAGATCTCAGGTCTGGAAGTTCCAGCAGATGTTATGCCCTTAACAATTGCTCTTTTCTCGGGGGGTCCTCAGCCTAGCTGGAGCCAAACTAAGGACACTGTGGGGGTGGGGACTCCAGCAGGGGTTATGGTGAAATGAGGCATCATGGTGGCCCAATCCCACTGCCCTGCTCACCCGCCTCCACCCCTCAGCACAGGCACAGCTGGCTGCCAGGTTCCCATTGCTGCTTCTCCTCTCCATACACAGCAGCCACACTTACATCTCAGCTGCAGCTCTGCTCCCTCTGGCTCTCTCACCCAGAGACCAAGGACATATATTGGGATTATTTCTGGGAAAGCCTCATCCAGCTCCTCAGTGCAGCTCAGCCTGGTGCCTCTAATCCCCCTTACCCTCATTCCCCCTCTAATCTGAGACCAGGCAGCAGAGAGATATTGTTACTACAAAAAGCAATTACATTTACTCCTCAGAAGTTCTTCACCACTTGTCTCCCATCACACCCTGATGCTGAGAAGATATCAAGCTCTCAGAGCATTCGTTTTAACTTTCAAAGCTTTCAGTCTTTAAATATATCATTGTCTTTATCTCCTAAGAGCTCTCGGTGCAATAGCCTTGGTTTTCAAAGTGAGACGTGGAGAATTCCTGGACAGCTCCTATTATCTAACTGCATCTTCTTCACTCTTTTCAACAGTTGCTACCAGAAAGAAGATTTATCCACAGAGCCATGCTGTTACCGTGCTGTAGTGCAAGCAACAAAGACACTGGAGGTAATTCAGGGAGATAACACAAAATCACAGAACGTTGGCAATGTGGACAAATCTTTTTTGAGTACATAGGGAAAAAGAGCAACAACACAGTTTAGAGGAAATAAGAATGGAAACGTGGCTGAGACAAGGGAAAAGACAAACACTGAGGTTGTTTACAAAACAGATTGAAGAGAATCGCTTCATTCCTGGCCATCCCAGCACACAGTACACCTCACAGCTGCAATGGGATCCCTGAGATAAACCAGGATCACGATCCCCAGTAAGTGCTGCCTGCCTTTCTTTTTTTTTTTCCTTAAATATTTTAAAACTCGATTGAAATTAAAACAATATAGAAGTTACTAAAAAAAAAATCTATAAATGGAGTCTGAATTTCTACGGCTATTGGCTCATTTTACACTTCAGACTTATCTTTGGGTGACAGGAAGCCAAAACTCTGAAATGGTTTAATTAGAATGAAAATTATATTTAATAAAGTTCTAACAAAGAAATGTAAGCAAATTTTATTAATTTCCCCAAGAAATGGATGTATAAAGCTGATGGCGATTTACGCTGTGCAAATTATGACCATCTGCAAGAATGAAGCTCAGAGACAAATAAATGTGATCACTTTTTGCATCATTTCACAAGTGACCCCAAAGACTCCCTCCACCCCCAGCAAGCATTTTTGCAAAGCAGTAGCTACATTCATCCATCCCAGACAAGCTGTGGTGATGTCTAACGTTAGCTACTGCCTGGACAACATGCACCACAAGCCTTCTGGCATGGCCTGGCACGGCCTATTTGCAGGCTGATGGGACAAGGGCTGGAGGGCTGCGAGGAGCTCACATGGCACCGTGCAGCAGCACTATGACCCCAAAAGCAACGAGCATGGGACAGCCCTGAACAGCCAGGCAGGGCAAGAGGAAGCTGAGCAGAGATTTCATGTCTGCTTCCAGGTACATAGAGACAGACTCCTCTCAGATTTGCACAGTGGAGGAAAAAGGGACGCAGGATGCAAAGGGAAAATTCCACCGTGTCTATGGAAAAGAGTGCTTTGTCATGGAAATACCTAAGCTCGTTATCCAAAGAGAAACTGTGAAGAGCGAGGATTTGTGAGCCACAGTGGTATATACACTGGGTAAATTGGATTAAAATCAGAGCACTTTTCCCTTTATTTTTTGGGCCCAATCTCTGAGTGGCACAGTCTGACAGGCAGAATGCCCAACAGCTCTTGGGAGAGGGCTGCACAGAATCACAGAGCTGTAGGGGTTGGAAGGGACCTCCACAGGTCATGCAGTCCAACCCCCTGCAATGCAGCTCCCAGCCCAGGTTGCACAGGTAGGTGTCCAGGTGGGACTTGGATGTCTCCAGAGAAGGAGACTCCACCACCTCTGTGCAGCTCCAGTTCTCTATCACTGCACTGTGAAGAAGTTCCCATGCACATTTGTGCAGAACTTCCTATGGATCAGTTTATGGCCATTTGCCCTCATCCTATCACCACACACTGCAGAAAAGAGTCCGTCCTCGTCCCTTTGCCTCCTGCTCCTACAGGGAGCCTGGAAGATTGCACTGAATTCTCATCAGCTTTTCACAGACCTTCCTAAACTGCCTGGTAGCCAGAACTGAATCTGCTAATGCCTCTGTCCCTCTATACTGTCCTCTGAAAACTCCACTGTTCCTTCATACCCACTTCTTATCCACGTATGTGTATTAAAATTATTACCTGCACTGCCTGCCTAACAGATCACAAAATTGTTCTGAAGTATTCCTTCCAACTTCTTTCATACCTAATAAATATTGTTACCTCTGTCCTTTCCAGAATTCCCTCATGCCTGCTGCACTCAAGCCTTCTGTTCTCTGTAAGCTTTTATGAGAGCTGCAGCTTCTACTATTTCCAACACTGCTGAAACCAGTTGTGAGTCCCAGTGGTAAGGAACCAATAGCAGTAAAGAGATGGGATTGGAGATACAGGCTTCTCCCAAAAGTGCTTTTGGAATTTGATGACCTATCTCTATTGCAGTGCCAACACAAGCATTCAGAAAGCTGTGGCATGAAGACCCAATGAGTACCTCTCAGTCATACAATGAGTCAGCGCCAACTTTTGGTGTTGATTTGAGCCCTACTTTGTACCTCCTGCAGTGGTGTGCAAACAGCACACAGCTCCAGTGAATCGCTGTTCACTTTCATTTGGTGGTATCAGCTAAGAGAATAAGCAAGAGCTGCTTTTTAAAGAGGGTGGAGAAAGAGCACTGATCAAGCTAAAGGAACTGAAAATAGTGGTGGGTGCTTTGTCTTTAGCTGCAGTTCTTGTTAGCAATAAGCATGCCCTTGGTTTAGAAAGCTGCTCCTTTGGTTCCCAGGGAGCCAGATAAATGAAAGCGATAGGAAGGAGAAAATACTCCACTGTGTATCACTGCTTGGGATCATTAGTGCAAGCAAAGAGGCTGCCCTTAAGGGAAACACGGATAGGGGGTGGGGGGCTGTGGGGAGCAACTGCCAAGGGAGCATAGAGGTGGTGGGGATGAGCTCTTCACATATCTATGCAGGAATAATAGGAAGCAGGAAATTAGAAGAGAACATTAATTGATAGAGAACTGAGGGCCCAGAGCTTGATGTGGGATTATCTGAGACAAGTTCACAAACTGTACAGGCCAGGACACCACCACCAATGCTGGTGGCTCTGTAGTGCCCCCAGTTCAGGTGCAATATTCAAGTATTTCCATTACTTCCAATGCCTTCTGAAGCTGTGGGTGGGACAGTACCTTCTTCAGGCAGCCTCTGCTCTCTACTCTGCATGAGGCCATGGGGGCAAAGCCCCACATTTTGCTACTGACGTCGTGGAATTGTGATGGGATGATAAACGAGTTTCCTGGTAACAAAACACACCCCACTAAAATAGATACTTAAAAAATAAGTTAGCTTGAAAGGTAATTTTTCTGTTTAAATGCAGTTCTGCTGGATAACTGTTGGTTGGTCACACTCTGAGGCTGTTCATCCACAAGAAGCGAAGGAAAGACACTGGAGGTTTTGGCTGGGGACTGCCAGAGGGCAGAAATAGGAGCTGGCTCTCACTAAGGATCACATTAGCCAGAAAATACTGCCATATTTGCCACTTATTCCAAAGAAAACATGGATAACTAGCTCCTGTGGATGATGCTTCAAGTTACAAATATGTTCCCAAATCTTCCCAGAATATTATTTCCTCATCCTCCTCCCCTCCAAAACATTAAGTATTTCTACTGTTGAAGGGAGAGAATATATCATGCTGTAAGCCACATGCCACACAGAACAACAAGAAACATCTCAACAATACCCAGGCTAAAAACAAACCAAGAGAGCTTTTGTTGTTCATTGTTTTTAGCATACATTAGGTGTGAATTGTGAGTGCCATTTAATTGTAGCACTGTGTATGTGATTCGGAAATGCTGCACAGAACATTATCAGTTCCACGGGAAACAGATGGAAATAGGCTGTGAAAAAATGCTGTGCAGAGCAGAGAAGTGGCCTAGAAAGTGTGAAAAGAAAGCCCTCAGAAATAGCACATTTGTAAGTTCTTCATATTGTTTGATTTATTTACACTTCAGTTTGTATACAGTGAGACCAGACAGGGGTATAAGAGCTGTTGACGGCTCCTGACAACATGGAAATAATGGACTGATGTCAGATTTAGTGCTGATAGAAGGAAAAGCTTAGTCATATTTCCTAATTAATTGTAGCCATAATTATCGAGTTGCTCATTTGTTTCGCCACCTCCTTAATTTCAGTATTGTTTTTTGTGTTGTTGGCTCAGACCTGGAACTTCCCTGTTTGTCACTGTTTTTCTGCCCAGCAAGCAGCTCACCTTAGGGCAGAAGTCCTCATTCTTTGATCGTGGTCATCAAGTCAAGATGCAATCCCCACACAAAGAGCCAAAAGTCAGGCATTAAACCCAAACCCAAAAGGCATATGGCAAGAGAGAAGGTCCAGAAAGCATCAAGTGACCTCAGCACAGTCTGTCACAGAAGACTTGACTGAAACATGCTCTGTAAATACATCAGGATGCCCTGATGCTCTTTGTTGGGTTTTAGTCACACTTCTTACAAGCACGGGTAGAGGAAACAAGGTCACAGGCTTCCCTGCTTGCTCTCAGCCTTGGGAGGACCAAGCTTTTGGAAGGGCTGACAATGCCTTGTCATGCTGAATGGTTTTACTCCGTGACTCGGGAAGATCTTATATGCCTTCTTGCATACACTGAAAATGTGCTTTTGCATTTGGCTTTGGTAGGAGTACCCTGCACTGCTCTGGGCCCCTCAGAGCTGCAGTAGGAGATGCACGCAGCACTGGGAGGATGCTCCATTCCTGCTCCGTGTGTCTGGCAGCCACAGCTCTCTGACAACAGGAGGGATCCCCTGAGATGCAGCACCCTGAGCCTGACCCTATTTGCAATCCCTCAGCCTGGCTGTACAGAACAGTTGAGATAAGAATCCCCCGCTTTGCCTCAGCTGTACCTTCAGGATTTGATAAAACAAGTATCTTTTATCAAAGCCTATTTCCAATGAAGGTAGAGAGGAAAAATGACAGCGTAATTGCTCTCATGTTTTAATTTTGGAAGTGTCTCATCTGTTTAATCTCAAAATCTGGGAGAATATATCAGCCCCATCCTCCTACAAAGCTCTGCACTGTGTGCACCAGGAACACTAAGGACACCAGCACCGCTGTGTGCAGCCCCTGTGCCAGAACAGGACCCCACACTGACCTGCTCCACCTCAGGTAGGAATGCCCAGGGCTGCTGGGAATTGCTGATGCTAAGCTGCTGAGATGCTGCATGCTGCAGTCTTATTTCTCCTTGGCTTTTATTAATACAGAGTATTTATCCATCCCTGCAGCAGGAGCAAAAGTTCAAAATAGTATATATATTTTATGAGCAATATTTTTAATGCTTTTTAATAAAACAAGAAAAGAAGACAGCAGACTCAAATGCCCTTCGTTAAGTAACAGTGTATACAAGCAGAAGGCTTTTCAGAAGGTTTCAAATGGAAACAGTTTCCATTTGGAAACACTAATAAGTTACCATGCAATTGGCTAGGTTGCTAAAACACACCATTCTCTAGAATAAGAACAGCAATACACTGCTGGTGTAGGAAAAAGATGGGTTGCTTCCCTAGGCAATAAAAAAAAGTGCACTGCTATGTCCTCATTGCATTAATCCCCTGGTGCAAGTGGGTGTGGGTGAGAACCGTGCTCAGATGGGATGTGGCTTTGGCTGCATCTCAGCTACAACACGGCAGAAAAGTCACCCTGGCACTGCCTGCCCTGCAGCAAACAGCCCCAGTGAGGAGCAGCTGAGCAGCAGCAGTCCTGCTCCCACCTCTCGCTGGTGCAGCACAGTGCTGGTGGCAGAGGAGCTCTGCTTGCAGCCAGCAGAGCGTGGAGATGCCTTCAGGTTGCTCGTGCTTGCTCAGGAGCCCATGCCAGATTGCAGGACTCCAGGCACTGCGAGAACATAAAGAAAGCATATGGTTGGTTCTTTATCTGTTTCACAGTCCTGCTCCTGATACAGCTCAGCACATGTGCGCAAGCAGGAGAAAAGATTCCAGGATGAAAAGCACTCGTTTTCTAAAGGAAAATGTGTGCGAGTGGGGAAAATACACAACAAAAATACGCTTTTAAAGCACTGTTATTGATAGCACTGAGCATGATGGAACCTTATGGATTGTAAATGCTCACAAAAGGGCTTCAAATAACTCTTCAGTGCGGTAATAGTGACAGCAGAGTCAATAGCATCAACCATCTCCCAGTAATGCCCTCAGCAGCATGCCATGACCAGCCCTTATCGATCACCTCCAGCCAGCCAGCTTTGGGGTTAGCCGGGCAGCACCAGGGTCTGCATTTTGCCAATGCTCACAAAAACCATGAAGCACAGAAGCACTGTCACTGACTCACAGATCAGGCAACGCAATGCTGAGAGGAAAAGGATCATTCAGCTCTAGTAGAAGGCAAAGGGAACCTTATTATTGCCTTCCATTCAGAGGAGGCTGGAGAGAAAGTAGAGAAAGGCTCTTCCAATAGGAGAACAAGTTGGGGTGGGAGGCAGTGTACACAAGCCTAGGTGTAGGAGACTTTGTTAAAGTGAGAGAAATCAGATGCTGGCAAGGCTTGAGAAAAAGCAAAGGCAATGGGAGCTCCATCCTTGGAGACATCTCTAGCACACCCAGACAGGGACAAGATGCCCTTAGGGTCTCTACTCTAGCATCTCATCTGCTTCAGCCTCAACAGTTTCAGATTCCCTCCCAGATTCTCACCAGCCTTCCACTGTCCCTACAGCCACCTTCCCTTGGGGGTACCCCAACTGCTTCCTGTGCACACACCACAGGGGGAGGGCCAGGCATGGCAGAGAGTGGGGGGAGAACCCACCACCCCCACGCAGCCCATGTTCTCCTGCATGAGACCTCATCCTACAGCCCCAGCAAGCACCTCGCAGCTCTGCTGCTTCCCAGCACCCACACTGCCACATCAACTCGTTTCATTTGTATTCAGAGCCATTCTCTAGAAACAAGTCAGCTGTTTTATTCTGATTCCTTCACTTCAGTACCAATTTTGACATTAGAACTGTGCAATGATTAGTGTTTTCTGTACCGCACACAGGTGGGGTAATGTAGTCTCTTGGTGCAGCACTGTGCAACAAGAAGCAAGCTGGAAGAAAGGAGAAGCACAGCAATGAAAACACCTCGAAGGAGTGAGTGGGAGGGATTAATCCTTAGACTTGGAACCAAGTTGATTTAGTTTTATTATTAAACAAAGTGTCTGTTCGCTCCATAAAACACCACCTGCTAAGTAACTTTGGGGGAAAAAAAAACCCATACACAGAAGAAGGATTTTAGTTCCTCTAAAATAGCTTTTCTTTAAGCAAGTGTGCACCAAGTGGATATTGTAAAGGAGAAAGAAGGAACTAATAGAAGATTATTTATTACCCATCTTATTAATGAAGTTGGTTAAACCTGCTCTTTGTTCCAAAACAGGGTACACCTTTAGCGGAGTACTGCATATACACAGGGATGCTGTCAGCTACCTACAGGCATTTAATTACACTTACCTGTATATTTCCTGTGCTTCAGTGCCTCCTGCCCTGCCCTGGGCACCACGAGGAGTGCAGCTGCAGTTCTTTCACCACCTCCATATTTTTACACACAGATAAGAACCTCCTGAGCCTTCCCACCAGTCCCAGCTCTCAGCCTCTCCCCACAGCAGAGCTGCTCCATTCCCTTCACCACCTCTGTGTCCTTGCTCCGGGCTACCCAGTAACCCCCCACCTCCCACACTGGGTAGCCCAGCAGGGCCCAGCTCTTCAGCTGTGCTCCTTCACCCAGATCTGCCTGGTGCTGCCCACTGGGGGCCTTTTGGTCAGCACTGTTCAGATGTTCTCTATTTCCTGATGATGCCTACAGGCTCTTCCAGTTCACTGCCCTTCAGCACTGATATTCCATAGGTGTTATCCTTTATGGAAACCACCTTTAAGTTCAGCATCCAGATGATTTTATGCACCGGTTCCAGCCTGTAACTCCTGGAAATTACTGTTTAATAATACGCCACGAAGTAGGTCTTTGTGGTCTTTGTTATGGAAGTGGATTTTGATGGCTTGGCTTTACCAGCTGCCTTGCATCCACACACCACACCCAGCAGCCTTTGGGCCCTGGATAGAGTGTCTGCTCCAGCAGAAACCAGAATCCTGAAAAGGTCATGAGTGAAGCATGGTCACATGCTGTCCCCATCTAAATACATTAAATAAACACTGATATCCAGGTGTTCTTCCTTGCGACAGCCTGCAGCAGCACAGAGCTGAAGACACTTTCACACAGCAAAGACATGAGGGGTGAGAATCACAAAACTCCCTTCTGCTCATCTCACCTTCAGGAAGGCAGCTCCATCAGACCCCAGAGGATCAACATCAGGCAGCATGCACTCAGACAGTTGAGAAAGGGACAGATATAATGGCATTAAGGCTCAGTTCCACACGTAATTTCATCTCACAGAAAAGCTCTTTGCATTGAATCTTTCCCTGAATTGCCACTCTGTGTAGGATACATCTTGTAACTACCCAAACGTGAGTGGAATGAAGGGGAATTTAAGCTGTTCTGAAGCCCTCCATCAAGCTGCAGGTGACAATATGCTCCCACAAATTACATTCCCACACTGGGAGGATGCTCCTCAACCCACCAGAAAATAGAACCAGGAGCCAGAGCCACCACACAGCATGGTTTATGGCTCCTGAAGCTTTTACAGTCACAGCTTTGTGGAACAACATTACTCACATGTAGCCCCCTCTTTACGCCTTCTATTTTACAAAGGAGCCTCAGACAGCTGAGCAATCCCTCTTCTAACCTGTCTCCAGGAGTATTTAATGCCTTAAGACACAGCAGCATATTCCAGGACTCCCTGGGCTGGGATGCAGAACCCATCTTAGCACAGCATCACAAAGCAGTCCATCTACACCCTTGGAGGTGGCCAAAAGCCACCAGGACACACGCTGGGGGCAGCTCCACTGAGCAGAGCTTGAACACAGTGACCTCCAGATGTGACTTCCAACCTCAGCTCTCTGATGTGCACGTGCAAAACCCCCCCACCCTAACCTCCTACACTCAGTATTCTGAGGAATTTAATGCTACTACCTACTTGTTAGAGACAGAGGATCTCCCCAGACAGCAAATTCTGAATTGTTGGAATAGAACGAGTCGAAAAGTGATTTTTCCACCCCCTGCCCCAGAACAACTTCTGTAGGAAAAGCATGTTGGCTTTTTGTTTTGTTTTTCCTTGACAAGAGTCAGACAGCATTACACAAACAGAAATAGAAGCAGCCTCCGCTTTCTCCTTTGCCTTTTTTCCTGAAGACTAAAGCTCTCTTCCAGCTATAACATCAGCAGTTTGGGAAAATCTATTACTGGAAGCAGCCTTGTTCCCCATCTGTCGGCACTTGACAGGCTCCCAACTTTGCCAGTGTCTGAAAACACTTAATTCTAAGAGTAAGACATCTCAAGTTAAAAGTACTGTATTTGATTAGTCAATTAGAAATTACCGTTTTGCTTTCCCATGTACATAAAATACGTAAATGAAGTTCCTTACTTCTCAATTCAAAACAACAGGAAAGGGGAAAATCTGAGCATTCACCAATAATTTTTGCCTTTACTTTTTTTTAAAAAAGTGAAAATAATAAAAACAAAAACTCAAATCACAGCTTTTCCATTTAAAATATATTGATAGATCTACTCACTGACTACAAGTTACTCAGAACCAAAGGTAAAGGATATTCAGGCCACATTTTATTACTTCAGCCTCTTTCAATAAACCTTGTTCTTTTTTCATCTTTCCTTCACATTTCGCCTCTAATGCAGTTCCTTTCAGTAGCTGCCAGACTGACTGCCTGGTTTTCCCTCCCAGCATTTGTTCCCAAGGCTTTATACCCTTCTGCTCCCTGAGTCTGCTGAAACCAGAGGCTTTTTGCTTTAAGTCTATCATCTCTATCATCTCTTCCCTGGCACTCTTGTTATATTTTTTTGTTGGAATTCTGAATTCCACCACTTGATACGTGTGCATCTCTCCTTTGGCAATGATACCTGCTACCCTCTGGATCCTCACCTGCCCTCCCATAACAGGTGACTGTTCTTATGACAACATCTTCCTTTTCTTGAACAAAACCCCTGTCCCTGGCATTTCTCAACAACACGATGAGCTGACTTCCTGGATTTCCTATTTACATCTGCATCTAAGTGTTACTCACTGGTTACATTAATGATCCTACTGATTGCTCAGCAAATGAGGGAGCTCTTCCTTGCCTGACACCAAAGCCCCTGCATGAAGAGGTCAGCTCCTTCCTCCTTAAGAAGGAGGAACCTCCCATATCACCTCTCCAGGCTCAATCAACACAGGTACACTCCTCCACCTCATTCTCCACATATGTACAGAAGACAGCTTAAACATTGGATGCCCCACTCCTGGAGGTATTTGAGACAAGGCTGGATGTGGCTCTGGGCAGCCTGCTCAAGTTGTTGGTGACCCTGTCCATGGCAGGGGGTTGAAATGAGATGATCTTGGAGGTCCTTTTCAACCCAGGCCATTCTATGATTTCGGTATCCAAAGGGAACTCTGGCAGCTACACCCACGTCCATTTGGATGTCAAAGCCAAGTTTCTGCCATACCCAGCTGATCCATGCAGAGCTGTTTCATATGGATTGTGTGCACTCCTACTATAAATACTACAATTCTCTTTCCTTGGTTTAGCCAGAAATCTACAGAAGAGAAAATTCATTCATATGTAGAGAGAGTCCAAACCTCTAACCTCCAGTGAGTGGACAAGCATTCACGATTACCCATGCCAACAGGATCTAACCCTGATTTTCTTCACTCCTCCTGTCATGGTAATCTCGTGTGTCTGAAGTTTCACGGCTCTGCCTCTCCTCTTTGGGAGGAAGCATGATTGAGCTTGTGACATCTGGTTGCCCAAAGACCAAGGCTGAGCCTGCATTAAAGCCCATTTCCAGAACTGGTATTTCTCATATCACACAGCAGAACCCTCCTTCAGTAGCACTTGTGATGGTGTATGTCACATCCCGCATGAATAACAGACATCCCAAAACAACAGCCTCACAGATACAGCTGCACCCCCAGCCCAGGCTGCTGCCCAACACACCCACCCAGGGAGCAGCTGTGTCAGAACATCCCTCACATCCCTCCAAAGCTTCTGGAGAGTGCAACCCAACACCAAAACTGTGCATGGACACAGTGCTGCAGCCACAGTCAGGGAACAGCACACACCTTCCACCTGCTTTATTCACACAGGTACCTAGCACAGTTAGTCATCCAGCAGAATTTAACACTGTTCCCACCTAAAGATACAGCAATGGATTAAATGGGGCAGAAGCAAACTACTCACATTGGTTTGGAGATTTTATCAATCAAACTCTTCTTGCATTGAGCATTTCCTATAAGTTTGTATCCCTTTCATATCACAGTAGTGGTATAACACTAAAAACTGGTTTTTATACAGGTGTGTTTAGATGTATGTAAGCAGTATATGTACAGGTATGGGTTCACTTTCTGCATGAGAGGCACAGATAGAAAAAATGCACTTGTGTAGATGTAACAAGTTTTCTCTGTTCAAGAAGTGTTTAGATGAGGTGCTAAGGGATTTGATTTAGTAGCTTGGTGGGTAGGGATGGTGGTGTGAGGATGGTTGGACTAGACGATCTTGTAGGTCCTTTCCAACCTAATGAATCTATGAATCTATGAATCTATTACAACATTCAGGCACCAGAAATCTACATAATGATGATTATGTCACAATTGGCAAGCACAGGTACAAGATCCTTCCAGATGTCTGTATCTTAGCTTAGATGCAGCAAGGCATCCTGGTACAGAATGCTATCAATGCCCTTCCAATCAGTGCTATAATAACATCCCAAGTAACCTGATTTAGGTACCTTCAGTATCACAGTCAGATGCTTTCCTTGTTAAGCTCTAAAGAAAACACGGAAGAGCTCAAATACATACAGATTTCTCTTTGATGTAAATGCTGACAACTGCAATGCAATGGAAAGCACAGCAATGACAGCAGAGCAGCAAGGTCCTAGGCTGCAGCAAGGGAAGACGTGCATAAATGCAAAAGCTGTGGACACAGAATTAAAGAAGCATACTTACCTTCAGAGGGTCTCAAACAAACAGGGATCTACAGCAAAGTCCCTTTGTCTCCACTGCCAACCCTTAAATGAAGGTTGGGAAGGGGTGGATCCTGGCTCCAGCCCTTCCAGTTACTCAGGTACATTGCATGCCCGTGAGCTCTCCTGGGCTGGCCCTGCCTTCCCACCAGGTGCTCCATCACTGCTTCAGGCCGTGACTGAGCATTTCTGCTGCAGCAACAAACCTATGCTCTGTTAGTAAACCTCTCTTAGTGCAATGAATGAAAGCAGTGACCTGGCCCCGTAATCAGAGGTTTTTCACATCAGAGCGCGGGAAGCCAGAAAAGCTATAACATCATCCTCTTCAAATGTCAGTGGCAGCTCAGCAGCATTCCTGTTGCTCAGACAGAGCACTGTCAGAGGGGATTTCTGCACTGTTTCCGGTGCCTGATGGGAATGCCTTGCCTGGGAGATAGCTCAGTCTGGTGTCTTACATCTCACTGCTCCAGAAACAGAGCCAGCAGCTGGAAATTTGCTTTTTCAGCCTTTGAGCTTGAACCGTGTCTGTTTGTTTTTTTTTTTTTTCGTTTTTTTTCCTCCCTTTTTAACCCTACTAAAGACTGCTGCTTTTGAAAATCCTCTGGTTTAAAAATGATACACCCCTATTGGAAGAAGGCAGGTATAATAACTATGATGAAAGCGAAGTGTGGGTGAGAGCTGCAGCTCTGGCAGCGTGGATCAGCTTAGGCTGCCTGTGTAGAGCTGAGTGCAAATAACATAGCTCAGGTAGAGCAAACTTCAGCAATGGAAACAAGCCTGGTCACAGGGATGACAAGAAGCAACCACTACCCCAGAGCAGAGGATATTTAGTAGAAGACAGGACAGGCAAGCCTGTGAGGCTTCATATGCTTGAAGAAGAAACAAAAATAGGAAGAAGCAACTCATGGGAAGAAAACAGAATGGATATGCATGTCCAGAATCTCAGCGAGCAGGGCACATTATCTACCGATAGCAATGGTAATGAGAAATAAAGCATAATGTAAAACTAGAAGCCCCCAGCAGCACGAGCTCAGTATGCAATGGAGTAAGGAAGCTCCCAGTAGGTGATGGCTGACCAAACCAGTAACACTGGAATTCGATTCATGTGCCAGCCACCTGACCAGGGATTGTGGGCACGGTCAGACCTCCACCCTTTTTAAGACAAGGGGAATGACAGGCAAGGACTGAAGAACTCTGGAGAATTATTAGTGATTATGGCTAATCACTAAGCAGCAGTGCAATGTGCTGGAAAACGGGAGAGCAGTCAATATTACACAGATCTTCAGCAAGAGAAACAAGCAGGAGTAAAAAATCAGTGAACTTAGTTTTACTTCCCAGAAGAACTGTGAAAAGTCAGCGTGATAAATTAGGCACAGCTTGGTCTTAATGAATCACATCAAACCAATCTATTTTCTTCCACATGAGACAGTAACAATCTCATGATTTCTAGCAAAGAGCCACCTGATAGAGTTTCAAAAGCCTTTCTGCAGTCAAAATACCCCACACTGTGTTCTCCTGGACAAACAAGAGAAGCACGGTCTAAAATATGACAGCACAATGCTTAGAAGAGCACAACATTTCAACATTACAAAGCAAGAGCAATGTATGACAAGAGCAAGTGAGCTTGGAAGTCATTCCTGCAGAAAGGTTATTATCATCCATTACCAAGAGGAGAACCACATCTGCACAGGTCAGACAAGGACAGTTTTTTTAGCAGCCTGGGTGACGTCTCCTAAACGTCACTGCATCAATATGGGACAGGTTGTAAATATAGCAGAGGGCAGCCCAAGTCAGCAGCAATTCTGCCACGATAGGATTGGAAAGACAGGAATCAGTCAGATGAAAAATGCTCTAAGTACAGCGCTTAGGAAGAACCTACATTTATATGGTGGAGAAAACAACTGAAACATGCTGAATCAGCAATGCCACGCAGCTATGAGAAATAGCCTCTGACCCAAGCACTACCTGGGAGACATGAAATAAATTCCCTGCTCCAGGTGGTGCTGGGAGGGTTTGGCTGTGGTGCTATGTTCAGTTTTTGTGCTGCATGTGTAGGAAGAGGTTGGCCAGCTGGAGGCTGTGGGGAAACCAACTCCAGGAAAACATCTGGAAAATCTCAGCTTAGAGGAGAACAATGAGCAGAAACCAGTTCCAGGGGGATGTGGGTAACAACTGTCTGCTACGTGAAGAGCTGGCAAGAAACATTAAGTAATCCATATCTTTGCTTATCGTGCATGGCATAAGGAAGGCAAACAGGGGAAAGAAACACACAGGAAAGCTTTCTGATGCTGGGAAGGAAGCAGCCCTGCAGTGGGCTCCTAGGAAGGTCTGCAGGGCTGCCATCTCTGGGGCTGCAAGGAGAGATGGGGCTGCCAGGAGAGATAAAGCTGGAGCTGATTCTGGTTCAGGGTGTCCTTCGTGCCTCCTGTGCCCCAGTGTTTGCTAGGGAAGTGCCAGATATATTGAAATGCTTCCTGGCAGTTCAGGCTCGCAGTGAGCAATGGGTTTTCTTTCTCAGTGTAACTGATTACAGCATTTAGACAGCCACCATGGAAGGTCCTCCTTAGCAAAATTAATGTTCAAAATTAGTTTGCATTTTTTTCCCCACCATCAGCAAGAACAGCAAAGTCTTGTCAGAGCAAAGCATCGCTGTTCTAAATAAAGAACATGGATTTTAAACATGGATTTTAAGCATGGATTTTAAACATGGTCTCTGCAAGATTCAAGGTGTGCCAGTCCTACATGCCTTATCAGTAAGGCAAGGCTTGTCTGTGTTGGCATGGGCCAGCTGCTACCAAAGGGAAGATGCCAGGTCCTATTTTTGGGTTTTGAGGTCTTGGGTCCTCTAGGCAGTGCTGCAATAGCACAGTTCAACTGCTCATGGCTTCCTGGGACATTCTGAGTACTGCAGCTTGGATTACAATCTCTAAAGTCAAAGCAGATCTGCTGTGATGATCTCAAGGATTCCTAGCTGCTCACAGCTGCCCTGTGGTGGCACAGTTCCTGTGATCCTGACAGGAATTAATTAAAGCCCTTGATCGGCATATTTTTAGCATGGAATTAACAAGATCTTCAGTATCCATAGGTAAACATAACTGCTGATGCCTTGAAATTTACACCAAATCCCTTTAAACTGCTAAGCTCTTTGCCACAGCACTCACGTGCTCGCTCTGTGGGGGCTGAGGCACAGGGGGATATGAGCTCTGATGCACAGGGGCAGCATGGGGGGAGCACACACTAGGGGCACTGCCAGATCTGTACGTGCAGCTGACGTGGGGGGTCTGTGGTTCATTTAATGCTTACAAGTGAAGATAACATGAATCGCTCAGTAGTCTCTTCAGCTCAGCAGACAGTGGGTTTGGTTATCTGTTAGTATTCATAAAGAAACCCAGTGCAATGAAAAATGCTTTTTTTTCTGATGGGTAAGTAATCTTGCAGACAGGGGAAGAAACTGATTTATTTCTCTATGGTATCTACACCAAATTCCACCTGAAGAATAAGTCTGCACATCTCTTTGTGTGCATCCAGGGAGGCAGATAGTGGCACAGCACTGATACAGAGCCACCAGGCTGAGACTGGGCCCCCGTGATCCTCCCTGGCACTCTGATCAAAACTTCAAAGTGGGAGCAGAAAATGATCTCCTGCCTGACCCTCTCTGTCAACATCTTTTTCCTCCTGGAGAAAAGTGCAAGTGCTGCCTTGAGGATTGGGTGGTGTGCTTTATTTTGGTGGTGATACCCTGCAGTGTCAAGACGTTTATCTTAAAACTAGAGATGTATTAAGTCACAATGTGATGAGGAGAGGTGAAAACACAAATCAAGATATTTTGCAGCAAGAGCTGACTCTTCAAATAACATTAGCTCCCAGAAGACAAAGTTGAACTTAGCTGGAATATCAAAGTGCAGCTGGGCTGCAAGGCTGGGGGAACTGGGAGCACCCAGAACTCAGATGGGGAGCACTGGGAGCTGCTGATGTGAGTTAAAGTACTCTGTTGTGGACAAGAACATCCACTCTGACAGGATTACCTACTGTACTGTTTATTTCAACTAAAGTGGAGTTGGTTCAGTGGTATTTCCTTTCACCAGTAGGTAAAATTTGCAACCTGCAGGGCCCCAGATTGGACTCCCAAGTGAAGCAACTCCTCTGTGAGCTCTGGATGAAATGAATATTTGTAAATTAAACGAACTCAAATGTAAAGTTCTTCGGCATGAGATTTCTTCCTTATGAGCAGAAGAGTCACTCCTGAGAGGAAGCTCCACACCTGGTCCTTTATGGGAGGTAGTAAGGGTAGTGTGCACCTGAACACAGCAGCACGAAGCTAGCCAAATGCAGCTGCTGGTACTTCTGCAGTGATGCACTGAGCCTGGGCACAGGGCTCTCCTGCCAGAGCAGTGCACTCAGGTGCTGTCAAGGCCTTTCACAGTGATGGAAACCTTGCTGTGTTGCAGGTTATGCTGTCTCTATTGCTAATTGCCCTAGTTGTTGGAAGCTAGCCGAATGGCCCCGTGCCTCATTTCCAGGCTGATTTTCTGCTTGCAGCCTCTACACTTTGCATCGCACTGGTCATTTAAATGCTCATTTGCAGAACCGCCTCCTATCACTAATCTTCCTCTGATTACCACTGCCTATACTTGCAGATTTGAGTCTCTGCTCCTCCCTTGATGTTCTGGGTTAATAACACCTATTAATAAGGTTTGCTAGAATTGTTATGGGTATGGGTGTCTTCTTGAAACCCTCTTGTTTTCCACCGCTCTTACATGGGACAGGACACAGCATTTTCAGCAGTGCTTCAGTAACTATCACCAGGTAACAATAAAAATGAGAATTTTTGGCTTTAACCTTACATGTTTTTTCCCCCAGCATTTCTTTTTTCTTCCCTATGTACAAGTTTACTTTGGGCACTCGTGTTGTCATTGGAGCCCCTCTCTTCTAAAGGATGGAAAATGAAATTGCTCCCTACATGCTCAGCTCCTGGACCTGCGACTTCCCACCTGCTGCATTCAGAGGAAAGCTTCCAGAAGTTTGAATGGCTCAGTCTGCAGAGTTTTTCATTGGAGAGTGCACTATGTAAAGATTAAGAAGAATTTACAAACACAATTAAATACATTCAAATAAAAACGCTGTGCCAGGCCCTGAGGTCCTTTACTTTGGTTTGTTAATATGATGGTTCTCAACCACTGCGTATGGCTGAGCAGCCCTTTGTTGAGACAATTGCTGCATAATAACAACGATTCCAGCCCTGTGTGAGCTTCTGCATCACTGGGAATTGTATATGCACTCCTCCCAAGGAGGAACTCTGCCCTGAGTCCACAGGACACAAATCAAATCTGCCTTCCTTAATGTGAAGAGAGTCCTCAAAAGAAATCCGAGCTGCATTTGCTTTGCAGAATTGCTTTAGTGAAGGGCTTCTTATTAGCAGGATGAGTTCTCCTTTTTTCCTCTTTTTCTTTTAAACCCAACACTCAGGGGAATTACCAAAACCCTTTGTTATGCATTGTTTAATTTATTCACTCTCTTGAATTAAAGCATGTAACTGGAACAAATCGGGTGACACGTGAAGCTTTAGTTTTAGGAGACTCCTGCCAAAACGCTATTGTTGAGAATCAGAAAGCTTTCCAGGTGGATACTACTGGAATGGATTTTCTCCATAGGGACCAACAGACAGGCCGCGAGGCAGCTTTTTGCCTCTGCCAACCACTGTGGCAAACATTTCCTCATCAGTGAGCAGATCCGTATGAGTATCTCTAGTGTTGTAATAATGATCCTTGGTGGGTGATTTTGTAGGTTTATTATTGAGTTCATGCCTACATTAAAGTTGATGACAGTTATTGAGGTTTCTGAAAGTGTCTTTCATATCCTGGGACACATTCTCCTGTGGGTAATTTCCATTTGGATTTGCCCTGATACCCAGCTGAGAAAGGAAATGCATGAAATGATAGCTCGCATTAACTGGGTGCAGAGTTTACTCAAAGCACCCAGCAGAATCCTTTATTGTTCAGACAATAAAAACGGCTGAATGAGAGGTTATTTTTTTTTTTGTTGAATCAATACACACACAGAAGAACTGCTTGTCACTCTAATATTTGTATGAAATTAGTACCGAGCACTAAAGCAAAATGCTGTGAATACTGCACTGTTTGTGTTTACAACACCAGTGTTCACACCCACTAAGAAAACTCATTGTGTGCCCCTATGGGCTACAGACATCAGCTCTGGGAATATATATTTCATAAGCTATAACACATTACATAATACAGGACAGTTTAAGAGCTTGGTCAGTGTTGAAATAACATGGGTTTGCAGCTCTCACCTGTCTGCATGCCTGCCAGCTCCTCACTGCTTGAGCTGAGCCCCTGAGCAGTGCCCTCTGCTGCACCTTCTCTTCTTTCAGAGACCTCTGTGGTGTACCAGGGTCAGCCCTTGGCTGGGTCAGTGCATTCCTTAGTTCAGATGAGTGCTGTGCATTTCAGAGGACTAATAGGGGGATGGGGCTTGTCTGCATGCACAGCATGCCACAGCGTTAATGGCTACAGCAACTCTGAAATGAATTAAATTCTGCTCTGATCTGTCACTTCTGACCTGTTACAATTACTGTTAGAAACACTGCATCCAAATAAAGACACTGCTGCTGTCATCGCCTCTGGCCATCATTGGCACAAAGAGAAGTGACACTTAGTGCTCTTCAACAGAGATCCCATTTTTGGAAAGTGGCAGGCCTTCTCTCCTACCCAAAAAAAGAGTTCTGCCTGTCTGCCTATCCTGCCAGGTGCCCACATAACCCCAGGGTCACTGTCCCGGGGCTGCAGACAGCACAGAGCTCAGGACATGTCCGACTGCCTCCAGAGTCACAGCCCAGCACTCTGCTGCCATCTGACCCCAAGGACACAGCAGCCTTAAAAAGCAATTGTATCAGAGATGCTGGCACTGTTACCCATTGTTTGCCCTAGGAAGCAGCAAAACAACTGATGAGCTTTTTTTATTTATTTATTTTTCTCCCACATATGATTTTTGTATTGGGGAAAAAAAAAAAAAAAAATCACTCACTCTGCAAGTAATAGGGCCTCCAACTTCAGAACAGTCCTCAGAAAGCAGCCTTCATGCAAAAGGTACTCTCCCTTTGCAGGCTAGCTCTTAAATGAGCTGGGGGAGGGAGGGATGGACCCTGGTTCCACCCCTTCTGGTCAGGTGGGAAGCACAGGTGAACTGTTTGCTCCTGTGCTTCTTGGGCCATCCCCTCCCTTCACCAGCTGCTAAGCTATCAGCCCTGGTGTAACAGTTCCTCTACACCTATTCTTCCACTTGAGCAGTTAAAACCATTTGAAGCAGATGTCCAAAGGAAAGGCACAAACTGTGGATGGGAATCTAACTCATGTCATAAGAGAGGGAAAAATACCATGTGCCAGAGCCTATGTGAATAAAGTAAGAGAAAAGCATTAACCAAAGGATCCCCCTCTCTGCTAAATGTGTGTTCTCCTTTCCTACTTTCTTCAGCTAAAGATTTTCCCAAGCCCTTCAAAATGTCTGTACCTTTGCAATGCCATCTTCTCAGATAATGCACCTCAGAAGGCATAGACAAGGTGCTGCACCCAATTTTTCTGACTTGCTATCAATGGCACAAGTTTTTGCAATGAACTGCTTATATAAAAAGTAACCCTGAAAGGAACAGAAAACTTCAGAATTGACTCATTAAGATCATAGAGTTTTCTGAAGGAAATTGTGCTGCGAAGATTGAATGAAATTCATAAGGGAGAATTAGTCCCATCGTGTAATTACCATGCTCACATCAAATGTATTCCCACTGCAAGCCACTCTTTCGTAGGCCCAACACATCTCATCTCCAGCGTGCATCAGAACAATGGCAGCAGGCACTGAAGAGCTGACAGAGCACTGGTGCACAGCAGTAAAATAAAAGTAGTTTGAAATACTCAGAACAATGAAGAGGAGGATTTGCTTGGCTGCAAGAACACGCTGCCTTCTTCTCCTGGCTACTGCAATCAGAAGTCAGAGCAGATCAGGGAAACACTGCTGGAAATGGCTTTTTTTTTTTAGGAATGAATTCAAAGTCTTTTTAGCTTGAAAGGAGCAGTGGCTCCTGTGTGGCTGCACTGCATACCTGCAGCTGCTGCTCTCAGAGAAGGCATGGAGTCCTGGGTGGTTATCAGAGCAGTTATTTTGATGAAGAAAGGGAAAATCCACCAACACATGGCACTCAGGGATGTGTCTGCAGAGCTGCATGGGGACACTGCATCAGACCCACAGTTTTCCCAGGCACCTTCACGTTCAAGCCACCTTGTCAAAAGCTCTCTGACCAGATTAGAATAACTGCACCTAAGGAACTCTTGGACTTCTGCACGTCTTTTGCTGGTTGATGGCTTTTCTTTGATGTAGAGTCCAACTCTGAAACCCAAGGTGCTGAGAAGAAATGCAGGAGCCACAAACCAGAGACCAACTCCTAACACAGCTCTAGAAATGTGCTGGTGGAGAAGGGCCATTTGCAGCTGCTGAAGTTAGCAGCCACACACAGGGGCACGTAGCAGAGAGCAGAGTGTCTACAGGGAGGTTTTGCTTTGTTTTATCCCGTGGTACACTCCTGCAACTTAACAGTGGGATTTGAGAATTAATTTAAAAAAAAGAGGTTGACACTCCAAACCTGACAGGGCTCTAAGAAAGATTAAAATAGGAATACTTGAGAATTTAACTGCAGTCTAGGGCACAATTAGTGAGCAAATACACCATTAATTGAAAGGATCAAGGGCATAGCAGGACTATTATGAGAGGACTGACTGTAGTAATATCACGGTTAACTGAGTGACTATTTGCCTGCACTTGAATAGAGAGCAGAACTAGTAATTAATTACTTGTATTTCCATTTTCCTCTGGAGCTATGCCACTTTCCAACTACACTGATCGCCATTGAAAATATACTGTGTCTTGGACCTGGACTGTTGAATATGATGCCTCGGCAGTAAAACTTCTGATTCATTGTGGCCTGTGTTACATCCCCTTCCCTGATACAGTTTGGTGAATAAAGTGAGCACTTGTGGAGAGAAGCAGGAAGAATATTCATCACTGGGATGTCCCTGAGTGAGAGCTGGGTCTGAGAAGCTGCTTTGGTATTCACAAAGAAATGCTTTGCTACCTTTCTGCCAGATTTATAGTACTGTGCTGTGTCTCATCACTGCTATATACATCTCAATGTATATTCTCCACCTCAACACCCATTGACATTTATATGTCACAGATCCCCCACTTGAACCTCTTCCCCTCACTTCAGTACAATAAAAAACCAAAAGCAAGCTGCTTTCTTTCCTGTTAGACTAAAACAGTACAATATTTTCAAGGTCGTTTCAAGTGATGTTTGTTTTATAAATAAGATGTCTCCAAGTATATTCATTTTGTCTTGCTTGGAAGAAAGCCTGTGTAGAAACAATTTTTTAGTGAAGAGCATGACACTATCTTGCTGGGGATTTTTAAGGCACTTTTGAGGAACTGTTCAAGCAAAGAAAAGGAAGATACATACATTTTAACCTCCCAGAATAAATGCTTCCCAAAAAGGTCATACTGCTGCAAGTCACGACATTATGAGCCTGATCTCATGAAGCTGCTACAGAATGGCCTACAGTCACATTTGTTCTTCTCTTAAATCAAGTCTGAATTTCCTTTGCAGACATAGCTATATGGAGTAGCTGTAGGGTGAGGCCCTGTGCTCTGTGTTACATCCAAAGCGAGACAAGATGATCACCATGGTCTCTTCCAGTGAAAAAAAAAGGAAAACAGAACAAGAATTGGAATGGATGGCAGCCAGATACCTATTCCTCTCTGAGTCTGCTCTCCTTATGGCTCCTGATGCCACAGTCTGCCAGCTTCGACAGATGCTGTTCTTCCAGTGGGCAATACAGACATTTAACTTCCCTGAGGAGCAGCGCTGCTGCCTTCCACCATCTGATTATGCGTTTTGAGACCCTCCCACCCACTCTACTGGGGACTGCATTCAAAAACCACCTCCCATGCTGGGCAGCTCTGAGAATTAGATGGATGAATACAGTTTGCAAACACACCCAGGAGGAGGTGGGCAACAGACATGGATGGATACATCTCAGTCGAGAACTCAACATCTTTGACAGAAGACTATACGGCAGACTCCGAGACACTTGGAATCATAGAATTATAGAGCAGTCTGAGTTGGAAGGGACCCATAGGGATTGTTTAGTACAAATCTTAAGTAAGTCAAGGAAAAAAACGATGTCAGTAAATTCGAGCTGGTGTGTTCAGTTAAATGAGCTCTTGTTTGTTGCTTTCTTGAAAGTATACATCTTGCAGGATTTTTAGATGGTAGCTTAATGTAGACTCTTCCCAAACACCGAATATTAAAGACTGCTGTATCCAGACTAAGAGAAGGACAGTTCTTTGCACAGCCTTCCTGATGGACCTAGCTTAACGTGCCAGTGGTTTGGGATACCCGCTGGATTTGAGCTCAGCTTGCATAATACGAATTGCACGATCTCTTGAGATTCCTTCTGAACTTTTCTAGTCTATCCACACAGTACCAGATGAGAGTTATTAGCCCCTAAATTAAATCAGCAATTGGTTGATTATTAGTGTTGTTAATATTAGTATTCCATGCCATGAGGAAGTAGTTCTCATTACTCATTTCCAGGACCAGGGAATCCCATCCAAGAGCAGGACCACTCCTGAAGGTGCAACTGCTGTTTAAAGTCTCTGTGCAGACACAACTGAAGCAGTCTGTAGGTTTATAGAGAAAGTAACCACTGTTTTTAAGGTGTTCACTTGTTTGCTTTTTAATTTGTGCCTTACCCACAACAATAAAATAGGGAACATTTTGCTTTCTTTGTGGATGCCCTTCAACACAAGATCTCCCCTGAGCTGTGTTGGTAGACCTGTTTTGAGGCTTGGATGGGATTATTCCTTGGTCAGTTAATAATCTCACTTTTCTGCTGTTTTCTGCTTCCCTTGGCGAGCACTCACTTCCAAAGGTGATTTTGCAAGCGCTTTTCAGGATCATAATCTGGACTTTCATTTTATGGGACATTTCCACCAATGTGCATAATTTCAGTCCCAGATTCAGTGTCTCAGGTTCTACTTGTAACTTCTGCAAGAAAGCACTGCTCATGCATTCATTTATGCTCAGAGGCCACAGCCCACCAGTTCAGTATTTCTCTCAGCAGTGCTCTTATCTTTTAGAAATAAGCTTGCTCTATTTCCTTTATGCACCCCCAAGCTCTTATTTTCACCTCCAGCAGCAAATCAAGAGCTGGTGCTGATCCAGTGGCTGACTTGCCACTCTGATCCTATCAACATCACTGCCGCCCTCTCTCTGCTCACCAGGCTTGCACATTGGTTACATGCTGGCCTGTGTGAGCATGTCATGATTGGCACCATTTTACCTACAGTCCACACAGTCCATTTTTAACTTCTGTCACTGTTCATCACATCCAAACTTTTTGTTGAGAATAGTTGTATACTTATTTGCCCATAACACAGAGAACAGTAATTTTTGTGAAGGAACCCTCATTTGGCGATCATCTCTTATCAATCTGGAGCTTGAATGTATTACACAGTTTCCTCCATTTGTCCAATCTGCTGTCTCACCCAGGAGAAAGCAGATCTTTCCTAGGTAAACCAGTGGAGTTGACTTTGGCCCTGTGCTGTGCTATGATGACCAGGAGCAGGGCTGGCCCCACCTCCCCAGTCTTGCTGTATCAGCTTGATACACCACATCATCCACTATGTGGCTGTGGCTCATCCCTTCTGCCTGAAGAAATGCTGCAGAGTCTTTTGAGACCCCTGGGCTAAATGGACGTTGGTACCTACCAGGCATGGCTATGCTGGTTCAGCCCACTCAAAGTTGAACTGAAATGTTTAGGAGAATTCTTTCAGCATGTTCCTTAAGTAGAAAGGGTTAGAGAACACTTCCCCATCCCGTTTAACATGTAGATTTCTTCCCATTCATTTTTTTTTAAGGTACAAGAAATAAATATTTATAGTTCCTGCCTGTCTGAACCATGACTAACAGCAGTTTGGCCACAGTTCTTCCAGGATTTTATCACAAATATGATGCATGAAATCCTATAGACCTAAACATTTTCTTCTCACGGCTGCTAGCTCTGCTGGTCCTGCATATTTTGCAAGGTCTTTCTCCAGCCTTCCTAATTTCCCTGGGACAGACCATGTGCTGCTGCCCCTTTCCCCCCCTTCTGCAGGAGCACACAACGCATGGTGTCTGGATTGTGTCCTGAACGTGCTCCTTTTCTACTCCTGAGAAGCTGAACTGCAGCAGCCAAGTGGCCAACAAGCAGCACAGAGGGCAAGGAGTGGAGAGGAGGAGAGAAGAAGGGGATCATCATCAAGATGATCTACATCAAGACAAAGAGAGGAAAGGAAAGAAAAAGCAAGTAGCAAGTGATCTGTGAAAACCTCATTCCAACCCGCACGACTTCTTACTGCCGCTCTCTGCCATTTGTAGCAGCAGGACATTCATTCACCACACACGTTTTGTATTTCCCCCAGGTAGCATTTTGCCTGCAAAGAGAAGATGTCCACAATTTGGCTCTGTGTAATCCAATTCATGTTTGTTTGATATAAGGATTTGTTATTAAGGTTAGAAGATTTCTTTCGCACAATTAAATGAGAATTGTTTCATACACATTTGGGTCTGTGATATTAGTTTTTAATACAAAATATATTTTGATTTCCTTGGTTGCTTGTGTTCACTGATCAGTTTTAGTTATGTGGCTGTGGAAAAACAAGACAGAAAAATAAGGGAGCAGATGATATCCAATCTGACATCAACGTGTTTTATCTATCCTGTGGCTAGTCTTTGTACTAAACTGGAACCAACACAAATTCCTAGAGAAAGGATATGAAGACAAACAAACAAACAAAAACCATAACAAAAAAACAAGGGAAATCAATAAAATAAAAAAATTCACATCTGTTTGGACAGATGAGGAAGAGAAGGTTTCATTGCTTGAGGTATTTTGAATCAGTTTCTAAGGTAGAATCCCACTGGAAATAATTACAACTTCTTTAACTGTATGATAATGAGAAATACATATGAGCTCCAGCACTTCTGGGGGGCTAGTTCATGACATCTCACGGTACTTTAAGTATGGAATAATGTTCTCCCTTGATACTGAAAATTCTTGCAAAATTATGCATTTCTCCATATATGTTTCTGTCTGTGAAACTGAGATTTGCTTTCAGAGATACAAATCCAGGCAAATACTCCATTTTGCTCTGATTCTGGTGGGAAAATATCTCCTCTTAGGCAGGCATAGGCTTCCACGTGTTACAGAATCACAGAACTGTAGGGGTTGTAGAGGACCTCCGGAGCTCCCCCAGCCCAACCCATCAAAGCAGTTCCCTTGAATAAGTTGTACAGGAAAGAGCCCAGCTGAGTTTTGAATATCTCCAGAGAAGACACAATATTATTGATTTTATAATCCAAACTAGTCTGCTCAAAGTTTTAAAGCACAGGGGTTTATGGACTCATTTTGCAACGCCATGTACAGCCGTGGAATCACTCAGGTCAGCAAAGACATCGAGGATCATCAGGACCAACCATCAGTCTGACACACCAAGTCCCATTACTAAACCGTATCTTTCAGTGCCACATCCACACTTCCCTTAAAACCTCCAGAGCTGGGGACCTCACCACTTCCCTGGGCAGCCCATTTCAATGCTTGACCTCTCTCTCTGTGAAGAAATTGTCTGTACCATCCAATCTAAGTCTCCATAGCACAATTTGAGACCGTTTCCTTTAGTTTTATTTATTTATTCAATTCCTAACTAATTCTTGGCTTCAAAGATACCTGCTTACAACTGCTTTCATTGCTGAATGTTTCACTGGTCAAAAGCCCATGCTGCCCAATCCAGCTTTCCAGTGACAAGCTTTACTGCAGCTATACAGGACAGCACCGTCTACGCTTGGGTCAGTTCAGTGTCCTTAAAGCTTCACCCTCCATGAAGAACACCTTCAAGCAAAACCACCCACCTAGGTTCCTTTCTTAGCTGAGGGAGCTAGTTTTGTTTAACTTTTATTACTTTTCCCTCCCTGCTCGCAGAAAACTGGATGCACAGGATGTTTTCTTCCTTATTTTGCTGTTTTGATTAGATTCAGTGCACTCTTACACCTAGCAGTGGCTGTTCCAAGTAGTGCCCATTTGCAGTGTGGCACAGCAGGGGAACTGCAGGAACTGGGAGATCGAGCAAACCTTTCTGCTATACAGATTTAGCCACAGAAATTTCATTTTCTAATTGTCATTTCTGTTATCTTCCTAAATATGCCCTTTGGAAAGACACATGGATTCTTATAATAACATTATCCTTTTTACCATCTGATCATTATAAAAAGACTCTCAGGATCTTTAGGAAATGGAAAACCCCTGGGGTGTTCTCTTGAAAGACAAGATCAGCTTGGCAAAGCTGTTTTGGTGTTGAGTGGATGCAATTGCAGATGTTGGCATTAAGGGATGAAACCAGCTACATGGAGTTAATTTATTTCAGATAAGACATGCCCTCTAGGTGCATATAAATCATATACCCTGTAGACTGCATATATTTTGCTGCACCATTTTTATTTTTTTTTCTCTAGCATTCAAAGATCCTCTTGGTTTTACAGCACTAAAATCATCGGTACAACCATTTCTGCATGATTTTCCAGATAGCTGTAGGCTTTCATCACTGTTAGCATCAGTTACTGAAGTGAGTGAAACAAGCACTCTGCAGCAGCGTTTTCACATCCTGCATGCATATGTATGAGCAAAGATTAAATAGATTAGAACTTCTCAACCTCAGAAAGAAAAAAAACACTGAGAATATCATAGCAGCCTGTAAAGTCAAAAATGACACAGGAACAGCGAATAGGGGACAGCTATTTATTACTTTCACAGCATAAGTTTGGACCCCAATCAATTTCCCAGGTAACGCGTTCAAAAGGAACACAAGAGAATATATTTTTTTTTCATCCAAATGTTGGGTGAACATCTGTCAGGAATGACATTATGTAGTTGTTCTTGCCTTGGGGCAAGCGATGGACCAGATGTCCTCTTGATGTTCCTATTCAATCCTGTTTCCTGTGATTCCATAATTAGGTTGCAGAACTCATTGGCATAAGCTCTGGCAGTTGTTGCTTATAAACGCACTCCAAAAAAAAAAAAAAAAAAAAATTAACGTGTAGAATAAAAATCTGCAAAGAATTGTTCATCCCCACAGCCTGGGTGTGACCCCTGCCCTGGTGGTCTCTGCTGGCTGTTTGCTGGGGAGCAGTACTCCATACCACCCACACTGTGGGTGTGGTACCCACTCCCAGCCAGGCACATGGTGCAGGCAGAGCTCAGTTCCTGCTGCATCCTCAGTGTAGTTCAGGAACAGAGGGCATCTCTCAGCATTTACATCTGGAAAAGGCTCCTTCAAAGAAAGCAGGGGCAGCATTCATTGTATTTGCAGCTAAACAACGCATCGCTGTGTCTGCGACAATGGCACAGCTTATTTGCTCAGGGAAGGTTCCAGAAGAAGCTTGGAACCAGGTAACAGAGAGACTATGGGGTTGCTGTTGGGATGCAGCTGCAGCTCAGCACAGTGGAGCTAAGTGCCAATCCAGGCAGTGCCCATGGCTCAGAGCTGTAGGAGAGCATCCGCAAGGTGAAGAACACACTAAATCTGCTGATACGTTCTCAGTGCACCTAGGCAGCAAGAACAGGCTGTGGCCAGAAGCGGGGCATGCCTGGAATAAGAATTCCACTCAGCTCTGCCAACTACCTTTCACTGTCACCCATAAAACAGCAGGTTTTTTGTGGAACTGTATTTCACAGCTAAGCTACTCCTTGCCACAAAAAAAAAAAAATGAGTCTGGTATTCCAGTAGAGCACAGTTAATGGCAAATTAAAACTGCAGCCCCTACCAGAACTGTACCGGTAGCCACAGAACTCAGCAGTCCACACTGTCACATGCAAGAGGTACAGAACGTTACAAAGCTGAGCAATTTCAGCTTGGCTACTTCCTTTGTGGTGTCCAAAACTGCCATGCATAATGGTGAAACCACCTTCAGAAAATTTTTTGAAGGATGTGACTCCACAAATCTGGGTTATGCAACTGAAAATCCAGACAAAATACTCTTTGCTACCTAAGCCTTTCCCAAATGTACTTTTGGGAGGAAGGCCAGGTGCTCCCTTTGGAAAGGAAGGGATATTCAGCCAGAAACCACTAGCACTGCGGTCATTGTATGACACAGGAAAGCCCTGGCTCTGGGTGTAGGTGTTGCCCAGAGCACCGGTCCCTCACCCCATGTTTCAGCCACAGCTCTGAGCTTCCTGCAGGACACAGGATCACCCAGTCCAACTATCCACCCATAACCAATAGCTCTCACTAAACCACATCCCTCAACGCAACATCCAAACATTCCTTGAACACCTCCAGGGTTGGTGACTCCACCACCTTCCTGGGTAGCCCATTCCAGCACCTGACCACTGTTTCAGAGTAGTATTTCCTAACGTCCAGCCTGAACCTCCCCTGCTGCAGCTTGAAGCCATTCCCTCTAGTCCTATCACTGCATGAGCAGCACACAACCAGCAGACACAACCCCATCAGTGAAAGGCTTGGTTCAAATCTTGGAGAAAACGTGGGACAGAGAGCATTGAAACAGACCGTAATGCAGTCAGGCTTACCGAAGGAGCATCATTTTGCATTAATGTAGTGCTATCAAGGAGAGCCTTGGTGGCATAACTGCTTTCTCTAACTGAGGTAGATTAATCTGTCTGAATTTTTGTGAAACATTTAATAACACGTTGAAGAGGAGATAGTCCATTGAAATGGATTAATGTAGGATGTTGCAAACTGAGTAAGGAACTTGGATTAAGGGAAACAAGGAAGTATTGAGCTGGGATGGCGGGTGAGCAGCAGAGTCAGCACAGCCCACCTGTGGCCATGCCCTTCATGCAGGATGGCAGACAGATGCAGCTGCAGGAGCCAGGGCTGCTCTGTGGCCTTCCATCACAGAACTCCTGTTCTTCCCTGGGGATCCTGCAAGAACAGACATTCCTCTGAAACACCCAAACTGCTTCTACAAATAGTTCCCACTCACCTCCAGGGCTGAAAAGCAAAACAAAGAAAAGATTTGTATTCAAAATTCGCAGCATCTCAGCAAATCGTTGGCTGCAGTTCAGCTCTGCAGATGAGCAAAGGATGCACTGCTCTCCCAGAGCAGCCTCACCCATCCCTGCTCTGCACTTTAGCACTTCTGGAAATTTTCTCCCTTGCTATCCATAGATTTGAAGTTGTTTTCTCCCTTTATCTCTTGTTTTAGATGATCTGAGAGGGGAAGGGATCTTTTATGGCTTAATCTGGCACATTCACCTGCCCTTTTCTCTGAGACAAGCTGTGTTACTCTGCATCTTGAATTAACGTCTCCCTCTTCTATAAAAGAAAATGGAAGACAGCATTTTTGTTTCAAAGCATAACAATGACTCCTAACTTGATGTACTTACAATACGTATTTGCATTTTCAGATCGTGCTCATTTTCAGTGTCTCACAGAGTCTTGAGCACTGTAGGATGCGATATGGGATTGCCTTCTCAGAGAATTCAAGTACTCAGAAACATATTTTGATTCTTCTTCCGAAATGGACACTATTTAATTCCCAATGCTGGTGAGCAAAAAGAGCCTTAGTTTCCTATTGTATAGTTAACAGAATAAGCAGTTGAAATAGCATGGTAGTCAGGATGTACAACAAGAAAGATTATAGCAGTGGAAGGTAATAATCAAAAAGAGATGGAATGCTCACCTATGTCACAGGCTCACAGTGGAAAAACTCCAAAGGGAGCACTCTCCAGAAAGAGATCCTTCCCCAGGGGTGGTCAGCCCTTAAATGGGGTCTGGGAGAGGTGGAACCTGGCTCCAGTCCTTCCAGTCACACAGGTGCATTGCCTTCACCTGTACTCCCATGGCTGACTCTGTGCTCACCTCAGGTGATCAATCAGTGGTTCAGGCCGTGATTCAGCAGTTCCCATACACCTATGGAATCATTAGTGTAATACTTTGACCTATGACGTCAGGTACATGTCCAACAGCAAGAGAAAGCGTAACAGTAAGTAGCATCAAATTAATGTGAGAAGTCTCCAAGAAATTATGCTATCGAAGGAAGAGTAACAAAATGTCTTCATTGCAGTGAAACAGGATTCTTTTGGAAGATGAACACAATCAGCACAGCACCAGAACACAATGCTAATTCTGTGAAGCTGCTTCTTTTCAATGCAATTCTACTCCTAAAATTTTGGTGAGCGTGCTGCTGAATGCAGCACCGGAGCTGCTCCTTTGATGTCTGCAGAAATTAGCATGGCCTTTGATACAAACCTAATTAATTTGTACCTCCCTCATGGGTTTTCACACACATATTTATTGATCTGAAACATATGAAAGGCAATTTATCAAATCTCTTGCTCCATACATTGCAAGAAAACAGAAGAGCATAATTCAGCGTGCTGAATATATTTCTTCAGTTCATTCAAACTGAACAAATCAGCAGGAACAGGTAGAGAAAACAGGTATGATTAAATTCAAGAACGCCACAGCAAGAAAGGGAATACCTTTGGCAAACTCTTGTCTTGGTAAGGGCAATGTTTCAGAGATGATTAGCTGAAATGGCTGCTTTCACAAACATAGGCATTTGTATCTTCTACATGAAAAACAGTGCTTCCCTTCTCCTATTGCTACTCATTAACACAAGGCATCTGAGATCTAGGAATGGCATGCTTACCCTGTGTTGGGGTAAAATGACACCTTTGCTGACATTTACTGCAGCTGATGGTGTTTTTGCAGACTCATAGATATGTCAGAACATCTCTGGGGGTTGGTGGCCCTGCCTGTGGGGAGCGGGTTGGAACCTGGTGACCCTTGGTGTCCCTTCCAACCCAAGGCAATCAGTGATTCTGTGATTCCATTTTACTTTCTGAGGGTGGACTAACAGAAACACCACGTTATGGTGGTGTTATGGTGTGGGATGTCACAGGTTTATTCACACACTGGGCCAAGCACTCGGTATCACCTGTTACAAGGCAACGGTCTTGTTCTTTGCAGATCAATTAAAGCACAGTTTAATTAGCTGGGCATTTTCCAAACCTGGCCTATGAAGCTTCTTCCTCCTGCTGCCCTCCACCTCTCACTGAGATGTATGAGCACTGGGTGGTCCCCAGGCAGAGATGCTGCTGCCCTTAGTACTTCCCAGGTGGTGCAAGGCTTGGGGCAGCTGAGCAACACACTCATCAGGAATGGCTGCAGCATCACAGTCTCCTCTTGCTCCCTGTGGACACTAGACATCCCAGCCAGCAGCACAGCCCTGATTGCAGAGCTCAGTCCTCATTCTCCCCATACACCAGGTGGGGGAGATTTTTTCAATTCATACATCACTGACAATTTGCTGCAGCAATTCCACAGAATCAGTGAGCTTTAAAAAGTTAATGAAAAACAGTATTTTTCCTGCGAGTTGTTGAAAGTTAAGTAATTTGTTGCATTGATCTGGGAGCCTGGAGATTTATTACTATGTGGTGGGAAAAAAAACACTCAAAACATTTTTTTTTTTCCTCCAAACTTGTACTGTGCTTCATGCCTGCTATGCTGATAAATGAGCCACAGTGAGCATGCTGCCCAACCTGCAATGACAGACAGGTGTGAGGGCCACTCCTTTCTAAACTGGGCTCTTACATATCTTCCTTCTTTAATATTAAAATTATATATTTTCACAGCTGACAAGCTGAAATCTGCATCTGCAGAGCCTGTGGAAGAGCAGAAGAGAGGATGCCCATGGTCATTTTCCACAGGTGGAGGGTTTGGGGGGAGCACAGCCAGACCCCTCTGGGAAGAGCAGGATGGCAGCAGTCCTTTATCCCTTTGGTCTCCTCAGTCTTCTGACTTTTTCTCATCATTTCCAATACTCAAATATTGATTAAAGTAATGAAAGTATCCAAATCTTAGGTATGAAAAATAGAATAATAGCACTGAGGATAAATAACGCCATTTAAAGATAATTCATCTCATATAGCATCACACAGTACATATGGTGGTATTATTAAATCTGTCCTTAACGTGGACTAAAATAACTTACGGAAGGATTGAAAGATCTTGAAGAAAAAATAGATAACTAGCTCAGGGTTAAATGAGAGAAATCACCTGATAAGTGCTGAGCAACAAGCTCATGAATACTGGTTTAAGCTATATTAGAAACTAAAGAACTGCAGAAGAAATCAGAGCTGCTTTTTGTTTGTACAGCTTAAAGAGAAACCTCCAATTTTTAAAACCTCCAAGTTGCTGAATGCAACACACAGAGATGGACAGTGTCACCAACACAGGGAGACCTTCACTTTATTAAAAACAAACAGCCCCTCCCCTTGGTTACAGAGGGCCCAACCTTGTCTGCAACTTCTAACCACTTCAGTAACAGCCCAGGTATACAATTCCAAAGGTGACTCCTTACACTTCTCAATATCCTTTTAGAGTAGTTGAGAAATAGGGTGGCAATTACCAGTAATGTCCCCCCAATTCTGTTTCCTAAAATAGGAGTTCAGGTCCCATACCAGGTTCTCCAGACTGAAGCCAGCAGCAGCAGCCCCAGAAGTCCCTGCCAGGAATAGAAGTGTGCAGAGGCAGCACACAAATAAGCAGGACCAGAACTCGGGGTGCAGTGCATTTGCCTGAAACAAACATTCTCTGCATGCTGAAGGCATTCAGCTAAGTGGAAGAGAGCCATCTGAAGAATTAAATCTGAACTAGGTGGGTGTGGTGAGAACCTGAGCACATAACTCTGTCCAAGTAGCATTGTCTGTTGCTTTCTGTTCATTTCTTTCTGGATGTTTCTTTGCTTTGCCTGAAAGGATCCACTGCTGACAGGTTTTGCACATAAGTTATTGAGAAATTTGCACATTTCCACCATCTATGACCTCGTGTCCCTTCTCACAGTGTCTTGCAGGGAAGCAGTTCCTTTTCTTTTTGCCCAAGCTGGGAGTCTTTGCAGGTCAGCATTGTGTCTTGGGTGTCAGTTACCACTGCTGCAGAGCCAGCTGCAGCCCTTGGACCATCAGGGTCCTGCTGCAGGACACAGAATCAGAACAGCTCAGGTTGGAAAGCACCTTAAATCCCATCCAATTCCAAACCCTGCTGTAGATAGCAGTCACTAGCAGAGGTTGTATCCACAAGGCACATCCCAGGAGGAGGCCATCCCTAGGTGATATGACAATGTACCTCCAGAGAGAGAAAAAGGTATGATTTAACAGCGCTTTCCCTGAAAACCACCACACTTTGCTGAAATATAGAAGGGAAATAATTTGAAGTTGCTCTTGAGATATGACATTTCTGGACATCTTAAAAAATAAAATGAGCCAAGAGGGAGACAGGAGAAAGTGAAAATGGAGCAACTGTCTCATTCCTAGATAACAATTGATTTTGATCATTGATAGAGCAGAGTTAAGGATGAAAAATTTCTAGCAATATAAGCTCTAATTCTGGTCTTCAGAGCCAAGTAATTCAAAGGTGTTTTGTTTAAGAGTAAGAGGCTCCTGTTAGAGTAGTTGTCTTTTCTTCTCCTATGAAGATGGAATGTCTTTCATTAATGAGGAAAAAAGAACTCTGCTTATCAAAGTGCCCCTATGAAAGGTGACTGGAGCAGGAACCAACTCAATTCTTGATATGCAGGTTATCACACATACCTTCTCTTAGGAGGGCAAACAAACAGAAAAATGAAAGACTTAAGAAGGAAATGGGCAGATTCACAGCTAATTAGCGTGTTACTACCACAGAAATTATAGCTTTCAGTGTGACTGCTGAATCCTCCCAAAAGGAAGCTGCACACAAGGGCTATGTGTACTTGTCTCTCCAAAGCTCCTTGGAACCAGACAGCCTTCATCCCTTAAAACCAAAAGAAACCAGATTTAGATCAGACATTCAAAGACATTTCTCACTCACACAGCAGAGATGCCACAGCACTGCCCAGAACTGCAAGTACCCCAAACCTGGAGAAGCCCTATTAGTAGGGGTGGGCTGGGGGAACTGTGAGGTCTCTTTCAACCCAACCATGCAGTCAGCTTTCCTCCCCATTCTCCTTCCTGATTCTTTGGTCTTACCTTGCAAGTTTTATTATCCGCAAAGAACAACTTTTCTCTACCCCAAATTCCCATTTGACCCCTTGAGATTACATTTTTAACTTATCTAGGCTTAGCTGTGTTATGAACTACAAGGGCTGCTCCAAAAGTAGTACCTTCTGTTTTATTCTGTTGGCCCAAGGAGTCAGGGCAGATGCCAGCAGCCCAGAAGTAGAGGCTGACCCTCCCCAACAAAACTGTGTTATGTGATGTTGCCATACAACAGATGGCACCAGAGGGGCACCCTGATAGAACAACATCTGACACAGAAGTGCTCATGGAACAGAGATGTCATTGAATTCCTCCATTAAAAAGGTATGTCATCCACTGACATTTATCAACACTTGCTGTATGTTGATGGAGACAGAACAGTAGGTCACCTCCTCCAGGGCAGACTGTTAAGAGCACCGTGTGCAGCTCTTGTTCACCACTGGTGAAAGTACAGGGCCAATGGTGGTGACTATACTGAAAAATAACACTCTATAGCTGAGAATGTGCTCTATCAAATAGTAGCCATTGTAGTTCCCACTGTAATAAATAAGAGGCGTTGCTTTCAGAGCAACCACTGGACTTGTACATTGTTGCCAGTTATTCCATTTTAGCGTGCTTACATCCAGATGTAAGGCAACCAAATATCCTGTAAAAATATTTCTACTTCGTGGATGCAAGAGGCCTTGACTTCAGCCACACCTGCTTGTGCACTCTTAGATAGTTTTAATGTGTAGTCTAAAAACCTGTTTCAGAAATTGCATTTCTAAAATAGAAAAATTATATTATGTATGCAGTACCAAATCCAGCTGAGTGCTGAATGCCATCAACCCTCATTTCATCAGGAGCTGAGGGCACTTAACACCTCGCAGGGCTGAGATTAGAAACCTGGCAAGAAATAACCAATTGTAATTCAACTTGTTCCACTCTGTTAGTAATTTCCTGGCCTGAGACCATCTGCTGTTCAGAAGTAGCTTTGCTAACATCGTGGGCAAGTCACAAAAATACATTAGAACTGTTCCAAAACTTTCTTTGCATATTAACGCTTTACTCTTTTAGTGATTTTTATTTTTTATACAGTGTCTTAAATTCTTATGATTTTTATATGTTCAAACCAACTAAAAATACAAATTTCCGTAAGCCATAAACAGAAAATATTGCAGAGCCACAGGAAAAGCACTGTATTTTACTCAGGCACGAGCCTTCTGGGCTTTACCAATCATGAATTTAAGTGCACCATTACGTTACCTCCTCAGGAACTCTAGTGCTGGATGATAAGGTACCTGGGCACTGAGGAACAGGCTAGGTTATGAAGAGGAATTCAGAGTGATGTACTTATAAATAGGTTTTCTTAAAAAGAAATAAATGTCTAGAAAAAGAGCCAGCCAGACCTAACTAAGGGATCAGCAACCCCAAAGGAAGGTTCTGTTTAGTTTCAGTAACTCCACTGTGTACAGGTACAGCCCTTTTACAATAGTATTTTCTGTCTCAGGTAGCAAAAATCATAGAATGGCCTGGGTTGAAAAAGGTCCTCAAATATCATGTAGTTTCAACTCCCCTACCATGGGCTGGGTCACCAACCACCAGAGCAGACTGCCCAGAGCCACATCCAGCCTTGCCTTGAGTGCCTCCAGGGATGGGCCATCCACAGCCTCTCTGGGCATCCTGTTCCAGTGTGTCACCACCCTCTGAGTGAGAAACTTCCTCCTCACATTTAATGTTAATCTTCCCATCTTAGTTTAAAACCATCACCCCTCGTCCTATCTCTATCAACCCATGTAAAGAGTTGTTAAAAAACCCTATCCTGCTCCCTATGGAGATTTTCCCTGTGGTAGCAGAAGCATTTTGTATTCATCCTTGGCTGCCTCCTTCATATTTTCCTTCCATCCACACGCAAGTCAGAGTCAGAGTGAATTGTTCCAGTTGTCCTCTCTTCTTAATCTTATCTCCTCAGAAGTCAGTTTCACGGATGTGGAAGTCCAGGGCTGATCTCCCTACGGCTATCCCTCTGGAGGGAGCCCTTCTGTACAGTACTAAAACATTTATCTCTCTTTACTTCTGATGATCCCATGTCCCAGCATCCCAACCCTACTAATGCTGTGCTGCCTGCAGTCAGGATAACATTCCTTCTCCTGAGGCAGCCACATGCTGCAGAGGGAGGAGGCTTAGGGACATGAAAGCATAAAGCTTTTAAAATGTAATAATCTGAGGTCACCGGGCTGTACATCACTCTCACATAAGAAATGTTTGGAGCTAAACTGGTTTATCTTCCACAGGACTTCAGAATTACAGTGATGGAGACCTGACTGCTCTGACTTACACAGACAGCTGCTTTTGTAACTAAACCACATTCATCCACAGCAAGCTTGCACGAAACTGCTAACATCCATTTGTATCACAGAAAATGAAAAGGGAAAATACAAAGATTGCATGGAGGAAAGAAAGAAATGACATCACTAGACAAGAAGGATCTTCGGAAGTAAGCCTGGACCCACAAGTACTGATTTCTATGACAAAGGTAGTACTGTCTGAAAAGATGCCCAGTTTGTGTGAATGGGATTCATCCTTGTTCTCATTACTGTAATATATATTCACATAATGCAAAGAAGCAGAAAGTTACTGAGAGAATTAGCAAACTTTTACCTCCTGTTACCATGGTGATGGAAAAATGTGAATGAATAGTTAGTTCTCAGACATGGAAAGGTGTGTAACATGAAGACAAAGTTGCAAAGAGGTAAGTGGCCACATCATTAGGGGAATGGATCAGAATAGAACAGAAAATTCCATTGTAGAAAGAGGTTATAGGGCATTTGTAAAAAGAAAGAGGGTTGTACAGCAACTTCCAAAGGAATCGGGGAAGGTAAGTCATGTCAATATTCCAAAAGCACTACAGAACACACCTGGCCTTTATTTCTGGCATCTGGATTATAAGTAAAAAGGGAGATTCATAGGAAGAAAGAAAAGAAAAAGCTTGAACATCTAGTGTAACCTGGGTCATATAGAAATGGGGAAGAAATTCTTTAAAAGATAAAGATACATGGATCCACTAAGCATCCATCTGAATTCACTGTGAGCTGCAAGGTCACTCCAGGACATGCACTCTGCCTGGAATCATTTCATCCTCTGCCTTTTTACCCCATTCCCAGTGTGAGAATAGATCTGAAATACCAGCATGCTCATAGAGATGCTTAAAACTTGGTCATTTTTTCCTCACTCAATTCTGCTGCCTTCAGGCAAATATAGAGCTGGTAGTACAAATGAAAATTGCAGTCTAAATAAAAGAACACTGAGAATAACATCTTTTCAGACTCTTCTGCCACGAGCCAGTGGTTTTAGAAATGGACATTGGCATTGGTTTTAATAAGCATTTCGAATCCACACTACCTCTCAGCTACATGAGCCTTTCATTACTCCGGCTGTGAGCCCTTGCCTTGTTATGACTTATTCCAAGTTTACAGGGGCTCAGAATCCATGGAGATGAATAATGGGATTTTGAGGTACATTCAAATTAAAGAAAAACAGGAGCAGAGGAAATTATGCTATGTTAACTCAAAATGTTTTTAAAAGCACTAATGAAACAAACAAAATTGAAACTGCACTTTACTTCCAAGTTTGGAAATTGGTGCTATTTACACATTTATGAATTCCTCTATAAATGTACAAAAATTTCAATATAGAAAGTTCTCAAACTTCTTAAAAAATGATTCACTGAAGACTGATACGAAGCATTATAAAACATTAAGGTCTGAATCTTTTAATTCTGATGTCAAAAACCCGTGTTTTGAAATTAAATGCATTTTATTTTTTACTAATTCACTTTTTCATAGAGAGGTGTGGGTTGGAGGGGATCTGTTCCCACTCCCTGCTACAGGCAGGGACATCTCCTTCTGGAGCAGGGTGCTCACAGCCCCATCCAGCCTGGCCTTGAGTGCTTCCAGAGAGGGGCATCCACAGCCTCACTGGGCAACCTGTGCCAGTGCCTCACCATCCTCACAGGAAAGAATTGCTTCCTGATATCTGGTCTAAATCTCCCCTGGTCCAGTTTAAAGCCATTTCCCCTCACTCTGTCACTACCTGCCCTTATAAAAAGTCCCTCCCAGCTTCCCTGTAGGCCCCTTCAGGTACTGGAAGACTGCTATATCTTCTCCTCAGAGCCTTCTCTTCTCCAGGCTGAAGAGCCCCAGCTCTCTCAGCCTGTCCCTGTAGGGGAGTTGCTCTTGTCCTCTGATCATCTTCATGGCCCTCCTCTGGACCTGCTCCAACAACTCTCCATCCCTCTTACGCTGGGGGCCATGGAACTGGACTCAGTACTCCAGGTGGGGTCTCATGAGAGCAGAGTAGAGTGGCAGAATTACTTAACCCACCCTGCTGGTCACACTTCTCTTGATGCAGCTCAGGATATGATTGGTGTTCTGGGCTGCAAGTGCACATTAAGTGCTCATGTTGAATCTCTCCTCAACCAAAACCCCCAAATCTTCCTTCACAGAGCTGTTCTCAAGCCATTCTCTGCCCAACCTACATCTGTGCATTTCAACCTACTGTAGCAGATTTCCTACTCCAATGAAATTTCATAATTCAATCACCTAGACAGTGATTAAAAAATCCTGCATCCAGCAGAGAGGTTCATCTCCATGGATTTACTTGAAGAACCAAGCCAGAGCACCAGCAGGTTTTATATCACCTCAACAAACAAAGCCAGCGCTTGCCCCAGGCTGCATTACAGGCTTCTGTAGGAAAAAACAGTGTTCCACTCTAGATTCCTCCTGAGGTGTGGAAATGCATGGGTAAGGAAAGGTAAGGCTCCACCACTGGGTAGAGTAACAGCCAGGAAAAGATGAGCCATGGACTTACCCTTCCATGCACAGAAGAGAAAGATTTGGGAGAAGGGCTACAAAAGAGAATGTCTGGGGCTTTTCTACCTTGTCAGAGCGTGGCATTTTCCTTCATAGGAAAGATAACTGCCCTGTGGAGGATATCCATCTCTCTTCTTCTGATACCCAGGGCTCTCATGTTCACTCCAAGGCTACAGCTGAACACATGAAGAATATCTTGCCTGAGAAATGTATGCTATCTATGTTTTCCGCTTATTTTACTTACACTTGCCGCTCATGAACACCCAAAGCTCAAGTTCAAGCAACAAGCCACCAACCCTATAATTATCTTTGAGGCTGATGTGACTCACAGCAAACTCAAAATCTTCGAGATTACTCTCATTGCATCCAACCAATGCACACTGAAGAGGACTGCAGTGCCCTCGGGACCCAGACCACAATTTAGAAGATTTGAGATTAATAAGTTCCAGTGACAGATCAACAGTGAACATAAACCCATCACCTAGCCTGAAACTTATCCTGGTTCACTTCAGACAGACAGCAAGTAGAGGAGTGTTCTAAACATGTGGCACAGGCTGCATATACAGATGATCTTGTATCACAGAACTGTTGAGGATGGAAGAAACCTCTCTGATCCCTAAGCACAACCCTCAGTGCCACACCTCCACAGCTCCTGAACACCTCCAGGGACAATGAATCCAGCCCTCCCTGGGTTAGCCTGTGCCAGTGCCTCATTGCTCTGAGAAGAAATCTCTCCAAATATCCCACCTAAATAAGTTTGTCTTAGCAATTACAGAGCTTAGAGGGAAATCTCCTGGGAATCCCCATTTTTGAGACAAAGCCATCATTACTCAGCATAATCCTGAGGGTACCCACACCAGAATTCAACCCAGAAAGGCTTAAATCGTGACCTCAGTCAGAGACGCTATAGTAAATTCAACCCCAAAGTAAAGCCTCTGAAGTGCCTATAGTATGGACACATGGGCTCCACCAACAACTGGCTTCAAGCTACTTCTCTGCTATGATTTGCTGAACTGCTTTGCAATGCAGACAAAAAGACTGACTCCCTTCTAGCCAGAGGACAGACACCTCAGTGCAACTGACTGGACCTGCCCCACAGCTGAACCCCCCTGCATTTGATCCAACAGGGAGCTGACAACATCAGATAAGTTTTTTCCTTTTTTAATATGAGGTTTTTAATCCCACAGGTACAGAAGTACAGTCACAGCTTTAGCCTCCACCTACCTTAGCTTCTCAACCTGTGGAGAGGGGGAAATCTCTCAGCCCATCCAAATGGGGCATAAAGCAGGAATTCTGCTGAGTCAGGTGCATCAGTGTCACCTGCCAGGGGTAAATCTTTCCAGCTGGGATCCCCAGACAATACACTAATACAAAAAACAACTGCAAGCATGTTTCCAATAGTTCTCATTATGGAGTTTATGTTGTTGTCTTTATTTGGAAATCATTCCACAGCTGTCACCAGGATTGTAAAGCAGGATGGGAGCCAATGCTAACTAGGGATTATTCATTAAACTCCAACAGTACGAAATCCAATGAAGCCAGACATGTATAGATTCAACTACAGTGAGGATCTGCTTAGAAAGAGCTTAGACACTTACCAGTCCTCCAGGGAGTAGGAGGGTCATTATGGATGACACTGAAGTTCCAGCTTAACTCATAATTGACTGTATTTTTTTTTTTTTCTTGCAATCTATGATCACATATTGGGTGGAATAACACTCCATTACAATGAAATAAAATGTCATATCTCACACTTCCTGTGCCTTACTGTTTGGTAGAAAGAGACAGCAAGATAATCTTAGGCCAGAGCGTATTTTACAATATCATTATGAAGAGGAGTTATTTAATGAACTGATTTCTGTGTTCATAAGCACAAAGGAGAAATATTTTTCACAGGAGGTTCTTTTCACCTATTTATTATAAATAAAATTAGATGCCAACTAGTGGAATATCAAGTCTAAACCTATAGTAGGCAATTACAAGATCTTTTTCTATATATACCTCTGGTTAATCTGCTGGGCTTTACAGTGCTCAAGCTTTACACTAGTGAAGGATATCATGATTGGCACAATTTCCATTCTGTTGAATGAAAACATTAATCCTTACCCAGCACTTGGTAAAAAAAAAAAAAAAAAAAAGCCCAAGTTCTGCTTAGAGTTTTAATATTTTTTCTGTTCATTTAAAAAATCACAGGGCTGCATCTAGCCCTCTAATGCAAAAGTTGAATAATTAAATATAAATCATTATTATGCATGACTCAGAGGGCTTCTAATTATATGTACTCAAGGACTATTTCTAGGAAATTTTATACATATGATCTACAACCAAAAGTCATTCATTTTCTTTCATAGTGAGTGCCCTATACCAACTCTTTTCAGTGAAATGAAAGCAAATTCTACCAGCACTGTCTCCTGCAACGCATGATCTCAGAGCTGTATTCCCATTATTCACATCACAAGCTTATGGCTTTGCTTCACTTACAACAATAGATAACAAACATGGAAATGCCCTCTTCATACAACATGCATTTATTTAAAAACTTCGTTCTCTCATATGGTAGCAAATATTTCAACTGCTTTATTTTTGCACATGGCACAGGATGGTATGAACCAGATTTTCTTTTTTCTCAGACTTCATGTACCAGAACAACATAATATTTTCCAGCACACAGACTGGTTTCCATTTCAACCCTCAACAGGTCTGAGCCAACCCAGTTAGGAAAACAAAGATAATTCAAGGCAACTGAGATTGCCCAATCTTATTTTGGTACAGGCTGAAAACATGCTGACAAAAGACTTCAGAGGAATTGCAAATTATTTTTTTTCCCAATTTCATACAGTAAAAACATTAGTGTGAGCACTCTGGTAGACTAATAATAATAATAATAATAATAACTAATTAGCTATAGAATTCACTTTATCTGTTATTGTGGAAGATGCTATAAATGTGGAGCACTATTATGCCATTTTATGGTTAGATGTGAGAAAAAGGACATTGCATTGTACAGAAAAATGACCAGGAAGGTTTCCTGGCTCCCCCATATCAATTCCAACAGGGTGTGGTCCCCCTAGCTTTGGTGCTGTGGTTATGCTCACATGGCAGATGATCAGGACTGGTTGCCTTCAGCAGA
Source organism: Callipepla californica brunnescens (assembly GCA_023055505.1). Lineage (NCBI taxonomy): Eukaryota > Metazoa > Chordata > Aves > Galliformes > Odontophoridae > Callipepla > Callipepla californica. Next base: position 47,691,430 of record JALIRH010000004.1, on the reverse strand, counting down.
TTCTGAAAGCTATGTTAACATGAAATCACCGCAGTGGTTTGAGCCACGTCGTGACATGTTGGACAAAGTTCAGTGAATTTAACTCCCAGCAGTAATGGCTAAACCTAAAAATAGGATGGCTCATGCATCCTAGGACAGATATTTGTGCATGGTCCAGAAAGTGACTGCAGCATGAAAAAAAAAACAAACTACATTATTATTCAGTCCACATCCAGGATCTGCAGAACATCCCAGTCCTGACAACACTGTGCTGCTCTGCTTCCACAGAGAAGCTTCCAGAGGTCAAACACAACCCTTCTGAAGACAATGCAAAAGTCACAGTGATTCCTCCAGGCCAGAGCACTCTTCCAAGGGTACAGTTCACTGTGTAACAGCAAAGGGGCCAGCACAAAGAAGAAGACATTACAAAAGGAAGGAAATGAGTACTCACTGAGGATGTCTCTGAGGATCTAGGCTTAGCAGAAAAGAACTCTTCAAAGGATGGATCTCTTGCAGGAGATCATCCTCAGGGAGGGTCAGCCCTTAAATGAGGTTGAGAGGGTGGAGCTGCTATTGCCTTCACCTGTGCTCCCAGGGCTGACCTGGTCTTTTCTCCAGGTGCTCAATCAGTGGTCCAGGCTGTGACTCAGCAGTTCCCATACAGAAAGAAATGATCAAAATATGTTTCTCTCTGTAGGCCTTCGGGAAAATCAGCAAGTAGATCTGCCTTCTTGTGGACTGTCTGCAGCTGTTTGCAGCAGCAAATTTTAACATGACGTCTGTCCAGTTTGATTTGGTACAACTGTAATCCTGCTTTTCACTGCTTGGGTGATTGAATCCAACACTCAGAAATGAAGAATCAAGGCCCAGCTCTCTGAAAAACAAATGTGCCTCTCTGGTGAGAGGAGAACACATTTCTCATTTAAAAAGAAACAAAACAAGCCAAGCAACGTTATTTTAAACTTTCTGAAGTCTTGTAACATATACCAAGCACCTACTATTTCTCCAGTGGTGAAAACAAATTGCAAACGTTCACAGATTTTAAAACTAGAAGGATCCTCATGGCAGTCTAATGTGATGCTGTACAGACTCATCACAGATCATCCCCGTGTCACTACTTGCTAAGTGATGATGTCAGTATGTGACACGGGCAGATCTGAAGTCAATCTCTGCATGGCACAAAGCACACACACATACCTGTGTATTTAGCTTGCAATATTTCAAAGGCTCATTTTAAACAAGACTGTGGATTCTGAAATTACATTTGCCTCTGATGAATGTGGTTCATGAGTGCATAATAAACTGGTCCACTGAGTAAGCTGTCAGAGACAGATCATTCTAAAAAGCAGATGGAGTAAAAATGAATATTTTCGAATACTTGTGCTTCAAAAATTTACTCCGGCAAAATGTAAATCAAAGGAGATAAGTTTTAAAATATGAAGTGCTTGGGACTTCTGTGCTTAAGATAAATATGCTCTTTGCTGCTTTTTTTGCTTAGTCGTGGACACTGCTGTTAAGCTGCTTCAAAAAATACAAAGGAGACAAATCAGTGTGCAGCCCAGCAGGAAGAGTGTCATCCATGTATCAGCATTTAAATCCCAAAGGAGCATTTGTTCTTGCTGTGCCTTCATCTTTCTGCAAGTATGTTTTATCAAACCATACAACCTTTTCCAAGGAGAATAGGTTGCTCATTCTGAGAGCCCTTATTACTGAACTAGATATATCACAGGAGGATATAGTGCAAGGAAAGCCATTTTGACAAAGTTCTTCAAAAATTAGATGTTCTGACCCAGCAGATCCTTTGTATAGCTGATACCCTTACCTCCATGACATAACCATAAAACCAAGGCAAACATTGCCCATAGTAACTCCAGAGGGATCCGAGCTGTTAATGAAGCAGGGGCATCTGCATGGGCTCTTTTCACAGGCTGAGACATTGAGCCATTAATGGTGTGTGCCACAGATCCCAGCAAATGGCGCACACCAAGTACCCTGGTGAACGTAACCTCCTGCTCAATGTGCACATTGCAAATTGCTTACAGATACCTCAACATGAAGGAAATCGAAAAAGAGAAGCCCCCACAGCACTGAGCTTGCACATCATGGTGCCATTCCTACATAGTGAAGTATCATGTGTGAACTCAGCATCACCATGCAGGACTCCCTGAGCCAATGGAAAGTGCCTTTGTTCAGCATTGCTTTACCTGGCTGTGCTCATACCCACTATGTAGAACAGTACCTCCACTGAAACAACAGGCTCTATACATAGAGTCAATCAAACCATATTTTTCTAGTTTGAACAAAAGTTATGAGAATGGCTATGAAGAGTTCATGAGGAAAAAACTGATCTGTTCTTTCTGACTGCTGCAACAAATTGGAGTATACCTGTGAGACTAATTCCGAGCTCAGCACAGAAACAGTGTGGCTAAAAAGAACCAAAATTAATGACTTCAAGTTTTCTTCAAATAGAGAGGGAAAAGTCTCTGATAAACCATCTATCCAAATGCTGCCAGGATCTCTGGGCTCCCTTATAGGAGAACGGTGTGAATTACCTGGTTGCTCTATTGGTAATGCAGGAAATTATGCTCCGTTGTTTTGACTGTTCTGAACATCTATGAGCAAAGAAAAGGCTTTCAAGATGCTCCACAACTGCCTCAAGGGCAATGATCAGAAAAAGAGGAAGAGGGAGGGAACACTACAAGGAAGAAAAGGCTGAAGCTCCAGCTCCTTAGAGCAAGTTACAACAGAGATTTTTAGCTGGCTGTTCCTGGACTTCTCAGTAAGATACCTGAAGGAACTGGATGGCTTACAGATAAGATTCTCTCACATTCTGGCTTAAGGTAGAATATGGCTGCACCCATTGCTAAAGGCATCCTTCCACCTAGAAGGGATGCCTGGCCTGTGGGTCATGGCTTGAGTCTGTACAACCACAAGCCCTCCTTTTCTAGAGTGGAGGGCCGAGAGTGTGGCATGATTCCTGGCTTAGGTCTCCCACAGGTCACTATAGAACCTCTAGTTTTAAGGGAAAAATAAAATGATTTTTTTTGTTTATTTGTTTTCCGTTTCAGAAATAATCTGAAAGTTTTGAAGGACTGTATAAGATAAAGACCCAGTCTATTTGTCCTCGACTGTTACTTACTAGGAGTGGTTCTTTATGTATATTTTGCCCTGAAACACAGACAGGTTACAACTCAGAAGTAATTTAAGAACCCAGTAGTGTGCTGCCATACAGGAGTATAAGTGTGGTCTGTAAGTGTGTTATGCTCAGGGAGAAATGTGAGGAGCTGAATTTTTTGTCATTGTATCACAGCTCCTGCCTTCAGTCACTCAGACCAGCCAGTTTATCCCAGCGAGCTCTCTGCTTTCTGCTTTTCCAGGTCATACTATGAACAATCAATGATATTCTGAAAAAATATCTTTTCCAAGCAGGAAAATTTTGAAACTTCCCCACTTATCAGGGGATACACTGCAAAGGGCTGGAGAGGTTAGGCTAAGTGAGATAGCAATAGCGGCTGCCATGCACCACCACAAAGTTTTAATTAATCGGCCCACATTTAATGTGACCACAAACTGCTAGATGTTCCTGACTATCCCAAGGTGTCTGTCAAAGGCAGGGTCTGATGAAAGGCAGACGAGCTGGCTGGGAAAAGCTGCCAGAAGGAGATCAGTTGTACCCAAACCTTGTTTAAATGGCTGCTACTCTTACCTAGTAGCTATTCTGACATAGTTCTGCTCTGATCCCCACCTCTGGCAGCCAGTTTGCCGTTCAAAACAAAGAAAAAAGGGATCAGAATTTCCTTTTCAGGTGCCCTCTGCATAACAGATTTCAGCATCCTTTAGGAAAAATCAAGCTACTTTTTAGATGTGCCAGCTCAGATGTATTCTAGCTGCAAAAGCAAGCTCTTTGTAAGCTATTTTATATCACTTTCTAGCAAAAAATCTTCTGCTAGACCCCATGCTGCCATAGCTGAACAGCTTCTGGTTTTAATTGCTTGTTTGAAATTAGTTTACATATTTCTACAGTGCATTAGAATCTCCAGGACAGACAAGTCCTTTATCTCTTTCTGTTTGACAATAAGCTGATTTCTCTCCCACATTCCCTGGGATAATTTGCTCTAAGAACACATGGCATTATTACAGGAGAATCTTGATGTAAATGATACAACTTGCCAGAATGTTCAATTTAATAACCCTTATAATGCCTGCTCACAAAAGCACAGTGATTCCTGAGAAGACGTGTTTTCCAAAGCTTTCCACAGCAGTTCATCAAAACCCAGAGGAACTCCACTTGCTCAAGTTTCTGACACTCCACCTCCCTAAGCAAGTAATAGCATCAGAAAGCAGCAAACATCACTGACATGCTGCTGAAAGGAACCTGGAGGGGGGAGAAGTGGTCTCTATAAGCAAGGCAAGTGATCAGGCCAAGGCGGATTTCCACATTAAGGGAATGGGAAGATTTGGACTGGACAAAAAGAATGGTGTATGCAGCTGTCACATTCAGGAGACAGCCCTAACAGGGCTACGAGGTGGGAGCCCCCACAACCCCTCATGGACCCCAATTGCTCCAACCCAAGCGCTACTGGCGCGCCGTTGCTAAGCCCGCCCTTCTGCTCCGGCCCCAGCCAATCCCACCTCTGCAGACAACCAGGTGCGCTCTGATTGGTGCATTCAAATGGCGGGGCCCTGCTCCCATTGGCCCTGCTCTGACCGTTTATCCCTGGGCGCTGGGAGGAGTGGGTGCTCCCATGCTGTGGGGCAGTGCTGGGACGGTGCTTTGGTGGGCACCTGAAGGAGCAATCTGATGAGTCGAGGGCTCTCTGCTGTGACTGTGGCCTTTATAGGAGACATTTCAGTGTCTTTCTGGAGACTGAGACCACTGCGGCTCATGTTGTGGTCGTGATTTCATCCTAATTCCATGTTTTTGAACTTCCAGAACAATGCTGTGAAACCAGGCTGTAGCTCGTTAGTCAAGGTTTCAAACCGGGAGTCGTTAGTTTGGAAGTCTGTTTGCTATTTTACTGTCACAGGTATTTAAAATGAAATAGAGAAGACAAGTGTCTTTTTCACTTCTACTGTGCACAAATGATCCAAAAAAATGAGTTCTAAAAACTCTACTTATGGGAAAAAAAAAAGAAAAAGAGTTCATATTTTAATCCTCTAGTGCCATTTGTTTCCTTTTGCCAATACAATCTTCAGTTTTCAAAAACTAATAATAGAATTATTTCAACCTATAACACAGAGCAATTAATAATCATCTTGTTAGGATAGGATTTCTTACTACTTACTCACCAAAATATATGGTTTGATGTTCATTACAGCTCTTTGCAAATTGATTTTAATCTGGTGAACCTTCATCCAAGAAATCCTCAGAATTCTTAATCTAAATTTATGTTATGCCTTGAAGACATTTTAATGTGGCACCTCATTTTGAAATGTAGCAGCCTGACTTCAAAGACTAAAACAACACCTGATGACCCCACAAAAGGACTTCAGAAGCCAATAAAAATCGTTGACAGCTCAAAACTTTATTTGTTTGATGTTGCCTATAAATGAATATAAAGCAAGCTATAAATTAAACTTTGCATAGCCATCAGGGCTGCGCTCTGCAGCTGCAGCACATTGTGCCATGAAGGACAGGGTCTGCAAGAATGGGGCAGAGGCAAGCCTTAGATCTATAAATGGTCACTTGCTCCTTATCTGGTCTTCCATACAGGAGATGGCACATATGTTGAGGGTGTGGTATTGACACAATGGCCCACATGGTCTTCTCTGTTTCATCATATATTTCATAGTGCTGTGTTGTACAGCATGGACTCATCTGCAGTAAAAATGCACTGAATTTTTTACTGCATATATCACAGTGATGACCACAAAGAATCAGAGTCATTAGAATTGCTAAAAATCAGAGAAAACTGAGGTATACTTATTAAAACACAGACAATAATTAGCAGCTGCCTTCTTTCACTGCAACTGCAGCTATCAAAAAATGAAGAATGGAAAAATGAGGGGCGATGCTCTTATTTTTCTAACTATACATTTTCTAGCATTTATTGCCTCTGCAGACGTGTGTTCAGATGTAATGAACTGAAAACTTGCAGCATGTCTGGGTGTATCCTGGTTTGCCTAATGACCAACTAAATGTCTCATCGGACAGCAAAATCTCTCCATTATTTAAGAAATACATTGACTTTTGTTAGGGCCACATGTTGTTATGAGGTATCAGAAGTTGCAAGTGGGGCACAAAATGTAGTAAAAATTGTCAAACCGGTATAGAACATAATAGCAATTATTCAGGCTCCATCCGTTTAGAATGTCAGCTTTTAAAGTGTGATAATTAATTTTTTCACTTCTAAAAGTCAAAACATTGTTATTATGCTCAAGTGCAATATCTGACACTGAAAATTCTAGTAATTTTGTTTGTGAAATGAGAAGTAATGAGTGCATTCTGAAATGTTGTGCAGGAGTTGCTACTAAAAAAAGGAAACGGATTTTTAAAAAGCACAAATGTGTGATCTGCAGCTTAAAAGGAATAATATGTAAGATTATTATTTATACCAGTATAATAATGTGAAAATAAACACAAGTCTGGGATATGGTCTCAGTTTGATTCATGTCTATAAATAAAGGATTGGAGAATGTTGAAGAACAGCAAAGTATAGGACATAATGGTCGCCTTGCAAGACTGGAGATAATTCCTCAGTAGTGTTCCGCATTATTGGAAACGGGACTGATTCTACTCAATGCTTTCACCAGGGGTTTGAAGAAGGGAGCATTCAGTGACAGCTCCAAGCCCGTGGATGACACAGCTCCTTTGGTCTGTCTGACTGTGCAAAGGGTGAGGGACACCAGGAGGAACCGACAGACAGAGCAATTGGTCACATCATGGCAAACAAGCTCCAGCACACGTTAATGTGGAGTCTTATATCAGGGGGAAGGGAGCTTAATTCAGTTCAACTTGCTGTTGGTAGGTCTTTAATGGCCATGTGGAAGGACAGACAATATCATCAAGGGGGTGAAGCAGGTGCCCTGGTAGAAGAGACAAGAAGGCTGAATTTCTCCTCTCCAGACAGCAACATCATGAAGGCAGCAGTTGTCATGAATACGGGACTGTTCACCAGGCTCCACAAGCTGAGGTCTAAGGAGCACTTACTGGAAATAGGAAGGAAGCTTGTTTAAAACAGGCAGAAGGAAATAATTATTTCCTGCACGTGCCACCTGTTTTCAAAGAATAGTTTTAGCAGCATGAAACAGATAATATTCAAGAAGAGGGAATCAGTGAGTGGGAAAATGCTGGCTAGAAGCTTATCCTGCAGCACTTACAATCCAGAGATTGGTGTTAGGACACCAGCCACAGGCTGGAAATCAAAATACAAATAACGTTTACCTAGAACTGAGCCTGTTATTGATACTGTGCCTGTGGTTAGTTTAAGTGGATCAGTTATCACTGACTTCTTTCTATACCATTGCCAGCACCACCTTCCCTCTCATCCCCTCAGAAACCACCAAGGTCTGACAATTCCAGCTCTGGAGAGGTGTTTTTCAAACTGGCTGGTCTGGTTGCATAAATGTGGACAACACACGATTTCGTAGCAGCTCCTATTTATTTATGAGCAGTCTCCGTTTCTCCCTCTGATAAGCTACGTACCATTTATAACAAACAGCAACCAACTTGAGGGATTTACTTCTTAGCAGTGCTTCTGGGAAATGGACTTGAAAATACCTATAATACCTGATCCTCTTACACAGTGCAAAGATTTTATGACAAAACTATTTGAAGATAGACTTTATTCTCATTCTTCTCCCAGTAACATGCTGGAGCAGTCCTCTGTCTAAGGGGGAAGCGCAAATCCTGCAGCCCAGGAGCTGCTCTGTGACCTGATCCTTCGGCCTCAGTGACACTGGCCATTATTCAAATTTACATCATTTGAAAATGCGGTGGACAATATCAGAGTTGTTCCCCGTGGCTCCTTTGAATCAGGCTGGCATAACTTTCACTGGCTATTCTACAAGCCCTTTCCAGTGAGGGATAAGCAGAGAAGACATGGGATCCCTGCCCCCAGCCAGCAAAATCTCTTCACAAATTCAGAGTGCTTTCTATTCTTTTGCAATAATTTTCATAGCAGCATTGCTTGATTGTACCACAGTCAATTAAAAAAATAAATCACAAATTCTGTATTTAAAAAATCAAGACAAACAAATTAATGGTGGCTTTTCAAACTTCAGTCTTCATGCCATTCTGTTCGTCACGGATACAATTTATTACCTTAATTTCCTAGAATCATAGAAAGGTTTGGGTTGGACCTTTAAGACCATCTAGTTCCCACTCCCTGCTACAGGCAGGGACATCTCCTTCTGGAGCAGGGTGCTCACAGCCCCATCCAGCCTGGCCTTGAGTGCTTCCAGGGAGTGGCATCCACAGCCTCACTGGGCAGCCTGTGCCAGTGCCTCACCATCCTCACAGGAAAGAATTGTTTCCTGATATCTGGTCTAAATCTCCCCTGTTCCGGTTTAAAGCCATTTCCCCTCACTCTGTCTCTACCTGCCCTTATAAAAAGTCCCTCCTCAGCTTCCCTGTAGGTCCCCTTCAGGTACTGTAAGGCCTCTGTAAGGTCCCCTTGGAGCCTTCTCTTCTCCAGGCTGATTTTTAAGTGTGCTTTCTCTTTTCTATGATTTTATAGTCAGAGCTCTTTCAACTGGGGTAGAGGCATTGTAACAATTTATCTCAAGAGCATGAATACCTGACATGTTCTGTTGATGAGAAACCCACAAAGGAATAGTTCATAGGCTTTGTAACACTTGTTCTCAGACCTTTGCTGTGAAATCCTTTGACATGAAAGGAAATGTATCATCATTGCCAAGAATACTGGTAATGAGGTTATAATAAATAGAGTGGGTGGCAGAGATGATCTGAGTGGTGTGGTAGAGGTGGCTTTGTTCTGGAAGATGTAATTATCATGCATATAAATAAACATTAACAGGTGTATGGGGACAGACAACTCCATTATCATGTGCTGGGGGAACTGGGGAGATGTGCCTTTGAAAGCAGAGCTTTCAGCTGCTAGTGGAGATGTTTGGACTGGATGTATCTTGGCTTAGATAACCAAGAGCTAGGCTCTTAAATCAGGGTAAGTCACCCTGGATTCTGCTTGTAACTAATGAAGAGGAATGAGAGCATCAAAAGGGCAGCGGTTATGTGGGTAAATCAGCTGAATGGGAATGAACTGCCCATTCCTCCCTATGGACTCTAAAGGGAGCCCAGAAAACTGGCTCAGATTTAGATGTCTAATATTTATATGAGGAAGGGATTTCTCTGTAACTCTATGTGAGCTCATGGGGAGACATGGGAGCTAAGGAGGATTAATGTATCCTTGGCTACACGGAGATAGAAGAAAATAAAATGATTCTGGCTTCAATGTCCTCAGCTCTTCCTGTGTTCTGCTGCTTCTGCAGTTTTTGGACTAGGAAACAATACTTACAGGTACAAAAATGGATGCAGGGGAGCAGAGTAGTGCTGTGCACTGTATTTTCTGTATGGAAGAACCTACCAGGAAAAAAATAGAGAATACAGAAAAAAGCCTTTCAGTCTAAATATTTTATTCCAGAGGAAGTTAACAGTTGATCACGGTGTGCGTGCATTTATGCTTGTTCTTGTTAAGAAAAGGTTCTTCAATTCGTCAGGCAAGGAAATGAGCTCTACTACGTAAAAGTTCAGGCTAGACTTCCTGAATACTAGAAAGCAATCTCACAAGAAATAACAAGGTGTTAACGTGGTACAGGAGATGTAATTGCATGTAGCAGACACTACTGCTTGAACTCCGTCAACAATGAGTAGGTGTTTCTCTAAATAAATTATCCTCTACCAAATCATAGGAGCTGATGCGAAAGGACAAAGCCTGGATCTTGTTTTTTGCAGTAACACTGCTTAGAACTTGAAAGCATCGTTACAATGATCCGAACCCCCAGTATTAAATGCCAATTCCCCCCTGCACCCTCAGGAAAAGTATTATTATAATTAAAACTGGATAGAAAAATAGTAGTGGTAACAATAATCAGTAGCCATTAAATCTTTCCATCACAAGACATTCAGATTCTGCTACATTAACTGTTAAAGCCAGATCAGAATGCATTTATTAGGAAACATTATGTTTGAAGCAAAACTTCTGCTCAGATTCAGTGATACAGTCACTCTGCAGTGAAGTGGGAGGTGGTTTCATGCTGCCAGGCAGCTCTCCCCCCTCAACGGAAGAAGGGGAGACAATGTGATGTGAAAGGGCACGGACTGAGAAAAGGACAGGGAGATCACTCACCTGTTAACTGTCATGGGCCAAAGAGATTCAGCATAGGGAGATTTGTTGCTGACTGTTAACAGGATAGAGCAGTAAGAAAATAAAAGCAAACTAAAGCCGCCTTCCTCCTCTACCTCTTCCCCTGAGCAGTGCAGGGCAGTGGGGAATGAGGCTGCAGTCAGCCTGTAGTGCTTTGTCTTTGCTGTTCCTCCATGGTCACTCTGCCCCTGCCCCACATAGGGCCCGTCCCATGGACGCTGTTTTTCTCCACTGGATCCCCCATGGGTTTCCCATGGGCTGCAGCTCTCTAAGCACTGCTCCAGTGTGGGTCAGTACCACAGGGCCCATTCTGCAGCCCTCCCAGTACCAAAATCTTGCCATGTTAGCCCAATGCGGTGTTATCCAACTTGAAAAAAGTCAGGAGAGTATGTCAACAAAGTTGTGTCTGCGGAGTTGTACAGTTAATTCATGACATGTTTCTATTAACATATCCATGCTCAGCCCATTAAATGGCCTCGTGTCACCCAATTATCTTCTAATCAGCTCTGCATGCAACACTGAACTCAGCACAATCTGATTCAGATACAGCGTCTGTACAGGCAGAGATCCAGCAGATGTTCTGGAGATCCTGATGAGCTTCCTGTTGCCCTCTGGGACTATTTTGGTACAGAAGGCCTCAAGTTAAATCTATGACCATGAGGTTGTGGCTGAATCACTTTCTGATTCTGCATAATTTCTGCCATTAGCAGCATTCAGACTATGTGCACTATTGCTCAGAGCTTCCTGAAACATTGGGACATGGAGAAGAAGGAGGTGCATCAAATGATAACTGTTTCATAATGTAGGGCTTAGCTCAGATGTCTACTGCCAGCCCCCTGCTCCCAGCTCACTGTGACACCATCACACAGAGCCAGCCGGTTGTAGTACAGCGCATGGAACAAGTGGGATACTTTGGAGGTGGCTCACACCATTTTTAATTGGCTGGAGATAGAATCTGTGACTTACTTATAAACAGCATCTTCAGTTTCATTGTTTTCTATGTGCAGAAGGCAGTACAGATCTCTAAGCTAAACTTCATCTCACCATTTTGCAGCTGCATGGGGACCAGGCAGGTGGGACAGTGGCACTGCAGCACCAGGACAGGTGCTGAAAGAGCAGTATGTGCCTCTTGCTCTTGGAATCTGAGGAGAGCTGTTTGTTCATGTGGTGTACAGAAGAAATAGCTAACACACGTGGGTGAGATCAAGTTTGTTAGTGATGATCATTCTGAATAATTAATCCAGACTAATTTCCTGAATTAATAGTGCATTTTCATGGGGATTATGGCAGACTCCTCCTGTTTGTGCAGGTGTTCGTAGGTGATTTCATACTAAAACATGACTTCTTTTTTCCATATTTTTCCTTATTTAGGATTTTTAATTCATTCAAGTATCCTCCTGAAGGCACTATTGCCATGAGATGGGAGTAACAAGTCGCAGCTACATTACATGAGTATTAATTCCTTTTGTATAAACTGTGACATATCAAAAATTCCTTGGGACTACTCCTTATTTTGAATTATTCTAGGCAAGCACTAAGAACTTGGAAGGGGCTGACATCCCTGGGGAAACACAGGGTCCCTTCGGGACCATACAAGTTGATGGCCATTTACTGACTGAGTGCTCCTGGGAAGGCAGCTCTCCCACTTCTATCCTTACATTTTCAGACATATCCATGAAAGCCAACGCAAGGCTCCCTCCAATCTCAGGGAAGGAAGGGTCCTTCTGGGGGCATTGAACATCATTTCTGTATTATAGTCACCTATTTTAAAATTACTGCATTTGCTACTGCCATTCCAGGACTTCAAACACTGTGGAGTGGGCAGTGAGACAAATTTGCTTTTCTTAACAGATGCTCACATTGCTGCTTGATGCATGTTCAAAGTTACCCACGAGCTTCATAGGAAGGTGAATGAATTCTCTGATTGAGACAGCTGGTGAAGTCTGGTCTGATCAGTCTCAATAATAATGCTGTGGTAAGGACGACTTTCCTTGAAAAGGCTTCAGAAGAACTGTGTTTACTGAACCATGATAATATTAGGATCAAACCTGCTCCGGTTATGAATTAAATATCATCTTTTTTTTATTTACTAACCTTACACACTCTTTCTGAATCTGAAAATTTGGTTGTGTTCATTCTGTCTTACTGGTAGCAGGCCTTCCAGCATACAGTCCGTCCCTCTGAGATAGCTTTTGAGCCTGGCACCCTCTGGTAGGTGTCCCTGCTCAGAGAAGCAGAGGACTCTGCTTTTTGCTATGTGCAAAGCAAAGTGCTTTTGATATATAAAATGCCACAGCAATGGAAAAGAAATGTGTCATTTTCAAAGTGCACTATGACAGCCTAAACTAAAGAATTTCTGAGATCTGAACAGTTAAATGGAAAAACGACATGAGACATAAAATAGCTAAGCAAGGATATTGATTAAGCTTTGAAACAAAAATAGTACCTAGTAATTTATTATTTATAGTCGGACTTAAAACAAAAACTGTTTAGTTAGAAAAAAGTGACCTACAGAAAGTGACAAGAATAGGATAGGTTAGGATAGGATAGGATAGGGTAGGGTAGGGTAGGGTAGGGTAGGGTAGGGTAGGGTAGGGTAGGGTAGGGTAGGGTAGGGTAGGAGAGGGAGAGGGAGAGGGAGAGGAGTTGGAATGTACCTACAAAAGTTCATCAGGTCCAGCTGCCTGACCACATCAGAGCAAACCAAAAGCTAATACATATTATTAAGGGCATTATCTAAATAACTCTTGAGGACTGGAAAGATTAAATCAATAGGTTTAGTTACTGTGTAAAAATATAAATCTAGGTGGAGTTTAATTAACTATCAGCGGTTATGGCATTACACTTTTGTAAGTACAACACAGTCACAGTAGCAATCTGTGTCATTTTCATGGTTAGCTCATCTTTTAAATTAATTTCTTTGTGCAATTTTCATGCTCTCCTCTAAAAACATTCTTCTACTTCATTTTATTTAATGGAAACAGATGGCAAGACCTGCTCCTCATCATACACCCTATGTGCTTGTGTATCTAATGAAGACATTCCGTTATAGCAAAGCAGGCAGGGCAGGTGGGACAGCTCTGCCTCTGAGGTCCCCAGGAGTGTGCCATAGCAAATTCCAGGTGATGGAGGAGGTTAACTGAGTAGCTGCGGTAGGATACCATGTATCCCATAGGATTATTTATGTCACTGTAACTGTCCAGGAGCAGATGCCTATCGCTGCACTGTAATACATTTCACCAACTGCACTATAACACAACACATTTCATTAAATATTTATTTGTAAAAGTAATTTTCTGTCTAGAAAGAAGTAGTGAACAGCTTCTCTCCCTCTCTCCCATCCCTTCCTCTGCACAAACATGTGCTGATATTCTTCTAAAATAAACCTCAGCCTGCGGCAACACAGACTAAAAAATGTCCTCTGGCAAAACTCTTATCTTTGTGTTTCGTGCCCCGATAGACTTTTTTTTCTTTGCTGAATTAGCACAGCTGCTTTTTGAACCCGTGAAAATTGTGAGCATCAAAACACCGTGTGCTAAGGAGCTCCGTGGGGAAGGCCTTCTTTTGCAGATCGTGCTTTGCTCGGGCTGATGCAGCTTCCTGCCTTCTACATTCGATGCCTCCTTGTTCCCGCATTAGAACAACGTGTAAGCTTTCTCTTCCTCATTCTGAATACATTTCCTAATTCATTCTGTTCAGCAACAATTCTGCTATCTGCCTATTTCAAGAGGCAGAAATGGTCACAATGAACTTAAGTACATCTTCCATTTTGCTGAACTTCTTTATGTCGGATCAACAGCTTCGTAGCAATGATGCTACAAAGTCTAAAGAAAAATGGCTGAAAGTCAAAGAAAAATATACATTTGTCAAAGGAAAGAAACAGGTTTGCTTCAGGATTGACACAATATACAATGTTTTCTGAACTCCACGTAGATAAGTACACTGAAGGCTTTTGTCACTGCTGATGGGGTTGGTTAACATTCTGCACTAATACACAATAATTATCAAACATGCACCAAGCTAATATCTACTCGTGATTCTTAGGATCGTTCTGTGCAATTGATGCATTTGTAGTTTTCTTAAGAACTTGTTTGGAGTTTCCACATTTCATTTTTGGGGCACGGGGATTCTTTTTTTCACAAGGAATTGGATAAGATTGCCTTACTTTTCACGTGACTGTCTGCTACAGTCACAAAATGTTTTAGGGGAATAAATGCATCAATTCTGAAAAGTACTGCAAATTTTATATATTCTCTTCAAAATACACTCAAAAGGAGATGCAACGTATTTGAATGCAATATTGACAGATTTGAAGAGTCATTTTTGCCCAGGTGAGCAAGTAATGTGGTTTCTTTCCATAAGCATGAATTCCTGGCCAAGGGAAGTGTTTGCTGCTAAAATAAAAACTGAAATGAAATGAAAGGAATTTAAATAAAATAAAGAAATAAAACGAATTTGGAATAACCTTCCCCCTTCCCCCCTCCCTCATCCCTTCCACCCCCCAGTTTATCTGTTTATTTATTTATTTATCTATTTATTTTTGTGCAAACCTTTATTATAAGAATGAATTCTTAATGATAGTTTTGTGGCGGTTCCATTCTGGAAATGGAAATATGTATTCATTGAGTATCAAGCCAAACTTCATAGAAGTGACAGAATTTCTCTCTAAAGCTTTGGCAATGAGCTATTCTTAAAATGGCTGATTTCCTGTGGATGGAGAAGAACATATTTCCTGTTTCACTGCAACACATTTTTAATTATGACTAGACTATATCTGGATAAAGGAGGACTCTCTGAATATAGGTTGGAAGAAATAATCATTTTCCCCTGCATGCCAAGTCCTTAAACTGGGATTGAAGCCACTGACTTGTTTAATTAACTCTAATGATCAGTTCAATTAAATAAATGCTAAGCTGCACAGACTAGAACCCTCCATTATCAACTTGTTTTGCAGGCAGCTTGTTAGGATGCAGATGCATTGCAGCCTCCAGGCAAGAAGGTTCCACCTTAGGGGCACGGGGAGCCACTGCAGCCGCTCCTTTCCTTTGCAGCCTGACAGTACATGGGCACAGTGGTGTCCAGATGGAGCACACACGGTCCCCCTGTGCATCCTGCCCTGCAGTTATGTGTGAGATAAAGTGTTACATGCTTCCATGCTTGTTGATTTAGTTGACTACCAGTGTAGGTGTCACGATAAATGATGACAGATTTGCCCTGTCAATCAGATTAAGAAGAGAATAGCAAAACTAATTTGGCTTATCATCAAGAGAATAAATCCTGTCGGGAGGCTGTTGCAGAGTTTTCTCTTTCACGACAGCTTTGTCTTGCAGAAGGATCCCAGGCACTGCACCGTGAGGGTGGCTTAGGGCATATTGTCTTCGTTTCTTGTCAGGAGCGAACCCGAAAATCTAACTGCAACTTTTTCTGCATGTGCTGAGGTCATGTGCAGGAGCTGCTGGGCCAATTACCACAATAACCATTCCGGTACCCCAAGTCATTAATTCTGGAATGAAGTAGTTCCTCACAACTGCGGATTCCTTCGAGTCAGCTATGATGAAATTGAAATTGTTTTGGCTGGGTGGGGTGGTATGTTCATTTATTCCATTCAGGAGGAATCAACGAGGGCGGCTTAGAACTGATGCTTCATTGCTTGAGAATCATAGAATGGTCATCAAGGTTGCCTGATGTGGTTGTGCAAAGAGCAGAGAGAGCAGTGGGTGCACAAACAGCTCTGCTTCCCAAAGAACCAGCCCTCTGGGAGGTGGGAGAGGGGTTCTGAAGGCACTGACTCTGCTCCTGAAAGAGTGGGACTCGTTTCTTAATTACCCATTAAAAGCTCCATGCGCCTCTTTGGGAAACCTTGTCATTCTGGAGAGTTCTTTCTTGTAGTATTTTCTGCTCTTAGGCACAAGCTTTGTCTGAACTGTGGGTGCCACAAGATTTTGGCTATTGCTTTGAGTCGTACCTAGCATGCAAATGCTTCTGGATGGATTTCAGTACAGAGCTCATGCTGCTGAAACGAGCTGTAAGCCCAGACGCTGGCTGCTAAACCTTCCCACTCAGATAAGCATCTTTTTCTGCCTAGAAATGTGTGATATAAAAGGCTGCTATTAAGGGTGAGTTCAAGAAGCTGAAATGTGTTCTCACAATTGCTGTGCCTTTTCCTCTGTTAACTCATTTTTAGTTCACATAAATCCTATTTGCTAAGCTATAGTCGGTGCTCACTGGCTGCAGATCAGTGCCCAGACTTCATCCGTGTCGGCTTTTGAGGAAATTTTTCTCCTGAATGGAAGCGGCTCTGAATGAGAAAGGCAGCAGAGGATATGAACAGATTTTCTTTCACATTAATGCTCTTACAGCTCCTGCCTACCTCTTTTGTTTTCTTTCTTATCCGTTTCCTTTTCCAGCCCCACCTTCTCCTCCCCTCCACCAGAAGTGGAATTAGATGTGTTTTACTCATCTGCAGACATTATGAACTGCTGCTGTTCTGCACACAAGCAGTGAAAGCAAGAGCACAGAAATCTCCAGTGCCACCCAGCAATCCTCCCCAGCTCCCCAACACATCAGATGTGCTGGCAGACCTGGGAGGAGATGGGTGGGAATGCCAGGCTGGCTGCTGTTTGCATGGGTACTGCCAAGACTGTGAGAGTAACATCAACAGTGGCAACTTTCAGCTTGGGCACACAACCTTTTGGCTTGCCTGGGTCACACAGAATGGAGAGGAGTTGTTTTAGGACACATAAAAAGTATATAATGTAGCTAATACATGCAGGTAACAGAACTTATTTTATTTTTTAACGTTTTTTATTTAAACATTTTAAAAAGGGAAGGCGACAAAAGCCATAGAAACACATACCGTCTAGGAGGTGAATTAAAATCACAGGTGGGAAAAGGGTGGTTGAGAAGAAGCAGGAGATAAATACAGGCTGCTTTTGATGAAAATAGAAGCCAAAAGCATTCACATCAGCATCTGAAGGTAGAAGGCAGGACTTAGATGCTCAAATTTCAAACTAAGGCAAACATTTTTTAATAAAAATATTCATATAAAATAACATCTCAATTGAAATCTCCCTCTCTTATCAGTAACAAATCAAAAACAGAATTCAGCCCAAATTCACAAACCACATTTTTTGAGCATATAAACAACCCACATGCTCTGTTCTGTTCAGGAGCACCAACCCAAGGCTTTGAAAATAGAAATGGTGCCATTCCCACAGTGCCCGGACACTTTTCCAGGCTCACGGACAGCAAGAGGTGCTTCTGTCCCACTCATCTGAGGGCTCTGTAGGGAAATCCCATGCTGAGGTGCCCTTGGACCTCAGCCTTTGTGTGCAACTGCTGTACAGAACTGTTCTGTAGGGCTTGGAGTGGGGGAGCTCCAGCGGTCCCTTCCAGCCCGCACAGTCCTGTGATTCTGTCATTACATCCATGGAAATGTCCTATGTGTTTTTTACATGGAATTGCCATTAGCAGCTTTACAACAGAGCCACAAGAGGCCTGTTGGAAAACAAGAGCAACGAAACAGAAAAGATCTTTGAATTCAGAGCCCTTGAGAGAGCTAAGCTTGGTTTGTAAAGGATCGCTTGCAAATATTTTTCATTTGAATACCAAAGACGGATAAACTTATTTCTTGGTTCATTTGCTGCTTTGTGAGAGGGAGGATCCCATCTCCACAACACTTTGTCTGTTGGGCACTGGGCAGCTTTGGGCAGCAGATCTCTGCTTTGCCCTCAGTTTCCCCAGCCATGGCACGAGGAGCACTCCCTCCTCCTCACCTTGCTCCCTCTGCCAGCACCCACACATACCCCACTGCCCTCTGCCAGCACCCATGCACCAGGAGGCCACGGTGCCCTCAGCTGCTCATGGAAATGATGGAACAAAGTACCCAGCAAGGTGCTTGGCCCTGTGAAGTCCAGCTCCCAGTGACACTCGGGGGCTCTGCAGCACAAATGATTTCGTGCAGCATAAAAGCAAATATATCAACAAAATGAATTGTCCAATTCTCAGACTACTCCTCGTCAGATGAAGATTTACGTTGTGTTTTTTCCCCATTGAAAGGTTATCAATCATGCAGCTTTACTGCTGTACCTGGCTCGTGGGATGACTCCATATCTATTCATCTTGTTGCTGTTCCTTGTCTGGAGGACAGGAGCTACCTGCAGAGGTGATGTGAGCTTGGCCCCGGTCAGGAGAGAGGTCCCTCTTTATCTCATGGCAGGCAGTGAGAGCACTCGTTTCCATCACAAACAACAGCCTCCAGAAATGACAGGCTGTGATAAAGGCGTGTGTTCCTGCAAGCTCAGCTTCTCAGGAGAAAACAGAGATCGGTGACAAGCAAATCTGTTCTGCACACAGACACCTTCCTGCTGCTCGTGGCCTGCCCCAGCTCACTGACAGCTCCCAGCCCTGCTCCTGGCTGTCCTCCCCAGTGGGATCTGGTGCTTTTGCTGTGCTTCTATCTGCACCATCCCGTCAAAGAGCTCTCAGGATAGTGCTTGTTTGGACAGTTGTCTTTCCACGATCCTTCAGTAAAACATCAATAAAGTAAAATCTGAAGAGTGCCACATTGTAAAAGAGGACAGATTATCACACGCGTGTGTATAAATAGTCATATTGCACGCACATACTGTACCCCACTGTTGCTGGAGGAAAACAAGATGTCAGTGAAGGCACTGAAAGCAAAGGGCTGCTTAGAACACAGCCATGTGCTCATCCAGAGGAGGGTCAGGTGGAACAGGAACAGTTCAGACGAGGTGGGACACATTAATAATCCATCATCTTTTGCAGTTTCCAAGTTCTTCCACGTTCATGGAAAGCAATGGCTGTGCTGGAGGTGCTATGGGCACCATGATTCCACTCAATCAATTAGAATAAACCTCCAGTAGGAGATGCAATGATTTCAGTTATTCTGAATTTAAAATTGACAAGTGTGAATACAAAGGAGCACTGCTGTTAAGTAAACAGGGCTGGCTGCACCGATCTCTGCCCCAGGGACAGGAGCAGGGATACCCTGTGCCAGGAGCTGCTGTGAGCAAGTCCAGATGGGCTGTGCTGGCACTTGGGCATTCAGAATCACTCAGTTCTGGGTGAACATTTGCACCCCACACTTCTTTATCTGCTCTGGAGTGTGCCAATATAGGTGTCCAAAGAACAAAGAGGAGTTAACATTAGCACTGACTTAAATATAGGCTGGAGTCTGCAGTGCTTCTGGTGGAAATCAGTGAGTCAAAGCGTCTCTTATGCTGCCTTTACGTCACACCATGGGTGAGCTCTTCCCATTGCCCCCAGAATTCATCCCTGTCCTTCACTGAGAAAAACAAAAGCAAATGTTTGAGCTTTTTTTTCTGTGCCTGAAGGCCGGTGCTGTGCTTCCTGGCCACGACATGTGGTGCTCCTGTTGTGTCTGAAATCCTCTTTGGAAGATGTGTTTCTTTATTTCACAGTCCAAATCATTTCATCAGAGCATTTCAAACTGCAGAAGTCAGTGCCTCCAAACCCACAGCGCTCCTGAAGAAGGCTCCATGGCAGCTGTGGCTGCTGCTCAGCCCTCTGCCCCAGATCACCAGCCCCAAAGCAGAGCCTGCTAGCCCACCCCAGCAAAGGGGATCACCAGCAGCCCTGCCAAGCTGGTAAGCAGTCCAGCTCCTGTTTGCCTTTGTCTTGGGTTTAATTCCTGAGCAAAGTGCAATGCTTTATGTAAATATACACATGGCAAGTGTTTAGGTCCAAACCACCTTAGATAAAGAGCAGATGTGTTTTTCTGGTACTGCTGGGCACATCCTGCCACTCCTTGAACCTCTCCTGTTCAGTAAATGCAGACAACTATCACTGTGAATGTGTCTGTCTGAATGGCACTGTTTTCAGAGGTGGGGTGCTTCCAGCTGCTCCTGAAAGTAAATAGAATATCACTGCTGATGAGTCCTCCTATCAATAATATTCATGAAGAAAGGGTTTCCAAAGAAAATAATAACTGCCCATGAATCATTTAGATTCAATAAAGAAATTAAATAAAGAAATTATTAGTTTTATTTACCTTAATGGAGGTATCTAATTTCACTTCCACCTAGTATTTATTATTGTTTCTCCATGCCTGGGTTATGTTTTTAGCTTTCCATCATACTGAAAAAGGAATATAGGAAGAAAAAGAGACGAAGAAACACAATGTAAACCAAAAGTGAGAGTGTTCAATCAGGCAAGAAGAACAGCTATCTAAAACCCCATGAATAAGGTCAAGCAAAACGAATCATATTTTTTTCTTTCAAGAAATGAATTTTGCTTCGGGCATTAAAATCTAAAGCAATCTTAAAGTGTTTGAGACATACTTGCTATTTTTCATGCCAAAACTCTCCCATTTTAGGGAGATCTGATTGCAATTTCAGAGCACATGCATTATTAACAGAGGTTTTCTTTGTAATCCAACCTGTTCTTTAATTTACTTACAGAAATGAGACTGGAGAGCTGCTATCTGATGCCTGTAGGTAAGGATATATGGTGAGGCTCTGGAAAGGGCTCATGCAAGCTGCTAAGAAGTCTGCTCCTGGAGGGCTTTGGGGGTCAGCTGAGCTCTGCCCCAAGCAGGGTGGGTTCAGTGTCAATTCTACTTGGAGCAGGAGCTGATGCAGGGGACATCCTGGGCTCCTTTCCAGCACTTTTGTCTGTGATTCCACAACTACACACAATAATTACTACACTATTTTTGTTGGATGCATCATTTTCTTCACTAGGAAGAATCTTCCCTAAACTTGAATGAGATAATTACAGAAAGAAATAAAAGGGCAATGCAAGCCCAGCGAAGCTCACACAGCACTTCCAGCACCCCAGCCTCACTGCAGCAGAAGTTGGTGGCAGCATATTTGCCCATCCCATCCACACAGGGATGTGGGTACTGCAGGTCTTGCATCACTGCCTCTGCCTACAGCTCTCAGAGAACTCCAACACACTGCACTTCCATGGTTTCAGCCTTTCCAGGCACTGTGTGAGCCAAACGTGGGGGTGGACCTACCACTCCAGGAAGACTGATGCTCTTTTCCTTTATTACATCATCTGCTCTGTACTAACACATCTCTGGGTAGCACCACACCAGCTAATTAGGTTTTTTTTTTTTTTTTTAGCAGCATTGAACTGAGGTTTATTTGCAAACAAGTGAACAGAAGTAGGGCAGCGAGTGGTGGGAACAGAAGGGAAGGGAGGAAAGGGAAAGCACTGAGCTGAGCAAATGGAACAAGACTCTGTTCCCAAAGCACAGGCTGTCTGCTCCCTGTCCCTGCTGAGCACCCTGAATTCAGGATGACAACATGGGCCCATGTCCCTGCAGCTGCAGGTGCCCCCAGCACAGGGCTGCAGAGCTGGTGAGTCCTGTGTGAGCTAAGCACAGGAACAGCAACTGTGGAAAGGGAACAGGGAGAGAAAAGGAAGAGATTGTCTTGGCTGAACCCAAGCAGTGATAAATACAATGCATTGCTGCCACCACATCATCATGGGCTGGAAGGTTCCTTGTTAGCAGCCAGGATGCCTCAGTCCCAGGAGGATGCATGCAGGTATGAGGAGCAGCACGACAGACTCCAGTACTGGCAAGAAAAAATAAACAGCAAAAGCTCCACGAAAACCCAGTATTTTGAAGGAGGTCCTGCCAAACCAGGGAAGCATTACCTATCTTTAAATACAACTCTGACAGTTTTTGTGTCTTTGATGTATATATACTGTGAGCAGTACACATTTTAAACCATTTAGTAGGGATTTGAAATACATATTCAACTTCTTCAGTTTCCAATCAAACACTTTTCTTTCTGTGGATGTGATTTAGATGTTTCTCCTGGCAGATCTCATTTCAATTACAATGCATACTTATAGTGATTTTTTTTTCCCCTTTAGTGATATGTTTACTATAAAAATAACCAACATAAATCAAAGCAAAATCCCTTAAAGCCATTCAGAAGAACTGCCAGTGTTCAGATATGTGTACAGACTGGGAGAGGGACTCACTGAGAGCAGCCTTGTGAAGAAGGTCTTGGGAGAGCTAGTGGACAGAAAGAGGACATAAACCACCACTGTGTACCTACAGTCCGGAGTACCTACAATATTGACTGCACCAATAGAGGGCTGGCAGTGGGATAGGAGGGGACTGTCCCTCTCTGCTCTGCCCCACCTGGAGCACTGCATCTAGACCCCAGGCCCAGCACAGAGAGACATGGGATTGCTGGAGCAGTCTAGAGGAAGGCATTAGAACGCATGGAGGTTGGAGAACCTCCCCTATTGAAAGGAATGGAGGGAGCTTCGGGTGTTCAGCCTGGAGAAGAGAAGATTCTGGTGAGAAGGCTCTATTGAGCCTTCCAGATATTAAAGGGAGCTTACAAACAGTACAGGGAGTGACTTCTTACAGTCTGTTAGAGGTAAGAACTTCTTTACCCCTTGTCCTATGTTCAGATGGAGCTTTCTAGGTTCCTGTCAGAGCCTGCTGCCCCTCATCTTTCTGACAGGCATCACAGAAAATAGCCTGGCCCCATTCTGTTGATATTCTCCAGTAAGATATTCTTACATTTTAAGCCTTCTCCTCTCCACTTTGAGCAGTCTTAGTGCTCTCAACCTTTCCTCATGGGAGAGATTCTCCAGACCCAATAACCTTCACAGCCCTCCACTGGACTCACTCCAGCAGTTCCCTGTCTCTATTCACCTGGGGACCCCAGAACAGGACCCAGTGCTTCAGCTGAGGCCTGACCAGGGCTGGGCAGAGTTAGAAGAGAGGAGGTTTAAAGCTCGAGTGGGGAGCCTTAGATTACTTATCAGGAGAAAACTTTTTACTTCAATAGATGAGGCCCTGGTATTGCTGTCCAGAGAAGCTGTGGATGTCCCATCCCTTGGATGGGAGCCTGGGCAGCCTGAGCTGGTGGGGGCACCCAGCCCATGTAAGGGGTGGAGCTGGGGGGCTGTAAGATCTCTTCCAACCCAATCATTCTGTGTCTCTATGATTCTTTGATTAATTCTCATATTTTAGCTTACTTCAAGAATATGTTGCATCACCATTTTCTTTGGAGATAAGCAATTTGGAAGCCAGACCCATAAAGCAGGGAGTAGGGAAATTTACTTTCTTTGTTAACTGCCTGCCCTTTTTCCCTCAGGGAGACAAGGTCTCTGCTCTGAGGTCTGTGGCCCAAATGAACCAGAAAACAGCTCTGTCCAGCTGTATGTTGCTGAAGCAGCAGAGAAGAACTATATTTAATGACCCAAGCATGGACCCAGCAGCAACAACTTGGCTGTGAAAGGATTTCTAGAGGTCTGCATCCAGTAATCTTCTCAGGGCAGTGATAACATAGATCAGCCTGGGTACAAAGCAGGGTTAGTGTAGCATCCAGTAGTCAGGCACTCCCTCATTCCTGCTGATGCAGCTGCCTCCTGCTCCCCTCTGCGTGCTGAGCCTGTTCTCAGTGAGCATCACACAGGGGAACTGGGGTAAGCTGAGCTGCTTGTGTGGTTCCTGCCCTGAAAACATTGCTGTTGTACCAAGCCCACTGAGCATGCAAAGAAATCACAGTTTGTGCAGACAAACAAGCAAAAAGCAGTCACAGTTCTTCATCCAGAGACTCATAATATTGTTGTATGTCAGTTGACTGCAAGTTTACTCATCACCCAACAACTAGTTCATGAGTTTGCCAGCAAATAATTAACATTCTCTGAGCACTCAGACCTGTAAGGTATTCAAATATATTGATTAGGAAATACTGCAAATAGTGTCCTTTGTGTCCCCCCACCACCACTTTGTTTTGTTCTGTTTGTTCATTTCATGCTGAGCACACCAGGAAGGAACTGAGCATTCAGCACCAGCACTGGGGCTGCTGTGGCCATGGTCAGCATGGAGCTGGAACAGATCTGAGCTCTGATCCCCAGTGCTGGCATTCTAGATCTGAGCTTGTTACAGCTGATATCCCTGAAAACACCCTTTGTGTGAGCACAATGACAAGTGCATTTATTATTTCCTATCCTCAGCCTTGGGGTTCACCTCTCACAGAGCGCTCCAACCATTCACTGCTAACCCAGAAGCCAGCACCTGGAAAGTCCTGCAGATTAAAGAAAAGTATCCTCATAATGAGTGAGATTCACAGAGAAGCAGGCAAAGAAAAAGGTGGAGCAGTAGAGACAACCCAGTTTCAATATACTATTAAGATGCTACAGCAAAACTCTGTCAAAAAATACAAGAAGCTTTCAGATACCTGTTGATGGGCTAAGGTTCAGAAAAGTTCTGCCACAGGAGACACAGATGTAGCCATAGTCAACATTCAGAGAGAAATGAAGGATCATAAGCAGTGTGGATCATCTGTGGCCAGTGGCACTGCTCCACAGAACCACCACAATGCCCCTGGGTGTCAGAGTCCTCTCATACCAGTACTTGAAAGTATGAGCACCCACTCAACACGTGTAATGCCATAGCAGGGTGTGGTTGGATGTAGCATACAGAGGGGGTACTCTGGGTGCTGACAAAGGATTGGAGCTTCTCAAGGAGAGAGAGCACAGGCCATCCAAGAAGAGCTTGGTTTTGGGGTAGCTCATTCTTCCCAGGAGTGCTGAAATACCATCAGAGCCACGTGCAAGTCTAGACAGGAATGGCATCATCTTTACATTGGAGGTGTTCGGGGTGGTTTGCGTCTCAGTACATCATAGAATCAAACCATTATTTCAGTTGGAAGAGACTTCCAAGATCCCCAAGCCCAACCCCAGCCACCTCCACCATGCCCATATCCTTCAGTGCCACATCTCCATGGCTCTTGAACACCCCCAGGGATGGTGACTCCACAACTCCCTGGGCAGTGGTGTCAGTGCCTGCCCACTGAGACAACTTCTAACCTCTGGGGCACATCAAGCTCATGTCTCTGTTTTTCCCCCTGTATCTCAGCCCATAGCATTCACTACACAAGCACAGTTCTTAAAAGAGAATCTTATGTCACATGCAGAAGCCTAAATGTGAAAAAAAAAATAATGTTCTGAATCACTGCTGGTACTTTTTTTTTTTTTTCCCCACAGGATCCTCAGACACTGGGGTTGCTGTAAGGTTACTCCTTTATACTGAGCACATATCCAAAGAGCTGGATTAATAATTCAGAACACACTTCTCAACTACATAGCCTACACTCCAGCATTTCTTGGAGGAATATATTCCCACACTTAAGGCGCATTTTGTTGCCTTCTAAGCCTAGCATACTTAGAAATGAATGCTACTGGATTTCCCTGCCTTGTTATCAATACAGATTACAGAACTTCAAGATATAGAAGAACCAGAAATAAATAATGCAAGAAAAGTGTTTGATATTACTACATGCAAACAAAGCTGTTTGCCTTTTTAAAGAGAGGTGGCTTGCTTTAAACCCCCAAAAAAGAAATATATAGTCATAAAAAACCTATGAAGTTGCATGGGTGAAGGGGAAGTCAAGATTCCATATCTGCAGGTCTCTCCTCAAACCCCAATGGGGTTCCATCCCACTACACACCCCAGTCAGATGTATTTTCAGATATAAAGTTCCACTGAGATACAGACTATTTAAATTGAGATTATACAATTACAAGATGATCAAGGTTGATGATGGATAAGCTGCTGCTTCTTTAATTATTAATATACTCAGATATACATGCAATACAATGGAAAGCACACCAGTGATAGTAGAACAGCAAAATACCAGGCTGCAGAAACTGAAGAACCACTCAAACACAAAAACAGTGAGCATAAAGATAAGGAAAAGAAGCAACTTACCTTCAGAACACCTCAGATATGCAAGAATCTCCAAATGAGCACCTCACCTCCACTGCCAACCCTTAAATGAGGGCTGGGAAGGGGTGGATCCTGGCTCCAGGCCTTTGCTCACTCAGATATGCTGCATGCACCTGAGCTGCCCTGCCTTCCCACCAGGTGCTCCATCACTGCTTCAGGCCCTGACTGAGCTACAGTACGACAAAAATATTAAAGGGAAATCTAATATCTTGCTTTATTCTAATAGGGAAACCTCTTTTTATTCACCTGTGAATAGTTT
This sequence comes from Callipepla californica brunnescens, assembly GCA_023055505.1. Taxonomy (NCBI): domain Eukaryota; kingdom Metazoa; phylum Chordata; class Aves; order Galliformes; family Odontophoridae; genus Callipepla; species Callipepla californica. The sequence continues at coordinate 47,665,113 of JALIRH010000004.1, read as the reverse complement.
GTTCACCTTCAAATAGTTACAAAACTTGGAGTTCTTAGATTTATTCTTACTTACTTCCCAACTCTCCCAAAGCCAAGAACATTAGATATTCCATTCCATTACTGTATTCAGTAAATACACATTTTGCATCTAATTTCTTTTGAACTATATATTAAACTTTTATGTTTTCCCACAGGGAAATCCAGGAAGAAAAATCTTATTAAAGCTTTTCAACCAATCCCAATTTCTTGTTCAGTCAACCTCTGTGTACTTCCTGTGCACAGATGTAATCAATTATAATGTTTTAGAGATTCCGTCCATGATTAAATAAATGATTCTTCTGAACTCTAAGACATCTCACCAACCTGCTCCCAACAGGGCACAGATCTGCAGATCTATTTCTGCGTGTAGCCCTTATCTGCCACAGCTACTGCTGGAAGTTTGTTTTTGGTGATGAAAACACAGTATTCCCCATTGTTTTGCGTGACAGGAGACAAATTTAACTTATTTTCTATTGTCGATGGCCTCTTTTATTCTGTGGAAACTTTCTATCTGTTGTCCCTCACCATTTTGGTTCCTGTGTTGGTGCATCATACAGGCAAGATGATTCACAGTGCTGGGCAAGATGCAGATGTGCAGAACTAGCCGAGGAAGTCCCCGTGCCATGGCTTTTCCTAGCTGAGGTGCTTTGCTTTCCTGTTTCTCAGGAGCACAAGAAGACAGCAGTGCTGTTGAATGCTCCTTCAATGAGCACATTTTCTGGCATGCCACGCCATGCACATGTGCACGGATGCAGCTTGGCTGGGCATGGCCAGGTCTTTGGGTAAGCTCTCAGACATTCATCTGATTCAGCGCTAATTAAGTCAACATAATTTGAATGCCAAACCTTTATGACAGCAGTTTTATGTGCCCACAGGAACAAAGGAATGCAGGGCTGGAAGAAACTGCTGAGTTCCCAGCTCTGGTGCTCTGAGGTTGTAACAATTTGTACCTCTTTATGAGCTCATTGAGCCTGAAAGAGGAGATGTCTGCATTCAGGGCTCCACTTGGAACACTGCTCGCGACTCTACAAGCTTTCATGTGTAAAGTCTTTCTTCTAATGTCAAAACCACACTTTTCAAGAACATGTTTATTATCATTTGTTCTTGTGCCAAAATTATTTTTAGAGTAAATGATATTTTACCCCTACCTGATATTTTGCCCTTAATGTGTTTGCAGAGAGCAAGCAAGTCCTCCCTCAATCCTGGCCTGTTCCAGCTGCAGAAGGAAGACTCTAGGGCTCCCTTTGTGCAGCATTCTCTACTCCCAAGTTCTGCCTCCACCTGAAGTTTTCAGCCTGAACATGTCTTTCTTCTCCTCATTTCAAGTGGCATCTCCTCATCTCATATGCTGCTGTGGAAACCTACAGCCCTTCCCTGCATAACCACTGCACATAACTCTAACTGAAGTTTTCCACCTTTCACTGTCACTGTGGCTTTTCCAGCTTTCTTTCCCACACTGCCTTTTTTCTGTTTCACTCTGATTAGTGTTCATGTACTCCTCCCCAGACTCTCTAGGTACATCCCACGCCCAGCCCTGCATCTCCCAGCCCCTCTTGTCCCCACATCCACACTCACTGTCCCCTCTCCTTTCTTCACCTGCTCACATTCCCAGCTCTGCCACCATCCCTAGCACCAGATCTCTTGACTTAGCATCATTCTCTGTAAACTCTGCCAGGCACCATTACAGAGAGAGCAACTTGCACCTGTGCTATGATTGTAGAATCATAGAATCACCAAGACTTGGAAAAGACCTCCAAGATCATCTGATTCATCCACCCACCCACCCACCCACCCACCCACCCATCCATCCATCCATCCATCCGTCCACCCATCCGTCCATCCACAACCAATATTTCCCCACTAAAAATTGACTTAAAGACAGTATATATTCAAATTATTGTCATTAGCAGTGGAATGGAATTGAGCACGGGTTTGAAAAAGTTCCTCAGGTAAACAGTGAATCTCCCTTGTACCTCCCTGTACAGAAGCTGTTCTGTCTCTGCAACAACCCCATTGCCCTGAGCTGTAGTTTTCCTTTTTCCACTCCACATCTTTTTTGTCCAATTCAGATTTTACTCATCACAAAACCTGAAACCTCTAAATCCTTTGTGACCACTGAAATTCTGCTTTCCCACAGCAGGAATAGCCCTCTTGCAAGGCCCAGAGCAGGTCCCACAGTCGTGCTGGGATTGGGCACATTCGGAGCCTCAATGCTTTAATGAAGTGTCTTTCACAGTGTGATTACCCACAGTTCCCGCAGTCTTGGGCTGTTTGGCTGCCTCTGAAGTGAGAAGGAGCAGCAGACAGCTTTGAACCATTTGCTGTAAAAAACAAACCCGGGGAGTGATGCGTGCTGAGCTGGCAGCTTCTGAGGGAGGAGGTGCTGGACCTGGAGGAGCACTCAGCTCCATTCAGCACTCAGGCTTTGTGCCGGGCACCGTGACCCCAAGCTAGCACACTGCAATGCCAAAGCACTCCAGGCTTTTCATCTGAGAGCTCAGCAGTCACATTTTGACCTGAAGGAATACTTGGCTGCTTGGTCTTCTTTCCCTCGAAGGAAGGAAATGATGCTGGAGAAATCTTTGGTTTCAACAGAGAGTAATGTTATTAATATATATTTCCTTTCAACTGACATCTTTCAATTATCTTTAACCTTTACTGAACAGTACCCTTTGCACCTCTGTTGTCATTTCTTATCACTTCAGTGTCACAGTTGGGAGAAATTCCTCTACCGCCTACAGGCAAAACTCAGCATATTGATCAAGATATGAGAAAAGAATAAAAAAGAAACAATACTGCTACAGAGCAAAATGGGTCTCATTCTTGGGTACCTCTTCCTAAAAATGCCAATAACTGAACATGGTACCTGGGGGCCTCCTTGGTCTCAGGAAGTGGTGGTGCTCCCAGGGGCAGGCTCTGTCTCTACCCTGCAGGCAGAACTGGTGGGCCATCCAAGAGGTCTGATGATGGAAACATTCAGATGGAACCATTTTCACTTTCTCACCGGTGTATTTCAAACACTGTGGATCCTGGAAAGCCTCACATCAAACCTGTTTCAAATATAAAATCAAAATAGCATCATATTTTTTTTAAGTGCAAGGCATGGCTTACCATGCAATAAAACCAGACATCTGAGAGGAAACAAATGCTGAATAATATCTGTGAACAGAATGTGAGAAGATTTTGCCAACAGAACATGACAAAAGAAGATTATTTTTAGAGACAAATGTTTTGCTATTCCTGTAGTCACCATTCTGTGTGTAATTTTAACAGCAGGACCAATAGTTATTCAGTATGTATTCGCATAAAAACCTGAGCAGGTGAGGTTTTGTTACAATGACCCATAAATATTTCAGCCAGTTTACACCCCTCCAGCTGGGCTTTCATTAGCCAGATTGACGTCTGTCCTGTCCTTTCAAAAAGCTCTGTGTTATCTGTGACAAATGATTTTACATAAAGGCCCATTTTTGGTGCTTTTGTTTTTTTTCCTCCAGGCAGCAGCATCAGGTTGCACAGAATGACCTTGTCCCTCTGGTTGTGTGTGGTCATCACTTGTATCTCAAAGGCTATTTACGTTCTCACTGACATCAAGAAGTTTTGACTTTTGTCTTCAGCAAAGCTGGAGCAGGCCAGAAATCCCATCAAATTGTGGCTCCATTGAAGGTGCTGTGAGTTAATGCTGGTGTAGCTTGGACTGCACGTTACAGCTCAAAGCACAGGACCAAGATTTTTTATCATCTTCCCACAGTGGTCAGGGTTTTTATAGTCATTTTTGCCTGGGCAGGCTGCTGTGCATGGTTCCACTTTCTTTCCCAGGTGAAAGAGTTTCTCAACAGAAAACAAGGGAACAAAAAACCATGAATGAGGAACATGGGCAATTGGAGCACTGCTAAGGGACACCACGAGATACTACAGGAGCATCCACATGTAGTGAGCAATGCCTGCCTCTGGGGATGGAGGTGGATGTGGCTGAGGTCACAGTTGCTTTTTTAGGCTGATTTGAGTCACTCATACAAATTGATGAGTGGAGTTGCCTTAGGCTGAAGCTATTAAGAACAATATGATGCATCAGTTTATCCAGCGTGACCTGACCTGACATGAACCAAGAGCGTTTTGTGCATTTTATTTCATGCATTTTTGTGTATGATGCTCTAAAAATAATGCTTGTTCAATCCATCTCATGTTAACAGGAGCTTGTAGGTGCGAGGAGGTGGAGGCAGATGGGACTGCTCAGCGTGGAAAAGTCTCAGAGGAATTTTTGTCCATGTATAAAAATACTGGATGGGATGAGATAAAGAGGAGTCAGACTCTGCAGTAGTGCCCACTGCCAGGACAAGAGGCAGTGGGCTCAAATTAAAGCACATGTAATTCTATCTGCACACAGGAAATACTTCTTTCTGGCCCTGGAGCAGTTTGCACTGAAACACTGTGTGCTGTCAGCCCTCAGATGTGTTCACAGTCTGACACACACTGTTCTGGGCTGTGCTGTCAGTGCTGGGGCAGTGTGGATCGGAGGAGATGCTCTACAGGAGCTGCCTCCACCACTTGTGATTCCAGGAACAGTGTCTTGGTTTGGTGTTGTTCTTGCAGCTCCGTGATGGCCCAAAGATCTTTGAAACTGGGAGGAGTCCTCATTTCAAAGGCTTGTATTGAGGCACCAGTCCTAAACTTCTCACAGTTTGAGAAATACGCAGGCAGCCATCGTCAGTCGCATAAAACAGTTCTTTAAATGCAGTCTGAAATAAATCACTAATGCAGTGGTTGGGTGAATCCAATATTGGAAACCAAATAATTTTCAAGTGGTGCCATGATTTAAGCTGACCCTGCCCTCTGGAAGGAGCATGATATCTTCTTTCCACATAGTTTCCAGACTTGCATAGGTTTAGAGAAATCCAAGCTGTCTTATAACTTACTCACAGGCATCCAAAATAGATCAGGTTTCACTCCCTAGTGTCTGCTATACTGTACTTGTGAAAAGAGAGCCTTTTACCTTACCTTCTGAATGCACTGTTTAAAAAAAAATTAAAAAAAAAAAAGCAGCACCAAAACGATCTGTATTGGTCTCTCTACCACATATGAGTTCTCACTCTGAACTGAGGAAACCTGATATAGAAGCGCAGTAATGAGAGCAGAGTAGGCAATGTCAAAATGTCATTGAATTACTAGAGCATTGCTGACTATCATGCACTGCACAGTAGCTCTGTTGTTCAAAGGGGAGAGATATCTTTATCTTTTGTTCCTGAGTGCAGTTAATGTTTGAAATTCTCCCTGAAGCCATCACAGTTTAGAGCTATCACTATCAGGTTAAAAATGGATTAGGCGATGCTTTTGGTAATGCAAATTGTGAAGCAGACACCCTTGTCCCCAGTCAGAAAGTTCATTTCTTTTGTCACGTCACGCGTTAAATAAGGGCACGGGCAATTACTCACTCTCATAGCTGACTGGATTCGATATTTCAGAAGCTAAGCTAAAATGATCTTTGTTCCACTGACCACAGGGTTGTTGGTTCTGTATTTAACTGTCAATACCTTACAGAGTACAGCAAAAAACCTAATGCATGCACAATGTTTCTATTTATTTCTGCATTCAAAAACCTGAAATAATCACTTTCCTGCATGGGCAGAAAAGACAGATTTTTTTATCTGTATTGAGTTTATCTGTATCTGCACACTGATTTCTCTGGTCTCCTGTGGGAAGAAGATGGCAGTTGATGGAGACAGGGCTGTAAGACCCATGGGGTCAGCCTGAATGTGAGTGAAGAACTGTGCTTGCTTCAGCGTGAGGCAGCTCCCGCAGGAAAGGGTTTCCAACGTTACGGACAATTACTTGCGTGAATTTCATTCACCACAACTGCATGGTCATCAGCATAATTTGAACAGATAAGTGGACAAGCGTTTAACGTCATTGACATAGAAGGAGAGCCATTATTAGCATGAACTCTGTGTGCCACAGATCACTGCATGGCATACTGCAGGCATTTAGTCTGGGACTTCCAGTTTGACTCAAAGGAATTTGGCCAAGATGCTAGACTTAATGAGCTCTACTGATGAAAAGTGCCAAGACAGCTTTAGTGGCCTCAGTTAATCAAAAGTCTTAACTGTTGATGGGAAATAGAACCGTCCTTCAAACCTTAAGGCCTCTACAAGCTTATTATCCATTCACCATTTCTGTCCCTATGGAGAAAATGTGCTGCCAGGTATATTATCAGAACAACGTATAGCAGTTACACAAAACTTAACATACTCAGTTGTTTTCAGGTTGGCATCCCCTAAACATTTCTAGCTAAGCCATAGAAATTTCACATAATGGTTGACATAATGTTGCATACACTTTTTTCTTCCTCACCTCTCATGGGTCCCAGACAGACAGCACAAATGAGTCCCTTAGGGTCTGCTGTCCCCAAAGTATGAAACACTTACTCTAGAACATTTATAACTCTGCAAACTCCTGCACAGCCCTGCATTATTTTCTGCTTGAACAAGAGCCATTGTGAAAAGCTGTTATCATTTTATATATGACCTAATGATAATGATAAAGTAGGTCCTTTCCAACCATTCCACTCTACTCCACTCCATTCCATGAGGGATCAGCAGGCCATAGCAAAGATTTTCAGACAGAAGAGGAAATCCAACCCATTGCAATAAGATGAATGTAAGAACTGTATGAGTTATGATGGAATATAAATTCTACGATCACTTTTTTGCATTTACATCTGAATCCCTAAACCAATGATTTAATAAACAAAATGTGTGTGCTCAGGCCTGCTTAGTCATCCTGTCCCCCCTTAGGGAATGAATGCTTTATAAAAGAAATAAACTGAAGTCCCAAAAGCAAGTGGCAAATCAGAAAAAATCTTTTCCTATGCTGACTTGAAGCCCTTGAGGAGATTTTTTTGCTGTGTGCAACAGTGTAGAACTGACCACGTGAATGGGCTGTCTGAAAAATCACACTTGGTTTGTTAAAGAGGAAAGGGCATTAGTAAAGAACAACAAGTAAACAACTAAAGAAGATTGACCGTACAAGAAAAAAAAGACTTCTAAATACATTAAATCATAAAAGCAGCCTGTGTCTCTAAGAAATTCACTGAAGTTTGTGTTCATTCCAAAGGGAGGGGAAAGCCAATAGATAAAGTAAAACAAACAGTTTTAGAAATCAATTTAAAATGGCACAACTAAAACTGCTAATTAAGAAAGAAAGATTTCAATATCTGAAATGAAATGCTCAAATAAATGTCAGTGTGAAAAGAAATGTTTGCTCGATCCATCGCTTTGATGCGCTTCTACGCATAAAAATCTCTTTCCAATTAAACTACAATTTCTGTTGAGGAGAAACCCATGTCTTGGTTGCTTTCACACCCTCACCATTCATTCCTCACTTCCAGTGTGTACAAATGTATGGTTGGTCTCCCAGCTCTCAGGCTGGGCTGATCTGCAGCCCCTGCTGAGCCATCCTGGCTGGATGTGACTTTGGGCAGCCTGCCCTAGTGGTTGGTGACCCTGCCCAAGGCAGGGGGGTTGAAACAGGATGATCTTTGAGATCCCTTTCCACCCAGGCCATTCTATGATCCTGCTTCAAAATGGAAATAGCATGGGGCCTCAGCTCTGCTATTCCTGTAACAAGGGCAGCTCAAAAAGTAATGCCTCCTATTTTTTTCCACTTGCCCGTGATGTCGGAAGTGGATGTTGGTGGTACAGAAAAAGAAGTTGAATCTTCCCACTGATATTGCATTAAATTTTGTTACTGTGTGACAGATGCCAGCAGGAGGACAGACATGGTGTCTGACATGGAGGTGCATATGAAACAAGCATGTGGAATTTAATTACTGTGTGAAAAAAATGCCACCACTGACATTCACTGACACTTCCTGAACATTTACAGAGACCAAACAGTGAGTGTGAGCTCAATGAACAGTGGGTGGTGTGGTTCAGCAGTAGTGGCAGAGATCACGGCTCTCTTCCACTGGTGCAGACTGTTGAAGTGCAGCATGCAGTTCTTATTCACTGCTGGAGAAAGTGAAAGGAGCGTTTGTTTGATGCCCGGGATGGTAGGAGGGTGTGAACGTGGTGTGGGTGCCTGTGTTCCCACTGCATATCTCCTGCGTACAGCCAGGTGTGCTGCTGCCATTGAATAGATTTCCCGGGCACCTCCTCAGGTCTGGCACGGCTCTTTGCTCCTGGCACGGAGCTGTGGGGCTGCTCACCCTCAGATGTGGTGGACTCCATTATTTCCTTGGGGCTGTGGCAGAAGCAGAGGAGCCAGAACTTTTAAAGCACTATCTTTTGGAGGAGCTGTTTGTTGGGTTGTTGTACAAGTGTCAGGTGGAGGAACAGGAGCAGGCAGCCCAGTTTTCTGCACTGTGAGTTTGGAATGTGGCTCTCACCACTGTACCTTCCCTGCCCCACTGAACACAAACAGGAGGAGTTACAGCACAGGCACTTTCCACCTGACGAGGATTGCTGCCACGAATCAAGGAAAAAAGAAAAATCACTTCCTTGTGTTTTGCCAGGGAATTCAAATGCTTTAAGATTTAGTGTAACACAGGATCTGTTTAAGTGGTAATTGTTCTTTGTTTCAGACTACATCAATTTACAACTGGAACACTATGGCTGTCACTGAAAATGCTTTGTGTATTTATTTACAGGCTGCAGGAAAGTGAAGAGGCACACAGGCTGCATTTTAAATACAAATTGCTTCGAGGTACAATTTGCTCAAATTGTTGTAATGCGCATTATGAATTTAATTTTAGTACATTTTTGCTATATAATAACCTGATTTGAAAGTATAAATGCAAATTAAATTTAAATAACCTGTAATTTTTATGTGATGTGATGTTTCATAAATATTTACCATGGGCGTCTCGTTACTGAATCAACCAGTCCTTATACTGCATAGACAGTAATAAAGGCAAGGTCATCTCTTAGTACAAGACGTATGTAATACTTATTATTAAACTTGCACTCTGCAGTATCTGATTGTTCTTCAGCTCGTCTGTCTGCAAAGAGGTAATCACAGTAGCATCTGAGTGCCTCGGTCTTTAATGCATTTATATCTTCCTCTGATGTAGGGAACGCTTTTATTACTGTTACCTTGAATCAAAGCACAGGGAGATGTGCTTTAAGTTCATTGAGGTATCCACCGTGCTGCCAGCACTGTGCTGTGAGCACCTTGCTGAGTCATCCTGTGAGCATAAGTCATGATGCAAGCGTAGTGCTGCGAGCATCGTGCTACAGGAGTTGTCCTACAAGCATGCATCATGCTGCAAGAACTGTGCTACAACATGCATCAAGCCATAAGCAAGCACTGTGCTGTGAGCATGGTGCTACCCCAGCAGGGGTGCAGCATAGAGGAGGACAAAAGGTGGAACGAGTTTTCAGCAACGAAAACAACAAAACAGTGAAATGAAAGAATGAAACTCTTGAGTTTCTTGCTATAAACAAATAGCAAACGTTCCTGTAACAAGTGATGCAGCAGACCGATGTTGCCATCCTTCCAGCAGAGGGACACACTTAGTCCTGGCCTCACACCAGTTGTAGGATGGCTGCAGGACTGCATCATGGCTTGAAAAGATTTATGTCACACACACAGCATCTGCAAAACCCAGAGACGGTGGGTGTTTTTCCAAACTGAACGCTGACTTTTCAGAAACATTGAGCACTGTTTCCAAGTGTTGTGGCTGCAGAGATTTCTGCCTCTCGCTTTCAAACCCAGTCGTACCAGGCCACGTGTTCTCCATGGGAAATTAAATATTTTAAAACAAAGCCTCCTCTCTGTTCTTGTGCTGTGGTCGCACTGCACACCTGGGTGGAATTAAGGCTGTCTAAAGAGAGGACGATGCTGTCCATGGACTGGATGAACCCCAAGAACAAAGCACCCTCTGACTGCCACTGATGTCCTTGGCAGCCAGCAGCCAGCTGCGGTGCCTGCCCAGGAGCTGAGCCAGCTCTGCTGAAGGCATCTGAAAGACCAAGGCCAGAATGGGGCAAAGTCTGACCCACACGGCCTCTGCAAGAGCTGATAGGTGTCCATAGACTCTGCCCAGCCCACCAGACCCAGCTGCCAGCAGCTTTTACAGTGGTAGCAGCACCCTGAGCTCAGGGCTTGGTGCTGTTCATTGCCAAAGGAGCAGAGGGGTGATAAATAGCTGTGTGTTCAGCATCAGAGCTGCACTGGGCAGGCAGGGCTGTGGGACCAGCAGCTCCAGGAGCGAGGCAGCCTGGCTTTGTTAGCTCAGATAAGGTTTGTGTTTGTGTAACCAGGCAGCTCACATGTATATATATCCTTGCCCATGCATGCAGAAACGACCAGGAGGGCCTGTATGTGGAAAGCATCCTTTCTTGCCAACAGAAAATCAAGCTGAGGAGCCAAGTGGAGATACATGAGGTTGGTTCAGTGAAGAGGCATTGGTACCCAAACCCTCTGCCTGCATAGATTGGGATAAAACGCTCTATGTGATGTCCATCAGTCAGATTATCTCAGTTAGGTGCTCCCTGCATCTAACCAGTGAATCAGTGTAGAATACAACAGAAAAATACCAAAGGCTGGAAATAGTTGTTCTGTGTCCACCACGGGAAAAATGTGTCTTTAAATATTTCAAAGCCATGCAAGGATGATTAATGACATTGCTTCTCACATTTTTGTTTTAAAGGATTGTGCTTCTCACCATCACCTAAAATGTGAGAGCTGGAGTCTGAGCTTACCTTCCAAGGGAGCTTTCCTGCCATTCCTTCTGCAGACAGCTGATGAGGATCAGCAGTGAGGATGTGCACTATAGTGATAGGTGGTGTCTCCTCAGGAGGGTGACAGCTGGTTTCCAGTGCCCTGAGACACACAGCAGTGGGCACTGCAGGCCCCTCTCTGCAGGCAGTGCCAGCAGCTGTGTGCCCACAGGTCTTGTTTGGGGTTTGGCAGCTGGAGGCCCAGGGAACTCCCTAGGGCAAGAGCTATTTAATTCAGTGATCCAGCCAGTGCAGAAAAACTGCATTGCTGTATCTCATTTAATGTCTCACTCCATTTAAGCCTGCCCTCCAGGGAAGTATCCTCTCTTGCATTCCTTCCTTTTTTTTATTTATTATTTTTATTTTTATGATGTATACCCTGGATATACTACTTAAAGATTAAAGTTTTGAAACTCTCCCAGCTGGAATTCATCAGTCATTTTAGTCACCCCTCAAAAAATGGACACTGGTTTTGTTCTTTCTGCTTTGAAATATTAATAACAGGAGCATTTGAACATGTCCAACGTATATTAAACTGAGAGATTTCATTGAGCAGTATCTCTTCCAAAACCCAAAGAACTAACTGCCACTTCATCACCATTAACTCTACCTAGTGAATGGGACAGCCCTCACTGATGCACAAAGACAAACAAAAGATCCACTGCTGCCCTCAGAACTTCCAGGTTCTGGAAGAGAAATAAGAGCAATAATTCAGTTAGTATGAAATATTAGATTGAGGAACAAACAGGGTTGATGGAATATCGTTTAATCACATCTACTTCCTGAAAAACTGCCTAACTGAGCCAGAAGCACCCACAGCACCCACATCATGGCTCTCTGTGCATGAAGGAGAGATCTGAGCACTCCTGTGGTAAGGCAGATACCGACACACTTATGTGAACCCAGAAGGCATTTCTCTCATCATTTCTCTATGACAATGTCTATTTACCTTCTGGTTACTGACTGGGGGTAGGTTTTTGCAACTGTAACACATTTAAAATACTCAATGGTATTCTCCATCCAAGCCTGCTGTTAGCTTTGACCCCAGCGGGCTGCTCAGAGCTCATTAAACAAGCAGTCATTACTGTGCAAAGGAAATCACTGCAGTTTACCAATGCTTCTAAATGGTGATAGTGCAGCAAGAACTCCAGCATCACGCTTCGTGACATTGCTCAGATTGCTGTGGCAAGCCATGCACTTTAGTGTTACAGCCAAAACAAAAGCTAGCCCTGCACGAAGCACACCAAGTTTTGACTTATTTACAGGGTTACTGGTGCCATTAATCATGGAATGTTCATGTTTTTGCCACTGATCTAGTCTTGTCTTCAGGACCCTGGACATATTTTAAGACAGGGCAGCTTAAAAAGGCCTCAGACACCCATGATGTAAGGCCATCATTTGTTTAACCTGGTCCACCTGCTGTGGCACAAGGGTCCCACCATATACTTAACAACAGCTGCACGACCCTAAGCTCTTCCTGGGTCTGCTTTGGCATGGGACAGTCCTCACATGAGCTGAACTTCTTGCAGGTCTCACAAAGCTTTGTGGCTCGCATGGTTAATTTTCTGTCAGATCTGCACCTGAGCCCAGCTGCAGGGCACTCGCCAGCACTTAGCAGTGGGTAGTGTAGGTTCTGTTGGTAGAATCTGCCCCACAGAGGCACTGGTCCACAGCTTTGGGTACTATTGGTCTGAATGTCCTCCTGAAGAGCCCCTGGATGTGCCCTGGACACAGCTCTGTCTGTCCCTGCTGGGGCAGAGTGGAATCAGAAGGACCAAGGTGCCCCCAGCCTCAGCCATGCAGGGATTCTGGGACCCTGCGGGAATTCAGATCCTTCAGTACATCCATGACAGTCCAAATGAGAGATTTTTCTGCTAAAGCATCACAAACTCAGGGTTAAATTAAATTCCTCCAAAATGGAATGAAGTCACAGTCCAGTTTTGTGAACACAACACAGCATTTTGAGACTGCTACACATTTGTAAGCACAATAAATTTGCATCCACGCCAGACATCTCATTGCCCATGAAACCTGCTGTTAAATGTGTCTTTTCCTACTATTTCTCCTCGTGTTCCTAATACTGTGTTTTCTTGTGTGCTATTTGAATTCCTTCCTCTGAAGTTTCTGTTCTTTCTACTTTTGGGGGGAGCCATGGGAGAGCTGTCGAGGGCTCCAGAGTGATTTGCTGGGGTAAGATTTGGTCATAGAAAATCCTAAAACAGAAGAGATCTTATGACCAAGTGACACTGCACAGACATTGTGGAAGGAATGCCAGAGAAGTTCTGCTAATTGTGATGTGCTGGTGGTAAGCACACCTTTCTCAGAGAGCAGTCCCAGACTTGTTGTACAGACCCCAGGCACCAGCCCCCATGACATGCTGAATTAAACAGCTGAAGGCTCAACCTCCTGTGCAGCAGGAGCCTTTCATTGCCATGTTGTGAGCTCCCCTACAATTTCTAAATCACATTCAAGCCTCCAGAAAAGTGGCTCCATCATGGAAAAGCACGCTTTCCAACCACAGACATGGTGGCAGCCCTCTCCTGGACTGTTTGTTGGTCTTTATTATGCTTTAATAGCTATACAGAATTGACCTTATTAATACTGCTGATGATAGCAAACTTCCCTTCTACTCTTCTTTTCTGTTTATTATTCTAACAAGAGGGGAGGCCATATGTCACGCTGGGAGCAGCAAATGATGTCTAAGCCAGCCGTGATTACCAGGCTCTCTACCTACTTTTCTATGGCTGACTTGCCCTTGTCATTTTGCCAGAATTTATTTTGCTTTCTTCCATGTCATTGGAAAAACATTCAAGAAAATTGGTCCAACATCAGGCTCCTGCAATATAGATAGAGCTGCTGTTGCACAATGATGTGGCACTTAAAATGACTGCTGTCTGGGTAGTTTTTACTGCATTCATATATGATGCAACATCTAAACTATAATAGATACAATTTAATATGATTTAGTGACATTGGAAAAATAATTAAGCCTACAATGAAGTGTTTTTCATTTTGAGAATTTATAATTAATTCAAATATTTTACCACCGAAAGTTATTAAAGAATAACAAGGCACTTACTAATTCTAAAGGAATACAACAAGTGGAACAGCCAGCATGAGCACATGAAATGCACGGCCCAGGTGGGCTGCAGGGACAAGGTGCTCTCCTCCTGATGCACACAGGGAAGCAAACAGGCTCTGAAATGCTACTTCCATGCTGGGGGTGCGAGGAGCCCACCTGGAGCTCTGGGTGATGAGGTGGGGAACGGCAGATGAAAGTGTCTTTCAATTCTAAACTCATTTTAGAAATACCACTGGAAATTACAGATTTCCTTTTGATGCTGTAGTGAGTTTAAAATAGCAATACCCCTTCTATACCCTCTGCCTTCTGTGCATGCAGTAATAATTAGGGGCCTCGAGACAGGTTTTACACTGGGGTAGGCACAGGGAAGTTGTCTCTGCCTCCTGCTCCTCTCTTCCAGGCAGACAAGCTTCAGATACAGCAAGCAGCACGATGACCCTGACATTTAACGAGCTCTCAAACAAGCTCCTGGCCAAACATGGGAGTGCTTTGTGCTCTGTGCTGGATGCCCACATCTTTGGGAGCCTCCCAAGGGCTGGAGGTGGCTATGGAAGCCATAGCACAGCTGGGGCTAAAGAAATACAGGCAGCAGCAAGAAGCACGTGGTTACTGATGTTTCAGATATGAAGGGATCTGTGCACACCCCACAGTAGGGGTCTATGGGGCACAGAGCAGCTCCACGATGGGTGCTGAGATGGGATTGAGCACCTAGGAGATTGTTTGCTGGGATTTTTTAAGCTACCATAGTTAAAAGTAAATAAATACTGAAGGGCAATGTTAGCAGTGTGATTTTAATTTGTTTAATCAGATTATGTTGTTTTCTTCTCTGCTGCGTTCTAATTTGGATATATGAAAATGAAATTAATATTAAATTCTCCTATTTATTCAGACTTAATGAGATAACTGCAATGCCTTGCCAGCACTCCGTTGTCTTTCAGATGTGGCTTACCATCTTTCCCTGAGCATTTCCTCAGCTACCTAAGTTTAGGAAAGAGAGCCAAAAATCACCTATCTTCTGGTCATTTCAGAATCATGGTGTTTACGTAGTCATAGAATCACTCAGGTTGGAAAAGACCTCAAAGATCATTGAGTCCAACCACAACCTGACCATACAGCCCTAACTCTAACAACCCTCCACTAAATCACGTCCCTGAGCACCACATCCAAATGGTTTTTAAACACACCCAGGGATGGTGACTCCACCATCCCTGCAGAGCCCATTCCAGTGCTTAATGACCTTTCTGGAAAGAAATTATTCCTGGTAAGGCCATCTCCCCTTGTCCTGTCACTGTCACCAGTGAGCAGAGCCCAACCCCGCTCTCGCTGTGAGCACTTTTCAGATA
The DNA here is from genome assembly GCA_023055505.1 of Callipepla californica brunnescens. NCBI lineage: Eukaryota > Metazoa > Chordata > Aves > Galliformes > Odontophoridae > Callipepla > Callipepla californica. Next base: position 47,649,953 of record JALIRH010000004.1, on the reverse strand, counting down.
TTGGAAGAGAGCAACAAGGTACCCCCTGAGCCTCCTTTTCTCCAGACCAAACAGCTCCAGTTCCTTCAGTCTCTCCTCGTAGGGCACACTCTCCAAGCCCTTCACAGCCTTGTTGCCCTTCTTTGGACCTGCTCTGGCAGCTCCATGTCCTTTCTGTACTGAGGTGCCCCAAACTGAACTCAGTACTCGAGGTGAGGTCTCACCAGTGCTGAGTACAGGGACAGGATGTCTTCCTTAGTGCTGCTCACCTCCCCATTCCTGATCCAGGCCAGGATGCCATTGTCCTTCTTGGCCACCTGGGCACACTGCTGGCTCATATTCAGCCTGCTGTCGATCAGCACACCGAGGTCTCTTTCCATCAGGCAGCTTTCCAGCCACTCCTCTCCAAGCCTACAGGGTTGCCTGGGGTTGTCATGACTAAAATGCAGGACCTGATACTTGGCCCTATTGAAACTCATACAGTTAACCTTGTCTCATTGATCCAGTCTGTCCAGGTCCCTCTGTAGTGCCCTTCTCCCCTCAGGCAGATCAACACTCCCTCTCAACACATATTAAATGGGATTTAGTGGGATTAAAGGGCAATGTATAGAGTGGGATTAAAAATACTGCTGCTATGTACTGCAGCAATGAAGGAATGGATCTCAGTTTACTGAGAGAGAGATGTAATTATCTTTTGCGTTGGACTCTGGAGCTCTCTGTTTTCTTTTTCAAGATTGAAACCTAAGCACGTGGCAATGCAAACCAGGCAGCTGACACTGGATCCTGGAAGTTGAGCAAAGCCAAGAGAAGAGGGAAGTCATTAAAGCAGTTTGCACATCGCAAAATTAAGGTGCACCTGCTGGTAACAACCGTGTTTGTGTTTGGCTGGCTGCTTTAGACTAAGCGATAACCAAATCCTACATGCTTCAGGCTGCTAAAAATCCTGTTAGCAGGAGGTAGGCTGTAGCAGATTAGCACACATCCATTCTGTGTACATCATTAGGAGGTCTGGGCTCCCCAGTACTGATTTCATCTCTCTGCAATGCAGCCTTGAAACCAGGAGAGAAGAATGCAGGGTTTTCTTTAGATGATTCACTCTGCTGCCACGTTTTCTTATCTCTCGTACTTGCACGTTGAACACTGGCAATATACAGTCATAAACAGCAGGTTATAGCTGCAATCAAACAGATTCTTCCCACCAGAAAAACATGTTCCAAAACTTCAAGGGTTGAATTCTTTCCTCCCAGGCATGTCCTTGGCTCAATGATTTCATTGCAAATGGACATATGGAGCCAGAGTCTGGGCTGGTACATCCAGATTTATGAGAAACACTACACATCATCCTCCAATTTCAGTCTGAGAGCTGTGGATCTTGGCACAGGCCATCCTGAAGCAGAAGGTGGTGGTGAGTGACAGCTTGATACATTTCTGTCATTGGCTGCTTTTGAACATACACTTGATTTGGAGGAAGATTTGTTGGTTAACTCTGGGTATATTGTACCACTCTGCAGAAATACTGTGGTAATTATTTTGGGTATGGAACAGACGTATCCTTTTAAAATCACTGGATAGTACTTTACCTGATTACCTTCATTGTGAATCCAGCCTTGTCTATCTGCTAAGATTTCCCACTCAATCAACACATGCCTCTAACTTGTAATTATCTTTGGAAATGTTTTCATAATGTGCAACCCTTAACCTTTTTTATATGTTGATTTATTGCCTCTGAGTTAAACCCTGATGTTCAATTTCCCGGTGTTGTTACTAACGTCTCCTTCCAGAGAAAATAATTTACCTGAAATCTCATGGAAAAATGAATCGAAAACCCAATGGTATTTACATGCGGCCTTTTAATCATTTCAAACATAGAGAAGTTTTTGATTTAAAATTACTGTAATTTTACTTCAATTGTTCTTGGTATTATCCTCAGACACAATTAAGAATATACACATAATTAACCAAATGGAGTTTCCTTCCACGAACTATGAATGCCTAAGATATAAAAAATGCCAAACTCCATTTCAGATATCAGCTGTTAGAGTAACTTTCATGACAAGGATGTTGGCTAGATGTCCTCTGCTGTTTTGGAGTCCTGAGCAGATGTAGAGAAGCAGGGCATCATGTGCTGCTGGGTTTCCCACTCACATCCCACTTCGGGCCAGGACTTCTGCCACTCTGGGGTTGTTCCTCTGCAGAAAGGTTGACCTCAGAGAAGGGAGCGTGGGGCTGTAGGCTGACATGTATATGCCTCCAATATGCAGCAGGAAGGAGATGCTGAGGTCTGAAGGCACCAAGCGGCCGTGCTGGTTCTGACCTCCCACCCCAGTTCCTGTAACCAGGAGGAGGGAGTTTTCCTGATCTTATCTGAAAGAGCTTTCTTGTAAGCAGGAAGCTGTGCTGCTGGTAATACTGCAATCTGGTGGTTTTCCATTAAATTGCCTTCTTAAAGCAGCATCCTTTGCCCACCAGTGCTGCTATAAGGTCAGACTCTCTCTCTGCATTTATCCGTCTCCCGGGCTCGCTGTGCATTTAGAGTTTGAGTGCTGCTCTGTGTGCAGTTATCGTGAACTCAGCTGGTAGGTCTTCATAAAAAGCAAAACATGCTCAGCTCATCCAAATCTCAATCAGCTTTCATCACTCTGCACCAGAGTGCTGAAATGGAGCCGGCTTGGGGCCCAGTACCTATCAAAGCAGATTTGAATGGATGACCCTCATTTTACCACCTACGAATCTAATAAACAAACTGTTGTTACACTTTATTGCACTATCTGTCATGATAATGAAGTTTTATTTACCATTTCCAAGAACATTTCACTTTCAGAGATGTTATCAGAACGAGCACATCAGCTGCATCACTGATACACAGCGAGTGCTGCCAAGCCCCAGAGTCCCATGTGTGGACTCATGTCTGTGCCCGGATGCTCCGCTCCTCAAGATGCATTGTTGCCATGGATTTGTTGCTTTAGTTATTTCCTGTCCCACTTCAGGTTCAGAGAGGGCTTTCAGCTGCTGGCTGAGAGCAGTCCTCATGCTCACACTGCATGTCCTCCTCCCCGTCCCATGCCTTTGGATACCCTGGGCTCACCCACGATGTGTCCCCCTGCAGAATCCCATTGCTGAGGCCCAGGCTGCTGTCTGCCACATCCCAGCTCATAGAGCTCTGCCTGACACCAGCTGGGATGTGCTTGTTCTGTTCCTGTCTGGTGCCAGCTCCCTCCCTGCAGGATTTCATAGGACAGTTTGAATTGGAAGGGACATTTTAAAGGCCATCAGGTCCAACTCCTCCACAGTGAACAGGGACACCTACAGCTGTGACAGGTGCTCCTCTCCCAGTTTCAGCCTTCTTCTACAATTATCCCACCCATTTTCAAACAAGTCCTTGAGGGCTGTGTCGGTGCTGCCCTGCCTGGGCACCCTCCCTGCAGTACTGCAACCACTGCCTCAGCAGCCACAGTATTGCTCAGCCAGGCATCCTAAAACAATTTACTTCCCTTTTCTTTTTCTTCCTAATAATCTGCTGATGCACTGATCCATAAAACTTAGGAGAAATATTTATAAAGGTGACAGCCCTGACATGGAGAATTAAATCATAACACGGGAATGTGCCAATTTAGTGCCTTATGAAGTTTGAGTTAAAAAAATCAACAACAGCAACACGAAAGCAGATGAAGAACTGTCACAGCTGAGAAAAACAAGCAGCTGAGAAAGAATTAGAGCTACACACTTCATATCTATGACAAGGACAGAAAGGCTGTGAATGTGTGTCAGGTGACAGGTAGGCATGCAGCGAGGGGTAAGGACCGTGTTATAGCATCTTCTACATGAGCAACCTGTACTGAAACAGCTGTTGTTTGGGAATGGAAAAGTGCCTCAGTTGTAGCTGAGAAAATAAATGGTGAAGCAGAAGAACAATGCACATAGAGAATTTTTTTTTCACAAGTTTTAGGATTTGTTCACTGAATAAAAGGCAGCAAAGCTGCAGCCCCACATGCCAATGGCTCCATATTCCCCCTCCACCTCCAGCTGCACAGATCTGCTGTGGTAAACAAGGCGTATTTTGGTAGTGCTGCAGCAAAAGAGCTTTTGAACAGAGATTTCTACTGAACAGGAGACAGGAGGGTGACAGAGTTAAAGGAGAGCAGTATGAGAGACACTCTGGCAGTGGAAGGCTCACAGTGACCACTTCTACCCTGACTGCTCTGCTTCCTTCTGTCACTGCTGCACTCCCCCACGTTTCCAAAGTTTTAAACTGTTTTTATTCAGGCGTGTTTGTGCAACAGAGAAGAGAGTCCAAAGCAGCCCATGTGGGAATACAGATGAGGACAGATAACATATGCGAGAGAAGGGATGTGCTTCCCCGAGATCCTTCCAGCAGCCACCCCACCACCACGATGCACTCTGTCTGCCATGGCAGAGATAGAAGGGCCTGAGGATTCAGAGGTGGGAATATGACTCCTGTAAGTGTCAAGGTGGGGTTGCTGCTGTCACGCTTTCTGTGGGATGTCATCCAAAATCAGGGGCAGCGCTCAGGGTCATTCTGGAGGGCTCCAGGTGTTTGTTTTGTCCAACTCTTTTTGTTTGATTGACTTGGTTGGTTGGTTTTGATTTGATTTTTTTTATTTTGTTTTGTTTCTTTTTTTGCAAAATAAAAGCACTTCTGATGTAGATGGTCCTTTGATGCACACTGGGTTATGTGTGTGACCACTTCTATGCCTAAAATGGAGGCATTTGAGAATTCCAAGAGGCAATTTCCTATCCAGGGCTGACAGGCTAAAAAACAGGGGGAAGCATTTTAGCTAGTTTAGAAGCGTGTCATTACAAGTTAGGAACACCGACCTTCTTGTCCTTACGTGTATGTGGAACACATACAATGTACTAGAATAATTGAAAACAGGAAAATTAAGGAACCTACAATTTTCTGCTATTTTTCACAGAATTACAGCTTACAGAGAAGAACATCTCTCACTTTAAAATCTCTCACTGCCTGTGGGAGGAGGGCCTGGGGAGCAGAGAGGCTGCCCACCCCAGCAGCTCGCTGTGTGACAGTGGCACCCACAGCAGCAAAGCAGTGGCAGCAGGGATGGGAAGAAGGAATTGGGCTGTGTCAGATGTATGGCTCTACGCCAACCCCTCCCCTTTACATCACTACTGTGGTCCTAATCCAAGATCTGTTTTAAGCACCATCAGACCTTTAAATGATTTCAATGAGGCTTTAGTAAGTGCATCGCCATCCTCTGTTATCTCCATAGAACTCCATGCCAACACCAGGTATGTGCCTCTGACTCTAAGACTCTCTCCAAAATGTTAATTCACACTCTAAAATTCTCAAGCATTAAAATGTATGGAGCAGGATTCAGCCAGGGGCAAAGAGAAGCAATGAAAATTGCAGGATGGATGAGCAGGGTTTGTCCTTTTTTAATCATCTGGAGAGATGCTGCTAATGGTGAACAGGAGGCAGCCTCAGTGTAGAGCCTGCCATTTCTGTGCCTGGAATCAGCCTCACCAACAAACAGTGCTTCAGTCTCCAGTTCTTCCTCACCTTTTCTCCCCAGGGTTTTTGAGCTTTGGGTAGTGCTGCTTGCAGCAGGGTGCTCAAGGTCCTGGCAGACTTTTGTTCTGACCAGCAAAGCAAGAGGACCCTGTCCTTCCATGCTCCTGCTCATTTTCTATCAATCACTCTTGGTTTTCCTCACACAGCCAGGAGTGCACTACTCCTTCTGCTCAGGTGTGTGCAGGCAATGATTGTTGTGTCAGTCAGAGGGTGCACAGTGATGGCAGTCACACTCAGAGCCCTCAGCTTCTTCTTCAGGACTTGGTTCAGCACTGTACCAGGTGAAACTGGGACACAGCAGTGTTGAGTGCAGGGACTGGGCTTCTGTAGGCACTGAGGCTTAAGAAATCCTGGGAAAGCCCAGGATCTGCATTCAGGGTGCCTTATAAAATTCATCTGCTTCTGCTGGAATCACAGGGAATTCTCTTTTCTCAAAGAAAAACAAAGAAACAAAAAACAGATGTACTAGAAGTTAATTCAGATTCCTGTGGTAGAAACATGGTTGTTAAGGTTGATTTTGGCATCAGAATAAAGAAGATGCAGCACCTGTGGACACACTGGGTTATACAAGGAGGTTTCTAACAGTTTCTAGTAGCTGGGTTCCTGGAACAGTTTTCCATTGGAAACTCATTTGTGAATGAAATTCAATTGTTTCTTGGAAAAGTGCCTCTGACAAAGTGAATGGAGCTAAGCGGCCCCACAGCTTCCTAAAACTGCTCCAGATCCTTTCTGCTCTGATGTTTCAAGTGATGAAGTAGCATGCACATCTTTTTTTATTCACCAAGTGAACACAAGGAACTGGAAAAGGACAGAAAGTGTAGGAGCACTCCTCTCTGCGCAGCAATAGCCCACTTGGTTCCCTTCCATCAGTGGGTCTTAATAGCCACACACCCCTTGCTAGCTACCAAGGAAAGAGCAAGAAAAGGAGTTTGATTGCTGTAATTTTTAAATGTATCTCTAGCAAAATAGTGTTGCCATAATATATGGAAGAAAAGTATGCAATGCTTCATGTGGAAGACAAAAAAGGTAGTGCTAATGGCAGGTGAAACTTCTCCACGGTTTGTTCCTTCAAATAATAAAAGAGACTCCTGAAAAGGAAGTTCAGTGCTTGGAGCTGTAAGGGTCCCAAATGGGTGTCCCAGGGAAGGAGAGCCTGAAGCACACAGGGTGGGGGCACCAAACAAAAGGCAGCACATCTTAGGGCAAAGGATGTGTGCTAGGGAGCAGGACATGCTTACCTCCAGGGGAACAATGGAAAAAGGATTAAAGAAAAAGAAACCCAAAGGATTCTGAACAAGAGAAAAATCAGTGAGCAAAGAGAGTTGATTAAAAAGACATTGAGAACAGTAATGGCATCAGCAACAGAGGAACACCTGGGAAATGCAACGAGGAGCTGGCAAAGCTGCAGGCTGCTCTGAATGCTCACTTGCTAACCCATGTAAAGAGGTGCTGCCTGCACACTGACTGAACAGCACTGTTTGAAGGCACAGTCTTCTGCACCTGAAAAGAAGCAGTCAAAGATGAACTCAACTTCAGCTCACTTTACAAAATACTCAGTGATTTCCTATCAATAACATGGTAATGGCTGATGATGGGCTGTTATTGCTAAGACACACTTTGACCAAAGTAAAATAATCTCATAGAAATTCTCATTGACTTCTCCAGTGAATTATGTCCAGCTCTGTTTGATGCTTTAACTGTGGCTGACCCAGACAAAAGCTGGAAGGGAAAAAAGAGGTGTTAGAAGCATTATAATTTAGTGACACGATATTTCTAAAGAGTTAAATAAGCAAAAATGGACATGAATGCTCTCCGGGCTCCAGGGAAGGGCTATCATGCTAAGTGGTTTGCTGCATTAGAGTTGTTATGTGCAATCTTTGCAAGGCGCTGCCATTCACTGAGCAGGTTTGTGGCTGGCCGCTCCTGTTGGCACCCGGCGGAGCTCTCCAGTCCCTATCCTGCTGGGTTAGAAACCTCAAAAGGAGCTGGTGAATGAGGTCAGAATGTTAAGGCTGCATGTAGGACTGTGCCTGGAGAAGCAGCCCATTCTCCGCTGCTAACAGCCGGGCGAGAGATGCCATGCAGAACGACTGCCAGTCTGTTGTGTGTATTCTCAACATGAAACACATCACAGGTTCCCTGCGTGGTTGCTTAACGTGTTTTATAAACATATTCAACTAATTTGCTGGCAATTAGAGCTGGAAATGATGCAATCGCTTCCAAATGGTAGAAAGGTCTCGTCATCCTGTTGTTCACTACTTTTTAAAGAAAGCAAATGGATAGAGCCCTCAAGGACCACAACACTCCCTCCTCAGCCTGCCTGGAGAGAGACTAATAACCTTCACAACTGGGCGCTTATCACAGAGTCACAGAATCACAATCACAGAATTGTAGGGGTTGGAAGGGACCTCCAGAGATCATCGAGTCCAACTCCCTGCCATAGAAGCTCCCAGCCCAGGTTGCACAGGTAGGCGTCCAGGTGGATCCTGAATGTCTCCAGAGAAGGAGACCCCACCACCTCTGTGCAGCTCCAGTGCTCCATCACTGCACTGTGAAGAAGTTCCCACACACATTTGTGAGAAGCTCCCTAAGCTTCAGTTTGTGACCATTTCCCCTCATTCTATCACCACGCACTGCTGAGAAGAGTTCAGTTGGAGCAGTCTTCTGAGTCACCGGTTAATGCAGGAATGTTAACAAGGAGCATCACGTCTTACACAGGCACGAACTGCTGCAGGTTACCTGATTTTAGTGAGAAGAGTATTTTGAGTCAAAACAGATGGATAAAAGTAAACAAAATTGAAAGCATTTATTATGTTTTCTATTGATCAGCTCGAGAATTCCTTGAATTCGGGAATGATTTTCCAAGTAGAGAGGAAGAAATATAGACTTTTGCATAAAGATTATTCCTGTGTCACTGTTGTAATACATCTATGATCCACACGTTGAGCTCTGAGCATGTATTCAGAGAGCATGTGCCTAAAGATTCATTTAATCCGAGTCTATTTTAAAGATTTCCAGCAAGTGGACTCCAGGGAACAGCCACACATTGACAAGGACACTACCACATGACCTCTTACAGTTTTCTCCTTCTAATTCCCTTATTTTTTTTTCTGTTTGAAGTAACTGGTTGATTCCAGAAATGGAATTCAATAGGGATTAGAAACTCACAAGTATTGAGAGGAATCAGGAAGAGGTATATATATAGAAAATCCTGATCCGTGGGCTAAAGAGAGGAACAGCCATTGGCATACAACAGATATGAGGGCTGGAGAATGACAACTAATTGGCACATTGCTGGCAGTAACAGTGTGCAGCAGCTTGGAGTGTTTAGAGGGTATCAGCGTTACAGTAAAATCCCTTCGGGACTTCTGGGAAGCAGACTTTCATTACAAGAACAGAGAAGGAGTCCCAGGTAAGCATTAGACCAAAAGTAGTGGTGCTCCTCTTTAGCTTCTGATTAAAACCACTGACTTACATATGCTGTTTGCACAGTGTCATCTCTGCACAGAGGAAATGATTTGGCCACTGAAAAGTCACACAGTGCAGCCAAGGCTCTGGGCAGCACCTGAGAGGCTGCAGGTGGTTAGCTCTGGTCTTGCCCATAGCAGTGGGGCAGGTCTGGATTCCTGCAAGAATCAAACCCAGGCCTGACCTAGGGACCACTCCCTGGGAATCCAACAAGACACTTCCCTGAGCAGTGCCGCTGCAGGAAGCATTCATACACAAAGCCATGAATGTGTGAGAAAGAAAAATACCCTCTGGAAATCAATCTCAGAGAACGTGCGGCTTGCTACTGCCAAAGGATGTCTGTTGTGATTTCTGTGATCCAAGCTAAATGCTGTAATCTTTGTGAGCTACTTCTCTGAAGTTTCCTTTGGTGTGGATACCATAAAATAATATGTAGATGCAACATCTGAGAAGGGCAAATGACCAACCTTATTTCTCTTATGATTACGACAGGTATGACATTGCAGCAGTGTGACACAGCATGCTCCTGCCTTCACTGCAGAGCTGCTGCGGCCCCACAATAACAGCTCTGTCCCTACCCTGTGCCTTCCTGCACTGGGGATGCGAGAAAGGAACCCTGGTGGATCTGGGAGCCCTGGGAGGATACTCTGGTCAAGGAAGAGATGGGCCATGGTGAGCAAGGTGCAAGTGGAAGCTCCCTGTATGTGTGGGAGCTCAGCCAGATGGGCTTTTTTCTGACACAGAGTCACACCTCCAACATTTTGCATCTCCAGTGCATTTTAACAACACTTCACTCAGACTTTAGGAATGGAAGTATATCTCACAATATAGTTTGGCACTTGGTGATAGGAGCTCCCTGCCCAATGAGCATCACTTGATTCCTTGTGAGCTGGAAATTCAGCAGCAGACTTGAGACACATTCCTGAGGTAGTATCTCTTGACCCTGGCTCGCAGCAATTCCCTGCAGGTGGGTGTCCTTCCTCTGGGTCAGGCAGGGAGAAGATGAGGTGGGGATGTGAGGCTTACAGAGCTACATTAATTTTTCAGACCTGCTGTTACCCATCTAAATGTGCTGCCACGCTTTTATCAAATGGAAAATTAAATGAATGTCTTACAGGTGGAACAAAACTTTTCATTTGAATGCAAACAACATTGCCAAATATTCCAAGCCTCAAATCTGAGATCCAAAGGTCACTCTAACGCAGTTTATTAAAGTTACTTGAGAGTTGGTGGTCATTGTGGAGGATCTTTAACAGGGTGTTTTGCTGAGGGCACAAAGCACTGCACTGCAACATCACTCTGCCTCAGCACAGCTGCACTGCCATGGAGCAGACCCCAGATCCCTATTCATGAGAAGCTGTGATTGCATTTTGCCTGAGGCAGGAGTGGGGACAGCAGCGGGTGGGCAGATAATGACACGGGCACTCGTGACTTATGAGCACAGTTCTGATAAAATAAGCAGAAGAACATTTTGCTAACATGACCAAAATAATAATGCTTTTACAGCTAGAGAAGTGTGGCTCCAGTCCCAGCTACTGGACGTGCTCCCGCCATCTGCTGACTGCAAAGAAATAGCATTAATCTTAATGTTGTCAACAGGAACAGAAAGCTATCTTGGAGCTTGCTGCTGCTTCCTTCTCCTCTTCTGTGCTGTGTCTGGAGGAGGAAGGAAACCTGTAGCACCACTGCGAGTACTGTGCGTTTTGCTCAGTGCGCGCCTGGGAAGCATGGGGGCACTGCAGTGATAAATGTGCGATGAGAAGTGACACAGCACAGAGCAGGAGGAGCTGTTATTGCTTCATTTGGTGTGACACCTGTACTGGGGTTGCACTCCTAACCTCTACAGGAGAGAATTAACCACCACTGTAGAAAGATGTGCAAAAACGGAGAATTAGGATGGAGTCAAAACTGTGACTGATCTTCACCCAATACTTAACAACACACCAGAAGGCAACACAGGGTGACGAGTACTTGGGCAGCTGCCTACAGCACCCAAAGTTTGGGTGCTGGGGAAGTTCACACGTGCCATTTCTTCTGAGCAGCGGCTGTCTGACACCACTCCTGTGTTCCTCCAGCACGTGATTTCTGCTGAGACACTCATACCACACAGCTTTTTAAAATGTCATTCTTGCCATTACATGCTGGATTTAAAAACATTATTTAGATTTAAATACTTTTCCCCATGTACACACACATGTAATTCCAGAAGGAAAATGTTTGGAAACTTTTTTCAAGTTATGAACTTCACGTTTGTATTTAACAGCTCTCTAGTACTGCTGTGTAAGAAAACAAATATGAAAAAAATAAAATTATTAGACAGCCTTCTGGATTTATCTTCTGGCTGTTCTTTCCCTTTGAGAGCCCATTCAGGTGGCAGCAGTCTCATCCTGGAGGTGGCACAGCATTGGCTGCATCCACACTCCGCTGCCTTCTTTAGGACAGGCTCAGAGAAAACTCACAGGTGGGAAGAGAACTAGAAGAAATCAGGACAAAAACCAAACCCCAGAACAACACAAAAGCAGAGGTTAATCTTGAAATGAAGTTTGCCCTGTGCTCAGTCCCCTAGGGCATGCTGCATTCACCACTTCTCCATCTCCCTCCCCTTCTCCACTTTGCAGCTGACTCCACAGTGCCCCAAGGACACCTTCTGCACATGTAATGAGTGTCATAACGATGACAATGTCGACTTAAAGCCGTAAGTGCCAATTCTCCTTCACCTGTACCAATGAGCAGCTTGGAATGATCTTCAGACCATGGCTGAGCTTCGATTGTAGTGATTTATAACCAATTAATGAGATCTCAGATAGGATGTAACAGAATATGTGAACACTTTATGCAGATAAATTGACCATCCTGCAGCACATTTATCATGGGACAGGTACATGTGCAAGGCCGGTGTGTGCCCTGTAGCTCAGGGCAGATATGTACCAGCACTGCAGGAACTGTCACACTCCCAGCAGCAGTGATACTGCAGCCGGTAATGGAGCACTGGGAAATCATCATGGCATGGCACAGCAGCATCCAGGATCCCAGTGCTGCACTCCATGGCTGTGAGCAGCAGCTATTCCCCCTGCAGAGTGGGCAGTGCAGGGCAGAAGCTGGCCAAAGCTGGCAGAGGCAGCTGGCTGTGGGCAGTGCTGCTGGGGCCTGGTGCCTGCTGTCCATCAGCCATCCCAGCATGGGAGAGGTTACAGCAATTCCTCTTTGTGTAAAACGCAATAGATTTAGTGACAGAAGATGCAGAGCTTCCCCTTCTTCCCATAAGCTGAGTGCTGAGTGTTTCACTCTGAACCCAACACAGTACATCTTTGCACGCAATGATGTGGGCCATACTGTGAGTATAGAGCCCTCCCCCATGCTGGAGCACAGCCCCCATCCCACAGCAGCCATCCAAGCGCACCCCACAAGCTGCACAACACATCCACAAGCAGAGCAGAGCTCACCTTGCTGCTGCCTGCCCCGTCACTTCCACAGCATTCCTTACACTCAGTGCTTGATTTATCCTCCGTTCATTTAATAACAAACGATTATGTGTCTTCTAACTGTGATTTATAACGATGAATCACCTTCTCCCTGTAAACGCTCGCATGGGCTGTGCAGCCCTTCACGTGTGTAAATCTGAAGCGCTGTTCTGCATTGGCAGGATAGCCCCAGGCTGTCACACCATGGCTCTGAACATCAGAGCAGTCAGGAAGAGCAGGTAGGGGAAGTGAAGACCTTGTTGATGGAGGAACCAGCCCAAGGACCTGCAGTGGCCAGATGGGCCAGCATCCACAGAACAGCAGTACAAGTTAGGGTTCACTCCTGGTCTGCACTGCTGATGGGAGACCTCTTGTCATGGAGAGGTGCTGGGTGAGCCTGCAGCTGCTTCTGGGAATTACCCTGCTGCTGAGACCCCCATCTGTGCACCTCAGTCCTGTCCTTGGGGATCGCTAGTAATTGGCAGACTGTGCACCCCTCCATACTACAGCAAATAGCCATAAATCCAAGTATAGCAACTGTGGATACAGAAACAACAACAAAAACATAAATCTACTTACCCTTAGAAAACCTCAGAAAGGCAGGGATCTCCAGCAAAACCCCCCTACCTCCACTGTGAACCCTTAAATATGGGCTGGGAAGGGGTGGATCCTGGCTCCAGCCCTTCCAATCACTCAGGTATACTGCATGCACCTGAGCTCCCCTGGGATGGGTCTGCTTCCCACCAAGTGCTCCATCACTGCTTCAGGCTGTGACTGAGCATTTCCGCTACAGGAACTTACTGTAGGAATAATTTTACTGAGTTAATTGGCTAAATGTAAACAAGCTGTTACAACAAAATGATGATTTTGTATTACAAACATTCAAAGATCACATCACATCTCTATTTTACGTTCCTTCGGATGGTACCATTATTTTCTTTCTAATGAGTATTTAAGTATATTTGTTGCATCTCCTTTAAGCAGCACTCTCATGCCTATTCAAGCATTTACAGTCCACAACCAACATTTCTAGAGTACCTGGAAATAAAAGGAAAGGCAGCAGAACTGAACAAGCCAACGTGAGAAAGAAGGGGCAGCGCCATGGGGGATGGGTTATGCCTGGAGCTGTACAAAAACACAGAAACTGAGAAGCGAGCATTGAGAGCAAAGCTCTCCTCTGAGTCCCAGATGGAGCTTTTTTGGGGGGAAGGAGAATCCAGAAGGAATTTCTGTTAAAAATTATGCTGAAAGGACTGGGACTGGATATAACCTAACCTGCCTGACAGTACCCTCTGTACCCTGCTCTGGGGACCTGCTGTAGGGGGAAAGACTGGAGGAGCTCCAGAGGTCCCTTTGGACACCTTCAGTTCTGGGATTCTGTAACTCTGGGCAACAGGGAACAGCAGAAGGTGTCCTCACCCATGGAACCAGATGGACTTTAAGGTCCCTTCCAACTCAACCCATTCCATCACATTTTTCCATACCTTGGTAACCAGGAGCCCTCCTGCTCCAGTTGCAGTCCTCCTACCCACAGGAGCTGCTCAGCACCTGGGAGCTGCAGGAGCTGCAGGACAGAGCAGAGGCCCAGCAGTGAGCCCCAGGACGGGGCTTGGGGAAGCTCAGGGGCTTCTGCCCAGGGATGTCTGCCCCCACTCCCTGCCACTGCAGCTCTGTTGCTGAGAACAGGACATTCCTGGCTGTGAAGGAGGTGACAGGTGAGGATCCCAGCATGATCCTCATGAGCAAGGTGCAGGGCTGGGAGCAGTGCTGCACTGTGCTGCTCCAGGCCACCCAGGGACTGGGGGGACAACACTCCTCATCAACTACCAAGCTATAAACCCACCAGGACATCTCCTCAGTCTAATAGGAATGAATTTGCCCACCTTCCCCCAGCACTTCCATAGGGGCAGTGAGGGGCCAGGGGCTCTGAATATATTGGAACAGAACCTTTCTCCCCTCTGTGGGTTGTATGGGCTGTGCTCACTAGGTTCATGCCTTCAGCTCCATCCCTCAGGCTCAGCAGCCCTCAGATGCTCCAGGCAGAGCTGCACTCCCAGCACTCCATTCTCACACACAACATGGACATTAATGCATCTCTAAAATGCATAATGCATCAGCTTTATTCCAGCTGATAAATAAAGGCACATTTCTTAGAGGTTCAGCTTGTTGTTGGTAGGGTTTTTTTATTATTATTTCTTACTGCCTTGAAGCTTTAGAGGAGTATTTGGGAAGTGTATTTAATCCATCCAATGCAGTCTCAAGAGAATCAAGGCTTCAGCTGTAATTCTATGCTGATGCTTGCCTGAGCTCATAAAGCACCAGGACTTCTGATGCAGCTTGAGACAGCAGCTTTAGCACTAGGAAAGCATTTGCAGAATGAACCAGGGATAAAACAATTAATGTGTGCCTGCACCCAGGGCAGCACAGCACTGCCCTGGCCAGGATCGTTCCTCATTGGCAGCAGCAGAACAGAGCTGTGCTGAGCTGGGTTGTGCAGGAGGAGCAGGGCACAGCTGCCCCTTCCCAGCCCTGTTCAGGCTTCACCCCACTCAGGGACATCCTCTCTCTTTGTGCAGTGCTTCTGCAAAGTGAGCGGTGTCCACTGTCAAACACCTGGGGAGCAATTAATTACCAGCCCTGCTATTTAATTAACTTTACGTATTGCTTTTCAGTTCGGGTTGAGCTCTGATGATAAGTCGTATATTTGAACCTACAAATCCATTAGAATGAATAGGGCTGTAAAAGCTTTTTCGCTCTAGCTATTATTCTGTACCAAATGGCCTACACACAAACACCACACAAATATAATTAATTTTCATCACAGCAGCAACTTTTACCACTGCAATGATCACAAGTACCCAGGCTTCTTATTACAGCAGTCATTTTTTGTTTACATTTATTTGTAAGCTAATTATAATGCTCACTATGCTCTTTGGGGGGAAAAAAAAAAAGGAAGAAAGAAAGAAAGAAAAACCCAGAAGCCACCCTATATCACGTTTCATTTGAGGATTTCCAGCAGCTGCTCTTAATTTGAAGTTCTCAGAGACCAGCTCTGCATGCTGGATGTGTGTGTGTGTCATCCTCGTGCCACCAGCGGGCGAGGACAGGTTCCTTCTGCCTGGAGAGCACTCAAATGAAAGAGGAATGCTGTGTGTGGTGGGGAGGGCAGCTCGGGGGAGGAGGAAATTGGGTGGAAGAGCAAAGTGATGGTGTAAGGAGAAAGCAGCACTGTAAAGAGGGCTGACCCTCAGTGCACCTCATTAGAAATACACCTTCACACAGGGTCTGTTACTTCCCTGGGCTCATTTTCAGTGTTCTAGATTCATGCAGTGCTGATCTTGGTTTGGTTTGGTTTTCAGGATACAAAGACTCAACTACTTCAACATGATTTGGCAGTGATGCGGAATCATATGAGTTAAGTGCCTACAAAAAGTGCCAGACACCGTTGCTGGGCTGATGTTTGGATGCATTAACATTGGCTAATGCTGGCTTGGCTGCTGGGGCTCACTGCCTTCTCACCAGTTGTTGCTTTGGATTAATGTCATCACTGTCAGCTTCTGCCCCTGCGCCGATAAATACTCAGGAAAGTCAGACAGAGCATTTCCCCACATCTGAGGCAGACAATGCACAACTACTAGAAATACAAATAAAGGTCAGTTTGCACTGTAGGAGACTGCACTTCATAGTGGAGGAGGAGGCTGAGAGCACAGGGACAGTGCTCTCAGCACAAGGGACAAGTCCTGCCATGCTGACTGCAGTGCTCAGCAGCATCCTCCAGCCCCCAGCCTGCTCCCCTGCCCTCTGCTACCAGGGAAACACCACCTGAAATCTAAGGGCAGAGGGAAGATTACCTCACCTGGTAATCCTTAGTGCCCTGGAAACACTTCGGTGTCACAGACCAAGTACTGGGTGGTAAAATCGTTGCACAGACATCAGTTCCCCGTGGAATGTTTACACGACATGCTACAGAGTGACCAAAGCATTCCTGCCTGTTTGTAACTAGGTAGCAGAGGAGGAAGAAAGACAAGAAAGGTTGAAACACAAACAGGGAACAGTGCAGGCTGAGCTCCTGGTGCGGGGAATAACCACAAACTGCTCAGTGTTCAGCTCTGCTGCATCCTGTGAAACTCCATCTGTTTTCACACTGAATTAACACGAACACATCTCTGACTCAGGCAATCATTTTAATGAAATAGCTGCTCTATAATGGCCTGAAGGGGGGGTTGTAGTGAGCTGGGGATCGGCCTCTTCTCTGGTATAACTGTGATAGGGTGAGAGGGAATGGCTTTAAGTTGCACCAGGGAAGATTCAGACTGTATTTTAGGAAATACTTCTCTGAATGAGTGGTCAGTGCTGAGATGGGCTGCCCAGGGAGATGGGGAAGTCACCAACCCTGGAGGTACTGAAGGAACATTAAGACATTGTGCTGAGGGACATGGTTTAGAGAGAATGACTGGTGATAGATGAAGGGTTGGACTGGATGATCTTGGAGGTCTTCTCCCACCTTGGGTATTCTATGATTCCTGGTGACTTAGAGCTCTGGGGGAAAATCAGCCTCTCCAAAATATTTGTGTTCTTTCTTCCTAGGTCCAGCAATGGATGGAATCCCCCAATTTCTGAAGAGTGATTTCTCTTCTTTGATTTTCAAAAGTCAGTGAAAGAAATGACTCTAAGTATTTTCATCATATTTTATTATTATTATTATTATTACTACTACTACTACTACTACTACTACTACTACTACTATTGATTTCCATTTTGTTTTCTAACTTTGAAGAAGCTACATTTGAGACAGTACCAGGAAAATACTACAAAAGCAAAAAAATATGAATCATAGAATTCCTAAGGTTGGAAAAGACCTCCAAGATCATTCAGTCCAACTGTCCACCAATAGCACTCACTAAACCATGTCCCTCAACACAGCGTCTCAACAATTCTTGAACACCTCCAGGGTCAGTGACTCCATCACCTCCCTGGGCAGCCCATTCCAGCACTTTTTTGAAATGATTCTGTCCAATAAAAGCTAATGGGAACAGAGAAAGGTAGGAAGAAATAGGACAGAACACAAGTGCGACATTTATCTTTGATTCCTTCTCACAAATGGAATTTCCTTGTGACACTTTTGCCAAAACCACAGCCCAGATCACTCTCATTCCCTGCCCACCATGGACACAGGAACATGTGAGCTCCCACGGAGCACCCATGCTGCTGGAGCCCACTCCCACCCACAACCCCACGCTGTGCGTGTGGCTTTGCTTCGTCCTTCCAGAAAGGCAGATCTGCATTCACGTTATTCTAAATGAGGTCAATTTAAACAGAACAAGCACGTTGAGTCAATACTATGAATGATTTAATGTTATGAATAATAGATTATTAACCATAATTTAATAATAATTATTATATGTAAATTAATTTCTTTTACTGTACTCTGGGCTCCCTGGCCTTCTCACTGCATACTGATAGGCTTTCTGTGGTTCTTGGAGGCCTACTTAAGGAAGGCCACTGACAACTCCTGAACCCAAAGCAGCAGCTCCTTCCTGAACAGCCCCTGAGCCAGTGATGCACAGCCTGCTTCGATCGGAGGGGTCATGGCATTCCCATGGCACCCTCAGGCCCACTGTGTCCTGGTATCTCCAGCATGAGCTTGCCAATGTCTGTGCTCCTAAACATCTTCAACACCCTTGGCTGCCTCCATACCATCTGCTGGGATCTTCTTCTGTCCTGTCCCAAATCCCAAGCTAAGGTTGAGGTGTTTGGAGCAGTGCTGACTATCACAGGCCAAGCCCAGCCTGAGGTTCTGTATCAGAGAACCTGCCCCTTCTCTCTGAATTAGCTAGAGGAGTACTCTGTGACTTAATTTCTAACTTCTTTAAAGGCTATGCATGTCAGTGCCCACCAAAGCCCTATCCCCAACCCTCTAGCTGCAGTCACCCTCATTGTCCCAGGGAGTTTGTTCAGATTGTGCCAAAGTCAGTGCAGAGACATAACACTGCCTTCAGGAGCAGTCACATCCGGGAGCCACACTCAGTTTAGGTGGATTTTGTAAGTCTGACAGTTAATTGTTCCAACAGCAAACCATTTTTGGACTTAGAAAGTTGCCCATCGTTTCCTTTGATGGGACAAACGTGGTGCATGTCACTGTAAGGATGGCAACATATGTGCCCAACAATCCCACCCATAACCCACCAGTACTGTATGCAGGATCTGCGAGGGGCAGATGTGTAATTTAATGTCCTTTTTGCTTGTATTGAACAAGTGGTGACCATTTGAAGAAAGCATATAAAGCATTTGAAATTGCTGCTGTCGCCAAGTTAATGAGACATTTTCTTACTCCATTTCAGCAGCTATAAGACTCCTGTTCTACATTTCTCTGACAAAGATTGTTGTTTTTAACAGTCAAAATAGAAGGCAGAAGGGGTGATGTATAGGTGAAGGTAATTGTATCCATATGACTGAGGGTAATCATTCGAGGGAAGGGATCAGCTGTGAGACAGGAGCCTGTAGCTCTGCACCACAACTTGACGACTGCTTCCTGAAATTGGCACCATCTCAGTTGCTTCAGCCCTTAGAAAGTTTGAACAGATGGCATCTCTTGCTCTAACTGTATATCTGATCTAGTTTGCGTATCTCTTTGACGAGGTTTATTTGAATTAATGGGCTTCTCATTGTCTGTTACATCATCACGTTAATCGCGTTCAAGAGGCGATCAAATGTGTCAGTCCTGTGCTGGGCAAGAGTCGGGACAAAGTGAAACCCACACAAGAAAGTGGTGCTGAGCAGTGAAGTCACTGCTAGCAATAAATAGATCCATCCCTTCCAGCTCAGATGTGGCTCTTTGCTACCCAGCCTACATACCCAGGGAAGTGAGTGATAGCTAGATTAATCATTATATCCTCTATGTCATTACAGCATCAGCGTTATCGGAAAACAACGTTCTCTGAACCCTTTGCGAAAAAAGATATCTAAAATCAGATATCACTTCTTAGACATTACAGAAATAAGGATTCCTCCTTCCTGCTTTATCTTAAAAAGAACGCTCTGAAATAAAAAGTCCCCTATTAATCACACGCAAGGGCTCAGGCTTGGGCTGCAAGCATCTTCCCTGTCTGTGCAGCTTTGAAAAGAGGAGGGTGTAGAACACTGAAACACCTCACAGAACATGTGAAGTTCACTGCATCTTCCCACAGGAGCTGCCTGACAGCTTGAACTGGTCACTGTGCGGAGCATCTGTGCAGCTCTGCCCGCTGCTGCATTGGAGCCCGACCTCAGCTTCTCCCGCACGGTAGTCACGAATGCCCACAGAAGTTGGTCTCTCCCAGCAGTCCAAGGAATGGATCGTTGATATGCAAATGCTCATCCAGATCTGAATGCAAACAAGGGGTACTGTGGCTAATGAGTATTCTTTTATGCTATTTTTGCTGCAGCTTAGAAGCAAGGCTGAGGAACTGCCACCGTGTGCCCAGGCATACATCATCGATAGTGTGGCACTGAACAGCTGTTGGGAGCAAATTTCATGCAACTACTTTGCTTGCGCTGTTTCTCCCTCAAGTTTTTCAGACCATTCTGTCTCTCTCTGTCTCTGTATATGTTACAGAGAATTTCAATCAGACATCTCACGGTGGTTACTCTGCAGCACACTGACGCGCGAAGACTCAGCACCCAAGGCCCAGAGGCTCCAAGCTCTCAAAGCCTGGGGCAGGTTGGTTTGTCTTGTTTTATTCGTAAAACAAAGGAAAGATTTCTGCCTATGTCTCAGGCAGTGCTCCCAGCTGTGCTTTCCCGCAGGGAGCACACACAGCTCAGCAGCACCGTGCCCCAGGGGAAAGATGAAGGTCAAAGCAGTGAGGGAACCTTTCCCTTTCTGCAGGGCTAGGTCTCTCCCTCTTTGCAAGAGCAGCAGGTGCTTCCAACCGCACAGAACCCAAATGCTTCGTGCAGCAGGGCAGCCTCCCACCCACCAGGTGTGCCTTGGGAAGTAGTGCTTGCTGGCCCCAAACAAATCCGTTCCTTGCATTGCCAGAAGTTATGCCCAGGTGCAGGGCCTGCCCTGTGCCCTGCTGGGGGCCAGCAGTGTGTGCTCGGCCACTGTTAGAGCAGAGCACAGAGCTCTTTGGGATGGCCCCTTCTGCCTGCAGCACAGTGCTGGGGATCATCTGAGGCAGTGCTTCCCCTCTGAGGCACAAACCAACACCAGCAGAGCCGATATTGCCTAACAAATCAGGCTATCGTGCTGCCTAACAAGACAACATGATAAAAGCAAGCAATAACAGTAACAATTAATATTTCCGCAAGAGTCGCCTTTGAATGTGAATTATCCAAAGGTTTTTTTTCTTTTTTTTTTTTCACAACAGAATCTGCTATAAATAAAACTAAAATTAGGGTATAGCTGGTAGCGACTCTGCGTGATGTTTGGTTTGGGTCTTTTCTTTTTCTCTTTGAGTTTACTTTATTTTTTTAAAATCTCTGTTGTCAGTACTTAAATAAAATCATCTGCGGGGGGAAATCTGCTGCTGTCTCTGCATCTTCTGCTGGCGGCTGGGACCCGACTGCAGGGCCACCCCAACCAATTTATCCTGCCTTAAAGCGCTTCTGCGCTTCCATGCTAATGAGTTATGAAACCTGTAATTAGTCTATATCATTCATCGTTAAGTCTGTCATTTAGCCTTTAAATGGAAAGGTTCTATTTGTGGTATATGCTATTTAGATAATGAGTATTTATTTTTATTTGATTATAATTATTTTATCTAGCAGGCACCCCTCTGTTAAGGCGCCTGGGAAGCTGTGTGTGCGATTAGGAGGAGCATGAACCTGTAAATGCAAATCCTGATAGCACGATGTGTAAGAAGCAGATAACAACAGAAGTGGGAGATTTGCTTCAGAAAAGCACTTGCGGTGCAGATCCAGCAGGAGAGCTGCATGGCAGCTACGTGGGGGCTGTGGGGCAGCTCTCCACTGCAGGAACCCAACCACAGGCATCACCTGGATCCAAGCACCCGTTTTATTTGCCTCCCTATAGAGCTGCATAACACTGAGCATTGCAACCATCCTCCAGGCAGCTTCTGAGCAGCAGCTGTGCTGGGATGGTGCTGCTGCTGCCCCCTGCTTTGTGTGGTATCCCTGCTACATCCCTTTGCTAGCAGCTGGACTGCCTCACAGTGATGCTGGTCCTCCTACCAACCCTCCCAGGATGGAGGTGGTGTGACAGCTCCCAGAGGGACCTCTGCCACGTGGGAGTGGTGCAGAGGAGGGGGCTCTCAGCCATGGGATGGCATGGTCGGAGTCAGCACCTGCCCAGATCATGGTTGATGGGCTGCGCTTAGATTAAGCACGTCACCTTCCAAGCAGCCTGCCCTGACGTAGGGATGTCAGATCCTCCAGCACTTCCAAAGCAGTTTGTTCTGTGCTTGATCAATCGCTCTGATAAAGATGTGCTTCTAATTTTGAACACGTATTTTGAACTGGTTCCTGTGCCCTTTCCTGCCAGAACGAAGAGTCCTGGTCCTCTGCTTTCTGAAGGCACTGAGGCGTTGCATTCAGTGAGAGTCCACTCAGGCATGGAGCTGCTGCTTGAGGCAGAGCAGCAAACCCCTGTCGGAGTGGGTGCTCTTCAGCTTCTGATGGCTTTAATCAAAAGGTAATGCTGTTCTGAGAAACGCTTTAGCAATGACCCTGTCTGTTACAGTTCCTGAGCATATTGCTTGTTTGAACAGAACTTTTTAACTATTTGTGAATAGTCACAAACTGGGAGAGAAGGGGCACGAGCTGTGCTCCCACCACTGCTGCCCCCTGCACACCCCCACGGGACACACACAGTCCCAGCAGAGGAGCGGAGCTGCACTTCCATTGGGGAGGAAAAACACAAAGCAAAATTAAACACAAGAAAGAAGAAATTGGAGCTGTCTTAATGTGTCTTATCTTAGAGAACAGCACCTCGTGGCCACCAGCTTCTGGAAACAGGGAGGCAGTATCTCCATTGCTCACGGTTACAACAGGACTAAAAGTGCATCCATCTGACTCGTCCTTGAGCACCAGTGATATTCTCCTGGAACAGGTCTATACTCCTCAGTGTTAATTACAACTGAGGAATATACATCTTCTGGTATGTAAGGTGATTGGAAACACTCTCCTGGAAGAAAAAATAAAGTAGGTGTTTTTTTTTGCCATTCAGAAACTTTAAATCATGAATGCAGTGATACAAAGTGAATTAAAATCACCTCCTGTCCTTCAGAAGTAGTTTGCATTGTTCTAACTGCCCTGAGGTAGAAGAGCTCTAAAAATCATTTCTATCCAACGGCAGCGATTTACTGTGCATCACAGCACAAAGCAACCCCATAAATTATTCTCTTGTCTGAGTTCTTCAAAATATTCCTGTCCTATGACAGCAGTTAAATCTGTGCAAAAAATAATAAGAAGAATAATTTCAGTGCCATAAAGCATATTCAAAATATTTAAATCAATCCAGCACTGACCAAATAACCTTTAATATCCTTCGGTCTCTAACACTAAGTGCACTAAGGCACTAAGCAATGCCTGGCACAACCTCCAGCATAACACATAAAAAATAAAAGCCAGCAACAGTTTTTTCTGCTAGGGATCAGCCCTCACAAGGAAAAGATATTTGTGAGTGAAAATTTTGTGGGGGGGGGGAAAAAAAAAAAGTTGTGTTTTTATTTTCATTTTGATTTCTGTATTAAAATTTAGGGCATTATATAAAATAAAAATGCAAAGCAGCTATTAAAGTGAAGGCAAGAACTGAAACAATCTGCTCCCATCATTGCAGCACCGGTTGTTCCTCCATTCCGGCCTGCTGTAAGTGCATCTCTGCCAAAGAAACTCCCCACTGCGTTCACAATATTTAATGCTGGGTTTCAATACGAGCACATGTGACGAAGCTGGAGGAGCTCACCCAGGTGGCAATTCCAGCTGGGAATTCCAGTGCTGCCTGCACTTCTCTCACGGCTTTAACAGTAGAAGGAAAGAGGGCGAGCAGCATCTGGTCATTATCAGACTGGAATGATGCTACGGCACCTGGCTGGGCTGGGGATAAATCTTGAGGTTTGTTTCCAGCTCTATCTTCTATGACACAGAGCAGCAAAAAACAACGAATCCGGAAGAATAGGCGTTTCAATAAGAGCTGATGAACTCCTGAGAAATAGTATGAGCCATGGCGGGCAAGAACAAGTGGGTGCTCCCCTGGCTCTGGACACAGCTGTTGGAGAGGAAGGATCAATAAGCAATTAGGGCCAATAGAAACAGAGAGAAAATTATGGAGAAAATAAGTCCTTCCTTTTACTTTCTTGTTAATCAAAACTCGGGGAACACAAAAAGCCCTCTGTAACCAATACATCCCAAGTGACAGGTGAGATTTGTTCTACTGCGTTCCCACAAAGTGCTCTGCTCAAAGTGGGAGCATCACCAACAGGGGGAAGGGGCAGCGGGTGGCACCACTTGCTTCATTCCTGCAATGCCATTAGAGTCACACAGCCAGAATTAACAGGCATTAAAAAAAGGGTACCCCAGCTCACATTGCATTGCAGAATGTATTTCAGGAATTTATTTCCTGATTGGATATTAAAAACAATCATAGCACAGTACGTCTGGAGAGAATGTGGGATGTCTCAAAGCACGCACTAGGATGGCTCTGCTGTCCAGCACTGTATCATCTCCTGGTTTGTAGCTTGCCTCATTTTCCCCAAATGCAGAAGAAAAACCATTCGTGGGAGTCAAGATCTCAGAGTGCTGAATACAAAGGAGGCCAATGTGATGTGCTCCTCTTTCCATGAGCCCCACAGTGACCAAGGAGCAATGCCCCAGGTGCCAAAAAAACACTGATGTGATCAGACTGAGGGAAGCACAGGGCTGTGTCTGAAAGTCACTAAGTTGATACAGAGCACAACCACCATTTCTTCCCTAAGTTTTTACCTGAGTAGAAACCTTCTGAAAATTGTTGGGTGAAGTTAGAGATAAAAACTTTTCTTTACATTGAGACCCTCTGGGAATGGAGTGCTCTCATTGTGTTTGCACAATACAAAACACTGAGGCTTTGTACTAATCCTGATAACTAGTTGTATCTCAATTATTTTGCAGGAACTCAAATCCAGTGTGCAGGGTTGAGCTGAACATCTGCTTCAGAAGATGTGTACCCACGCAAGCATTCTTCTCTTTTTCCCCAGCTGAATATAACTGAAAAGTCCACAGATTAATTCCCACCACTGATCATTTCAAGTATCAGTTTAACTAAAAATGATCGGATTTATTGCCAGCCCTCGGGGACCTCGCTCAGATCTAGGGAGATGAGCTCCCTGCTTCCTACATGAAGGTATGATCACTTTCAAAGCAGAACTGCAAAGTGCCCCGGCTTGTGCCCATCCTTTGGTTCTACCAAGAAGGAAGAGCACAGGCAAAGTAAGGTGGGGAGATGTCTAATAACCGCTCCTCCTTCATCTGTCTCATCCTACAGCACCTCACCCCACCCTCAACCCAGCTACTGGAGATGAAAGAAGCAGCTCTTCCATTGGTTGGATGCCTCCTACTCTGCAGGCGTAGCTCAAAAAAAAGCAGTTATACAGTTCTACAAGGAGCCCTATGTATTCTATAATGAATGAGGGCTCAGTGATGTCTTCTCCAGGGACAAATCCCAGGCACTCTGGGAAACCTGTACAAATCACTGGAGGAAAGCGTGCCAGTTGCATCTGCAGAAAAAAGATGCAAAATAAATTTACCTAGACTTCAATTTAAACCAACTTTGAGCAAGACTCATGAGAGACAAATAAATGCACAGAATAGGTGCAAGGTATGCAGAGCAGGGTTAGCTGCTGCAGCCACAGCAGCACGAGCATGAAGAGCAGAGCTGAACCCACCCACTGCTGCTGGGACCAGGGAGGGCTGCACTGTTTGCCATAAAGTATACTCCTGTGATCACAATGCAGCATGCACAGCCCTGGGCAGTGCCACGAGCTTGTGGGTGAGGGCCAGAGCTTCCCATGGCAGCTTCCCATCGGTCCTGTGACACATATACAGCATGCTCCTACACTTAAGTTGCACACAGTCTGTCTGAACACCTGCTTTCAAAGGGCCCTGCTGTAGCCCATATCCCAGAAGAGTCACTGAGCCACATAACCACCACCAGAAACACAGGAACAGACCCCACTTCACAAAAAAAAGTATTGGTATTACAAATTTGGTAAGCTTATTTTTCAGCCTGCATAAAAGACCTCAAACTGCTGTCATTCCTGATGTTTATTATCACATCTACACGTGCACCAGCCCTCAGCCCTGCATCTTCTACAGCCCAAGTCAGACATTTGTTGCCTGTAATTTTCATGAGAAGGGCACATTTTAAGTTTCTTTTGGCTTAGAGCCTCACAGTATTGAGGAGCAAAAAGGTCAGAAACATTGAAGAAACATAGAGAAATATCACATAAAAAGCAGAAGTCTTTCATCTGGTGTGTTTGCCAGAAGAAGCTGCTTGACACAAAGCTGCCCTGTCTATGGGCTGCTGGGACACTGCGATGTGACTCAGTCTCATGGGAACTGGGTGTCAGCACCTTGCCCAAAGAAACACTGACATTGAAGAGGAGCTTAAGGGCTAAAAAGATGGGAAAGAGCTGCGGGCCAGGAGGATGAGGGCTGCTCTCACCAGTCAGGCTTGGCCCCATCACTGCATCACCATGTCACTGTGCTGCTCAGGGACTGGAGCATCACACAGCTGGGTCCCCAAGCTGTGCCTGCAGTGAGTGCACCACAGGAAAAACTCCTGTGCATGTATTGTGAAGGTTTGGCAGAAAACAGCTCAGCATTTGAAGCATGAGCTTGTGCCAGGTGAGCATAAATAAATCTTTACAAAAAAAAAAAAAAAAGGCAAAAACAGAAACCTGTGTAAAACGTTTGTAAGGGTGCATGTGAATTATCTATGCTGGTTTACATAATAAACCCAAAGATGAGTCATTCAGAGGAGGGTGTGGGGGTGTTGCATTTGTCCTAGCATTAGAACCGTGGGCTGCAAGGAAAATAACACTGTAGCTAGAGAGCAGGAATGGTTTAGATAAAAATCAGGTATAGCTCACAGCACACAGAAGAATAATAAACCCAAAGCTCATGTTCTTCAAAGGCAAAAAGACCACTGCAAAGAGGACACTAACAATGGAAAGTTCATCAAGAACAGAAGTTTTGTCCAAGCAATAAGAAGTCAAAGCTTCATACAATTTCAGAAGAGAACTGCAAAAATCATAAAATCACAACCAAATACCACTGAAGAACTAAAGCTACAGCATCCACTGGGCAGACAGTTGGTCTGGATGACCTCAGGTGTCTTTTCCAGTCTCACTGATCCTACAATACACAGAACAGCTGGACAGTTTTCCAGGGAGCTGATGGATTTCCTCACACCCAGGAGTAGAGGAAGTAAATGTTCTTGGGGCCATGCTGGCTCAGGGTGACCCACGCAGCCACCTGACACATGGGGGACAGCAGCAATCCCTAGCAGCACAGCTGGGCACATCACTGCGATGTAGTAGCCCTACAGTTGGTCTTCTGCACCTCCTGAGTGGTCAGTGCAAGAATATGATTGACTTACATGCATTGTTCAGCTATGTGTATCCAATAGCTTGAATTCTCAGCAAGCAGCAGTTTGCATATCCCCATACTGGCAGGTCCTCCTGCCCTCCTGTCACCTCAGAGCAAAGCAAAGCTCTCAGTGCACTACCAGCCCTTCTACCTTGTTATTTTGCTGCTGCTGCAGGAAGGAGGGAGAGCAGCAGGCAGATGTAAAGGCAACGAAAGCAACTCATTGAAGGGTAATGGACACTGAGCAAGGAATTGTCCACGTGTAAAATTTGCCAAGTATCTCAGCAGAATTCCTCTCTATTCTTTCAAAGGATTGGATGTGACAGCAAGCTTCATTCTCGGGCTATTAAGCTGCTGGCTTTCATTTCCTTGCTAAAATAACATAGGAAACTGCAGCTAAGCAGAGCTCCAAAGAAGGAAAGCATTGTATTCCTTCCCATCAGGGGATTATAACTGTCAGGCACATGAACCTGTCTCCCCTTTTCTCCTTGCTGCAGGCAGCACAGCTGTCCTGATGCTGCTCAGCAGCAGCCAGCTGTGATGGACCAGCAAAGCAGGGTTCTCCAGTTTCTACCATTGGTTGTCTAGAGGAAGAAGCAAGATATTCTTGCTCCTCTAGACCACCTCCTGATTAGCAGGACCAGAACTCAAGGTTATGCCATGCTTCTCATCTCCTGTGGAGCCTGGGACATCCAGACACCAAAAAAAATGCAGTCATAGGATGTCCCAAGTTGGTAGGGACCCATAGGAATCATCAAGTGCAATTCCTGCACACAAGATTCTCATTATGAAGATGTGCCAGGAGTATGTTGTTATGAAATATGACTTCTGGTTTTAAACAAATAATCTCCCAACCTGTCCATGCATGAAAGTACAGAGAAAAAAAATTTCAGAAGTGGTTACTTTATTCTATGAAGCTGTGGACTGGACGTCAGCATTCCAGTTGCACACCTCCGACCCAGCTCTGTCAGAAGTCCATTTTTCCCTCATACTCTGCATTTTCTGAGTTCTCCCTGCTAAAACCTTCTAATTTATACATACTAGATATGTCTGTAATGTGACTGCACACATCTGCATGTAGTGGAACAGCATCCCTTAGTTTAATTCACTCTTCTCCCTCCTTAATGTCAATACTGCATTTACAGAGGAAGTGCACCTTCTTACTTTTGCTTTCCTTTGGTAAGCAGCCTCCCTACTCTAACCCATCTCCCCAGGTCCATGAGACATGAGCTCCCCAGCCAGAGTGCCCATCTGAAGCTGAAGGATGACCCCCTGATGTCTGTGATCACACAAACTCCTTACCACCTCTCTGAGACAAGCTCGTTTTAACCATGCATGGGGACAGAATAAAGGGATGCAAACTACACTCACAGAATCAGAACCATTCAGGTTGGAAACGACCTCCAAAATCCCCAGGCCCACAACCCTCAGTGCCACATCACCACAGCTCTGGAACCATTGACCCTACCCCCTCTTGCTGAGGCAAGCCAGGATGCTGTTGGCCTCTGTGGCCAGTGCTGGCTCACATTCAGCAGTTATTGCCCACCACCCCCAGGGCCTTTTCCTCATTGCAGCTCCCAGGCACTCTGCCCCAGGCAGCACGTGGGGTTGGTGTGATCAAAGCACAGGACCTGGCACTTGGCCTTGTTGAACCTCAGCCCATTGGTACTGCCACGAATACACCACGCTGCAGGAAGGGCAGTACCATCTGACCAGGTCTGTAAGCAGCTGGTGGCTTCCATGGCTGCACTGTAATTACTGCAGAGTAATCACAAGATGACCTCAACCCAAACGATTTTTTGTCCCATTTTTGTGAGACCAGAAAATTCAAACAATCTGTGCAGTCATGCTTCCGTGAGCCCAATGACTTCAATAACACCCAAGCTGAAAATAAAATCTACGTACAAAATGGATGGAAACAAGGCAAATTCTTCAGACTGGAGCAGGTACATCGTAACAATACACAGAAATCAATACGCTCTTCAGCAGAGTAACTGCCACCTCCCGTGATCCATCACTGACCAAGTACCAGCACCTGTCAACAAAGGATGAAATTAATTGAACACGGAGCTTATTTAAAAAAGAAATGAACACACAAAAACACTCACAGAAAATGAGAAATTTTCCTGACTTGAGAGTGCCCCCAAAAAACACCGCCCAAATTGGAAGCAGAAATCTGGAAAACAACATTTGGATAACAGCGTGTGAGGAGCTCAGTGAGAGGCGTAGCAGGGACCCAGCGAACAGGAGCAGCCACGTCACGACGGTCTCAGCCTGCTATCCCATCATCACAAATACAGTCCAACTGCAAGGAAGAGAGAAGATCTCTATCTGAAACATTACATAAAAGCCTATCAGCTGCCAGTGATTCAATCTGATAAATTCTGATGGCAAATATGAATATCAGCGTAATGTAATATTGAAGCTGTATTAGAAGCGCTTAAAATGAATACAAATTTCATCAGTATTACTAGGGTTCATGTTTCCCAGCTGATTTGTTCTGGCTCATATTCAGACTTAATAGGTAATTTTGGAGCTAGCTCACACATTTACCTGCAGAATTTTAATGGCCGCTCTCTCTCTAAGAAGTCTGCAGAAGTTTTTGCCTTCAGCGCACACAGCAAACATCTCCCAAACTGCCTCCCACCCCCAGTTCTGAGCAATTCCCCTCACCTTAGGTAGGGAATACATCACATTTGTATACAAAACAAACCAACCCCACCAAAATAAATAGGTTAGATCCCTGTTCATGCCTCAGAGAAGCAGTACCTACCAACACCATGCTTCAAGTACATGCCAAAGCACTCCCAGCAGTGCTGCGTCCACACACACTCTCCAAGTGCCATCACACCTTTGCAGCACAGCTGATGTTTTATGACTGAAAGACTTTACGCTGAGATGATTAAAGTAATGAAAAGCCTTCTGAATAGAAAAAGATGGAAGAAGAGCTTACATATTCATAAAAGCTTTATTTGTTGCCATCTGCTTGGGGAGCTCTCAGTGGTTTATAAAAAAAAAAAAAAAAAAAAAAAGCAGCAAGGCCAAAACAATGGACCTGTTGATCAGTTCAGTAGTTGACTTGGTTCAAACTGGAATTGAAAGACACAAGTATAAATCCCTTCTCATGCCAGCAACTCCACTGCTGCATGCCCTTGGACCATGGGCCAATAGAGCCCCTGGGGGGGAACTTTGCAGCCAGCTGTCACCACACTCACAGAGGCACATTGCCCTTGCTCTGCCACATCTGGGCCAGGGCAGCAGTAAGCCAACACAGGACAGCAGATCACTCATCCTCTGTGCTTCAGGTTACCCTTAGTCATGTCTTTTCTTTGCCTCATTGGGCTGGGGAAAGATAAAAAAAAAAAAAAAAAAAGTATTTTTTTCTTGCTTATACTTCTCAAGTGCCCCCATAAGTCCTACTTTATCCATCACTCACAACTATCAGAGGCAAGAGCATACCTAGCAACGCTCTGAGCCTGGGCAGAGCTTAACACAGCTTCCCAAGGTAGAAACACTTCCTAAACCTGCTCAGGATGCACCAGGTATAGGCCTCCAGAACCAACCTTGAAACTCACAGAGAACCAATACACCTTGGGCGAGATTCTCATCCCGCCTGATGTCTCTTGCAGCAACCTGAGTGTGGAAAAAAAGCCAGCAGCTTGTTGCCAGAAGGGCTCCTACTGCCATCAGCAGCTCTGCACAGTGTACCACTGCCTGCAGCACCCAGCGAGGGCTCACTCCCACAGGTTAACAGTGGTTGGTGACCCTGCCCACAGCAGAGGGGTTGAAACCAGATGATCTTTGAGGTCCTTTCCAATCCAGGCCATTCTACAAACAACCCAACGGTGCCCAGGGCCACTGTTCATCAGGAAGAGTTAATGGCTGCTGGCTTCATTAGTACAGCATGAATGAATACCATTTTTCTGAGCTTGAGGGTAAATTAAGACAATGTTTAGTTCTGCTTGTTATTAGCTCTGCATAAATTCTCCCAGGAGCCTAATTAGCTCCGTCACAGTAAACGTCTCCTCTATTTACACAGAGGAATGAATACACTTTCTATAGATTTTGCCCTTGTAATAAGTGACATCAGCAAACATCACACCCCACCTCCTGCATGGGCCAGGCCCTGCTCATGCAGCCCATGCCCCTCCAGCTTCCACTGCAGCCACGTGGCACTGGGACTCCTGCAGAGATACCTGGAGCCCAGCCCAGTGTTCCAGGGAAAGTTAAGGCTGCCTGGAGGACAATGAAAACTAAAGAACCTGTAAGAAAAGGAAAGGGAAAGCTAACACCCAAGAGACAGGACTCTATTTCATTGGGAAAGTCTCCTTTTCTGATCTCAGCACTTCCCTCATGCAACACCACTGCAGGACACAAGCACCTCCTGGGATCCTCTCAGGTCCGAGGCAGGTTAGATCCCTGCTTGCACCAATTTCTGCCCCAGAAGGCAGCTTGGGATGGGCTCTCCCTGTATCCCACTGCCTGGTAGGGATGCTGCAACACTGATCCTGAGAGCAGCAGCCACAAACCCTGACGGCCTGATCACGAGTCTCCTCCTGACATTAGTTATCTTTAGAGATTTGTCCCAAAGTGTAAGTGGTAATATTTCCATTTTAACATTTTTGATGGAAAGCACATCATTATGCACAGAGACCTCAATTTGAGAAGGATATTTTCCCACTCAATTTTTACACAGGGCTGCCAGATCTTTCACTGTGCAGAGCCCAAATGGAGAGAAATGCAGCTCATGGAGCAAGCCCCAAGCCTGCTGCCTGCCTGGGGGAGAGTCACCAAGAAGCACCACCACAACCCCACAGCTCTGGGCAGAGACATTACCACAATATGCCCCAGGAAATACTGCCTGTAACCATGAGGGTCTGCTGATGCTGAGCACGAAGCCCTGCCCTTCTTGCAGTCCCACCTGTAGTAGGGTTAGGGCAGAGTCAAGGATCCATGGGGCAGCATGGATCATACGAACACTCTGGTTGGAAAAGACCTCCAAGATCCCCCAGCCCAACATCACCCCACTGCCCACAGTCCTCAGTGCCACACCTCCACAGCCCTGAACCCAGGGACAGTGATCCCACCCTGGGCAGCTATGCCAATCACCACTCTTTGACAATACCAAGCCTGAACCTCCCCTGGAAGTTCCCAGAACTGCAGGGCTGCCAGGCCAGGCAGGTCCCTGCTGCACTGCTTTGCTTTCCTGTGGCTTTGTCACCTTGTGGTGATTCGAGCTTGCCTGGCCTAAGCAAGGCAGAGCAAGCAAAGGGCTCCTCCAGGCTCTGCCCCTGCAGCAGGGGCCAGCCAGGAGTGCTCTGTGCTGTGGCTGCAGAGGTGCACTTGTGAGAAACACCTCTTGGGGTGCCAGCAGAAGGAGCATTGTCGTGGCTGAGAAGGGTCTGAGGGCTGCCAGGAACTTCATACCACCCTGGGACACTCTCCTAGCTCCAGTAGATTTCCCTGGGGATCTGTGTAAGCTCATCCACTGCTACCAAAAATTCTATAAAATATTTATGACACAGCCAATATTTAAAGATGACCACATAAAATTCCTAATAACCACTGCAGTTCAGTGGGAGTATCCTTAATTGACAGAATTAGAAAACTGGAATTATGAAGCAAAGCAATACCCTGATGAGCTCACTAATTAGTTCCCCATAGCTCTTCGAATATGTCAGAGCTGTCCCACTGGAGCACGCACACCGTACCCAAGGATGTTCGGGCAGCAGCAGGACTGCCCACTGCTGCAGTGCAAGGGATGCTGGGTGGCACGGGCCAGGGACAGCCCAGCTTCAGGAACCAGGGCATGGGGACAATGAGCACCCATCAGATCAGCTGCCAACGCTGCAATGAGAATTAAATTGCTGTAGTAAACACATAGGCCTGAGCAGGCACACGGTTAGGGGAGAGGTGCAGCAGCAGTGAGCTCGGGGACCCCTCACCCTGGGTTAGACACCTGCGGGTGCTTCTGCACTCCATGGAGCTCTCTAACCGCCTAGGAATAATAAAGGACACAAAGGTGATAAAGGGCTGTGAGGAAAGTGGTTTCTCTTGTTTTAGATGAGCTGAACAATGACTGCATGCCTTTTATTGTGAAATAAAAAGCATAGCCTTTCACACCTACCTGGGGCCCCATTCAGATCTCCATTCTCCCACTCCAGGCAGGGTGTTCACACATCGTTGGGCAACCTAAAAACGTAGAGCTCTAGGAACTTCACAGCCACTATTCCTGGGGTACTTGCCATGGCTGAGTTCCCCAGCTAACCTTTAGCGGATTACCTCTGAGCTGGAGATGGAAGAGCTGTGACCTTCCAACCAAGGACCCCCAGCATCTGTCTCATCCTTGTCTTATGACTCCTGGTCATGTTGAGAGAGACTCCCCCCTTCAGTCTAGAGATTTGTCTTCCTTGGCACTGAAATAACACAGGACATTCATGGAAAGCTCTGTAGGACTCAGCACTGACTGAAGGCATCTCCTGCATCTGTTACGCAAAGGAATAGTTGAGTCTGAACTGAAGGCAGTGAAATCCACAACTGTTGGCCTCAGCTTTGCTCTTAGGGAGGTCTCATTGACTTCATATAGGTAAGAATAAATTCTGTTGACAATTTTGCAATTGGAAATCTCATCTAAAAAAAAAATTTAAAAAACAGGATACAGGGTCTTTCTAATTGTCTCCACCATTAACTATAGGTATCTTAAAACTGCAGAGGAGGGCTGTAAAGGTAATAAATGGTTCACGAAAAACAAAACTCAATTGATATAAGTCCAGAGTGGGGAAATAAAAATAGTTTTTTCACAGATTTCTGCACATCCACTACAGTCTGAGGAAAATGCCAGATTTCATCACCAATTGAAAACACGTGGTTACAGATGAGCAGACCCAGAAGGGCTCTCTGAGCAGTGGTGGGAATGAGCTGCCATCCTCTTCCCAAGCATGGAAAGCTCCTATCCCTGCTGAGTGGGGCCCCAGCATACCTTCCCTGAGCCCTTTTATAGCCTCATCTGGAGCTGAGACACACTCACACCTTCATCTGTCTTCTTGAAGATCTGTTATTTAATTACTATATCAATACCTACAATCAAGAAAATTTAATATGTTTTGGTTAAAAAA
This sequence comes from Callipepla californica brunnescens, assembly GCA_023055505.1. Taxonomy (NCBI): domain Eukaryota; kingdom Metazoa; phylum Chordata; class Aves; order Galliformes; family Odontophoridae; genus Callipepla; species Callipepla californica. The sequence continues at coordinate 47,615,814 of JALIRH010000004.1, read as the reverse complement.
AAAAGCAGTATGTAAAAGCTGAAATCCTCAAGCTTTCTCTACAAGGCACCTTACAATGCCTTCCTTTATCATTGGGTGCTCACATGCAGCACCCACAGGTGTCAGACAGCAGTTCTGGTGATAGACTTCCACTCTGTCATTGTGGTCTTTACAAGGCACCTTCCTGCTCACATGCTCCAAATCACACTTGTGCTTTTAATCAGTGCGATAAATTGAACCAGTGGAAAAATGCTGTTTGCAAGAGACCCAGTGGTCTCCCCAGCAGAGCATCTGACTTGCACAGCAATAACATTAGAGCTACACCAGGCTGACATGGCTTTGTCTGGTAGAGCTCTGAGTACTTCCAAGGATGCAGCCCCCACCCCCCTCCCTTCCTTCAGCTCCCCCAGAACCTGAGCTGGCCCCATGAAACCCCAGCTCTCTCTGCTCCATGGGCAGCTAAAGGTGGAAAGCTCCTCCAGCCCTGCTCCAGCTGCACGGAGTCACTTTTCAGCCTCCCCTCACACTTTCCCCTGCTCCAGCTCCATTTTTTTAAGCTTTGTTCTTTTCCTTTCACAGGGAGGTGCACAACTCAATTTTTCCAACTTCATTCTGAGAGATCCATAATTATAGGTTATTTTTCTCCCCCACACATACTACAAAAAAGGCAAAGATTAAGATGGTCTACTACCAAAACACCTATGACAGCAGCACTAATAGCACTATAGGAATTGCCCAGATGAGTGGATTGGTCCAGCTTAGATCAAGAAGATACTGATCAGCTGGTATTGTTCAGCAGCAGAAGTCATTTGTCTTCAATACGAACACAATGCTTCTGTTGTTGCACATCAAGTGGGGACTGGCTCAGATCTCATGGCATTGATGAGCTGCTTTTCAGAGGGCAGAGGAGAGATCTGGCTTTGAGCACAGCTGAAAATAAGATGAGGGAATGGTGCACAGGGAACACATCATAGAACAACTTGTTGAAAGGAGAGTTATAATGGCTTTGTATAGAAAGCACCAGCTCCATCACTCTCCAGATATGACAAACCACATGTCTCCACAGATGTGATCAGATGAAGAGGAGGAGACCTGCAGGCTCACCCTGCTTCCAGTAAACAGCTGCCTGGCCCTGTGTATCCTACTCCTCCCCTAGGAGCAATGTCCAGGGAGCAGGTCCCATGGGGGTCCCATCTGCCATGGGTGCAAGTCCCTGCCCAGCAGCACCTCAGTGCTTCACCCACCCTAGAGCACAGAGCTTTTGTTCTCCCACCACAGCCACACATAGGTCAGGAGGGATTTGTTTCTGGGCTGGCTCAGCACAAACCAGTGGAAGTAAAAACAGTGACAAAATATTGCTGGAGGAACAGTGGCAGAGGCTTGATTCATGGCTCTTTCTCACTGCCTAATTTGTTGGTTTGAAGAAGATCAATGCTGTTGGTCTCTGACAAAATTATAGATATGCTACTATTTGTAGATCAGTTCAGTGCAGTCACAATCCCAGGAGAAATCTCCAAGCCAAATTTACTCATTTTCTCATCGATACTGACAACAGTAAGCACTCTCCCCCAGTATCTGCTTCTGAGGCTGAAGATGCCAAGGAAATCTCACGTCAGAAAAAGCAATCCCAGCAGAATCAGCTTTGTGCCATCAGGTGAGCAAGTGAATCTCAGCCTCATGCCTGTGCCCCTGCCCAGCAAAGGGCCCACGAACACTACCTGAGATGGGCATCTCTGGAGTAGTGCCCAGGAGGGGCTGCAACTGCTGCTCGTGAGCTGCATTTGAGACAGAAACCTCATGAGATCCAGAGAGCAAAGCTCACTAATTGCTGCTTTGCAAATAAATCATTTCTGTTGCTTGGTATATTTAGCCATTACAAGCATTGTGCCAGAATTCCCCGCTTTTTGCACTTAATACATACAGTGGTAGCTTGCTCCAAAAGTAATGCCTCCTATTTACTCCCACAAAAACTATAATTGCTACAAGAGATACACTAACACTGCTTGATATAGTAAACCACAACAACAAAGCATTATTCTGCCACATAGTCACCACTGTTAGCTCTGTATTTTCAGCAGCTATGAACAAGAGCTGCATGTCACCCCTATAATAATCTGCACCAGCAAAGGTGACCACTCCAGCTACCATTATCAAACTGTAGCACCCAGCACCTCACATCTACTGTTTGCTTTCCATAAACATTCAGCAAATGTTGATAAATGACAGTGGGTGCCATTTATCCCTCATGGAGAAACTCAGCTACACCCTGTAACTCTATAATAGGATGGAAAATACTGCAGGCCTTTAGCTACAGCAAATGAGAACAAGTCCATATGCAACAGGCACAGATGCAGAAATGAAAAAAAGGAACTGCTTACCTTCAGAAAAACTCAGGCAATCAGGGATCTACAGCAAGGTCTCCTAGCCTCCACTGCCAACCCTTAAATGAGGGCTGGGAAGGGGTGGATCCTGGCTCCAGCCCTTTCAGTCACTCAGGTACATTGCATGCACCTGAGCTCCCCTGGGCTGGCCCTGCCTTCCCACCAGGTGCTTCATCACTGCTTCAGGCTGTGACTTAGTGTTTCAGCTACATGCCCCTTTGCTTCGTACACTTTTCCATGTCAGACACCATTCAGTCAGACCGCCCCTCTGCTGCTATGTATCACACAGCAACAGAATGCAGTATTGTTGGGAAGTTTCAACTCCACTGCCATCCCACCAACATCTGCCCCCAGTGCTCCAACAGAGTAAAATAGGAGACATTACTTTCAGAGCATCCTCATGGATGTGCCCACCTCTGGCCACACGTGGATCAATCATTCCTGAGGCACCCGGCTGCCCACCCAGCACCCACCTGCACCACCTGCACCAGCAGCTGCAGGACATCCCAGGGCATGGCCATCAGCCACAGGGAATGGTGCAATGTGCCTTTATAGCAAGGCAGCATCAGCTTGACAGGCCCCAAAAGTACAGAAGAAATAGAAAAGAGCTCCCACGGAGCTCTCAAATAATGCATGTTTGGGTACTGTGGGACCATTTGTACAGCAGCTAAAAGCATCTAACTCCATGTGGCCTTGTTCAGAAAGCGCAGTGGCTCAGTTGCATGTGCATTTGTCTCATCATCAGGTCTGTGTTCATCGCTCACATTCCTGAGTTACATAACGTGGGGTCACACCGGGGATCCAGGGCACGGCGCAGTCCTGCTACCCCATCTGCACAGATGGAATTCTTACTTACGAGGGAGAAGAGGAGGTCTTCAAACAGTGGTGTGTGAGATAAGCTGCTGAGAGAGAAAACCAGAGCAGCTCATGTGTTGTGGTCACCTTTCTCTTGCTGGACCTAAGACTCTTTTCAGTTCCTTCCCACCCCACTGCAGATGCCCTCACCCTGGATGTGTGCAGCAGCACGGTGACCCCAACCTGGGGGGCATTGCTTTGCTGGGCTGCGTTTGTTCATTCCTTTCACTTATTTGCATTTCTATGTATGAATTAATTCCTTGCATTTATTGTCCTTCAGTCCCACAACTAGAACACGCAAAATGACAATGGGAAGCTTGCAAGCTACAAGCACACGTTTTAGGCAGCTTGTCTTGGAAATGCTCCGTAAAGGACCAAGCTCACATTTAGAGCAATGTTTGCACCGAATGAATGGTTCTTGCTGCACTGTAGTGCTGATTCTGTTGTTATTTGTAAAGCTAAGGTTGTCACACAGAAACCTATTGGAAATGAAAACATTTCCAAGGTATCGCTTGTATTTTGCTTTCGTGCTTGTCTGTGTTTAAAATACGATTGCTTATGATAGGTACAGGGAGACAGCGTGCGGTTAAGGCAGAGATTACTTCCTTGCAGGGAAGTTTTTTCACTTTCTGAATGTAAATATTTGCTTTCTGCTGTTTACTGTTAGGTGTTACCACCACCTAAGGCAGCCTAAGGCCATCCATCACCTCTGCTGGGCATCTGCTGGTCCAACCAGCTCTGTGTGCTGGGGTGGCAACTAAAGCAAGTTGTCCTCATCGCTGGTGGGGATCAGAGCCCTACAGCCCTGCTCTGTGCAGGGCAGGTGTCAGGCAGCGAGGCCCCAGCACTGCACAGGGCTGTGGGTGCCCCATCCCTGAAGGTGCCCAAGGCCACGGATGGGCTGTGAGCAGCCTGAGCTGGGGGCATCCAGCCCATGCAGGGGTGAGACTGGGAACTGTGAGGTGCCTCCCAACCTTGCTTTGCTCCTGTGGTTCTTTTTTTTTTCACCAAATCATTCCTACCTTCCTCTGCATTTTGGCTGAATTAGCAGCTCTTCACAGCACAGGGCGTACAGAACGTTACCTGTCAGAGAGCTGCTGCATGCCCATGAGAAAATGAGCTGGCAACCTGTGTGTGAGCACTGAGAAACCTTCTGTGCGAAGCCAGGAAAATCAGGCCGAGTGCGTGAGTGATGATCTGACAGCGTGAAGGAAAGGAGCCTCGTCCAAATATGACAAACTAATTTGGTAGAGGTAATTCACTTTATTACAGTAAAACCTGATTGACATCACACAGATTTTCTCCCATTTTGTGTTTTTGGGTTTTTTTTGACCCTTATTTATACAACGTTCTGTACAGTGCAAAGACTTTGACCTCCAGGCCTCAGTGAACTCTGCTTTTCCTTCAAACTTTTGATCCAAGCAGACCACTCCTTGTTGTGCTTCAGAGTGCTGTCTGTCAGTGCTGGCACAGAAGGTAGAATTAGATATTTTATTTGCATGGATAAATGAGGTAATTATCCTTACTTATACATCACTATAGGATCCATCTGTTTTAATTGGATTACATACATAATTGGACAGCAACGTGCTAAGCAGAGAACAGCAGGTGAAGTGCTGGCTCCTGCACAGAGCTCATCTCCTACACAGGAGCATATGATAACAAATAGTATGAGCAACTCACTCCAAACCACTGCTGCCCAGGCAGAGCTCCCAGTCACATCGGTCTCTTCCTGAGCTTTCATTGCCAAGTCTCCATAGTCTCGCCATTCCTATTTTTGCATTGCACTTTGGGATGCACTGACAACTTCATTTTTGCCCGTTATCATAGAAAAGTCCCCCAGTTTTCTTAGATTTCTCCATCAGGAGTGCTCCCCCTTGGAGTTATTCTAACTTGTTATGAGACGATCTGCTCAGTGTTGCTCATCACCACTCTTCATTTCATGTTGCCCCTGTGCTGGCAGGAGCTGTGGCTGCAGGGCTCACCTTCAGCTCCACAGTGCCTGCAGGACCTCCCCCACCCCATGGACCTTCCTCTTCTTGTACGCTGCTTTATTTCTTCCTAAATGATTTCTCCAAAGCAGCAGCTGCTGCCTTGCTTGCTTTCCACACATCTGCCAGATCAAAATGAGTGCAGTTTTAGGCTGAGGACAGGAGAAACTCAGTGTTTTGCCAGCACGTATGGCCCAGGCTCTCAGGTAATTTCTGTTCCCCGCCTTTTAGGTGTGTCATGTTCCCCTGGCTGAGGCCATGCCCTGAGCAGTGCTGTGCCCATGCTATTAGCACAGCTCTTCTGGCTACAGTGCTCTGGCAGGTGCAGTGCTGCTTCCTGTGCTGCCAAGTGTGCTGGTCATTACCTGTAATCATGTGGTGATATATTAAAACCTCCTGTAAACCAATTTACAACAGGTGAGTGATTGCTGTGCTGGAAAGACTTCAATTTTCATTTCTTATTTTTCAAAGCAGATACTTATTATAATACAGGTTATTAAACCTCAAAGGTTTATCATGTATTGAGACAATTAACTTCTTTTAACAGCTCATAAATGCTTTATTGTGCATGGTTCTGAATAAATATTTGATTCCGTATGAGACCTGTACTCATCTTTGGCATTGCGTGCCAAACCCAGGGCTCACATCTGTTGTGATTGAGCTGTCACTGCCTCTGCTCACTGCTCCTCACCTAATGGCCACATTCCCAGTGAAGCCCAGGCACTGCCCAGAGCTGTGGGTGCCCCAACACTAGAGTTGCCTGAGGCTGTGGATGGAGCCCTGTGCAGCCTGAGCTGGGGGCACACAGCCCATGCAAGGGGGAGGGCAGGAGGGGGTCAGGGTCCTTTCCAACACCACAGTTCTGGGATTCCATGACTCTGTGATTAAACCCAGCTTCGACTAGCATGGAGGGACAGGGAGAGTTCACTGTTATCTTTTATCGATGGAAGAAATTCAAACTGAGAAGTGGAAAATGTGGAAACAGAAAGTTTCCTGGTGATAGTCAGGGCCATCATGTTTTATTCTTCTCTAAAGATTTAACCATAAAACCAGTAATGTCCTTCCTGCATGCCTGGGGTCCTCCTCCATTTTTGCTGCCGCCTCCAACATTAGCCAAATGTTTGGGGAGTCGTTTTGTTCCAAATCCAACCTCATCATTATCCAGACAATTTATGCCCTCCCGTTCACAAGGGCTGTCATAACGAGAACAGATGATAAGAAACCATTCTTCTGATAATGACTTAAATGGGAGCGTGTGGGATACCAGTCCTCTCTGCATTGTAATCCACCAATTGCTCTGATGCACGCGGTGCTTGCAGCCGTCTGGCATTGCTCCTCAGACCATATTGAAAAAATATGAAGGAAATACACCCATTGTGTTTCTTGGGAATGATCAACAGTCAGTAATTTCCCTCATTTAAGGAAAAGTGCGGCACAGCCACGTCCAGCTCCCTTCTCTAAAATAGAATGGTCCTTACATTCTAATTGGGCAGTTTGGGTTATGTTGGTAGAAGAGATAACAAGTGAGCAAGGCATTAAATGGAGAGAGGAAAAGTTTGGTTAATTGTTGACCATCTGGAGCTGAGGCTGCTGGGTGGGTCCTGGCTGCAGGGATGTCCTCCCATGCTCATCATCCCCAAGAGAACCCAACAGCAGCTGCTGCTGTGCAGCTGGGCACTGCTCACCCACATGGGGAGGCTGTGGGACAGATGTGGGGTGGCTCCCAGCCATGCCAACCACAGGAGGTAAGGGAGACAAAACATAGAAGAGCAGTTATTATACTAAAACTCCAGCGTGTTCTCTGTGCATGTTTATTTTCTGTCTTTCCTGTAAGGAAGTCACCAGTGGTGCTAAACAAGTGGAAATCGCTGTGTGGTTTTCTGCTCTAGAGAACATGAAGGAGCTCAGCCGGGAAAGGTTTATACATCCCTTCCATTTTTGGAGATTTAAGTGCCAAAGTAAAATGTGCATCTTCCATCGAGACCCCCTCTTCCTATGTAGCAGAAATCGAGAAGGGCAACTTTGTTTGCTCTGCTCCTGGCAATGCCACATCTTCCATTTCAGATAATGCAGTGCCTACTGACTGCCAAAGCCCAGAAAAGTCCTGAGCAAAAACTTGGCTGCTGTCTGCCCTGCTGTTCCCCAAGGTGGAAAAAAAAAAACCCTCAGATGAAATCTACTGGGGTGCAAAGAATTGCTGAAAAAAAGGCAGTCTGGGAGGTTTGAGTGAAGGGGAATGTCTCAGGTGTGGCAGGTAAGGAATGAGCAGAAAACAGTCATCTCTTGTGCTGGGGAAGGAGAGCACAAGGCTACAGGGACAGCAGAAACCTCATTCCCCTCAGGCTCCAAGGGCTGATTTAGCCCCATTGAGCCAACCTCGGGTTTTTGGCACACAACATATGCTGAGTTGCATCCCTTAAATGCCTCTTCAGGGCTTTGCTGTTTTGTTGGTTCCCAGCCCCTTTCTCAAGGCATCTAAGCATTTTGCAGCCGTCTTTTAGAAGTGCATGGCCAGAATGATGCCAGGAGATGTTCTTGACCTTTCAGGAGCTCAGGGACTGGAGAATGGCACAGCACAGAGTAAGCAGAGTGCCCTTACAGCCCTGCATCTGTGGGATTGCCTAAACAGCCTGCAGCTGCACGGACTGCAACAGTGATGTGCACTGGGATGTGCAACAAGTGTGTGCTTTAGGATGTGCAGTGGGGCTGTGCAGCAGAGGTTCGCCAGCTGCCACCTTTGATTGCAGCAGTGTGGGCTGCAGAGGGGACAAGCAGCTGGAAAACATAGTGTGCACTGCTAGAGCAGGACATGGGGTGTGGGGAGCCAATGGGTGCAGCCATATGGGCACAAGCTGTGAGGCTGCTCTGTGTTCAGTGCCACAGGCATGAGAACACATGATCCCATCGCCAGAGAGAGAGGAGGAGGAAGAAGGGCAGTTAAACAAGTAGGAGCATTTTGAGCACTGTATCACCTGCCAATTTTCTCTTCCTTTATCTCTGTACAAACTCTCAACGGAGCAGAGGGGCAACACTGAGCTCTGCTCCTTGTGACAGCAACAAAGCCAGAGGGAAGTGGGGCAGTGTCTGGGGAGGGCTGAGTGGGGACCAGGGAAAGGCTGTGCCCCAGAGGGCAGCGGGCACTGGAATTTCTATTGCAGCATGGTAATTCTGCTCATAGATAATCCACTTCAAGTAGAAATTACATTTAAAAGGTGACATTCTCCAGTGATTAGCTGTGGAATACCCATTACTAGAGCAGAAAGTGGAAAAAGCAGTGATAAGTTCCTTGAATAAGAGAATCCTGATCAATTTAAATCCTTGCAATTTGGCATAACATTCACATTGCGATTCCACTCCCGCACCTGGGCTGCCTTGCTGCCCGTGTTTGGTTCTCACACCAGACATCAGCTGCAGTGGCAGCTCCAGCCTCCGCACAGCAGCTCTGCAGGTTGATGCCCAGGGTGCCCAGTGCCTGCCAGCTGGTGTTTTTATGTGGAGGGACATGGGCACAGTGAGCATCCTGGCAGCACAGCCCTTCATAAATTATCTTTGATGCTGGAACATCGTTGCAATGTGATACACACATTTCTGATCACAGAATCACAGACACACAGCACAGCTGGGTGGGAAGGGCTCTCACAGCCCCCAGCCCAACCCCTGCTGAGGGCTGAGTCCCCCCAGCTCAGGCTGCCCAGGGCCCCTCCATGGCCTGGGGAACCTCCAGAGATGGGGTATCCACAGCTTCCTTATGACCCTTTTCAACCCCACCATTCTGTGATAAGACTGATGCAGCTCCAGTCGGAAGCATTATGTGTTTCTACAGCCACAGCTTTATCGGATCTCATCTTAACAGCCCTCAGTGCATCATCCTCACAGCCCCATCCTCACAATCCTATCCAGAAAGCTTCCTGCGCAGATCAAAGGGCTTTAACACAAAGGCTGGAGATGCCACAAGCACTCCTGAGCAGTGGGAGCAGTTCACCTGAGCCTTGCCAGCTAAACTTCCCCTTTCGGGCAGGTACTTAACTCTCAGCAGTTGAGAAGTTAATTATCATTCCATTGGTGAGTGTTATTTCTCAGAGCCCAGTCTCAATTACAGCATCGTTTTCCCAGGTTACTGTATTGCAGATTTATTATTAGTTTATATGAGCGAAGTATTATATTTTCAATAAAACTGGGCTGAATTTTCTCATCTTAACAATCATTAATGTTTCTCACTGTGTCGTGTGCAGTATTAACATGGCCATCGATCCACGCTGTGGTTGCTGCAGCTGCCAAATTAAGGACTCTTTAAAACCCAGATTTATTACACGTGATTCCTCTTGACTGAACTGGAAAAGTTCTCTCAGTGAGTGGGTACGACTTCCAGATGATCTGCAATAGGGTTTTGTGCTATTGTTCTTTTTTAATTTAGTTTCAAAAAGTTGGAAGTTCTGTCCCATGTAGAAGTCCACTTCCATAATGAGGGGTTGTTATTTTAGGAGAGCTTACAGCTTCTCAGGACGGGACATACTCTCATCTTTCAGACTCTCATTGCTGCACATTCGTTTGAAGGAATAACCCTTGTATGTGTCCACCAGTGTAACTCCCAGTGGTATGAATGATCTATGTTATTTTCAGTGGTCTTGAACACGATGAGAAGGATGTGCAGCTTCACACAAACACACACAGAACTAAAATGTTCTGTAGCGGACACTGTAATGACAGTGTGTTCTCCTACAGCTGGCCTGCTCAGAGTGAACGATTTCCTTCAATTTCCCTAAGGCAGAAATAGTTTTCTCTTGGGGAGATAACTGACACCATAAACAGATTTTCCATGGGCTTTTCAGAAACAGTTTCATTAAATCTTTCCTACACCATTCTCAAGTGCAGAAAATCCTCTTCTGCAGGAGCCTGCCCTCATGGATTGGGATGGTGATAGCACAGTGCTCTGCTGCATGCCCAGGAGCTCCTACCCGCTCCCTGCAGGCAGCGACGGCCAGGCAGGCAGAGCTGGGTGATGGAGCAGTGCTGCTTCATGCTGCAGCTCTGCCTGAAACACATGCACACCTCTCCCCCCTTTCTGCCCAAGTTCTTTCCTTCCAGGAGTTTTCACTTAGAGGTCATGTGGAAGACTCACCTGCCATTTGTTAATAGCCTCTCTGCAGCCTTTCTATTACCCACTGTCTGAGAATACGACAGGTGAGAGTGAAGTCACGAGCACCAGAGTAACTGCAGCTCCAAAGATATCTGGGCATCAGCATTACCTTCTTTGCTCTCCTTAGGTTTTACCTCTGAGCTTTTCCCAAAAGGTTCAGCAAATGGACACAGGATGCTCTTGAATGGTGTTAAGACAGTGAACTGTGCTAAGACACCCATTTAGTCCTCATTTCAGGTCAGTGAGGGCAGGCCAGTTGTTTAGGAGTGGAAGTATTAATGAAGTGCTGCCCTTCTCTAGGCATTCTTTTATAGCTTGCCACCTCTTCCCTGGAGTTCTACACACAGCGTTGTTATCCTATCCCATCCCATCCTATCCAATACTATACTAGCTCAACCCACCTTATCTCACCCTGTACTTCCTATCCTAATCTATCATCACTTCTGGGTAACAGAGATAGAATGTGAGATAATGGCCTCATGTAGTGCCAGGAGAGGTGCAGGTTGGATATCAGGAAAATATTCTTCTCTGAAAGAGCAGAGGGGCACTGCCATAGGCTGCTCCTCCCTGAGGGGAGGGGGTTCACCAGTCCTGAGGGTGGAGATGTGGCACTGAGTGATGCGGTCAGTGGGCATGGTGGGCTGGCAGTTGGACTTGGTGACCTCAGAGATCCTTCCCAGTGCATGTGATCTATGACATTCTCTCCCACTGTCACACCCTTGCAGTGCATATCACAAGCAAAGCATCATGTGCTCCCTGCCAGCCCTCCTGAGCCACACCTGGCACTGAGAGCCCGCAGATGCAGAAGGAATGGCACGGAGATGCCCCACTGTCCTCAGAGCTAGCTGATTCCTGAACGCCTGGTTCCATTTCAGCTCACAGAAGAGCTGGTGTAAAGCCGTGCACAACCAGCACATTCTGTTGCATTATTTATCATTCGTCATGTCTCCAGGGGACTGAGAATGCTACAGATGCCAGGTTAGCACTTTGTAGGACACAAGAAGCATTTTGTCGTTTAAGATATTCTTATTTACCTTCCCTTGAAGATGATCACATTTAGAGGAAAAATTCCAATCAAAGGAATTATCTTGAGTAACACAGGACACCTCTCTACAAATACATTCTTTGTGAAAACAAGCCCCATTCCTGACTGACTGCCCTGAAAGAGCAAACCTAGTAAGACCTCATGCCTTAAAACATTCATTTAAAGGCCCTTGTTACCATTTATGGCAGCATTTCCTTCCTCCATTCTTTGTAATTCCTTGCAGACCTTGGATTTCCCCAAGCTGATTTAATGAGGCTGCTCATACAGAAAGCTTCCACGGCTCCCAGGGCACAGGGAAAACATCTGTGGGAAGATGAGCTGGGAGGGGTGGCAGCAGTGATAGGTGGCACTGATGGAAGCTGGACCATAACTTCTCTCTCTCTCTAAAAGAATGTGAAAAATGGGGAAGTTACAGAAAAGACCCACAAAAATAGTCTGGCACTGAATGAAATGCCCGAAGAGCTCAACAATAGCATCAGAAAAGGGCCACAATGTGACCTGACTGCAGTGGCATATCATCAAAGGAGTAAAACTCTCCATACTGACTTGCTCCTTGGACTCATCAGAGGGGCAGCATCTGATGGCAGCATTTGTGGCCCTGTCCTCGCACAGCAGCTCAGCAGCAGCCTCCCTCCTCTGCCAGCCCTGCTCAGACTCCATGCAGGGCAGGGGATGGGGGCCATTTCCACCCTGTGCTGCTGCATGGGCTCAGCTGCACACCCTGCAGCCCCCAGGCACTGTGATGCGCTGACCTCCAACACCTTTCCATCAGCTTTTGCTAGCTTCTCCCTTCAAAAAGTTCTTTTTATTTAATCTCACTTGGTGTCTTGACCTCCTCTACACCTCTGCCTTTCGCATTTCCTTAATTAGTTTTATATGGCAGGAACAAACATTCCCTTCTGCTGTGACATGTGCTTTGGATACCTGCCAGGAGCCTGGGCTGTGTTGCTGGCTTGCTCTGGCCCCCAGAGCTGCACACTGGGGGTCTGCTCACTGCACTGACTGCACTGAGTGGAGCACCCTCCCCTGCTGCTGCCCCCCAGCACTCAGCCAAACCTGCGAACACAATGAGACACAAAAGTTCGTAACTCTCTACAAACCAAATGTACAGAAGGACCACAGACTATTTGAAAAACTCTTCACAAGGCAGTAAGTGGGGTTAATATTTTCTGATCTAGTTAATAAGCTTTTGTGGGGCATAGTTTTCCTGCTATTGATTCCCCCAGGGAGACGCCAGTTCCTGTGGTACGGATGAACTTATGCCTTTGCACATACAGCAGTACATGGGTACCACGGCAGGGTAACCCACCTGTTGCTGAAACACCTTAGCGTTGTTTATGCCAAGCTAACATCACCAGGCTGAAGTCATCCCCTGATCCTGGCTGCTCCCTTGGCTCCATCTGTTACAGGGAATGTCCATTACACTTATCCATGGATATGGAGTCCCTGTGCAGAGATGTACCACTGAAGGACATGGGCAGTGGGCATGATGGGATGGGTTTGAGTTGGACTTGGTGATCTTAGAGGTCTTTTCCAACCTGAAGTAATGGTCTGTCCACAAAAGCAGACAGGTCGTGGGAGCAAAGCACCCTTCTCACCCTTGCTCAGTGCCCTTGCTGTGTGCTGAGGGGCTGTGCAGGAGGATGGGCACAGGTTGCTGAGACCTTCCCAGCTGCTTCTGGGTGGTTTTCATCATAAGCTGGAGCTGGGTTTTATGTCTCTCCTTCCTTATAAAGGGAGTTGTTGAGGTTTTTTTCTCATTTGAGTTCCTTGTTTGTCATACTTCTGGCAGTTTTCATTCATTTTCCATTTCTTTCAAGGAAATGTAACTGCCTTTCAGGAAGTCTTTTTATGGAAGATTTAACAACTACTTTCTAGATGAATGAAAGACAAAGTAATACGAGTGACGAATGAAGGTTTTGTATATTTTTGCTTACTGGCATATCAAAAACTACAGTCAGTACAGACAGCACAGGAATCAGGCAGCATGATTTGCTGCTGTTAAATGTTTCATGTGTGAGCAGAAACAAGTGGGTATAGCACAAGATGTCTGAGTTACTTCCAGGAGAAGCACCTCAGCAACTGTGCTGCTGTAGCACCCTTTGTGACTCCAGGAAATTCATAGAATCATTCTGGTTGGAAAAGTTCTCCCAGAACCCCATGTTCAACCCCAGCCCACCCCACCCTGCCCATTGCCCACGTCCCTCAGTGCCACATCCCCACTGCCCTGGAACACCCCCAGCAACGATGACCGCATCACTCCATGGGCAGCCCATGCCTGAGTGCTCTTTGGGAGAAGAGCTGTTTCCTCACACCCAATCTGACTCCTCCCTGGCACAACTTGAGGCCATCCCCTCTCTTGGTGGGCAGACTGACTCCACCACACTGCTGCAGCCTTCTTTCAGGGAGATGTAGAACTACCAGGACACTACTGGCTCTGGAACCAAGGTTTTCTTTTTCTCGGTCTCAGAAGTACATTCAGGGAACCACAAAGAGAATGGTTAACCTACGTGCAAACCTAAACTAGTGAGAATTGAATTTGGCATAAATAACAAAAGGAAGCTTGCACCTGCTCCAGTCTATTTGTTGCAGTTATTGCAGCCCAGCACTGCTGCCCGGAGCTGTGGGTGCCCCATCCCTGGAAGTGCCTGAGTGCATGGATGTGCCCTGGATGTTCTGGGATGGGGGGTTTCCCTGCAGATCTGTTATCACTGCCCATCCACATTTTTCTCACTGCTTTGGGTACAATTTCTCAGAAGGATCTCAGGGAGGACTTTTCCCACACCTGAAGGACAATCTCCTCCCCTAACTCCAAGCAGCATTTTATACATACAGTGTGCTGTCTGCTCATGCTGCTGAGTTGCTCTGGACCCACTACAGCTTCTTGTTCACTGCCCCATGGCAGTGCAGCCACCTCATGCCAGCTTTGCTGGTTGTCAGCGTGACCTGGGTATACCTTTGTAACAGCCAGCTGCATCACTCCTCACACAACAGAGGTGCCCAGGAGCCCTTTCAGCCTCCTTTCCACCACAGCAGTTACAGCTCTGGCCAGACAGTGCTTCATCCACGCTCCCACGGAGCGATGTGGACAGAGCTCTGCTGCTGGGCCGGGCTCCATCATGCCACCCTTCTGTCAGCACTGATCTGGTCTGTTCTGTCTGTTCTGTCTCAGTGCTACAGAACCAGGAGCCCAGGAGGCACAAGATGAGGCTGAGCAGATGCAGATTCCATGCAGTGTGTCCTCCATCACCCTTACACCATTGCTGCCTGTGTCCCCAGGCCCAGCTCTGCCCTCCCAGCCCATGCTGCTCGCCCTACCCTGCCCCCAGACCCATGGGCAGCACACACCCCATGGAACTTGGTCCCACTCCTGCCCGTCCTACAGCACTGATTCTGGTGCCACTGCTCCCATTTGTCCTCAGGCTTCACATTGAGCACAGACAGTGGATGGAAAGAGTATGCAGTGTTAATTAAGGCTGCTATTGATCCCTAATGAACCTGGCTCCTAATAATCACGGTTACCAATTGACCATTAGCTTTTGAGACCTTTTGATTCACTGACCTTGACATCCCAGAAGTGTATGATTTAATGTGAAATGACACTCTTGTTTAGCCTGAAACACGTCCTATAGGCTGCTACATTAAAAGATCAGAGATAAAATATTGGAAACGTTTAAAATAAATCATACTGCTATTGCATGCCTGTGGCTCTTTAATATTACTCTGAAATGACAATCTTTTAAATTTAAGTATAAACTCAAACAGATAACTGATTAGCATTACCCTAAGTAATGCTAATAAGCTTGCATCTTCACTATGTGCTGATTTCATCCTTAGTAACAAGCCCAGGAATTTGCAGCTTATCAATTAATGAAGTAATAGGCATCCATAGCGGTAGGGAAAATAAAACATTTTAAATGGAAGGAGACATTAAAGTCATTTCTGCCTCATTTGCTTTGTTTTACAAAGATAGCATGCAAAAGAAAAGAAGGAGCCAGATAAAAATCAGTGCAACACTGCACAGCTACACAAAGCTGTAGAAAACAGGAGCAAAATGGAAAAAAAATCACAACCCAAGGTCCTCTTTAATCTCTCTGTTTTCTTACAGGACCTATACTTTCTGTACAGAATGACCCAAGCATGTACCTACAGTCTCAGCAGTGAAGTGGGGCTGATGCCTAACCCTCACCCTAACCCCAACCCCAATCCTAACCCTAACCCCAACCTCAACCCTAACCCTCACCCTCACCTTAAACCCAACCCCAAACCTTACTCCAACCCCATCTGCAACCCCAACTGCAACCCCAGCCTTAACCCAAACTGCAAACCCAACTGCAACCCTAACCCCAACCACAACCTTAACCCTAACCCTCACCCTCACCCTTACCCCAACCCTTACTCCAACCCCAGATGCAACCAAAACTGCAACTCCAGCCTCAACCCAAACTGCAACCCCAACCTCAACCCTAACCCCAAACCCAACCCCAGCCACCATCACCATGAGGACAGACTGCTGTCTTTACTCAGCCCATTCACAATGTCTGGGAATGGCTGCTCTGCCCAATGTTTGGGGAAGCAAAAATCCAGGCAAAGCTAAATCCATGGAACTGATCTCATTATTTGCTCACCAGCGATGAGTACCCAGATAGTAAGGGGTGCTGGTGTCATCTGGTACATGCAGTGTCCTGCAGGATAGCAGCACACATTTCACAGCACTGACATACAGCTCTGTACATTTTAAATGAGACTCTATGAGTTGTAAATATGCTAAATTGGCTCTATGGAGCAGGTCTGGGCAGAAGAGTAAGGCAGCAACGTGCACAACTTCTCTGCTTACTCTACAGCCACCCCATTGAAGCAGGGCCTGCTGGGTTGGCCCAGCATCCATACCTTGCCCTGCTGCTCTTATTCCAACCCAGGCAGGGTAAAGCTGTGCATGGCTGACGCCTGCAATCACCTCTGAGGCCAAATTTTCATTTGTTTTATTGTAGTTATTATTATTGCTATTATTATTTTGAAAGCGTTATTGTTGGTGGTTCAATAGTGTAGTCTCAGCTATAGCAGTAAATGTTATTACTAACCAATGGTTTAGGATTATTTTGCTGTTGAAACTACCCATGGAGCAGGAGTGTCCTGTCCTGGCCATATTCTTGATAGGACAATTTGACGATCAAAGCCGTAGTGCTCTTCTGAGTGCTTTCTTGGCACTGTTCAGCACCTAAAAGCACTGACTCAGTGGCCCCTGGCGCTGCGATCCAGCCTTTGGTTGTTGTCTTCCAGGCACCATTTCCATTCTGATCCAGATCCTCATCACATTTGCTTCTCTTTATTTGGAGTACCTTCAGCAAAGACTCAGCGAAATGCTGGCACAGACGGCCAGAAGGAGCCAGTCCCACACAAAGGCAGTGAGAGATCCGGAGTTTATCCATGGATTTAGGAGTGCACTTTCTCCTTTTGGTATATTTATCCAGGGCTCAGAATATTCTTGTTGCGTGTATACATGCAATTACCTATCAGCAATTAGTTACCTAATCCAAAGTGGAGGCATGGAGTCAGCCCTGAGACCATAGTAAGCTGCTCTGAGGCCTGGCAAGGAGTTTGGAAGAGGTGGAGGGAAAATATTCCCAGGCATGGGCACTTCAGAGCCCATGGTCTGGTTATTCAGGTTTGTGGTTGGCCAGCCGTGGCCTTGGATCACCCCATGCCACATTGCTGGTCATCTCTTTTCCAGAGAAGATTGACATGAAGGGCTCCAGGCATGCTTTCCTCTGACAGCTGTGTGCCACAGTGTGCAGACACAATGCTGGGGTTATCTGTTTCTGTCTGTGCAAGCAGCAGAGCTCCCCATCTCCTTGTCTGGTCACCTTCTTGCATAAGCAGCCATGGGGCAAGGGCTGGCAACCCAGGCTAGTGCAACCCCCAGCCCTCTGTGCCATCTCTGGTCACTCAGGGAAAGAGAAAAACACCTCTGTAGGCCTGCACCAGACCAGAAGGCACCTCCACACATCTTAAAACTTCTAAAAGATGAGACACACTCCTCAGCACCCTCAGTCCCCTCCAAAACACGGTCCTCCTATTTTTAAGTTGATTACAGAAAGCTTCCTTTAATTTGTTCGCTCTCACCAGCCAGTTCCTCCACAGATTATCTGCTCTCAGTTTTTATTATGTACTTGTACTGCTTGGGGCAACACAAACCTAAGCAGTGTTCTGGTGGTGGAGCTTTGCAGGGATGACCTACAGCACACACAGAACAAGAGAAACACTGTGTCTGGAGCAATTACAAAGTAGGTGCAAAGCAATGACAAGTGATGACAAGTAGAGGAGACATTTAGACAGTAACAAGGAAACTCATCTGGAGTTCACATTTAAAATCCATTTGCCTGGCTCTGGCTCTTGCCTGCCAGTCCACGAGAATAAAAAATGACCAGGGTTGGGTAAAGTTATCAGCAATCGGCCACCCATCAGAGAGCAGTCTGACAGGAAGATAAAAAGCAGGGGAGAGAAATAAATCCCTCATTCTGCTGAATGTGGGCACACAGGGCAGGAAGCGTCACTTCTAATATCCGGCAGAAGGCACAGGCTGTGCCAGGGCAGCCCCACCAGGTCAGAGCATGGTCAGCACAGTTTTACATGACAGCAGAGCCTCTCTGAATCTAGAAAAACAAACAAACAAACAGAAGAGATGTATTAATTAATTAAATTAGAAGAAAAAGGTGACAAGATTAACAAGGAGGGGATCTAAATCACTGGAGAAAATTAATATGTCCCCAATATCTGAGTAATTTGATCTTGGAAAGTCCCTTTCCATCTGCAGCAAACCTTTGTAGAGCATGGTGCTCTTGTGCCCATGATGCCTGTGGTGGCTTGAGCTCAAGAGGCCAAGATGTGGGGAGTCCTGGGCCCAGCTCCTGGGTAGGAGCAGGAGCCTGGAGAGCTTCACAGGGGCATTTGAGGGAATACTCTCTAAGCTGTGCCAAGCTCCCGCTCCATTCCTCCATCCTCCATCCCTCCATTCTTTATACTCCATCCCTCCATCTCTCCATTCCTCCATTTCTCCATCCCACCATTCTCCATCTCTCCATCCCTCCATCCTTTCATTGTAGGCAGATGTGACCAGCAGCAGTGACCTGGGAGAAGCAGGTCAGACCCAAGAAGTGAGGACATGCAGGATGCAGCTCTTGTCCAGCCAGTTCCACACACAGCACTCAGTGGCTGATCAGAAACTTGTCGTACCAAACAGGACACCCTCCCTTTTAGCAGTGCAGGTCATTCGCTTCTAACCAATTTCCTCTCTTTATGTATTTCAGCCTTTCTGTGTTGCTGCCCACCTTCACGCTTTTCTTTGAGAGTGCCTCACTGCATCCCCATTAGTCATTAATAACACTTGTTTCTTGGAGAGGCTTTAAGCTGGCTGTGTGAGCAGCACCCAGCTGAGCTGCACTGGCACCAGACCAGCAGATGGATCAAGATGCTTAAATGGCCATGAGATATCAAATGCATTTGAAAAATTAAAGCTTTGATTTTGATTGTGTTTCAGCAATATGGAAACTAAAAGGGAGTTTGTGCAGAGTGCTGTCCCCAGCACAGTGCCTGGGGGTAGACTCTGAACACAGTGTAAAAGAGAGAAAGCATAAAAATAAGGAAAGAGAGAGAAAAGGAGAGGAGGCAAGGCGGGGCAAGACAAAAAAGAAGTAAGCTGTGAAGGAGCAGGGGTTGGCAGCGGGCTGTACAACTCGGAACAGGCCCTGGTCATGTTTAAGTTTCTAACACGTAATGGAACATGCATTTATCATTTATGTTTTCTG
Source organism: Callipepla californica brunnescens (assembly GCA_023055505.1). Taxonomy (NCBI): domain Eukaryota; kingdom Metazoa; phylum Chordata; class Aves; order Galliformes; family Odontophoridae; genus Callipepla; species Callipepla californica. Next base: position 47,596,621 of record JALIRH010000004.1, on the reverse strand, counting down.
GTCTCCTTATAGATGTGCTTTTCGAAACAGATTATGGTAAGAATCACAAACTTAGTGTTAAAACAGTCTGCAGGGTGTGTTAGTTAAAAGAAGTACTCTGCTTTCTCAGATCCTTGCCTTGCTGTGCAAACTAGAAGAACCTTGACTGCATACCATAGGGCAGCACCATGCCCTCCAGGGCCTTCCTCTGCAGCCCAGGCTGGCTGTTTAAACCCATACTGCAAATAGCACCTTTACCGGATTCAAACCACTTGACCCTGCTTTGGTAAGTCACAAAAATCCTTACTTTCCACCCCTCTCAATGAACCCTGCACTGACACAGAAGAGAAAAGAATCAGAATTGTGTGACACAGGCTGAGCTGTGTCTTTGCATGGGGTTATTTGTGTTAGGTCCCGGCAGGCCTTTGAGCAGCAGTATGTGAGTAGGAAAAGCATGGAGTATGAGTAATTGCTTGCACACAGCTGGTGGCACAGTGAAATGAGGCCACTTACCTTTACTTTGCATGGAGAACTGCAGCAGCCTGGTTTGGAACGGCATCCTCCAAAATCTCCACAGCTCCTGGTAGTCCGTTTGCAAATCCCAAGGAATACAGCCCAGGAATATACAACCTGGAGAAGTCTTCCAGACATGTCCTTTGTGAAGGGCACTGTTTAGGCTGGACTAAAGCTATACTTAAACCTTCAGACCACTAAGGAAGGTAAAATATCTGCTTTTCAGCTTGATCCCATGTACTGAAAGGAACCGCTGCTCTGTTTTTCTGTGCTCTGAAAGGAGGGATTAGGGCTGGGTAGCAAGAAGAGCTTCCCAATGGTAGAAGCTGTCAAACACTGGAACAAATCCATGGCTGAGTGTGGCACTGCCACCACAGCCATCTGTGGCTGTGTCCAGATTGATGAACTGAGGAAGGATTCAGTAGAACCTCCCCAAAGCACTCATCAGATGCTGCCTTCAGTTACATGGCATCCTGAGCCTTCCTCCTGAACTTCTCTTTTACTTAAGTCAGACCTCTCTCTGCTTTCCGATCTTAAATTGCATTTTTTATGAGCTGATAAAACGTTGGTGAACCTGGGCAGAATTTAGATCTACCAAAATGAGAATAAGATCTTGGGGAACGTGGCGGCAGTAGAGAAGAGGAGAAAGCAATAAGGAGAAGAGGAAGGTACTCCATAACAACAGAAAGTCTCTGCTTTTCTTCAGCATCTCCTTTGACAGGAACGTGATGCACCCCACAAGGGGTCTGCAGCATTAAAACCAGGGGCACGACCTGCTTGGGCCCCGCGTGGGGCAGCACGGGCTCTGTCAGCATCTGCTGCCCGAGATAAAGCACCGTGTGCTGCTTATCGACGGAGGCAGAAACAAGGAACCTCATCACTGTAATTAAAACGATAACCAGATTTTATCCGAAGAAAAGTAGCAATTAGATGGTAGACATTTCCCTAAGTAAACTGCACTGCGCTACTAAGTAATCAAAAGGATATAAATCGTGCTATTAAATCAAGACAGGTAACATTGCTTTGCAGGGTACGTCTATTTTGTTTTCCTTTTTCCACCCTTTTCTGGCAGCGTCAGGGCACTGAAGCCTCGGCACTGCCCAGAGCTGTGTGTGTCCCATCCCTGGAGGTGCCCGAGGCCATGGATGGGGCCCTGGGCAGTCTGAGCTGGGAGCACACAGCCCACGGTTGGGGTGGGGCTGGGGGCTGTGAGATCCCTTCCATCCCATCCATGGTGTGATTCTGTGATTCTACGGTGTGCAGGACACTTCCATGTACTTCCAGTTTTATTTTTAACCAGCATAATAATGCTGAACAGAATGTTATTGCGTAAAGCCAGCCTTTTGCTCTCTGAAAATCTTACCTAGGGAGGTGAGCATCTATCAGAAGTGGGCCTGGTGCCCCATGGTGAATGAAGGGTGGCCAGCACAGGGCATGCAGCCTGCTGGGTCTATGAGTGAGTCCTGCTCAGCCTGGAGGGGAGGGAAGTGAGGAGCTGAGGGCAGAGACTTTCGGTAGGAGCAGCATGTCTGAGCCTGGAGCTGCTGTGGCTCTGCAAGATCAGCAGCAGCCCATAGGCAGTGATATGGCCTCAGCCACTGTCCCATAAAGCACAGAGTATGGGATCCAGAGCTAACGGCAATGTCAGCATGCACTGTGTCCACATGAAGCCCGACAAGAAGGCTGCACCTCCCTGGCAACCACTTTGCCCAAGACGAAGGAGAATTCTTCCCTCTTTTCGTTATAACAAAGACACATAATAATGAAAGGAGGCACTCCTGGCTGTGCCAGCACCTCACTACCCACCAGCTCACCTCCCATCAGCTCAGTACCTATCAGCTCATCGGCCCTCAGCCCTGCTCGTGGGTCAGGGGTTGCCTTCAGCATGGTTATCCCCCCACACAGCATGCTGAGGCTGGCCAGAGGGTGTCACCTTTGGACGCAGAGCCCTAGGGCAGGTGAGCAGTGCAGGGAGAGTCTGAGATGGATTTGCAAGAAAGAAAGGTGGAGATAAGTGACATGCCAAGCAAAGAATCTGATTTCATCCTGCATATTTCTATATTTTTTGCTACACTTGCTTGCCTAGCACAGTGGAACAAGTGAATGCCTTATCCTCACAACAGCCTGAACAGTAAGAAAAGCTTTGCAGTTAAATGGTCCCAAAAGCTAAGCAGTAGGGAAGAACAATATACTGCCATAAAATATCTTCCTGCTGTTCTAAATGTCCTGGAATAGGAATAATTTCTGACACTTTTGGAACCCTTTGCCCATGGGAGCACAGGTTGTGGGGCTGCGACAGGGAAGCTGGCAGGATGGCTGGTTTGGAGCTGGCAGCCTGGGAAATGCCAAGAGGAAAGCAATGGGGCTGCTCAGCCCCTCAGATATCATCTGAGAAAACAAAGGTGATGTTACCCAGGCCCAGCGTGTGTGGGAACAATAGCTGAGGCAGATGAGCAGGAAAATAACCCAGGTGCAGACAATGAGTAGGACAGCTGCCTGGCTGAAAGTTGCTTGGGTTACAAGAAGCCTATCCCCAGTGAGCAGCAGAGTGCCTGCCACACAGTGGTCAGCAGCACCTGCTTCCATCTCCTCAACACTTTGCAGGCCTTGCTGCCTTACCTGCCTGCTCATCTCCAGGGCTGCCCTAAACCGTGCTGCACCTCTGTGCCAAATGCCACCTGCATCAGAGTGCCGAGAACCATGTTCACAGCAGCATCCACAGACAGCACAGACATGGCAGCAACTGTGGGTAACAGTGCAAAATGAGGCTGATTTTTTAAACCCTTTAAACCCTTGGGGATCCCTTTAAACTGGATCTTAATGAGGCCATTCTTCAGAGCACACCAGGTGAATGGCCTGAGCAGCACTCAGTGAGGACTTTCTCAGCAATTTTGACAGGGCTGTGATTTAGCCCAACTTTGGAGTAAGGTTGCATAAGCAAAAGTGTTTTTCTGAATAGCTACAGGCAAAATATTCCAGAGCAAACCAGTGATAATACATTTATATGACCCAAATTAACAGAAGCGTCCTCCTGTTCACATTTCTCTGTTGATTTAAGGCATTGCCACAGGCCCAGTGGAACTGTACATCTAAGACCATCCTTCACCCAGGTGTAGCTCCAGAATGATTGGGTTTTCTCAAAAGCTATTTATCTCTGCGCACCTTAAGAAACACCATTTCTGAGAAGTCATAGGTTGTTCTAGTGCCATGATGTACTCCCACCTTGAACAGGATCCTCAGATGCAGGGTACACAAGTGACTCCAAAACTAGGAGACCCATTCTTACTGTTTTCTCATAGAAAGAGAAAAATGTCAGGACCCACACAGCCTACACGGGAGCAGAGACTCAGGAAGGTTCACTGCAACCTACCCAGGACCTGCTTCTTCTTAGCATCACTCTTTGTAGCTGGAGCATCTCAATGTGGCTGCTCATCATCTCCAGTTACACAGAGCAGAGAAGACAAGAAGCTTCTCTCAGTGCCACATCAAATCTCCACGCATTTTAGCAGCAGCCTCAGACACCAGGCACCCCCATCATACGAGCACAAGTGTCTGTTCATGTTAAGGTGCACACAGCATGACACAACTCCCTGCTGGCATTGCAGGCCAGGACTGCTTGTTCCTCTCCTCTGGAAATGATCTACTCAGCATCGTGTCCTCAATTATATAACCCAGAAGTACTGATAGTATCAGACACAGACTCAAAAGAGTCACCCTGGACTCCCTAAGAGAGAAAGCAGCCACTCAGCTTCGGCTGGCTGCATCCACCATCCTCATCCCTGATTCTCCAACCACGGTTGGGTGCAGCCAGCTGGATGGGCATTGAGACCACATTTCCTGGGGAGTGGCAGAGGTGGCCATTGAGTATCCAGAGAGAAGCAGAACTCAGAACATGCCAAACGGGTCCAAGAGATCTGTACAACACTGCAAGACAACAGCACACATCCCTTCTGCATGTGTCACACAGCACAATTCAGTGCAGTGCTGTCACTGACTCCTGTGTTCTTCCAGACACTGTCACTCCAAAAATGAGACATATGCAAAAACAACAGGAAAGCCTGAAGACATATTTCTGTACTTGATGTTCCTCGTGAGGTTTTCTATTCTGGGGATAAATGTAACCTAAGCATGGCAGGTAATTCAGAAGACTGTTTTAGGACATAAAAAAGCAAATAATGCAGGCAAATGTTCCTTGTAAAGGTTAAGGAAGTGAGGAATGATGGGCGGAGTGGGGAAATATCAGGACTGACAGGAGAAGGAGCAATGAAATAATTCAAGAAGATGAGCAGCTGCAAATGTGAAATATTGGCAGTGGGAAGCTGCAAGCAGAAGAAATGGCCAAGGAAGTGAGAGGGGGAAGGAAGAGGAAAGGCAGAGGAGCAGACACGTTGGGTGTTAGCAGTCCTCAGGTGACTTTCTCAGCCCCTTTCATGAGCACTGGGCTCTCTGCAGAGAGGAGCTCTTATCTAAGCTTGGTGTCTGTGGAGTTACTTGGCGTCCAGATGGGTATCAGACATAAACTTCAAGCTAGTGGAGACACACCAACCTGAGATGTCCAGGAATACTGGCTGCCTTTTGAGCACGATCCCCACTCCCACTCCTGACTGCCCACAGAACCTTTCAGCATCACTCATTTGCAGTGACATGGTTTAGTGTCAGCTGCTGGCAGGCCCCTCTGATCCCATAGATGTATTCCAACCTAACGCATTCTACATTCCCGATTCTCTGGTGTGCTGACCACACTGCAGGATGGGGGAGAGTAGAAATCATTTGCATATGGAGGTAAATGAGGGCACGTGTGGCAGCAGCCAGCACTGTAGTTAACTAAAAACTTGGAAAGAAGCTGTGGCGGTCACCAGACAGCAACAGAACCCTCAGGGGCCCCTTGACTCCTGGGAAACCATGGTAACACTATCTTGAAGATAAGAGAAGAAGAACAAGTAAGGCCAAATATGGAGAAGACAAGACATGCCACAGATCTATTGGGTAGAGATAACCGTAGCATAGGTGATTGGTAGTACTGTGATGAAGAAGGTTGTAAGAAGAGTGTGTTGCTAACAATAGACGCCATTTTACCACCCACCACATTGGTGTGCACCGAGGTAGATGGACAGACCGATGAGTCCCTAACGATTGCGAACACCTGAATGAAGCCGAAGGCGGGTCCGGAAGGCTTCATCTGGTGACCCCGACGTGATCGTTAGGGAATAGTGGTCGGCCACAGGCGGCGTGGCGATCCTGCTCTTATCCGTCTCCCTTGGGGAAGGAGACGATGACCCTGGTAGAGGGGGCTGCGGCTTAGAAGAGCGGAAGCTGGGGGCGCGTCGGAGGTGCTCTGACTGCAGCAGAGCGTTGAACCTGCCGAGGACCCAGAAGACACTACTGGAAGGTGTGCCTGGTAGTGTGGTTGTCGCGGGACAGAGGACGTCCGGCGATGGAAGCCGTCATAAAGGTGATATCGTCCGCGTGTAAGACCTATTGCGGGAAGACCTCTCCTTCTAAGAAGGAGATCGGGTCTTTATTGTCCCTCTTGCAGAAAGAGGGGCTGTTAACATCTCCCTCAGATCTGTATTCCCCGGGCTCTTGGGATTCCATCACAGTAGCGCTCTCCCAGCGAGCGATGGTGCTCGGGAAGTCTGGAGAGCTAAAAACTTGGGGTTTGATTCTGGGGGCTTTACAGGCAGCAAGGGAAGAGAAGCCTGACGAAAACCTTGCCAGGGAGTTGCTGGGTTTGGATCCGGGCGGTGGGGAGTTGCTGCGGGCGGGAGGTTCTAACCCCTTCAGGAACCTGCCGCAAGACAAGATGGTATCGGACACACCGACCACCCTCGAAACGACGATACCGGAAAAGAAGAAGGAAGAGTCGCCATCGTCGCCATCAGCACCACCCCCGTATCCTTGCATATATCCTTCTTTGTGTAACCTTACACCCCCAGCGGGGGAGGGGGGAGAAGTTAAACGGTCTGGAATGCTTGCTCTCTCTCTGGGGGTGGGGGAGTTGGGGCGGAGTGGAGCGCCTGCCGCTTCTCGAGAGGGGCGGGGTTGGCCGTCCTCGGTTACGCCCAGGGGTTGGCTGTCCCCGCCTACACCTGCGGGTGGGGGAGATGGAGAGAAACGAGGGTTGAGATCACCCCTCACTTTAAATGTATTGGAGGCTTTGGTCCTGGGCTCACTCGGTGTGCCTTGGGATCCAGGACCTACCTTAGCAGGGGTTACTTGACAATTGCTGGAGCCCAGCACAACTGTCAGCTATGCAAATAAAGGAGAGAGGCTTTGATCATGTCAGTGATGGATGGATCTGCATTCTTTAGGGATTGTAAAACTTTCTGACTGTCCGCACTTGCATTTTTTACAGCTAATTGCTTAGATGGGTCATTAAATGTAACATAGGGCTCGGCAGTTCCCTTGCTTGATTGGTAGAAATGAGTCATCAGATAAATTAGTGTCAGTATTTGCGGGTCGTTAGGAGGTTGTTGTGTGTTTCTTCTATTTCAATAGTAGATCAAATGTGAATTAGACAAGAGATGATGTTAGCAAAGTTGGAGTCTATGGAAATAGTACTTTTAATGTATTAAGAACACACGGTTATGATGTTATTAGCCTATCAATTAGCTTTTTCTTAGTTTGTCAAGACAAAACCTGGAAAGGAATCCCAGGCAAAGGGATGACGCTGTACTAGAGAATGATACACTCTCTTTCATCCACTAATCAGAATTTTAAAAATGTGATTATGCATCACTTGAGACAAAAGCACACACTATCTTACTTCAATTCAACATATGATTCTAACAGAGAATCTTGAATAAATAGCACTCATATTAGGAACCTAAAGGCCCCTGATAGAAGAACAATCTTGGGAAGAAACAAAGTATTCTGACAGCTTTAAGGCAACTGATATTTACTTTTATAGTTTATTCTACTTTGCAAGCAGGAGTTCCATTTGGGCTCAGCATCACGCACTGGCCATGTGGATGCGGTGTACAAATGGATAAACTCTGCAGACCCTGAGAAGAATAAAAGCAGGAGAGAATCTGTGATGGGTGAGAGAGGAAAAGTGCACCTTGAAGCAGGGGACGCCCTGCTGGCACTGCCTATCTCATCCACCACCAGCATGTCTCTCTGTCTCTCTTTTCTGTTGGTTTACCATTTCTCAAGGGTTAATAGCTAGTACTGCACTTACTTAGGGAGTTTCTGCTTCTCACTTACACTTGTCTAAAATTGTCTGTGTGTGTGTGAGTGTGTGTATGTTGACTAAAAACTCTAACCCTATGTGTTGCTCTGAATGTGCAGTTTGCTTGCCTTCTGCTCTAGAGATGTCTTGTCTCTTAGATCCAGCATACCCTGGAACAGCACCGCTCAAGCTTCAGCCACAATTACCAAGTTAGAATGTTAGCTGGCAAAGGAAAGTAATATCACTAGTAATGCTCTAGCAGGCTTACCTGCTGTTGATTCTATGTGACATGCAACTTTATTACTTCTAATCAGTTACTGGTACACAAAGAGTGGGACCCCTCAGGATTCTTTTCCAGGTTGCAGGAACCTTTAGCCATGGGTGAAATGTGTGTTTGTTCACTTCTTATTAAGTTTAAGAATATTTCTTGTCCTTACAATATGATTTGCCTTCTCTCTTTCTTACATTCCACAATATTGTTAAAGAGTGTAATTAGTTTGTAGTATGTGATCTATATGCGCTGCAGCATCCTTTGCAGTCTTCTCTATCAGCATTAAGATGTAATCAGTGGTTGTTATCAGATGTGTTACCACAATGAGATGGGATGAACACGGAAGGCCACCAGTTATTGCTGATGCACTTGCTGCCACCCAAGTTGATACCTCTCTAGCTCTCAGTTGCATCCAAGCCCAAATATGGATGCAATCCATGGTAGCAGCAATTATGAGGGAAGGTGAAGGAGGTACTCTGCCTACAGAAATCTGAAAGGTGATTTGGGATAATGCGAACGAATTTGAAAGGAAATTTCAATCTTGGTGACATTTAGTCAGTTTTACTTTTGATCCTGTAACTAATTATGCTACAGCTTTTGTTTTAACAATACAAAATGCTTTGGTGTTTTCTATATATCTTATCATTGCACTGGGGTTAAATCATGACAGGGTTGTGCTCTATCCAATCGAGCAACAAATATGGGTGCTTCAGAAGAAAGGAAGATGGCAAACTGTGGATGTTAGCTCATGTGCTGTACGAGAACAATGAGGATTTATCTGTGAAGGTAACAACATTAAGTCTCAGGACATCTATTTGGACACTAAGCAGAACATTTGTCATTTTGATATGCATCCCAATGCAATATTCGGAACGGTGCTTATATGTATTGGAAAGGGATGTGCTTGTATGAGATCGTCTTCTAGTACCATACTTGCAGATGATATCACTGTAGATGCTAGTAATCATTCAAATTTCTGTGTTTGTAACTTTACTGGTATTCTAGGGTGTGATTTTAACTATGCAGCTCCAGTTACATCTCACTAGTTGCTGCAGTCGAACTACATGCTGATTCAGGACTTAGAGCCTGCACCAATCGGAATGAGTCTCGCTTTGGTAAAGAAACTTTTGCAACATGATGATCTGTGCCAACTTCTAAAACTTATTCGAGACAATGGACAGAAAACCTTGATCACTGTACATCATGATGTGGAAGAGCTTCATCACATCTTAGAGAGAGTGAAGAAGGATGGAGAACACCACTGGTGGGAAGCTTTTTTGGATGGTCCCCAACAGCAAATGGAATCTTTAATTTTGTGTTGCGTCCAGTAGTAATTGTGTTAGGTTTAATTCTGATTTGCTTACTGCTCGTGATTGCATTATAATTGAAAGTACGATGGATGTTCAGATGCCTGTCTCAGATAGAGAGATCATTGAGTGGAAATGTCACTTATCACTTTGCTTAAAAACTCATATTTAGAATGATAGATTGTTAAGCTGACAGAATAAGAATTACTAGGTAAGGTAGAACAGGATTGCTAGGAAGGTTGTGTTTGCGATGTAACGGGTA